>CM029407.1:41254700-42454700 GCA_017139565.1 Luffa aegyptiaca
CTCCAATTGACTGCCACACCACGAACAAGTGCTTGAAACCCCTCTTCTTCATCTATATTCGCATAAAATTCACAACAACCTTTGAATCTATCGATTCAGGTTTCGCGCAAAACAGATCCCAACATGATTTGTATTCCAGCTCTTAAGAAATGCGATAGATCATCACCAAATCCCTTTTAAACAGAAAAATCCCTTTCAGCATCTCTATATACTTTGCTCGAGCAAGATCATTGATGAAGCGATTATATGGCAGTCTCAGTTCCTCAGTATCAACCTCTTTTGTCTCTACTGGGGCTTCAACAATTCCTTTGCCCTTGTCTTCACGCTGCTTTGTCAGAATTTCTTCCTCTGCCTTCTTTTCAGTTTCCTCTCTTAGCTGGTCCTCTGACCTCTTTTTCTCTTGCTCTTCTTTTTCCGAATTTTCTTTTTCGGATTCAGTCGTCGACGGCGAAGGAGTGTCTGTTCGGATTACCTTGATTCTTTCGGCCTTCTATTTTCGATGGCGACGACGTGGAACTTCCGAAATCACATCTTCAGCCTGAATCTGCTGTTCTTGACCGTTTCCCTACTTCTGCACATCTTCCGCTCGCTCTTCTTACACTTCTTGCAGAATTTCAACCACCGGCTCATTCTGCTCAGGATCTTTTTCCTTAGGTTCCTTTTGGGTGTTCTTTCTCAACCTCTTTCTCAGCGACGTCTTCCACTACTTTCCTTACAACCTCTTCGACTTCAGCCCTCTGTTGCCGCCTTCTTCTCTTAGCCTCTCTTTCTTCCGGCGTCTTCCTCTTCTTCGTCTTTGTCTTTGGTGCCTCAAGTGTAATCAGCACTTCTTCTTCCTCAGTATCTCTTTCTTTTCCTCCCTCTCGTTTTCACCATATAGAGCTTGAAGAATTTTCGCACTCAGAGTACAGAAAGAAAATAGAAGGAGGAGATTCAAAGAAGAATGATGGAATAGAGGGAAACTAACCTGAGTGGGGTTTAAATTGGGCTTCAGCAAATAAAATCCTAACCGAATAATCTTCCTCCATTAATGATATTACCGTTTTAATCCTGCATGCAATTAGTAAAATTAATTAATTAAAACGGTAAAATATGTTTTTAATGATGTGCTGTCCAACATCTCTACCGCTCGATTTCCCTACGTGACACGTGGAAGCACCAGATCTTCCATGCAATTTACCTGCCCAAGGGAATTTCAAATCCAAATGGCAAGAAATATTTAATCCCCAACAATTCCTCAGGATCTGACGAAATATTTGCTCCTTCTAACAGAATGTCGAAACAAACCACTCAGGAAAGATTTTCTTCTAGAAGAATTTTTGATATTGAAGATTTCAATTTAAATTTAAACCGCCAAAATCAAATCTCCTTTTTATCCTTAGCCGAATAAATTAAGCAATATATTATTAAAACCTAATCCCAACAGAAATCCAGATAATCGAAAATACAAAAAAAAAAATAAAATCGAAACTAAACTAATCCGATTAAATTAAATCGGCTGAATAATAATAAAATAAAAAAATAAAAAAAATAAACCGAAAATAAAATCTACAGGAATTAAAAATACCCACGAATTAAAATAAATTAGATGAAATTTAAACAAACCAAATCTAATTGAAAATAATTCGGATTAAAATCAAACAAAATCAGCGAAAAAAAATAAAATTGCAACAAACAATGGGAGCTCAAAAATATTGTTATATGAAATGCTCCCGCAAAACTCTCACTCACTTATTCATCAACCAACTTTAGGGAAGGATATTTCAACTGGAACTCCTCACCCAAATAATGCTTCACTCGCTGTCCATTAACCTTGAACACTCTCCCATCCTTTTCATTTTGCAAAGTAATTGCTCCATGAGGAAAAACTTCAATCACAACAAACGACCCAGACCATTTAGATTTCAATTTTCCAGGAAACAATTTCAATCTAGAGTTATAAAGTAAGACTCTCTGACCCTTAACAAACTCTTTAGGTTTTATTTTCTTATCATGCCACAACTTAGTCTTTTCTTTATAAATTTTCGCATTTTCATAAAAGAACTGACGAAACTCATCTAATTCATTAAACTGCAGCATTCTTATTGCACCTGCACGACTCAGATCAAAATTAAATTTCTTTAAAGCCCAAAACGTTTTATGCTCAAGCGCTAACTGTAAATGGCAAGCTTTCCCATATACTAACCTATAGACAGACATACCTAGGGGAGTCTTATAGGCTGTCCTATAAGCCCAAAGAGCCTCATCTAACCGAAAAGACCAATCTTTCCTAGATGGATGAACTACTTTTTCTAAAATTGATTTGATTTCCCTATGACTAAATTCAGCTTGACCATTTGTTTGTGGGTGATAAGGGGTAGCTATCCTATGCTTAATTCCATACTTAGCTAAAAGTTTAGTTAAGACATTATTGACAAAGTGTGTACCCTTGTCGCTCACTAAAGCTCTAGGTGTTCCAAACCACACAAAAATGTGCGATTGAAGAAACCTTGATACTGCCTTGGCACCATTCTGATGGCATGCAATGGCCTCCACCCACTTGGACACGTAATCAACTGCCAATAAGATAAAAACATTACCATTAGAAGGGGGAAATGGCCCCATAAAATCAATACCCCATACATCGAATAATTCTAATTCCAAAATGTAAGAAGAGGCATTTCATCTCGAGGTCCTAATTTCCTCTCCTTTGGCAAGCATCACATTGCTTGTAGAACCTTTGAGCATCCTTAAATAAGGAAGGCCAGAAGAATCCACATTGCAAAATCCTCATAGCTGTCCTCTGACCACTGAAATGACCTCCATACGATGAAGAGTGACATTGCTCCAGCATTTCCTTTGCTTCATCACCTGAAACACACCTACGAATAATACCATCAGAGCATTGCTTATACATAAATGACTCATCCCAATAGAAAAATTTGGCATCTTGCTTAAACTTCGTCGTCTGCCTCCAGTCCGTGTCAATTGGAATGACTTCTTTTACCAAAAAGTTGACTATATCAGCATACCAAGGAATCTCTTTGACTACCTTTACATTAACAGCAAAGAGCTGCTCATCTAGGAAAGAGTCTGAAATGACAGATTGCTCTAGCAAAGATGATGTTGGATCAAGAGGAGACAAATGATCTGCAATGACATTCTCTAATCCCTTCTTATCCTTTATCTCCTAGTCGAATTCCTGCAACAACAAAACCCAACTTAGCATCTTTTTTAGACATCAAGTACCTTATTGTTGCATGATCTGTGAAAACCGTGATTTGGACCTAATCAAATATGGCAAAATTTCTCAAAGGCAAACACAACCGGCAACAACTCCTTTCCAGTAGTTGTGTAGTTGACTTGAGCCTCATTCAAAACCCTTCTTGCATAATAAATAGGATGGATAAATTTGCCCTGCTTTTGCCCCAACATTGCACCTACTGCAACATCACTCGCATCACACATTACCTCAAATGGTAAACTCCAATTAGGTGCACAAAGAATGGGGGCTGAGACTAATGCAGCCATTAAAGTCTCTAAAGCCTTCCTACAATCTGCATTAAAGTAAAAAACATGATCAACACACAACAAGTTGCAAAGAGGTTTACTAATTTTGGAAAAATCCTTTATGAACCTTCTAAAAATCCAGCATGACCTAAAAAACTCCGAATCCCTTTAACTGAACTCAGTGGTTCTAATCTCTCAATAACCTCTATTTTTGCTGGATCAACTTCTAGACCTTTCTTTGAAATCTTATGACCTAAAACTATGCCCTCCTTCACCATGAAGTGGCATTTCTTCCAATTAAAAACTATATGGGTATCCTCACATCTCTTTAACACCTTACCTAAATTATCCAAACAACGCTGAAAAGACCCTCCAAAAACTGAAAAATCGTCCATAAATACCTCAACAGTGGACTCAATCATATCAGAAAAAATTGCCAACATACACCGCTGAAATGTTGCTGGAGCATTGCAAAGGCCAAAAGGCATTCGCCTAAAGGCAAACGTCCCATAAGGGCCGGTGAAAGGTATTTTTTCCTGATCCTCAGATGCAATGGTAATCTGGTTATACCCAGAGTAACCATCTAAGAAACAGTAGTAGGCCTGACCAGCCAATCTATCCAACATCTGGTCAATAACTGGTAGAGGAAAATGGTCCTTACGGGTGGCTTTGTTGAGCCTCCTATAATCCATGCAAACCCTCCAGCCAGTCACCGTCCTCGTTGGGATCAACACATTGTCCTTATTAGTCACTACCGTGACACCTCCTTTCTTAGAAACACATTGAATAGGCCTTACCCAACTGCTATCAGCAATTGGATAGATAATCCCAACATCCAACCATTTGATCATCTCCTTCTTAACAACCTCTTTCATTGCAGGGTTAAGCCTCCTCTGTTGCTCAATACTCCTAAAGGATCCCTCATCTAGAGTGATTTTATGAATACAGAAACATGAGTTAATTCCCTGAATGTCAGCCAATGTCCACCCTATTGCTTTGCGATATTGCTGCAGCAACTTTATTAAGGTCTCTTCATCCTTCGGCATTAAATCTGATGCAACAATAATGGGTAACGTCTCACCCTCCCCAAGATACACATACTTCAGATGATCTGACAAGGGCTTCAAATCTAAAGTAGGTGTCTCAATCAGGGATGGCTTAATAGGAGAAATCTTCCTTTCATTCAAATCTAAAGACTCAAAAACATCCTCACACCTAGACACTTCTTTTTCATTTTTTTTTCTAAAGAACAAATTTCTAAATCTTCTACACTTACCTCTCCATACTCTTCCAAATGCTTGTTTGTCAAGTCCTCCATTGCTGTCTCAACAATTGTGTTCTCTAGAATCCTAATGAAAGAACAATCTTCCACTTCGTCTGGATACTTCATGACCATAAAAACATTAAACTTCACATCCTCATTATAAACCCTCATTATTAATTCCCTTTTTGAACATCTATTAATGCCCTACCAGTAGCCTAAAATGGGCGACCAAGAATAATTGAGACATCTTTATCTGCCTCATAATCTAGAATAATAAAATCAACAGGAAATTCGAATTTATCTACTTTCACTAAGACGTCCTCAATTTTACCCTCAGGATAAGTCATAGACCTATCGGCTAATTGGAGTGTGACTGTGGTAGGCCTAGCTTGTCCAATACCTAGCTTTTGATAGACCGGAAGAGGCATAAGGTTAATGCTTGCGCCTAAATCACAAAGTGCTCTACCTAACTTTTTTTCACCTATCGAGACAGGAATAGTAAATGACCATGGATCCTTAGCCTTGGTTGGTAGCCCATTCTTAAGAATAGCACTACATTCCTCAGTAAGAGATACAGTTTCAAATTCACCTAACCTCTTCTTTTTAGTTAAAATATCCTTAAGAAATTTAGCATAATTTGGCATTTGCTCTATAGCTTCTACTAAAGGGATATTTATATGCGCTTAAGAATCTCTAAAAACTTCTTAAATTGACCATCCTGATTCTTAGGCATTTGCCTTTGTTGAGAAGGTAGAGGTGGTACATAAGGTGGTTCCACATCTGGAATAGAACCAGATGCTCCAGCATCATTATTGCTGCCTCCAGCACCTTTACTAGACTCCGACTCTTTTTCAACAACATCATTTTTATCACTACTCTTCTCTACATCCTGGGGTTTACTAGGCTCTTTTCTCTCTTCTAGTGACTTACCACTCCTTAAAGTCACTGTATGTACCTACTTCTTACCTTCCCTTCTAGGGTGCTCAGTATCCACAGGAAGTTTCCCTTGTGGCCTTGCCTTCAGCTCATTAGCTAGCTGACCCACTTGCAATACTATGGCTCTCATTGAAGCTTGATTACTTTGAATTGCGGCATCTGTACGAGCCATATATTCTTTCATCATTGCCTCAAGAGAACTCTCCGAATTTTGCTGGGGCAAAGCCTGCTTAATTTGCTGGGGCAATCCTGTGATTTAGCAAATCCTGATTGGTTCACCTTTTGCTCTGCTTAATTAGCTGAGGCAATACACTTTCGCAAAAGCTCCTTAAACCTCTCCCAAGCCTCACTAAAAGTTTCATCTTCAAGTTGCCTAAATCCTACTATCTCACTCCTCAATTTGGCATTCCTAGTTGGTGGAAAATACTTACTAAGAAATTTTTCCGCTAACTCATTCCATGTCCTAATTGATCCTAGAGCAAAAGAATTTAACCATGCCTTTGCTCCATTTCTAAGAGAATACGGGAACAAAGTCAATCTAAGGGCTTCCCTAGACACTCCTTGAATTACAAATGAATCACTAACTCATAGAAAAGACTTAAGATGTAAATGAGGGTCTTCAGATGACAAACCATGGAACTGACCCACGGTTTGCAACATCTGAAACATTACCGGTTTCATTTCAAAATTTTCTGCCTCAATTTGAGGACGTGCAATTCCTGGATTTAACTCATCAAACATTGGAAAAGAATACGCTCGAATGGCTCTGGCTCTATCGTTCACTACCAAGATAGGATTCTCAGCCAGGTTATTTTGTTGTCCATTTTGCTCCAACTGTGGATTTTGCTGCATCACACGATTCTGCTGGGGATTAAATGGATCTTCTAGAACTTCCGAGAGACGCGACACGTTATCCATTAGATTTTGATTTCTACGCTTCTCTCTTCTTCTTCTCCTGAATGTCCTTTCAATTTCTGGATCAAGCTCGAACCTTACCCCAGGCGGATCGCTCATGCACCAAACTCACACTTGCAAAAACAAAAGAAACAATCAAAAAGTTCTAGCACCAAACCACTAAAACACATACACAAAATAGATCAGATAAAAACTTATTCAAGTCCCCGAAAACGACTCCAAAAACTTGTTGGGTTTCCAGATTGGGGTAAAAATATAGTAAAAATAGACTCTAAAGTGATAAGTATTTATCGTATCCACGGGGCTGAATAGCTCTCACTTTACCTGTTTTGTATAACTTTGTAATGGTTTCAAAAGTGGTTAAAATGTTGAAGCAAAAAAAAAAATGACAGAACATAAAGTAAACAAATAAAGCAGACAGATTGAAAACAGGCGTTGGTTAGGATTTTAGTAATTGTTTTAAATGATGCTCTAGCAATATTATTGATTAGGCACTTCTCTTGCAGTCTTATTAGCAGGATAGATCCTCTCGGAACTCTGGATTTTTTGGAATGTGTTTCAACTCCAATGACGTGCTACCGATCAAGCACTAGGCAACTGGCTATCCCTAACTCAGTCACTGGCGTTCACCAATATACAATGATCTAGTGTGATTAAATGTCACACACTTCTCAAATTATCCCTGAAACTAAGAAGTGATATTCATACCAGCTGGCCAGGTAGGCACAAAATAGAAATATGCACAACAATTAATCAAGATGCTCAAATCAACATATATTGCATAGAGAATAAAGCACAACAATTACATGATTCCTAACCAACACCTAAATAAATTTAGCTCATAAGGTTCATGACAACACACGCTACAATCTGAGTATGTGCATCCTTAACTACAAGAAATTACATGAAAAGATTAATTCCCTTGGTTAATCTGTAGTTGATGGTCTTCTTGAAGTCTCCAATCTTTCCTCCTCTATTCGGCTCCCAAAGATGGAAATGAGAAATGACCGTCTCCCCAAAAATGAAATGTCTTTGACTTGAGACGGCTCTTCCCTTTTATAGAATGGAGGCAAGCCCTAATTAGGTCAATTTGTACACGTGGAAGGCTCTCCGAGCTTCTCAAGTCCGAAAATAGCTCAACTAACTTTAGTTCATTAAAATTGATTACGAGCTTTTACGTGGCAGTTTTGCTCCCTGCTTTGCTGGATCACAAATTTTGCTCCCTGCTTTGCTGGATCACAAATTTTGCTCCCTCAAGTTGCTCAGCAATATATTCTGCACAAAATAACTTCCAAAGCATCCATTCTTCCAAATTGGTTAAAACATATAATATTCATCCAAAAGCAACCCTATTTAGCACAAAAGACACACAAAACACTATAGAACTAAGGCCTAAATAACTCTCTTTTGGAGAGTTATCAATTAGCATGGAGGATTTAGCAAAATGTACTTTAGAAAGAAAAAATGAAAAAGAAGTGTCTAGGTGTGAGGATGTTTTTGAGTCTTTAGATTTGACTGAAAGGAAGGCTCCTCCTATTAAGCCATCCCTGATTGAGGCACTTACTTTAGATTTGAAACCTTTGCCGAATAATCTAAAGTATGCCCATCTTGAGGAGGGTGAGATGTTGGCCATTATTGTTCCATCAAATTTAGTGTCGGAGGATGAAGAGGCCTTAGTGAAGTTGTTGCAGCAATATCGCAAAGCAATACGTTGGACATTGGCTGACATTCAGGGAATTAACCCATCTTTCTGTATGTATAAAATCACTCTAGAGGAGGGATCCTTTAGGATTATTGAGCAGCAGAGAAGGCTTAACCCTACAATGAAAGAAGTTGTTAAGAAGGAGGTGATTAAATGGTTGGATGCTGGGATTATTTACCCAATTGCAGATAGCAATTGGGTAAGCCCTGTCCAATGTGTTCTTAAGAAAGGAGGTGTTACGGTAGTGACTAATAAGGACAATGAGTTGACCCCCACCAGGACAGTAATTTGCTGGAGGGTTTGCATGGATTACAGGAGGCTTAACAAAACTACCCGTGAGGATCATTTCCCTCTACCATTTATTGACCAAATGTTGGATAGGTTAGCTGGTCAGGCTTACTACTGTTTCTTAGATGGTTATTCTGGGTATAACCAAATTACCATTGTAAACCGGAGACTTCGCTTCGATTATTTGCTCTTGTTACCTCTTGTGGTAGTTGGAATAAACTTGAAGTTGTTGTTGTTCATTGTTGAAGAAAAATGGCAAAGCTTTTTGGTTTCATTGTTGGATTAAAGTTGTTGGAATTTATTAATTTAAAAGAAGAAAGAAAAGAAAGGAAATAAAGGAAATGAAAAAAAGAAAGAAAAGAAAAGAAGAAAAAAGAAAAGAAGAAAAGAAAAGATTAAAAAAAAAACAAAAGAAAGTGGAGATGAAGTTGTCATGGTTTTAAGGAGTGAATCCACCATTTCATCCCACTTTCTTTTCATTTCATATAAATTTTTAAAGAATTTCGAGAGAGGGAGTGAAGGAAGAGGAAGAAGAAGCTTGCTAGAGGTTTGAGGTTGAAGATGAGAGGAAAAAGTTCGTGCAAGTACAACTATGACAGAATCTGGGTTCAATCTGCCTATCTCTGGTTTTTAATTCGGTTTGAGCTACACAAAAACGAACTAAAAGGTGAGGTCTTACTTTCTTGGAAGTTAATCAATTTTCTAACAAATTTCATGAAGAAAGCTTGAGCTAAACCTGATGTTAAGTTAATGGTTTTTGAAAAGGAAAACAGAGCACAAAATTTCGTGCAAATTAGGAAGATCTCTGGTTTTCTCTGGTTTCTCGAACGTTCTGGGGTGTACAGGTTGTATTAGAAGCTCCATTTGGTATGGTTGGAAAGCTTATTAAATTTTCTATAAGTTTTATGAAGAATTTGTGAGCCAACTATGAGTGGAAGTAGGTTTAATTTCAGGAGAAAAGTAGAGGGTAGCAAAGAAGCACGAATCTGGATTTTCTGTGTTCGGGGGGATTTCTGGACAAATCCGTTGGGAATCTCATTTTCAGTCCTTCAAGTAAGTTGTAGAGGGTTCAAACATGAAGAGTTTGATATACAGTACATTAAATTTGGTCAAGTATTGAGGACATTATGAGTGTTTGAAGTTAGGGTATTGAATCTGGAAAATTCTGGGAAAAACGTGAAATGTGATTTTATTTCTAGAGGTTTGAATTCATGAGCATGGAAAGACAAGACTATTATAGTTCTGATGCTCGATTGTGGTTTGTTTGACAGGCAAAGAGGAAATAGGCCGAGTCTACAGACTAGGGAACTTGTCAACACTGTGAGTGACAAAACAAATTTCGAAAATTATTTCTAAATTGTTGTTTATGAGTTGACGTTTTACATGTTTTTCTATGAATGGTTTCAAGCATAAGTTTCGAGCTTAGAATTTCTAATGAAATTTATATGTGAGCACGTGATTATTGATTTTCTGAAAAGTAGTTGAAACGATATCATTTTAAGCAAAGTATGTATTAGTGAGTACTGTTTAAAGATTTTCAGTTTTTCACGAGCAAGCCGAGTAAACTTGAGTTTTACGAGAGATAAAGATAAGAAAGCGTTTTTAATATTTTTAGGTGGTTTTCTGAGACTTTTATTGACTACATGACTGAGATATTAAGCCCGAGGCTATATGGTACCATGTGCACACAGGTTATTTTTTGTTGTTGACATTGAGTGTACTTCGTGACAACGATGTTGTCGTCAGTGTTGGGCGGCCCCTACTACGACAAAGACGATGGGAGTGTTGGGCGGGCCCCACTACATCGTAGAGCTAGTAAATGTTGGATGTATTGGGCGTGCCCTACACAACGTTGATTTGTCATGTTAGTTAAAATGTTTTATATACTTGATATGCCTTGCTAGATTTTAATGACGTACTTGCAGAATATTTGAGAAAGCTTTTATCGTTGCACGTTTATGTTTAACGCTTTGATTGAACAGATTTATACGTTTAAAGGTTTATCACGTGTTCTAATTTGCGGATTTATAGTTTAAAATTTAGTCACTCACTGGGCTTCGTAGCTCACTCTTTCAAAATGTTTTCCCACTTTTCAGGTAGAGATCGAGCTCCCCCGTGCCTGATAACTGCCAAAGGTTATTTTCCAAACCGAGTTATTTTCCAAACCGAGTTATGTCAGGGCTACACTTCATGTATGTCTAAAGGTTTTCAAGGTTCCGTTTTGTTGTGTTTTGCATGTAAAGTGTTCCATATCTAAGATTAGCATGCTTATCAGGTTCAACGATTCAGCAGGGTCAACAGGTATCGTTAGAGGAGGACGATGTCTGTTGGCTTCACGCCATCTCCCAGACTAAGCTAGCACGTAGTTCGAGAGGGGGTGTGACAACTTGGTATCAGAGTGGTTAGCTCCATGGGAAATGAGACAGAGCAGTTAGCGCTAAGAAGAATCTAGGAAGTAAATAGTTAGATGTTGAGTCAGTTCAGGTAGAACTAGTAGAGTATGGTCCAAGTATGGATAAGAGTGAGTACAGTCAAAACTAGAATGTGGGTAGAAGTTTAGTATCATGCATCTGAGTTAAATATCTATAGCATGTCTGATGTATTGATGTGCTGTAGGAATCATGCCCCCATGTACTAGCATACGACACACGCAGAATCAAGACGGGACGCAGAATCCTACCCAGGGTCAATCTAAAAGGGGATCCAGTACCCCGAGAGTTTAGACTGGGCAGGAAACGAGCAGTTTGCTAGATCTGCACAGGAGGTCGGTAGGCCAAAGAGAGTAGGGCCTAGTGATCCGGAAAAGATGTATGAAATAGAACGGTTGAAGAAATTAGGAGCCACAGTGTTTGAGGGTTCCACAGATCCAGCTTGTAGACACCGTATTTGGTCCGGCTTGATTTTTAGTAATAATATTTGAATTTTTCCAATATGTGGTGGTCAATTTGTTTTTTAGAATTCCGACAAGAGCGTAGCTCAACTGGCATAAAACTATACTGATAACCACAAGATCTATGGTTCGAATCCCCCACCCCACATATTATTAATTTTTTTATTTTATTTTCTTTTTTGTTTTTATTTAATTTATTTATTTTTTTTTATTTAATTTTAATTTTTTTTCTTTGGTCATCATTTCCACTTCCTTCTCCTTCTCCTTCTCCCCCTCTTTCTCAACCTCCCTCAACTCACTCCCCCACTCTCTCCAACTCCCTCCCCTTATTTCTCAACCCCTTCACCAAGGTCTCCTATAAAAGGAGAGCTTGTGGAGGGGAATGGAGACAAGAACTACCTAGAGAATAACACAAAAAAGGAGGAAGAACGAAAGGGGAGAAGCATTTCAATGGTGAAAACCTTCTCCATTTTTTTCCTTCCTCCTATCCTACATCTCGCCACCATTATTTGTCCACCACCGTTCCGACGAATGCAACCCCACCTCCATCATAGTCTTGATCCAATGAACCTATGTTTTCATTCGCAACGAACCTGCGCACACAACCTCCGATGACCCACGACTTCGTTCTGGTGAGCTGATCCATGGATTAGGTGAGAGGAAAGGTTGGTGGGAGATTGAATTGAAGAATCTCACTCATTCTTTTTTTATTTTTTATTATTATTATTTATTTTCCTTATTTGCATGGAACCAGTTTTTTTTTCTTTAGTTTAAAATGAGGTTTTTTTTGGTGTTTCTTCTTTCCATTTTGATTTTAACTTAAAGTTTTTTTAATTTGAATTTTCAAATTAATTTAAATTGACTTTATTTGGATATCTCAATTCAATTCTAATTTAATTTTAATTTGAAGTGTTGGTTTCAATTCCATTTTGATTTTAAATTCGGATTTCCAATTCCATTTCATTTTAGTTTTAAATTGATCAAATTTAATTTGGTTTAATTTGGAATTTTAGAAATTAATCTCAATTTGATTTGGTTTAGGTTTTTTTTATTTTATTTTTATATTTTTTATTCTATTAACCAAATAATTTCAATCTGATTGTAAATTAAATTTTCGAAATCATTTTTAGTTTGGTCTAAGTTTGAAATTAAATTTGGGATTTCAACTTTCCTTTGTTTTCAATTTGACATTGCCCAAATGAATTTAAATTGGAACTTAATTTGGAATTTCAATTTTTCCTCAATTGGTTTAATCTCGAATTCAAAGAGTTTCAAAGTGATTTTGGATTTTTTTCAAATGACTTTCAAATTGTATCTAATTAATTTGGAATTTCTAAGTAAAATTCAAAATAGGTTTTAATGTAGATTTTCAAAATCAATGTCAATTTGGTTTAATTTGGATTTCAATTCAATTTCATTCTTGGTTTTAAATTAACTCAATTTCAATTTAGTTTTGATTTGAATTTTTCAAATATAATTTCAATTTATTTGATTGATTTTTTTGTTTTTAATGAAATCTCAAATTGGTTCATTTTGTAATTTTTTTTTTTATGAATGTGTCCTAATTTGATATTTCACCAAATGAATTTCAATTTGACTCTAAATTGATATTTTCAAATAAATCTCAAGATAGGTTTTGATTGGAAATTCCGAAATCAATTTTAATTTGGAATTAGCATTTCAATTTTTCTCTTCAAATTGAATTTTATAGTAAAATCTCCAAATAATTCAAATTTGATTTTAAATTAGAATTTCTCAAAATCAATTTCGATTGGGTCGTAATTTGAAATTTAATTTGGGATTTCAACTTTTGTTTGTTTTTTAATTTGATTTCATTTTGACATTTATCAATGAATTTCAATTTGGAATTGCCCAAATGAATTCCAATTGGAATTTAATTTGAAATTTCACTTTTCCCTCAATTGGTTTTAATCTCGAATTCAAGGAGTTTCAAAGTGATTTTGAATTTTTAAAATGAATTTCAAATTGTAACTAATTAACTTGGAATTTCTGAGCAAAAATTCAAAATAGGTTTTAATTTAGAATTTCAAAATCAATGTCAATTTGGCTCTAAATTATAGTTTCCAAGTCAATGTCAATTTCCTATCATTTTTTTTTTATTTTATTTGTATATTTTTTATTCAATTAACCAAATAATTTCAATCTGATTGTAAATTAAATTTTTGAAATCATTTTTAGTTTGGTCTAAGTTTGAAATTAAATTTGGGATTTCAACTTTCCTTTGTTCCGAATTTGACATTGCCCAAATGAATTTAAATTGGAACTTAATTTTGAATTTCAATTTTCCCTCAATTGGTTTTAATTTCAAATTCAATGAGTTTCAAAGTGATTTGGAATTTTTCAATAAATGTCAAATTGGTTCTATATTAAAGTTTATGTCTTTTGGTTTTATATTGAAAATCAATTTTAATTTTAAACTAAATTGGAAATCAATTTCAATCTTGGAAAGGTTAAATCAAATTTCAAAAACATTATTTAGTATTTTGAATGGTTAAAATAGATTGATTATGAAAACTTTAATGCTCATTTTGTCTAAGAAAGGGAACACCCTGCCTGGAAATTAGCCTAAAGTTTAACTAGTCAATTATTTTGGCAATCAAAATTTCAATTGGATCTTAATTTTGAAAATTTTCAAATAAACTCCAATTTGATTCTAAAATTGGATTTTCCAAATGAATTTCAAAATAGTTTTACTTTAGTAATTCCAAATGAATTTCTAATTGAATTTGATTTAAAAATGAAAAAATATTTTTTCCATTTAATGGTGTCATACCACTCATGATTATTACTTCACATTTTATTTTTGAAATGTGAAATAATAGAGGTGAGACAAATTAGCTCATGTACAACCTTTGACGGAGTTGAGATAACTTCTCAAATTTTTGAGGTGACAAATTTTCTTTTAATTAAAAGAAAATTTCACATGACAAACAATTATTGGGTATAACTCCACTCACTACATCAAAACCTTACTTTAATTTTTAAAGCTAAGGTAAGATCAAGTGGGACATTTGTTTTTTTTTTTCTTCTTCTTTTCTTCAAAATAAAGGACCCTTTCATGTTATAAAAGGATAATTTTAAAATAAAATGTGGTAACCGTTTTTAAACGGGTGTTGTAGGGGTGCTAACATCTTCCCTACACTCAATCGACTCCCGAACTTAATCTTTGGTTTTCAAAGACCGTTTCTTTTTCTTTACAGCAGGTTACCAATCACACCCCCAAGATGATTGGTGGCAACTCCAAACCTCTCACCTCGAAAGAGACCCTTAGGAAAGGACGTTGGCCGCTCCGCGTCGCGATGACGTTGCGACCCAGCTGACGCCGAGGTTTGGTTAAATATGCTTGAGAAATGCTTTGATGTGATGAGCTGTCCTGAGGAATGGAAAGTCAGATTGGCCACATTCCTACTGTGGAAAAAGGTAGAGGGATCGTGGAAATCCATATTCGTCAGGCGCAGTGATGCACGTACCTTAGACTGACAGAATTTCAGAGGCATATTCGAAGACAAGTATTATCCTAGCACATACTGTGAGACAAAGAGGGATGAGTTCTGGGGTTGAAGCAAGGGTCATTTTCAGTGGCCGAGTACGAGAGAAAGTATACCAAGCTTTCATGGTATTCTGATGTGATTGTGGCATCTGAGAGTGACAGGTGTCGAGGGTTTGAAAGAGGGCTCTGTTTTGAGATACGTACCCCGGTTACAGCTATTGCTAAGTGGACGGATTTTTCTCAGTTAGTAGAGATTGCCCTACGTATGGAGCAGAGTATAATAGAAGAGAAGTCAAAAGTGGAGCCTAGTCGTGGGGCTTCAACAGCTAGCGGTTTTCCGAGGTCGTGAGCAGCGAAGGTTCACACTTGGAGTGAATGTTTCAGGCTGTCAAGACTTTAAGAGTCAATCTGGTGGCCAGTCATCGAGTAGTATGTTTCTAACTAAGCTGAATAGGATGCTAGAGCCTTTATCTGAGGAGTTAGTTATATACACTCCAGTTGGTGACGTTTTGTTAGTCAATGAAGTGTTGCGTGATTGTGAGGTGTTAGTAGAAGGTCAAAGTATGTTAGTGGATCTTCTTCCCTTAGTTGAGACCTTGAATAAACTACAAGAATCAATCGTGATAATCCTATGTAAGTTTGAAAGAATATTTCCTTCAGCCTTTTTCGACATTATGGTTCATCTAGCCGTTCATTTGCCGGAAGAGGCCAAACTTGTTGGTCCTGTCGGGTATAGTTGGATGTATCCAATAGAGAGGTATATCTCTTTAGCTTTTATTATCCTTAATTTTACATGAAATATATTTTTTCAAATTTTTTGTTAATATACAAATAACACATATTATAGGAGTTTGAGAACATTGAAACAATATGTCAAAAATAAAGCTCGTCCTGAAGGTTCGATAGTTGAGGCATTCATAGCAAATGAAGCATTAACATTTTGTTCAATGTACTTGAATGGAATTGAAACAAAATTCAATAGGACAATTCGAAATGATGATACAATGGACTCTAGTACATCCAACAATAATGGACAACTTCCTATATTTTTCCAAAAAGTGCGTCCAATTGGTGGCTCGCGAATGCAACAATTATCGCGTGACGAATTACAAAAAGCTCATTGGTATGTTCTAACCAACTGTGAAGCAGTAGATCCATATAGAAGGTATGAACTTAACGTACATTAACACAAAATCGTTTATTGTAGTTTTTTACTTATTGTTGATTTCATGTCAGTAGTGAACATGAGGTTGAGCTAAGGAATAAGAGGCAAGATAATATTCCTGGAATACATGAAGCACAATTTCCAATGTGGTTTAAAAATAAAGTGAGTTTTTTCCATTTTAGTTTACGTGAAAATTGTCGTAGATACAATTGTATGGTAATTTGTCCATTTTATAACTTTGTTTTTAGATTCAATCCCAAGTTCAGTCGACGTCTAATGAAGTTGAGCGAGAGTTATATGCACTATCATGTGGTCCTGATACTCGAATTAGTTCGTATAGTGGGTGTATTGTTAATGGCGTTTGATTTAGCTGCAAGGATCAGGATGATCGTTGCACAACTCAAAATAGTGGAGTTTGTGTTTTCGGAGGAAATGATAGTGAGGGGGTCAACTTCTATGGTATCCTGAAAGAAGTGATCGAATTGAAATATGTTGATAGGAAAGACGTCATTTTATTCCGTTGTGATTGGTTTGATACAAATCCCAGAAGAAATTGAATTCGTGAGGACCACAATTTCACAAGCGTAGATACTCGATATTTTTGGTATCAGAATGAACCATTCATTTTTGCCTCCCAAGCACAACATGTATTTTTTGTTGATGATATTCAATTAGGTCATGGGTGGAAGATAGTTCAAAGAGTTGAACATCGACATTTATAGGATGTGACTGAAATAGAAGAAGTTAATCCACCTGAAATAGATATACATGAATGTGTAGTTCAAGATATAGATTTTGAAACACAAACATTTCATAGAGTTGATGTGAATCCGATCATAGTTTCTGAAAGTAGTGATATGAGTGAAAAATGTTGAATTTGGAAGAACAAATAGAAGAAGAAGATGAAGATGAAGATGAGGAAGATGAGGAAGAAGATGAAGAAGATGAAGGAGAAGATGAAGAAGATGAAGACGAGCACGAAAGATCATCATTAAATAGCAATGAATTTGATGTCGACACGTAGTTAGTACAATATGCTTTATTATTTTTACTTATAGTATAATTTATCCTACACTTTTATTGAATTGAACTTTTGTGTTTTCTAGGGAAAAATGCTTTCAAATGATGAGAATGATATGAATGAAGGGGTACCGTCTAATAGTAGTGTAACGCGTGGGGTCTCACGTGGAATTGTCACAAACAGAATTATTGAGGCTACTGGAAATAGAGAAAGTATTTCATGGACTCCTCGGCAAGGCAGACTGGTGGGAAGTGTTGCCAATATGTTTAGCACGGAAATTGGCATTTCGGCAAGAGGGTGTATCCCCATGAAGTATGCGAAAAAGAAAGACATTCCAAAGGAAGTTATGACTAACATCGTAGAATGACTATTGGTAAGATTAGTTACTTAATTTATTATTCCGCATTATAGACTTCTCACTAATGAATGACAATGAATTACTAACCAATGTTTTTTCTTTTTTAAAGAATAAATTTGATGTGGACTACTCGCAGCCGCATGTTAAGAAGTTCATTCGCCGCGAGATTGGTGACCAATTTAAGGATTACAGATCCAGGTTACACCAATATTACAAAAAGATTGGTGATCCAGTTGCAGCTCGTGTACGTCCACATAAGGACATTTCTCCTCAGGACTGGCAGATATTAAGTGATAAATGGGAGGATCCAAAATGGAAGGTAAATATTAGTTCAATTTTAAATAAGAAAGTATTTTTTTATAACAACACATTCTAATGCAGGACAAGTAAAAAAAAAATAAACGTAGTCGTAGCAAGCTACCTTTCAACCATTGTGCTGGAACAAAATTTTTTCTTTCTCATAGAGAAGATAGTGTAAGTATTAAGTACTTTATTTGTAATTTTCAACATACTATATTATTTATTTATGTTTATTATTATACTTAATAGAAACGACAAGACGGTACATATGTGAGCCCCATAGAAGTCTTCCGTCAAACTCATTGGTCTGAAGCAAAGGGATGGACTGATGATGCAGCAAGTGAAGCACATGTACGTATTAAGTACTATTTATTAGTTCTTACAAGATAACAATGTATTTTATGTTTCATATGTTTGTTTTGACGTGTTTAGGAAAAAAATGGTAGTGTTGACCCAAGAGCAAGCCAGCTCGAGTACACCAATGGATGATGATGAAGTTATGGCTACTGTTCTCGGAAAAAGACCATCGTATGTTAAAGGGATGGGATATGGTCCACAGCCACCACAGAGTCAGAAGACAAATTATTCACAAGAGTATGTCCAAACATTAGAAACTCGCCTAGTAAGGACTGAAGAATGTTTGGAGAATCAAGTACGAGAAATGAAGGAATCAGAGTCTCGATTGAAGGAACAAATGGAAGAACTATTGGCCATGCAGCGTCAAGAGTATGAAAGAAAACTTAGCCAAATGAATGAAATCTTAGAAAGATTCACTGGAGCAAATCCATCAGCTAGAAAGGTATAGTTTTCATACCTTTGACATGTTCATACTACTTTCGTAACTTTGAGACTTTGATTAATATTTCTTACACTGAGATTTTGATTATATATTTGTTGGGACTCTTATTATGGTATGTGTGAGTTTCTTAGTGAATGTATTGATAATTGAAGGGTGAGAGTTATTCTATGATATTGTCATGAGAATGTTTCTTTTTAGAAGGATGATATTTGTGTGATTGTAGTTTGGGTAAATACGTAATAAAGATTGTGAATGAAAATGAGAATGAGAATGATTTGGAGAATTTTTTTTTTTGGGGGGGGGGGGGGGGTGGGGGGGGGGTGGGAGATATATGTGTGATTGTTGGATTATAATTTGAGCTTGACACTCGTATTTTTGAAAAAGAATGTTGTGTGATTGTAGTTTGGGTAAATACGTAATAAAGATTGTGAATAAAAATGAGAATGAGAATTATTTGGAGAATTTTTTTTAGGGGGGGGGGGTTGGGGGAGGGTGGGAGATATATGTGTGATTGTTCGATTATAACTTGAGCTTGACACTCGTATTTTTGAACAAGAATGTTGTGTGATTGTAGTTTGGGTAAATACGTAATAAAGATTGTGATTAAAAATGAGAATGAGAATTATTTGGAGAACTTTTTTTAGGGAGAGGGGGGGGGGGGGTTGGGGGAGGGTGGGAGATATATGTGTGATTGTTGGATTATAATTTGAGCTTGACACTCGTATTTTTTAACAAGAAAGTGTGATTATGCATGTAATGATTATGCATGTACTTTTCTTAGGTGAAGGAGGTTGGTTTTGTGGTTTTTCTCTATATGTGTGATTGTTCAATTATACTTTGTGGTTGATGTTGTTTGTGGTAGTAGTTACAATTGAGGATCTGACTTTTTAACTTTTAAGTTGTGATATTAGTTGTTTTATTATTCCCATTGTAACTTTACTTATACATATATATTTTATTTGTTTATGTGCAAGATTAATTGTTGATGGTTTGCTAAAAGATTGCCGTGAATTTTGTTTTTGCATTTTGGAGGATAGTGCATGTTGGCATATAAACTTATATTTTGTAATCACATAACTTGATGTAAAAGTCCATATTTTGTAACCTGATACTCTAACTTAGGACCTTGCGAAGTTATTTGTACAAGTTTATTTTAGTTTTGTAAATCTTTGCGACATATATTTGACATATGACTAAACAATGTAATTTTCATTTCTTTTCATTATTTTTGCACATTTTATCGTATTTAATAACTTGTATCGAACAGTTAGTATAGTCCATATAATCTGCTTTGTGTATAAACTATTATCAAGATTAAAAGGGAAAATATAAATAAAACAATTATTAAAAAAATTGTAAAATTTGTGACGAAACATAAGTTTTGTCACTAGCGTTCAATGAATTTCGAAGAAGCCAATCGTGCGACATTTAATGAATTTCATCGCTCATTTCGATGTTTATTATTTCGACGAAGGTTGTGACGTTTAATTGCTTTGTCGCAACTTGCGACGCTTTGCTACTTTCGTCGCACCTTGCGACGCCTTATTGTTTTTGTCGCAACTTGCGACGTGTTTTTGAATTTCGTCGCACGTTGCGACGAAATATGCAAAAATGGAGCTAATGGTCTTCTGCGACTTACCTTTTGCTACAAATTGTGCGACGCAAAATATTACGTCGCTAACGAGATTTTGCTATGAAATTTAAGCTTTAGCGACGTTTTTTTTTTGTCGCTAAAGACTGACATTTTTGTAGTGTTCTTTCTTCTAGTGGCTTTCCACTCTTAAGAGTTACTGCCTTTACCTCCTCCTTACCTTCCCTTCTAAGGTGTTCAGTATCTGAAGAAAGCTTCCCTTAAGGCCTTGCCTTCAGCTCATTAGCTAGCTGACCCACTTGCAATTTCAGGGCTCTCATTAAAGCTTGATTACTTTGAATGACGGCATCTGTACGAGCCATATATTCTTTCATCATTGCCTCAAGAGAACTCTCTGAATTTTGCTGGGGCAAAGCCTGCTTATTTTGTTGGGGCAATACCTGCACTTTAGCAAATCCCGACTGGTTCACCTTTTGTTGTGCTTGCACTGTTGGGTTTTATGGCCTAAAACTCGTAGATAGTAAATGTACATTTGACCGAATATTAATAAAAGTGAAGTATTATTCAATGTTTGTATTATATCTTGTCTTATTAACCCTAATCCAATAAACTAAACATCCAAGGCTAATAGAATGAGGCTTGAGCTAGTATGTAGGGACATACGGGGATCAATGTTCAAGTTTTAGCCTAAAGGGTCTGTAGTATAGGGATAAGGCTGGGTACCTTATCCTGGTGACACTATGGATACGGCCCGCTTTGTATGTTGATACAAACGTATTGATCCAATGCGTTCGTGTAGTTGACATGCGAGTGGGGGTATCCTGTGCAATGAGTTTGCACAAAGACCGGACCGCGAAATAGTTAACCACTAACTGTAACACCGTTAGTTAGCTCGGTTTTTATTTCTCTAGGATGACCTAGGCAACTTAGCCTTAATCCTGAGTGGATTATGGACTCCTGTCCATGAGGGATTGTCCTTTGATTTGTACGGGTCAGAGTGGCCTGTTCACGGACTCAATAAGCCTACCATTTTGGGGACAAGACCGAGTGGGGAGCTGGGAACGTAGTCTTACGAGATGGAATTCACTCCTTCCCGATATTAGGGTAAGTAGAGGTGTGTTCCCTTAAGTGGTGTCTCCGGGTCTTGAACAATGGGCCCTACCCTCTTTATGGGACGAGAGGGACTTCTGTTTGTTGGTTGGACCTCAAACAGGTTGTTCATTAGAGGAACACTGGTACTTAAGGATCAAGAGGTACCCCAGGGGTAAAACGGTAATTTGACCTAGCTGGGATACGAACACACGTGAAGGGCTAACTTGCTATTGACGGTTGATATCCGTGGACACAGAAATATATCTGCAGTGAGAAGAGTGCAGTTGTGGTTCTTTAGTGGAGTGAACCACAGTTAACGAATATTGATTAACTTGGTTAATGAGTTTAGCCAACTAATCTCATATCGTTGGAGCTTTTGATCTGTAGGTCCATCAGGTCCCATCGGTAGCTCTATAAGGGCGTTGAGGTAAATTTCTAAGGAAGGATTGAATATTCGAAGGTGTTCGAATATTAAGCTAAAATATGAATTTGATTCATATTCAAACTATAGGTTATAATTAATGTGCATTGGATGTACATTAATACTATAGTTTTATGAGAGAGAATAATAATTGAATATATGATATTCAATTTTATTAATTTTTAATTAATTAATTTAGTTTAGTTAAATTTGATTTAATTAAACTATAGGTTAAAGAGGGATATTAATTTAAATAGGATTTAAATTAATGTTGATTTAATTAATATTGATTAATTAAATATAATTAATTATAATTAGAATTTTGGATTTTAATTTATAATTAATTTAAATATCAGGTAACTGATTTGATCAGTTACCTAATGATTTGCGTGAAGTGGCCCTGGTTTTCCTCTCCTGATCGATAGGTAAAATAGAAAGGGGACACTTTCAGTTTTGATGATCTCAGTCTCATGCAATCGCTCCCTCTCTCTCGCCCTCTCTCGTTTTTGCTCTTTCTCTGTGAACACAAAAATTTTTTCCAGAGAAATCCTTAGAGATTGTGCTCCCACAAGCCCTTTACGTGTAACCTTCAAGAGAATACCGGTGAATCCTTGGTGGTGGTGTTCGTGAGGCTTTTACAGCGAAATCAAAGTCCTTTCACTGCTGGTTTTCTGAGCATTCCGGGGAAAATCTTGGCGAAACGATCAAAGAACTCTTCAAGGGTAAGTGTTTCTTGATCTAGGATCGATAGGATCCATTTTAGATGAGATCTAGTTTATGTTTTCGGTTTATAGCATGTTTTATATCAGTGTTACAGCATGTTATATTTATTTTCTGCTGTAAATTTGTTTTGTCGTTGTATTGGTATCCCAATCGGCGTTTTTATTCGAAAAAGTCTCTGACGTCTTCCGCTGCCTAGGGTTGTTTATCCCTACATGCACATTACTTCCTTGTCCTCCCCATGAGAAGTTGGGGTGGTTGCGCCAACCTGGATTATAAAAGTTAGAATAAGGGTTATTCCTCTAATAACCTAATAAAAAACACAGAAGCTGGATTGTTGGGGAAAAATTCGTAGTTGTGATCTTCACCACAATAGACACATGCTTCTTCTGTAACTTGGTTCACCACTGTAGCATGCTCCATAGCCGGTGGCTGCTGATGACTAACCACTGTCCCATTTTTAAGAGCATTAGCTAAGATTGCAATATCAGCCCTAATGGTGGACACACCATCAACCTCTAACAAACTCTTAACTTTTTTATATGTGCCTCTCACATCCGACCACTAACAACTATTAGTAGATATTCTTTCTAAAATTTCATGGGCTTCATTAAAAGTTTTTGCCAAAAGGGCCCCTCCAGCCGAAGCATCAACCATACCTTGGGTTGCTCCATTTAACCCATTGTAAAATGTTTCCATTTGGATAAAATGTGGTAAACCACGGTGGGGACACTTTCGCAAAAGCTCCTTAAACCTCTCCCAAGCCTCACTAAAAGTCTCATCCTCAAGTTGCCTAAACCCTACTATTTCACTCCTTAATTTAGCATTTCTACTTGGTGGGAAATATTTACTTAGAAATTTTTCAGCTAATTCATTTCATGTCCTAATTGATTCTGGAGCAAAAGAATTTAACCATGTCTTTGCTCCATCTCTAAGAGAATACGGGAACAAAGTTAATCTAAGGGCATCTCTAGGCACTCCTTGAATTACAAAAGAATCACTAACTCCTAGAAAAGACTTAAGATGTAAATGAGGGTCTTCAGACAACAAACCATGGAACAGACCCACGGTTTGCAACATCTGAAATATTATCGGTTTCATTTCATAATTTGCTACCTCAATTTGAGGACGTGCAATCCCTGGATTTAACTCATCAAACATTGGAAAAACATACGCTCGAATGGCTCTGACCCTATCGTTCGCTACCAAGATAGGATTTTTAGCCTGATTATTTTGCTGCTCATTTTGCTCCAGCGGCTGGTTTTGCTGCAGCAAACGATTCGGCTGGGGGTTCGCTGGATCTTCAGGACAATGCAGGAGACGCGGCACGTTATCCATTTGATTTTGTTGTCTACGCTGCTCTCTCCTTCTTCTCCTAAATGTCCTCTCGATTTCTGGATCAAGCTCGAACCTTACACCAGGCGGATCGCTCATGCACCAAACTCACACCTGCAAAAACAAAAGAAACAATCAAAAAGTTCTAGCACCAAACCACTAAAACACATACACAAAACAAATCAGATAAAATTTATTCAAGTCCCCAGCAACGGCGCCAAAAACTTGTTGGGTTTCCAGAGTGGGTAAAAATAAGATATAAAAAGACTCTAGAACTCTGTGCAAGTGATAGCGAGCATAGCTAGCTATTTTTCCCTAATTAATTAAGCTAGTCTTTTATATTTAATTGGCCAAAATTATGCATTTTTGTGTTCTATTTGTAGGAATCATGTTTCGGAGTTAAATCGAGAAATTGGAGCTAAATATGTGTTCGGGACATGAAAATTGGCCGAAGAATGAAAAAGAATCAAAGTTGGAAGATTGAAGATAGGCCCATCTGCAGACCAGCGTCGAGACGTTGCTCGTTGGGCGTTTCGACGCAGACATTCTATATTTGGAGTTTTCATTCTTTAAAAAAAAAAAAAATAAATAAAATAATTAAAAAATAATAATAATTCTTAGCGTCACGACGCTATCGGCAAATTTTCCAAAATTACAGTATCGCGACAGCGTCGCGACGCTGTCCATAGCGTCTCGACACTGTCGGCAGATTTTCTATAAATTCATCCTTTTGTGCTACGGATTGGGGGAGTCCAATTGGTGAGATTTTTGCCCTAATTTCGACTAGAGACCTTTTGTGGGAGCTAAAGGCAAGGCCAAGGAGCGGGAATCAAGCGAGAAGACGTGGAGATCGTGACGGGGACGTGCGGTGTTAGCGGATTCGAGTTTTCCTTTCTCTTTCCCTTAACTCTTGTAGTCTTTATGGTTTTTCTTGCAATTAGTGTTTGTGGTTTAAAGAATATGAATTGCTAGTTGTTTGTCTTAGGGATTGATGTAGTTGTTTTAGGTTGTTGGATTGATTTTTGGGATTAATGTGCCTTTATTTTATTCTTGCAATTTTGTGTAATGCTTTCAATTACTTGATCACTAATTGAATGATTTAAGTTTTGAATCTAACTCGGGAGAGAGGATTTGCCTAAGACTTATCTTGTTTAATTGCATGACTAGAGTAGAAATTCTAAGTTTGTGACGGGATTTGGAATATCTCTAGAAGCATAACAAGGACTAAACCGAATAATGTCTTGCATGTTAATGAACTTAGATAGGGATATCAAGTTAGTTATATGCATGAGAATCAATTATACTCGGGAGAGGTTATCGTGATAAAAGTTTCCTTGGCTTGTAGAATAATTGCACGATCAATTCATTCTTATTAATCAATCCTCAATCTTAAATAATGAAATCAATTCCCTAAGAGTCTTTCCATTTTAGTCTCCACCCTTTTATTTTTATGCTTTTAGTCATTATTTTTATCTTTATCATTGAGTTTTGCTCCCTAAATAAAATTGGACAAAAGTATTCACAATACTTAATTTGCTAGAAAACCAATCCAGAGGGCGACACTCGTTTTACACGAAAACACTATATTATTACTTGACCCGTACACTTGCGGTTAGCAATTTGCACATCAAGTTTTTGGCGCCGTTGCAGGGGATTGGCATGTTTAGTTAAATTAATATTGTGTAAAAATTTTCCGGTCTTAATTTAGGGTGTATTTTTATTTTTTAGGTAGATTGCATTTTTTTTCCTGGTTTGTTTTCTTTCCATATTTGCTAGTTTCCTATTTTAGATCTTTCCTTATTTTTTTTTCTTATTTGTTATTTATTTTTTTTCTTTCCTTTTTTTGTTTGAGTCTTAGTCATTTGTTCTTGTTGGGTTATTATTTGATTGGAAGCCTAATTATCTCTGTTGCTTTAATTGATTTGAATGACTTTTTATTCAACTACATATTCCAATTTTTCACCTTCAAGTTATACCCCTCTAAAAGAAAATTCTTCCTTAAAAAGCTTAGTTCAAAATTATATTGAGGAGTCTAGAGCGAGGAGTCTAAAATTTGATGAAACAAACCCCAAAGGAAGTTCGTGAGGTGAGATCCACTTCCATAGGTTGTCTAGTGAGTCATGTGGCCGATGATTCATTGGCACCCATTCAAGAGCTTAGTTCTTTCGATCTTGCTAAGGATGAGCATTTAGGGGAGAGTTGCATGAATAGTGGGGAAGAATTGGAGAGTTGTAGCACCTATCAAGAACATGTTTGTGAGGAAGAAAAAGAAAATGAGCTTGTAGTGCTAGAGAAAGTTCAGGAGGTAGAGTTTGAGGTTGAAAAGCCTTCGTCTGTTTTATCTTCTCCATCCTCTGTAGATTTTGATTGTTCTTTTTTCTATTCTCACGAGTTAGTTTTAGAGTCTGAGTCTCTTTATTTTGATCTTTCTCCTTTTATGTTTATTTTATACAAAAATACTAAAAATAATTATGTTTCAGGGGCCCATGAGAAACTAGTAAGCTTGCTAGTGATCGTGAGTTTTATTGATTCAAGGAAGAATGGCCCAAAGAAATACGAGAATTTTTATGTGCATTGACAGAATGCACGAGCACGTCGAGCTAAAGACGTTAAACAAGCGCTTATGGGAGGCAACCCAAGTTACTTTGTTATTGTTTTTATGATTGTTGTTTTTTTTTTGTAGGAGTTCATGTGTTCTTTCCTTTGCCAAGCATTCATGAAAAGGTCATCATTCCAGGGCAGTATTGTTCACCCCTTCCATTTTTTTCTTGTTCTCATGATTATGTATGCTTTAGATTTCTATACATTGAGAACATTGCATGTTTTAAGTTTGGGGGTGGAATGCTTTGCTTGTTGAGCCCTTGAGCATCTGAGTTCGGGCTATATTTTTTGAGCTTATTGTGAATTGAGCATATGGTTGTTTTGTGGTTGCTATTTTTGCATGACTATGATTTCCTAGGATAGGTTTTCTTGTCAATTTTCAAGCTTTTGATGAGTTGTAAGCATGAGTGCCCAGAAAGGGAGACTTTTTAAACTTTTTCTAGGAGATGTATTGCATGAGTAGAGTATTTTCCTTGGTTAGAATATGACTTGAATGCTTAGGAGCGAATTATTAGGTTCATATGCTTGTTGTCACCTCGATAGGTGTAGGGAAGAGCTAAAGAGTTAATTTTTTTTTGCAAATTAGCACGTTTAATCTTGCCTAGGAGGAAAAAAAAGAACACATGCTTATCATGATCATGAAAGAAAAATCATTATTGTCTTTACTTTTGAAAGAAAATAATGACGTCATATATATGAGCTCAATATGCAATGTGTAATAATGTTTTAGGTAAAAAGAGCTACCCCTGTTGTGATCAGTTAGGCCAACCAAGAGTAAAACTCGTGTTATGGGTCCCTGCAATAGGTGTGTGAAAGCTAGTGCCACTTATAAATGCTTGATTCAATTTTCAATTTAAAGCACCTAAGTATGGATGAAAACAAACTAATTTGTTCTGTTGACTCATTGGTAAATCCTTAGTGTCAGTGTAGAAGGAGATGAGTTGAGGGTTTAATAATCCAATCCCGAGCTATTAGAGTCTAATCTAGCTAAGTTAGATCTTTCTTATGCAAGTTAATTTTGGAAAACTTTTGATTTGTCTCCCTCATTGGACCTTATGTGCATGTCTCTTGATTGCTTGTTTATTGACTTGTGAGCCTTGAGGAGTGAGTCATGTTTGTTGCATCTATTCTTCAACCTATGCTTGATTTTTAGTTTGCTCGAGGACTAGCAAAAACTTAAGTTTGGGGGGTGTTTGATAGCAAGCATAACGAGCTATATTTCCCGATATATTTTAGTTAGTCTTTGAGTGGTTTTGGTCCAATTTAATGCACTTTCATGTTCTTTTTGTAGGAATTGATTATTGGAATCATAATAGAGAAATTGGAGATAATGGGGTGTTCGGGTGCTAAAACAGAAGCAAAGAAAATAAATAAGGAAAGAATTTGGAGCTGCCCAACCTGAGAAGGCATTAGGCGTGATATTAGTTATAAGAAAGGGGAAGTTTTGTATCTTTTTATCTTCAGTTTTTCAGTTGGGATATTTTTATTCTGTTACTTCATCTTCTTGTATTCACAGAGCTTATTTATAGAAGCTGTGATCATTAATAAGATTCAAGCAAGATTTATTTACTCTCTAAGCTTTGTTATGGTATCAGATGTTCTTCTAAAATCCTCTTAGAGAGTCTCTTCTTGCCAACTTCTCCATGGCCGATGATACTTCGTCTGCACATCCAACTAATCCCAATTCCTCTGCTTCCGACAATCAGCCTACCAGCCAATTGGTAATCAATCTCTATGAGAATCCCTATTACCTTCATAATTCTGATGGCACAAACCTAGTCCTTGTCTCTGAGCCTCTTACAGAATCTAATTACACTTCATGGAGCCAAGCCATGACTCTAGGGCTTACCGTGAAGAACAAATTAGGTTTTGTCGATGACACCATACTCCGACAGACTAGTACTCTTCAGCGATCTTGGGTGATATGCAACAGCATCGTGAAGGCCTGGATTTTGAACGCTTTGTCGAAAGAAATCTCAGCAAGCATTAATTTCGCCGATTCTGCTAGGGACATGTGGTTAGACCTTTAGCAGCGGTATCAATGGAAAAATCGCCCGCGAATCTTTCAACTTCGACGGGAACTTTCCAATCTAGTCCAAGATCAGAACTCCGTCACCACCTATTATGCAAGACTAAAGACGCTATGGAATGAGCTCGCTTCCTATCTCCCCAATTGTTCTTGCGGCTGGTGTACCTGCGGAGGAGTAAAAAATTGTTGAATACTTCCAAACGGAACACGTAATGGCTTTCTTAATGGGACTCAACGAGTCTTTTAGCCATGTACGAACTCAGCTTCTTTTAATGGAACCCGAACCCACTATTACTCGTGCTTTCTCTCTTGTTGTACAAGAAGTAGAGCAGTGTTCGTCCATTGAAGCTGTAAAACCACCCCCTGTCACTACCGAAGCAACAACTCTTCTTGCAAAGACGTCTGTTGCTAATTCCACTCCCAAAAGCCATCCTACCTCAGCCAAGAAGAAAGAACGTCTAGTATGCAGTCCCTGCAACATACAGGGCCATACAGTCGACCGTTGTTACAAAATACACAGTTACCCGCCTGGGTATCGAAATCAGAAGTCACATGCTGTCCAAAACACCAGTGCCAAGGCTGATAATCCTTCTCTATCGAGCCTAACTCCGGAGCAATGCCAGAGCCTTTTGGATGTCTTACAGTCTCATCTATCCTCGACCAAGAGTGACAGTGCTTCCCCTTCTTCAAGTACCAATAGCCATGTTGTAGGTACTTGCTCAACCTTTTTACCTGCCTCAAATAATTGGATAATAGATTCAGGGGCTTCGGCACATGTATGCTACTCTAAAGGGCTGTTTTCTTCTCTATTGTCTATTTATGGTTATTCTGTCACACTGCAAATCAGAAACGTATAATTTTTGCCTTTGCTGGTGAAGTTCGTTTGTCATCTGATATTATCTTAAAGAATGTCCTGTATGTACCAGAGTTTCGATTCAACCTTATATCTGTCAGTGCTCTAACAGCTTGCTCATCCATTTTGGTTTCATTTCCTGAAACTTCTTGTCTTCTTCAAGCCAAGTCCTCTTTGACGACGATTGGCAAGGCTAGCCTTTGGCAGGGATTGTACCTTTTATGTTCCGATTCTTTGTTACATAACAATACTACTAATAGTAAAATTGTTTGTAATTCCATTTCACAGTGTAATCATTCGGTATGGCATGATCGTCTTGGTCATCCATCTCCGAAACACCTGAATACATTGAAAGATCTTTTGTTTCTCAAGTCTTCTAAAGATATTGTTCAACCGTGTCTCATATGTCCTTTAGCAAAGCAATGGAGATTATCCTTTATCTCCAACAATAGGACAGCTAGTCACCCCTTTGACGTAATACACTGTGACACATGGGGTCCTTACCAATCTCCCATGCATTCTTGTTGTCGTTATTTCTTGACCATCGTGGATGATTTTTCACGGTTTACCTGGACTTTCCTTATGAAATCTAAATCTGATGCTTTGTCTATAGTTCCTCGGT
The DNA here is from genome assembly GCA_017139565.1 of Luffa aegyptiaca. Classification (NCBI taxonomy): domain Eukaryota; kingdom Viridiplantae; phylum Streptophyta; class Magnoliopsida; order Cucurbitales; family Cucurbitaceae; genus Luffa; species Luffa aegyptiaca. Next base: position 41,284,603 of record CM029407.1, read on the forward strand.
TTTTTAAGCTCATTGACACTCAATTTGGAGTTCCTATAAAGTGTTTTCGTTCTGACAACGCCCCTGAACTTTCTTTCACGAAGTTTTTTCATTCTCGGGGTGTTCTTCATCAATATTCCTACGTCGAGTGTCCTGAGCAAAATGTGGTTGTGGAAAGGAAACACCAACATTTATTAAATGTTGCTCGAGCTCTAATGTTTCAGTCCAGGGTACCAATTCACTTTTGGGGTGAGTGTGTCCTAACGACATCTTTTCTTATCAATCAGACTCCATCTTCAGTGTTATCTTGGTGCACTCCGTACTGTCGGTTATATGGGAAAGATGCTGACTATACACAACTACGTGTCTTTGGTAGTTTATGCTTTGCATCTACCTTATCTTCACACATGACAAAATTTCAGCCAAGGGCCATTTCTTCTGTTTTTGTTGGATACCCTCAAAGAATAAAAGGCTACAGGTTGTATGATTTAAAAGAAAAGCGTTTTTTTGTTTCGAGGGATGTCGTTTTCCATGAACAAGTTTTCCCCTTTCATCAGTTTACACACCAAGATGATCTCATTGATCCATTTCCAGACTTAGTTCTACCAAAGCCTTTTGATTATGGTGGCATCCCATCTAAAACTGCAGCAGTTAATGAATCTGTTTTAGTTGCGCCTATGTCTGAAGTAAGGATCAATGATAGCAACAGTCGTTCTGAGAATTCTGATGTTCCATCTCCGGTCTCCGCGGATGTCTCTGATTCATCTGCTAGCCAAGAATCTACTGATCAGCTCCCTGATGTTGCTGTTCAGACTGTTGACAATCAACTTCCTGTTGCTTCCACTGATGTTGTAGCTCCACGAAGGTCAACCAGAACAACAAAGCAGCCATCCTATTTAAAATACCTTCATTGTAGTCTTTTAAAAGCTAATGCTTGTCCTCCTACCACAACAAAGTTTCCCTTACAGAGATATTTGGCTTATGATAGCTTATCTCCTGATTATCGAAACTTTGTTCTCAATCTTTCCTCTGAGTATGAACCTCAGTTTTATCACCAAGCAGTGCCATTTGCACATTGGAGGGATGCCATGGCCACTAAGTTAAAGGAAATGGAGGCCAATCAAACTTTGTCTATTGTTCAACTACCTAAAGGCAAGCACTCTATAGGCTGCAAGTGGGTCTATAAAATCAAGCCCAAAGCTAATGGAACTATTGAACGCTTCAAAGAACGACTAGTTGCGAAAGGGTACACACAAAAGGAGGGACTTGATTACGTTGAGACATTCTCTCCAGTGGCCAAACTTGTCACGATCAAAGTGCTGTTAACTCTAGTTGTGTCCTTCAATTGGCCTCTAATACAATTAGACGTCAATAATGCTTTCCTACACGATGGTCTATTTGAAGAAGTGTACATGGATCTACCGTTAGGGTACAAATATGGTCTTGTCAAACCTCAGGGGGAGTGCCTCGTCTGTCGACTACACAAGTCTATATACGAACTCAAACAGGCCTCAAGGCAGTGGTTCGACAAGTTTTCATCTGCCTTATTATCCCTCGACTACACTCAATCTAAGTCCGACTACTCCCTCTTTACAAGAGGTTCTGGCTCCTCTTTCATTGTTCTTCTAGTATATGTGGACGACATCATTATTACTGGGGCTTCTTCTGAGAGCAGTAAGGAGTTGAAGATACACCTTGACAATACGTTCAAACTTAAAGATCTGGGTCCATTGCGATATTTTTTGGGACTTGAAATCGCTCGCTCCAGCAAAGGCATTCTGCTTTCCCAAAGAAAATATGCCTTGCAAATTGTTGAAGATGCTGGTTTGCTCTCTGCCAAACCAAACAGTCTTCCTATGGATCCCAACATTAAGTTGAACCTCAATGATGGAGATTTGCTACCAGATCCTTCAATCTATCGAAGGATTATTGGGCGGCTTCTTTATCTCACTGCTTCAAGACCTGACATTACCTTCGTAGTTCATAGGCTTAGTCAGTTTGTAGCTAAGCCCAGGACAACTCATATGATTTCCGTAAATCATCTCATTCGGTATTTGAAAAGCTGTCCTGCTCAAGGAATATTTTTGCCTGTTGTTTCTTCTTTTCAACTTCGGGGCTTCTCAGATGCTGATTGGGCCTCTTGCCCAGATTCTCAGAAGTCAACCACTGGTTATTGCATATTTCTTGGTGATTCCCTTGTATCATGGAAAGTAAATAGGCAGACTACTATATCCAGATCCTCTGCAGAAGCAGAGTACAGAGCTTTGGCAGCTACCTCATGCGAAATAGTTTGGTTACACCAGCTTCTAAAGGATTTGCAGATTGAATCTCCATCACCTTCTCTCCTTTTTTGTGACAACAATGCTGCAATCCACATTGCTTCTAATCCCATCTTCCACGAAAGGACCAAACACATCGAGCTTGACTGCCATTTTGTGCGTGAAAAGGTTGTCAATGGTGTTATAAAGCTGCTTCCAGTTCGTTCAACTTCCCAGTTAGCTGACATTTTCACAAAGGCGCTGCCACTTTCTTCTTTCTCTTCCTTATTACCCAAAATGGGTCTTCTGAACATCATGGCTCCATCTTGAGGGGGAGTATTAGTTATAAGAAAGGGGAAGTTTTGTATCTTTGTATCTTCAGTTTTTCAGTTGGGATAGTTTTATTCTCTTACTTCATCTTCTTGTATTCACATAGCTTATTTATAGAAGCTGTGATCATCAATAAGATTTAAGCAAGATTTATTTACTCCCTAAGCTTTGTTATGTGAATCTACGACAGCGTCGCGACGCTGCCATAGAGCATCTCGACGCTGTCAAAATTTCCCTTGTTTACCGAAGGCGGCAAGCAACAGCGTCGCGACGCTGTTCATAGCGTCTCAACGTTGTCGGCAGATTTCCTATATAATCATCATTTTCTTGCACGGCCAAGGGGAGTTAAATTGGTTAGATTTTAGCCCTAATTTCGATTAGAGACCTTTGGTGGGAGCTGAAGCAAGGAAAAGGAGTGAGAATCAAGCGAGAAGACGTGGAGATCGTGACGGGGACGTGCCGGTTTCAACGGATTCGAGTTTACCTTTCTCTTTCCCTTACCTCTTGTAGTATTTATGGCTTTTCTTGCAATTAGTGTTTGTGGCTTAAAGACTATGAATTGCTAGTTGTTTGTCTTAGGGTTTGATGTAGTTGTTTTAGTTGTTGGATTGATTTTTGGTATGAATGTGTTGTTATTTTATGCATGCAATTTTGTGTAATGCTTTCAATTACTTGATCACGAATTGAATGATTTAAGTGTTGAATCTAACTCGGGAGAGAGGATTTGGCCTAAGACTTACCTTGTTTAATTGCATGACTAGAGTAGACATTCTAAGTATGTGACGGGATTTGGAATATCTCTAGAAGTATAACAAGGACTAAACCAAATAATGCATTGCATGTTAATGAACTTAGATAGGGATATCAAGTTAGTTATATGCATGAGAATCAATTATACTCAGGAGAGGTAATCGTGATAAAATTTTCCTTGGCTTGTAGAATAATTACACGATAAATTCATCCCAATTAATCAATCCTCAATCTCAAATAATGAAATCAATTCCCTAAGAGTTTTCCATTTGAGTCTCCACTTTTATTTTATGCTTTTTGTCTTTAAATTTATCTTTTGCATTAAGTTTTGCTCCCTAAATAAAATTGGACAAGATTATTCACGGTACTTAATTTGCTAGAAAACAAATCCAAAGGACGACACTCGTTTAATCACGAAAACACTATATTATTACTTGACCCGTACACTTGCGGCAAGCAAAATCGTGCATCACCCAGCTATCTATCAAGTCTTATCCCCTACGCTTGTCCACGATTTCTACAGGGTGCAATGGCGAGAGGAAATAGATGAGGTGCTGGTGCGTGGCTGGTGCGTCGTCAGCTGAATAGATGGATTAGGAGATAAGATGATAAGTGAGATAATAAAGAACTATTCAGCTAACACTTAAGTGCAAGTATACACTGTTGCAAGTAGTAATAAAAAAAACCTCAGAAGTATTCTAAGGGTATCGATCCCACGAGGACTAAATTGGAAATTCAAATTTGATGAGCAAACTACCCAAATGATTGCTTTTGAAAAAGGTAACCAAAGAAAATAAGTTGATTGATTGGGTTTTTGAAAAGATAAACAAAACATGCAAATAACTAAAAAACAATAACAATAATAAACAACGAGGATTTCAACACGGATTCATCCCTAAGGTTACAACCATACTCATGCAATATCTAACTTAAGTGTATTTAATGCATTGGGTCAGATTTAACTTCCATTTGGCCTTCATTCCCAAAAACCGTTAGAAGGCTAAGCGAGTACCGTTATGCCCATTTCTGGGACTCGACTCCGACATAGATAATTCACGAATGCAATGTATAACCTTATAGTCGATATAGGGTGCCTTAGACAGTTTGCCTTATACCGCCGAACAATCTCTTTCGAGCTTTTTCTCCTATATCACCTTTATTAGAACCGATATCGTTTGTCCCTTTCGAGATCAAACTCACATAGCATGCAAAGTCTAAGTGATCAAATTAAACTCAGCAAGATTAGAGTGATAATCAATAAAGAATGACATGCATTAATCACAACTTAAGCAAATAAAACACTTTCAAGACATTAAACCCTAAGGGAATTCACCACATTGAACCCCTCAACGAGATTTAGCTACTCGTGATGGGATAAAAGGCAAGTGAACAAATTTTCATTGAAATAATAATATAAAGAATACAGTATAATGAAAAGATTTAAGACGTGGAAATAAAGGAGATAGCTAAATATTATGGGTTTTTTGTTTACACAATCCTTCTAGAGTTCGCTAAGACACTCCACTCTCTCACTTTTACAAGGTTGGAATGGGTGAAACTCTCTACAAACCACAAGGTTTGATGTTTAACTCTCTCTCGAGTTAGAATTTGGTCATCTAAGAAGGACCTCGGGCATCCCTACTCATTGGTGTCGAGCCAGGGCTCTGTCACCACCCTTTTCTTCCAAGTGAGTTCTTCTTGCATTTGACTTCGAATCTCGAGCTTATATAGTGTAGAAAGTGGTTGAGGAGCTACGAAATAGGTGTTGGAAGGTTGCCCAGTCAGTTTGGGGGTCAAAATAACCAGTTAGGTGCGAAGAAGACTCGTTAACAACAACCCGCGGGCGACTCTGAACGGCCTCTGTTTTTCCAGAAATGTGGTCGCATTTCAATTTTGCCTTCCAAGAAATGCAGTCGCATTTATGGGGAATTCCAGCTTTTCCTCTGTTTTTCTGCTCAACAGCGAACTAAGTCAAATTTGCTTCAAATCAAGTCTTTTTAAGCACAAATAAGTTAAATTTGAAAAAAGTGATTTTCAACACCCTAACTTATCAAAGTAAGCATATTTTGAGCTCGGGAATAGTAAATTGACCTAAACACTAAACATTTGACCAAGAAATGAGCTAAATATAAGGGTAAAATACATATATTTTTTACCCTTATCATACCCCCAAACTTAACTCATTGCTTGTCCTCAAGCAATTGCCAACCAAAATGTTAGAGATCAACTTTTTAATTGCCAATCAAAATGTCAGAGCTCAATATTAATTGCAAATCAAAATGTAAGAGTTTATGCATAGCAATGAATCATGGTACTAGTGTCAACTTTCAATTTCAAATCAAGTGTCATGGAATCAAATAAACATGCTTTTCAAGATCGTTTTTTAAAAAGTTCGCCTTTCAAGAGAGGGTTCTACTCTAGTGCCAGTCACAACGTCTGAGTTTCCTAGGCATGAAGATTTCTTATTTTTCTTTTTCAAAGCAAAACACTCTCTCATCCATTCTAACCAACATGCTTAAACTACCTAACTTCTACTAATAGAGCCTGGTGTAGTCCTTTTAGTCTAAGAAAACAATCTTTAGGAAAACAAAAGCATATACGAATGACTAGACCTTTTCCATCTCCCCCAAACTTATTTGACTGCTGGTGCGTCTTTTACTCAACTTCTTTTTCTCCCAAGAGCATCCTTGTTGTCATCTTTACCTTTGTTCTAGCCTATCAACACTCTGTGGTGAAGATATCTAGCTACAAGCAAAGTTCACAAGTTCGGAATGATACTCACTTCCCTAGGTAAACCTTTCATGCAGTGGCAAACCATGGGTGTCATGAATGCCCCTGGTTACTCAGTAAACCCTAGGAACGAGGAGTAACTCTCGGTTTTTTTTTCTCTTTTTTTTTTTAATACTGAGCACATTTTCTTTTCCAGCAGTACAAATTTACAAAAGATATTTACATAGTAAAGCATAAAGTACCCCCCCAAACTTAAAGGTAGACAATGTCCTCATTGGCTTGTTTTTTAGGCATGGGCTTAACATGGAGCTTTTTGTTTTCAAAACATCAAGGCTAAATCTCCTAGAGTGTTAGAAAGGTTAAACACGAGTAAGTTTAGACTCTAAGACAAATTTGTAAAGAAAAAGACTAATGGAAAGCCTATGACTAGAAAACAACTCAGTTGAGACGGTGACACTTTTGAGATAGAACAAAGCTATAGTTTTCATCAATAAGGGCTTTAAAGAAAACTCCTTTGAAAACATGCTTTTTCTTCCAAAACTTTTTAAAGCAATTTTTCTTAAAGTTGATTCTTTCTTCCAAACATTTTATAGGTAAAGCTAAAAATGCAGCAAGCAGATTTTTTCAAGTAAAGATAAAAAACCCAAGTTTATCTAGTCTTAAACTATCCACAAAACTATCTAAACTAACCTACGATCAACTATAAACAACCAAACAATTAAAAACAATCAAAACAACAACTAAACTACTAAAAACATAATTTTAAACATGCTAAACTAAAAAAACAGCAAGCAACAAAAACAACAAACAATATTATTCACAAAAAAAATTCAATTAAAGGGGATCAGAAAACTCCCCTATTCCTCGTCCGAAGAACTCTCTTTCTCTTCATTCTCTTCATCTTCCTCTTTGTCAGAATCCTCTTCTTCTTGGGGCAGCAACGACTGAGGGAAATTTGAAAAGACCGGAGCAATACTTGGGGCAATCTAGAGATAGAACTCTCTAATAGCTTCATCCCTCTCCTTGGCATATGTCCAATATGTCTTCAGGTTCTCCCTGGTTTGATCTGAAGGATTGGAATTCCCAATTCCGTTACAGCGGAAGCAATTGGACCGTTCGTAAATTAATTTTGTTCTACAAAATACCAATACATTGGCAAAAGGTTAAGCGGTGAAAAACATACCTTCGTTGACGACTTTGAATACTTCAACGGACACCACCATGAGATCTTCCCCGCTATAACTATGAGATTAGGAACGTAGTTGTGGGACTACCTCATCTTGAATGGGAAAAACTCTAGAGAGAAAATTCTCCCTAGAGTTCTTGAGTTGATAGAATATGAGAGGGCCTTATGGTGGCCATATGTTGTAGTACCTAAACTCTAGGTTTAGTGTTCTATTTATAGGAGAAAGACCATGAATAAAATATTCATTTAAAATCAATTATTTCCATAACTGATTTAATCTTTTCCATAATTAATCAATTCCATGACCAATCAATTCCACAATTGATTAATCTTTTCATAAATGATTGATCACTTCCATAAGTGATTAAATCATTTCCATAAATGATTAATTACTTCCATAAGTGATTAATCATTTCCATAATTGATTAATTTCCAATTAATTAATTCTTTAATTAATTAATAACCAATTAAATATCATATATTTAATTTCAGACCTTCTATTAGTTAATTAATTAATTACCCAATTAAATATCATATATTTAATTTCAGGTCTTCAATTAATTAATTCTATAATATGAATCAAATTCATATTAAATTTGAACTCCTTCAAATTCTCGTATATCCTATAAATTTAATATGAATCAAATTCATATTAATATTTGAACTTCTTCAAATATTTATTTCTCTCATAGACTATATTTTAATTAAATCACATTTAATTTATACTAAATTGAATAATCAATTAATTCATCTTCTAATTAAATACCCTATATTTAATTAGACATATATTTGAACTCTTTCAAATATATCAATCTCTCAATATAATAAAGTTTAATCTCAAATTAGACTTTATATTTTAATGCATCACTATACATTATATTAATTTGTATCTCATACAATTAACTTAATTCCCAATATGAATTTGAACTATTCAAATTCTCTCAAGATATATTTGTTCCTAATTACTCTTTACGAGCTAGCAGGGGGACCTAATGGACCTACAGATCAGAAGCTCCAATGATATAAGGTTAATAGAGTAAACTCATTAATCAGGTTAACCAATATTCATTAACTGTGGGTCATTCCACTAAAGACGCACAGTTGAACTCTTCTCACTGTAGAACATTTATGTGTCCACGGATATAGACCTATACCGGTAAGTCAATCCTTCACGAGTGTTCGTAACTACAGTTGGGTCAAATTACCGTTTTACCCTTGTGTTACCTCTGGCTCCTTAAGTACCAGTGCTCCTCTAATGAACAACCTGTTTATGGTCCAACCAGTAAACAGAAAGTCCCTCTCGGGCCAATGAGAGGGCGGGATCCCTTTGTTCAAGACCCGGAGTCACCACTTAAGGGAACACTCATCTACTTCTCCTAGAAGCGGGAAGGAGTGAATTCCATCTTATGTTGTCATGTCCCCAGCCCCCCACTCGGTCTTGTCCCCAAGAAGGTAGGCTTATTGAGTCGGCGTGCAGGCCACACTCACCCATACTAATCAAAGGACAATCCCTCGTGAGAATGAGTTCATGACACACTTAGGATTAAGACTTAGTTACCTAGGTCATCCTATTGAAACAGTAACCTAACTAGTTAACGACGTTACATATAGTGGTTTACTATTTTGTGGTCCGGACTTATGCAAACTCATTGCATAGGATACCCCCGCTCGCATGTCTCCTACATGGACGCCTTGGATCAATACGTCTGTATCGAATACAAAGCGAGCCGTATCACATAGTGTTACCAGGATAATTTACCCAACCTTATCCCTGTACTATAGACCTTTTACGTTGTTACTTGAACACTTATCCCCGTATGTCCCCACATACTAGTTCAAGTCACATGTAAACAACCTTGGATCTTAGTTTATTGGATTTGGGTCAAATTGTGCAATATTTAACAATAACACTTTATTGTAGAAACTCAATAACACTTTATTGAAAAAAGTATACAATTTGTTTACATTCACTATCTACGAGTTTTAGGGCATAAAACCCAACATGATCAAGCTGGCGGTGGACCATACCTAGGGCTTCCGATGCTGGTGACAGCCCTATAAAAGGAGTGTGCTGGGATAGAGAGGCTACACTCGACTCTGATTGAGGTGTGGCCTGTGATATGGAGGCTTTATCCTTCCTCTGGATGTTGTTCTACTGAAGCTTTCCTATCAAGGACAAATCAATGGTTGGTTGAAAGAAATGGCGTTCCTCGTCCTTGCCTGGCACAATCTTCACCCTCTGACAGAGTTGGGTGATGAGTGAGCCAAAGAAAAGCTTGCCTGCCCTTTCCCGTCCACAGGCTAAGATCTCATCCCTGATAATGCTCCCTACGTTGATCTCCAACCCCTTCATAAGGCAATAGAGTAGCATCACTCTATCCACTGAAATCGTGATGTTGTGAGTGGTTGTCATCAGGCGGTTTTTGATGAAGTGAAGCCAAACTGCCGATTCTAGCTTTAGGTCACTTGGCACTAAAGACTTCACTTTCGTCTGTGGTTCTTTCCATTGAACCCCCTTATTGGTCACGAGCTTCAATGCGTCTTTCATCTGTTTGGTCGAAGGGTTCCTGATCACATCATTCCCTCTTGGGTTCAAGGGTGCCTTGATCCTGTACACCCTGTTAATGTCGACTGAGGAGAAACTGACCATCTTCCCCCTTACTACCGCCATGCTAATACTTTCCTCCCTCAGGCCGGCGTAAAACTCTCCCACTAGAGGCACAACAACCTTCTGGGGGTGAGCACAGAAGTCCTGCCACTTGTACTGGAAGATAACTCTTGTTATGAACTCAGGTAGTGCTCCCGCTCTATCAGAGAATCCTTTTTCATTGAGGAAATCTCTCTTCTTCATGATCTCCATTCGTCCCTAAAAATTAACATCTTTAAATACCTCAGGGAACGGATTTTTAGGAGATGCGGCCTTGGGTGATTTGCCCTTTGGCTTGGCGGGTGAGATGGTCGGAGGAACTGCAGGAGAGGCGTCCATGGACCTTGTCCTCGGCCTCTTGGCAAATATCGAGTCATTCTTGTTCTTTGTCCTCCTCTCAGCCTTTATCTCTCTCTTTCTCTTTCTTCTTAATGCTGCAGAGATAGGGACTTGGTCTTCATCTAGCTCCGTAATCTCGGAATCATATTCTGTTTTAGAATTAGAATCATTAGAGGTCTCCGCCTCCTCGTCTTCTTGTTGTTTTTCATCCCTTTTCTCCCCCGAAGAGGTGCTATCAGCAGCTGGTGGGTCATATGGGAATAGAGGCTCAAGAACCTCTTCAGCTGGCTGATCGATAGTGGCCTCGGCTAGGCCTTCCTCAGAATGCGACCCAGATGCCGTCGCATTTTGGCCTTCATGCTCCACTTCTCTTTCGTTTTCTTTTTCTAAATTTTATTCTCTTGGCCCCTGTTGGGCCTTTTCTTCAACCCTTCCTTGCAGCACTTCAGCCTCACTTTGAGCCTTGTGAAGTGGCTCAAAAGCTGCAAGGAAGTCTTCAGCTTCATTTCTTCTCTTTTCGTCTTCTTTTATTTCTTCCTTTCTCTTTTTCTCTTCCTCAAGGAGTTGCAAGTCAGCAGCTGCCCTCCTGAGGTTTTCCTCATATTTTCTTGTTTCCTCAGCTTCTAAGGCCCTCTCGGCCTCTTGCTCTTCTTTTCTCATCTTTCTCATCTCTTCCCTCTGCAAACTCATCTTCCTCAGCCATTTTCTATTTTTCCATCTCTCCCTCTGCTTCAACCTGTTTCAAAGCATCTTGTTCAGCCTTGTACCCCTTTGCAATCTCAAGGGTCTTTGCCACTGCTTGGCGAATTATTCCTTCGAATACATTGGGAGGCATCTTTGCGATTTTTAGAGGCTGAATTTCAAGCGACTTTTCAGACACATTTTTCTTTAGGCTCTTCTTTCTTGCGCTATAAGTTACACACGGTTTGGTCCTGCAAGACAGAGAATTGTTAGTTGAAGGTTCGAAACCTTACCCATTGAAGCTTCTCCTTGCTGAGAGCTTCCAGCTGCCTTGGCGGTTTTTTCTTCATTTTGCTGATTCCCTTCTTCTTCAAGGGCAGCCCGTCTCTTGGCACCCATCTCTCAGATCATTTCAAACCACTCCCGCGAATGTTTTTTGAACTGTTGACTGGGGGGCTTTTGGGTTTGGTGGACAACAGTGGCGCGCGTGAACAGTTTCGGTGTAGATGAACTCGACATTTCCCTCGAACTAGCCGGCATTGTCGAAGAAGATGGACCTGGAGCGTTGGGCGCTTGGTTCACGACTGCCGGCGAGAATCCCGTGGGTCTTGTCCTTTACGTGCCTTGCATGGGTGTTCTGGGGTTCTCCTCTTGCTGTCTAACATTTTCCTCAGCTTCGTGGGTCGATCGTGCACTCTGAGATCTAGTGTTTTTGCGTGAGTATGATGATCCTTGCGAGTTCTTCATCTTCTTGGTTGTGGGTCTTTCGGTTTCACGATGGAGAATATGGAGAGTTCTGGGTTTTGACTTGAATGCAATGGTCTAGTGTTTGGTGAAGAGAAAAAGACTTGAGTCAAGTTATTTATACTTTTCGAATTAGGTCACGTGCAGGTCAAACGAAATTTCGTGACTCCCTTTTTATTCGGGCAAATGCGATCGCATTCCCAAATACACTGGGGAGAAATGCGATCACATTTCACCCAGTTTTCTGCCTTCAGTTTTTTCTGCCTTTTCTCTTTTCCTTTGCTTTCTCCTTTTCTCTGAAACACTCATAAACACTCATAAACAAGTTAGAAAGCTCATATGCTTAATCATGATTTATTTCTATATTTTTTCATTTTTATCAATTTAACAAGAATTAAGGAAATTTTTTGATCAATTCAACTTCAAGGTAAGTCCCCAGGTAGAGGTGTCCCAATGGTCAGCTTGAATACCTCAGCCTAGGCAGGACTTGCCTTAGACAAAGTTCCCTCTTGATCAAAAATCATTTATTCAAACAAACTTACACTTTTCACATTTTCCTTTATTTCAAACACAAGACAGAGCTCAACATAATAATATGGGCTTTTTCAAAACTCCCAGGTAAATCCGCAGGAAATTTGTTCCCTATGTTCATCTTAAATACCCTTTCCCAGACAGGATTTTCCTAGACAGAGTTTTTACTCTTGTCCGTATATTTTGGAACTCTAGTCTAGATTATTATGTATAAACCCAGATAATATACAAAAATTAATTCAAGGTGTAGAAATCATACCAAATCAATCACGGAGACATGGGCTTCCTCATCCTCGAAGCCACTTCCCCAATGCGGTTTTATCCTTTGTCGCTTCATGATTTGATTGATTTATTCCACTTCAATCTTTTTCTCACATTTTTCGTCCAATTCTTCATCTCCAAGTACATCCTCCAAAGTTTTTTTTTTCATTATTTCCTGCAAAGTAGATTGAGAGAGTTCATCAATTTCATCGATCATTGAACATTCCTCGAAATCTCCAGGGTACTTCATTGCACTCATCACGTTAAACGTGATTTACTGACCATTGACCCTCATCGTCAATTCTCCCTTCTGGACATCTATCAATGTTCTGCCAGTGGCTAGAAACGGTCGTCTTAAGATGATCGGAATGTCTTTGTCGGCTTCGCAATCTAAGATAATGAAATATGTAGGGAAAACAAACTTATCGACTTTAACCAATATATCTTCAATCTTTCCAATGGGGTGTGTAATTGATCGGTCTGCCAACTACAAGATCACAGTTGTTGGTCGTGCATCACCTATTCCTAACCGTTTAAAAACCGAATATGGCAGTAAGTTGATGCTTGCTCCTAAGTCGCACAATGCTCTGCCTACATCCCTACCTCCTATAGAGCATGGAATTGTAAAGATTCCTGGATCTTTAAGCTTGGGAGGAATCTCGTTCTTATCAGTGCACTGGAACAGTCCGTGAGCGCAACTGTTTCGTACTCCCCCAACCTTCTCTTTTTCGATAGGATATCTTTTAGAAACTTCACGTATGTAGGCATTTGTTCAAGTGCCTCCACTAATGGTATGTCGATGTGCAAATACTTCAATACATCTAAGAACTTCTTGAATTGTACATCTCTTGAGGCATGTTTGAATCTCTGTGGGTACGGAGGAGGTGGTCTGTAATCTGGGTCTATCACAAATTTCTGAGGTTTTGCAGTCGCATTCCCCTTTTCCTCCAACTTTGATTTTTCTTCTTTTTCTACCAATGTTTCATGCTCCTTGGTCTTTTCAACTTTTTCTTCTTTATCCTCTAAAATATCTGTTGTAATGTCTGACTTCTTTTCACAAATCTTTTCTCGAGTTTCAACTGGGATCTCTGCTTCTGAACTTCCTGGATACTTCGGTCCTCGTATTCTAATGCATTTCTTAGGGTCACTGCCTTACATTGCTCCTTGACTTCTCTGTGCGGGGTCTTGGTTGTGCTAGGCAATGCCCTTGAGGTCTATTCTTTATCTCCCGTGCAATTTGTCCAAGCTGAACTTTCAAATTCCTGACTGCAACGTCGTTCTTTGCCATGTAATCCTTTATAAGAGTCTCTAGATTGGACTCTTGGCTCTGCACTGGAACTTGTTGGAAGTTTTTCTGCTGCTTTTGTTGTGTAGGTTGCTTCCCAAACTGATGAGTATTGGAATTACTCGACCAGGCTTGTCCTCCCCAAGAAAAATTCGGATGTTGTCTCCATCTCGGGTTGAATGTAGCCGAATAAGGATTCCATCTATTTTGATTCTGATTTACTTGTGGACCTACATAAAAAACAGATGCAGGGTTCAGTGGACAATTATCAGCGATGTGTTCCTCACCACATATCTCACAGCAGAGAGAAGAGACAACGTTTGAAGCGGCTATGTTGGCTTGATTGTTCATGGACATGCCCCTCTGTTTCTACTGCTTTCACTGGATTTTTCAAAATGGTTGTTGGTTCATTTTCTCCCCAATGTCGGTTATTGGTAGCTATAGTATCTAGAATAGCGTGCGCCTCATTAGCAGACTTCTTCCGAAAAGATCCGTTTGCAGATGCGTTTACTAGTGCCTTTGAAGCTTGATCTAACCCACTGTAAAAATGCTCTAAAATAATGCAAGCAGACAGTCCATGGTGTGGACACTTTCGAACCAGCCTCTGGAATCTCTCCCAAGCTGCATCCAACGGTTCATTGTAAGACTGTCTGAAAGCAATGATCTCTGCTCTGTACTTGGCATTTTTATTGGAGGGAAAGAACTTCTCCAAAAACTTCTCCGCCAAATCATTCCAGGAGGTGGAGTTTGGAGGAAATGAATCCAACCAGGCTTCAACATCTCCCTATAAAGAAAACGGAAAAAGTTTTAGCTTTAGAGTATCTTCTGGCACTTTTGTTACTTTAAAAGAATTGCAAACTCGCAAAAACAATTTAATATGCTTGTGTGGATCCTCATTTGGAAGTCCTGAGATTTGGCCCATTGTATTTAACATCTGGAACATTACTGGTTTAAGCTCAAATTGTGGAGCATCAATCGATGGCTCAAAGATTCCTGGATTCAATGTCTGGAAAACTGGTAAAGCGTAGTCCCTTATTGCTCGGTTTCGATCTTCAGCAATGTAGATCGGGTTTTCTTGTTGTGGCATCGGTGGAACGGGAGGAACAGGAGGAATTCTCCCGCCATTCTGCTCCCTTCCACGATCTTGAGGATCAACTTGAGGATCGACTCTAGGAGGATCCATTGAAAACTCTTGAATGTAAGCTGCTTTGTCTAGAAATTCTCGTGCGCTCAACTCTTGTTGCTCCTTCTTTTGTCTCTGTTCCTTCCTTCGACGACGAAAGGTTCTTTCTATATCTGGATCAATGTCAAGGAGTGGATACCCCTTGCTCATGCACTAACTCCAACCTGCAAAAGAGAAACAAATGCAAACCGAAGTCAAATTCCCTTTGAGATAGAATATGTGGTCTCAATCTGATCGCAATTTCAAAAACAAATTTGGTTTCACTTTTGGTCCCCGGAACCGACGCCAAAAACTTGGTGTGTGGCTAGCTGAATGAATGGAATGTGAGATAAGATGGTTAATAATAAGGAAGAAATATCCAGCCAACACTTAAGTGCAAGTATACAGTGTCGCACGTAGTAATAAAAAAACCTCAGAAAGTATTCCAAGGGTATCGATCCCACGAGGACTAAATTGGAAATTCAAATTTGATGAAGAAACTGCTCAAATGATTGCTTGAAAAAGGTAACCAAAGAAAATAATAAGTTGATTGATTGGGTTTTCGAAAAGACAAATAAAACATGCAAATAATTAATAAAGAATAACAATAAAATAAAACGAGGTATTCAACATGGATTCATCCCTAGGGTAACAACCATACTTATGCAATATCTAACTTAAGAGTGTTTAATGCATTGGGTCAGATTTAACTTCCTTTTGGCCCTTGTTCCAAAAACCGTAAGAAGGCTAAGCAAGTATCGTTATGCCCATTTCAGGGACTCGACTCCGACATAGATAATTCACGAATGCAACCTATAACCCTATAGTCGATATAGGGTGCCTTAGGCAGTTTGCCCTATACCGCCGAACAATCTCTTTCGAGCTTTTTCTCCTATATCACCTTTATGAGAACTGATATCGTTTGTCCCTTTCGAGATCAAACTCACATAGCATGCAAAGTCTAAGTGATCAAATTAAACTTAGCAATATCAGAATGATATTCAATAAAGAATGGCATGCATTAAACCCTACTTAAGCAAATAAAACACTTTCAAGCCATTAAAACGTAAGGGAATTCACCACATTGAACCCCTCAACGGGATTTAGCTACTCATGATTGGATAAAAAGCAAATGAACACATTTTCATTGAAATAATGATGTAAATAATACAAAGTAATGAACAGATTCAAGAGCTGGAAATAAAAGAGATAGCTAAATATTATGGGTTTTTTGTTTACACAATCATTCTAGAGTTCGCTAAGACACTCCACTCTCTCACTTTTACAAGATGGGGATGGGGGAAACTCTCTACAAACCACAAGGTTTGATGTCTAACTCTCTCTCGGGTTAGAATTTGGTCATCTAAGAAGGACCTCGGGCATCCCTACTCATTGGCGTCGAGCCAGGGTTCTGTCACCACCCTTTTTTTCCAAGTGAGTTATGCTTGAATTTAACTTTGAATCCCGAGCTTATATAGTGTAGAAATTGGTTGAGGAGCTGCAAATTAGGTGCTGGAAGGTTGCCCAGAGAGTTTTGGGGTCAAAACAACCAGTTAGGTGCGAAGAAGACTCGTCAACGACGACCCACGTGCAACTCGGAACGACCTCTCTTTTTCCAGAAATGCTGTCGCATTTCTAGGGAATTCCAGCATCAACTCTGTTTTTCTGACAGCAACAAACTAAGTCAAATTTGCTACAAATAAAGCCTTTTCAAGCACAAATAAGCATAATTCAACAAAAGTGACTCTCAACACCCTAACTTATCAAATTAACATATTTTGAGCTCGGGAATAGTAAAATTGACCTAAACACACAATATTTGACCAAGAAATGAGCTAAGAATAAGGGTAAGATAGGTATATTTTTTACCCTTATCAGCTTGTAATGGAGAGGATCCAAAGCGCAAACGAGGGGTTCTCTATGGTTCATTCTCCTATCTCTTTATTTGGCTCTTTTATGCTTATCATTATGTACTCTTGGGAAGTTTTTACCATTATGCATAGCTAAATCCCATTTGTGGGTCTTGAAATTAAGATTATGGTTGATTAATATCTTAATTGCCTATCTTGTGTCCATATGCTGATTATTTGTGTGGGTGGTCTTAATGCTCTATATAATCTGGCCAATTGTATAGTGATTTGATTCTTAATGGAAACTCGACGGAGAGAAGTTAGGATAGATCATAATCCACTCAACTAGGCTTAACTACTCGCAGTGACAGCGAGAGTAGTTGGTTAGGCTTAGAGATCGAAAATGAATCAGGGTTAATTAATTAACGAATTTAATAGCGCTAAGGACACTTAGGTTATTAATATGAGTTAATTATAACTAGGGGAGACCGAAAGGAGAACCTATGTGTTTAACGGAGATTCTAGGTTTATAATTAGTTGGGCATGAGATAGGACAATTAGGATAATTAATTAGTTATAATCCGACTTTCAAGACCCCGTCTCACAATAGATTCTTTCTCCACTTTTTCACTTGATTGATCACTTTAATTCTTTGATGCAATTAATTTTTTATTGCTTCATCATCATGTTAGGATCCCTAGATAATATTCAGTCTCAGTAATTTTAGTGTTTGAATCCTTATCTTGCCTAATCTCCATCCTCCCTGTGGAATTTGATTCTCGGTATTACTGTACCGTTTTATATTACTTGCGACCCGTGCATTTTGCGGTCATCAACATGCATTGTCGTAACGGTCCTGAAAAGACTCTTGTAAGAAGTTTGGTCGTTACAGTTGGTATCAGAGCCTAATTAAGGGTTCTGTAGACTGCTTACATCGTATGCCCTTGTAATAATCTATGTTATAAATAATTATATGATTTTCTGTGAGCTGCATTATTTCTCTTGCTATTTAATTTTCGGTTAGATAATAAAATAGGCTTAGTATGGATGTATAAACTTGAAGTATGCTGACATGACCGCCAGGAGGGTGTAGAATTCTCCCTAAGTCGTCAAATAAAATTTATAATCCACGACACTACTACTACTTTTGTAGCAATAGCGGCCAGGGTCGAACACAGGGAAGGGGATCTAGCAGTTATAGAATTTCGTGCTTATGCAAATAGAGGAGTTTTTTTTTATTGAAGGACAAGCAATAATAAATAAAATAATTAAATGCAGAATTTTAAAAGACAAGCAGGCAAAATATAAATAAGACGGGATCAATAACATAGAAAGAGATCGTTGAATTGGGATTTATTATGCTTGATTCTAATTCACTGGCTTCCTAGTTTTCTGTAATGATCATTCTAAACTGATTTTATTAGTCTGGTCGGCTTCTGGGTTACTCAGAGGATCCCCCCTACACTAACTTGTGCTAATTAACTCGCTAATCGTGAATTCGACAATTAACAAGATTAATTAATATAGACTCTATCGCTCGCCACCCCTTATGCATAATGTAGCAACCATTTGAGACCTCTGCAACGGTTAGTACTTATATCTAACTAGTTTATTAACAAACAATTTTGCAACCACCTATTAAAACTAGTCGCTTTGGGGTCGTGTGTCTTGAATCATAAGAACTAAATTCAAATATAATTTAAATCTAATTCCTACAACCTTTAACATGCATCCTAGGCCTATCAGAGTCGTCTCGCGTTGAGAGTGGTTTGCCTCAACCTAGTGGCTATCTAAAAATAACTGATATAATACACAAGCGGTAATCGCATAGGGCATCAATCCTAATTGACTAGCCTCATGTATTGGTTTAAACGGGATAACATGCAAAACTAAATACAAACTTAGCAAGAACAACAAGTATAAACCAGAAAACTCAACCAATATTATTTAGAATAAAGACTTAAATCCAATACAACGATCTAGATGAGTTTAGCTGCGCATAGATGAAGTAAAAGCTACACATAACATAAAAAAATCCATAGAATATGACCACCAATGGTCTACAAGAGTGCTGGAATGTAAAAGAGGCAAGGAAATCGTAAGAGGGACCAAAATTCTAACTTAACGGTGGACTAAACCGAGGCTACATACATATAGAAAACACGTCGACGTCGAGACGCCAAGGGCAGCGTCAAGACACCACAAACATTACACTTCAGCCTGAATTCACGTCGACGTGTCAACATCAGCCTCATATCCAAACTTGTTGCTCAATTTCTCGGTTTTGACTCGCTTCTTCTCAGTTCGGAGCTTCAATCTTCGGCTTTCGGTGTCATTCTTCAGGCCCGCTTCAGCACAATTGGGTCTCTTCACCTCCTCGTCGTCTAAGACACCGAGATGGCTCCAAAACTCCTTAATTGGCCCGAATTAACACCAATTAGCGTGATTGACTCCCGACATAGCCTAAGCTCAATTAACCTGTAAATAAGACAAGTAAAGAATAAAATGACTCTAACAAGGTTAGATTAGAGGCGATAAAATAGGACTAATTAGGTCCTATCATATGCCTCCACGTGGCCATGGTCGAGGTCGAGGACGGGGACATGGTTGTGGTAGGGGTGGTAGAGGCCTGACACTCCCGAAGCAAGTCGATCCTCCTATGGATCAGCATGATGAAGGTCTCCCTGATGAGCAAGATCCTGCACCGCCTGCACCTCCAACGTAGGCGTAGACTGTCACTCTGACTCTAGAGGCCCTTCAGGCGCTTATGAATAATGTCGTAGCCAACCAGGTGCCCCAAGCAAACCAAAATAATAACCAGGGTCAGTTGGGCTCAACTGTGGGGGTTTGGTGTCTGAAAGATTTTAAGAAATATGAGCCGCTGACGTTTAGCAGGAAGACTGTGGACCCCACGGTAGCTGAAGCTTGGACTGCTACAATTGAAGAGATTTTTTGCTATATGGGATGCCCCGAGGCACAACAAATGCCGTGCGTAGTATTTATGCTGGACCGTCACTTGGTTGCAGTTCAAGGATGCGTTCTTCCAGAAATATTACTCGGCCATTATCGGGTACAGAAAGGAGAAGGAATTCCTAACCTTGACTCAATGAGAGAAGTCAGTAGAAGAGTACGAGCTGGGGTTCACCCGTCTGTCTCGTTTTGCCCCTGAAATGGTGGATACAAAGGCGAAGAAGACAAAGAGGTTTATCTTGGGCCTCATAGATGACGTCCAGAGGGTTGTAACATCCCTTCAAGCGGCCACCTTTATGGGCATGCCAAATTTCAATGCAACTCCAGTAGTGACGAAAGAGATTGTCGTGGTCTCTTGTAAAATAAATTTATAATACACGATTCCTAAAGCTAACTTGTAGCAGTAGTGGTCGGGGTCGATCACAGGGAACAATCGGTTTATTTCTATATTCTTTTGTGTTTTTGAGGTAACCAAAAGAGGGGCTTACTGATAAAAGATTAAGACACAAAGTAAAGGCAGGAAAATAAAATAAAGAAATTTGCAAGGAAAGTAAAGGCGGGGTTAATTGATCTTACCCCGAGGATCATTGTAATCGAGGTTTAACTCGGTGTTAAGTTTGATTAATTTCATTCATCGATTATCAATTGATATTTAATTAACTATCTAAGTCTGGCGTACTCCGGCAACAAACCGAGAGACATGATCCAACTATCACAAACATTCAAACGCTAAGTTTGATTCTAGTTTAAATTAATTAATTGGTTTATTAACTAAACTAAACCGCATTGGGATCTAGTCGAATTAATTCACATGCAACGGGCAACAAACCACAATTACAATTGATTAAATCATTTTGTTCAAGGGATGCATGCATAATATCATAACGTTAGCCTTTTTGCTACTTAGATTTAGCAAGTAAATTTAGACAGGGCATGGTCAAGGTTGTCAATCTTTCCTACCACGATCTAAACTTGTATGCTAAGAACTAAAATCACAAAGACAATTAACTAAGTAATGAAGAATGGAAATCTCATAAAATTGAATCAAACTTACAAATCGAGGTCCCCATTACAACGATCCGAGCTTAGTTGGCCATAGACAAGCACGTTCAAGCCCGAGGCTCGATCAACTGACCCTTAGATTAAGAAAGCTTTAAAAGAACTTTTGAAACTAGAGAGAAAGGTGGCTACAATTGATGAATTGTAGGATTCAAGGGATGATAGGGATGATTCTAAACCTACACTAAAGGCCTCTATTTATAGGAGTTCTTGGCCTTCAAATCGTAAAAAATTGGTACTGAAAGGATCCTCAAATTTGGAGAAAATCGTCAGCCAAATAAGGAAAAATCAAATTCTTGAAATCTGGCTAGCGTCGTGATGCTGTCCCTTCAGATATGGAAAATTTATCTCGGATTGCCCTAGCATCACGACGTTGTGAACTAGCGTCGCGACACTGTTCGCCAGCTTGATTTCCAATTAGTTTCCTTATTTGGTTAGCGTCTGGAATCTGATGATGAGCGTCTCGACGCTGATGAGGCTCTAGGGGCAAAATGGTAATTTTACGTTCTGGTTTCGCTCGTTTAAGCCCCGAATTGCTTCCAAAGTTCCGGTGAGGACCTATAGACATATTATACTCATTTTAAAGCATTTTTCACAAGGAATTCAACTAAGATAAGCAAAATGGGAGATTCTAAGTGTATAACAAATTAGATCGATAAAATACCCCCAACCTAAACCTTGCTAGTCTCGAGCAAGCTAAGATTATAATGAGAGAGATTATTATGCAATGCAATATTAATGACTCAATTTCTCAAAGATAAGCATGATCAACATTTAACTTAAGAGAATTAAATGCGAGACTTGCATAGTTAGAGACAAGTTAAAATTAATCAAATTCTTTCTCATGTATAAATGTGAGCTAAGTCTTCCCTAGAGATGTTTTGAAAAGTTCGAGAAGGACTTATAAAATTCCTATTCCATATTCCCTCTGCACTGGACAAAGGTATAATGCATTTAAGGAAAGTGGCAAACTAACTTGTTAAGGATGCAAAAGGGGTGCCTTAAACTCTTTCTTTTTTTTTTCTTTCGACTAAAGGGCCCTAAGCTTGCATATATATGATTTTTAAGGGGCACTAGCTTTCACACAACTAATGCACGACCACATTTCCCGAGTTTAACTCTTGGACAACCTAACTGAACAGATTAGAGGTAGATCTTTTTACGCAGGCAAGCAAAATAAAAAACAAGCTTATATTTTTCATTATCTCGCATTCTTTTTCTCAATAAAGTAAATGATTTTTTTTCGTTTGAAGCTCACAAGGCAAATATTATTTTTCTCACTCCCCACGGCATTAAACAAGCTATTTTGCAAAATTTTTCTCTAAACATGCTACCTATCCTATCGAGGTGACAACGAAGGTGTGAATCCAATGAAGCCATCTAAAACCAACAAAACTACGCTAGGAGGGACTCATACTCAATTTAGTCAAGAAATATTTTGAAGAATTTTAATGAAGTCTCTAAAGATTCTAGAATACATGAAATTCAACTATAGGAAAAATATATACTCATGCTTTTCTCGTTGTAGAAATCTCACAATCAATTTTAAAACAAGGCATAAAATCTAAAAAAAAAATTGATTTTAATTTAAAAATTGCTCGAACTCCGGATCAATTCCCAGGTAGGAGGTGTTTTGTAAATTGTCAACTTAAATACCTCCAGCCTTAGACGGAATTTCATCGGTTGGGGTCAGTTCCCAAGTAGGAGGTGTTCCGTAAACCGTCATCTTAAATACCTCCAATCTTAGACAAAACTTCGCCTATTCGGGTTATCATTTTTTTTATAATTTGCTTAAAATAATAGGTCCAATGCTCAGATGCATGGCCTCAATCAAATTAAACACAAAGCAATAAATCAAACATGGATATAGAATATAGTATGCGCGCAAAGACTCAATGAAAATCTAACATGCAAGATATTTCTTCCACCCCTAACCTAAATGTTACATTGTCCCTAATGTAAATTAAATATGGAATGTAACGGACAAAAAGTAAAAGGGAACAGAAAACCTCCCCTATTTAAGCACAAGGTTGGTAAATATGGAAACTCCCACGATTGGCAAAAATTGAAGAGCTTTGGTTTAGGAAAACCTACCAAAAAATAAAAACAAAAACAAATTAGGAAAACAACTAAATAATAAGGAAAGAAAATAAGAAAGGAAGGGATAGAATTTTGGTTTTTCTCTTAAAAGCTAAGTCTCCATGAAGCTCAATTCCTTTTCCTTGCTTCTTTGTGTGCAAACAAGCTTGCTCTTGCAAAAGGATTGTCAGGAAGGCCTACAAGAGACAAACTAAAAAAAAAAAAAAAAAACAAGAAAAAGGTGAAAAACACAAAAGGAAATAGAAATAAGACACCGTGTTCCCCGCCAACGACGCCAATTTGACGTAAGAGATTGTCGCGGTCTCTTGTCCAAGTCGAGGTCGACCACAGGGAACAATCGGTTTATTTCTAAATTCTTTTGTGTTTTTGAAGTAACCAAAAGGAGGGTTTATTGATAAAAGATTAAGACATAAAGTAAAGGTGGGAAAATAAATAAGGAAAATTGCAAGGAAAGTAAAGGCGGGGTTAGTTGATCTTACCACGAGGATCACTGTAATCGGGGTTGAACTCGGTGTTAAGTTTGAATAATTTCATTCATCGATTATCAATTGATATTTAATTAACTATCTAAGTCCGACGTACTCCGACAACAAATCGAGAGTCATGATCCAACTATCACAAACATGCGAACGCTAAGTTTATTCTAGTTTAAATTAATTAATTGGCCTATTAACTACTCTAAATCGCATTGGGATCTAACCGAATTAATTCACATGCTACGGGAAACAAAACACAATTACAATTGACTAAATCATTTAGTTCAAGGCACGCATGCGTAATATCATAATATTAGTCTTTTTGCTACTTAGATTTAGCAAGTAAATTTAGATAGGGCACGATCAAGGTTGTCATTCTTTCCTACCACAATCTAAACTTGTATGCAAAGAACTAAAATCACAAAGACAATTAACTAAGTAATGAAGAATGGAAATCTCATAAAATTGAATCAAACTTACAAATCGAGATCCCGATTACAACGATCCAAGCTTAGTTGGCCATAGACAAGCACGTCCAAGCTCGAGGCTCGATCAACTGAACCTTAGACTTGAAGGATTGGAATTCCGTAATTCCGTAAAGCGGAAGCGTGATTGGGATCGATTCGTAATTAATTTTGTTTAATATAAAATACCAATACATTGGCAATAAACATAGTACTATTCTAGATTTATATTAAGGCTAAGCATACAAAAATATTAGATCTAAATCTAATTTATATAGTAACAAATTACTTACTTTCGTTGACGACTCAGATTAAATTCACCAACTACTTGTGAATTAATCACGAACTAGTGCGAACACCACCACTATGGCTACACCGCTATGACTCTGAGACTTTTAATAGCAGGAGACTGGTGGGAGTCTAGAGAAAGCCTTGAGGGGAATTCTCTGAGAGTAGGAGAATGAATGAGATGTCTTTCACCCCACCCCAGGGGTCCTATTTATAGGTAAAGGCCAAGACCTTTTTCCTAATAGGAAAAGGAAGACCTTTTCCAGTTAGGAAAAGGTCTCTAATTTTAATAAATAAATAATTAATTCCATAATTAATTAATTTCCCTAATTAAATATCATATATTTAATCTTAGGGATTTTATTAAAATTAAAATTAATATGAATCCAATTCATATTAAATTTATTTGAACTCTTTCAAATATTTTCTTTCCTAATAGGAAAAGGTCTCTAATTTTAATAAATAATTAATTAATTCCATAGTTAATTAATTTACCCAATTAAATATCATATATTTAATCTTAGGGATTTTATTAAAATTAAAATTAATATGAATCCAATTCATATTAAATTAAAAATTATATTATAAAGTTTCATAAACTTTATATTATAATGCATCAATATACATTATATGATTCCCCAAATAAATTGAACACTTTCAATTTACAATTTATATTGAATTGCCTGAAGTCTCTTTATGAGGTACCAGTGGGACCTAATGGACCTACAGATCAGAAGCTCCAACGATACAAGACTAATTGGCCAAACTCATTAACCAAGTTTAGTCAACATTCGTTAATTGTGGGTCACTCCACTAAAGACCCACAGCTGCACTCTTCTCACTGTAGAATATTTCTGTGTCCACGGATATCGACCAAGCAGTAAGTCAATCCTTCACGTGTGTTCGTAACACCAGCTTGGTCAAATTACCATTTTACCCCTGGGTTACCTCGGGTTCCTTAAGTACCACTGATGCCTCTAATGAACAAGTTGTTTAGGGTCCAACCACTGAACAAGAGTTCCTCTCGGGCCAGAAGAGGACAGCGCGCCTTTGTTCAAGCCCCGAAATCAGCCCTTAAGGGAACACACATCTACTTACCCCAATAGGGGAAGGAGTGAATTCCATCTTGTACTTTTATGTTCCCAGCCTCCATTCGGTCTTGCCCCTGAAATGGTAGGATTATTGAGTCGGCAAACTGGCCACTCTCACCCATACAAATCTAAGGACAATCCCTCCTGAAAAGGGGTTCATAACAGACTCAGGATTGAGATTGAGTTACCTAGGTCATCCTATTGAAATAGAAACCTAAACTAGTTAACGGCGTTACATCTAGTGGTTACTATTTCACCGTCCGGTCTTATGCAAACTCATTGCATAGGATACCCGCACCCACATGTCTCCTACATGGTTGCTTTGGATCATTGCATTTGTATTGAATACAAGGTGGGCAGTATCACATAGTGTCACCAGGATAAGGTACCCAACTTTATCCCTATACTATAGACCTTTTAGGCTGTTAATTGGACACTGATCCTCGTATGTCCCCACATACTAGTCCAAGTTTCATTTAAACAACCTTGGATCTTAGTTTATTGGATTCAGGGTTTCTTAATGCAAACTCGATTATTGAATAACCAAATTACTGAATTACTCAAATAACCCTTTATTGAGATCGATTAATTTGTTTCATTTAGTATCTACGAGTTTTAGGGCATAAAACCCAACAACTCCCACTTGAACTAAAACTCTAGTGGGCAATGTACATCAACAATCAAAATTGAATGAATAATCATTGAAGTAGGAATAGTAGTTTGTATTAATACTGTATAATACATGAAACGTACAAATACAGATAAATACAATAAACTAGGGCATTCACAATACCCATTACACTTCTCCCACTTGCCCTAGATTATTCTATGTACACATCTCGCAGACCTAGACCCTCTAGATGACCCTCGAACACTTTAGTCGTGAGAGCTTTCGTAAATGGATCAGCAATATTGTGCGTAGAGGCTACCTTCGTGACGATCACGTTCCCTCGTTGCACTATCTCTCTGATGAGATGATATTTGCGCTCTATGTGCTTGCCTCTTTTGTGACTGCGAGGTTCTTTAGAATTTGCCACTCCACCACTATTATCACAATAAAGGGTGATTGGCAAGTTCATATTTGGAACAACTTCCAAATCCATCAAGAACTTTCGTAGCCATACAGCCTCCTTAGCTGCTTCACAAGCAGCGACATATTCGGCCTCCATGGTAGAGTCTGCAATGCATCCTTGTTTGATGCTACGCCAGACTACATCTCCCCCGTTGAGGGTAAATACTTACCCTGATGTGGATTTCCTAGAATCTTTATCAGCCTAAAAGTCAGAGTCTGTGTATCCTGTAAGGATCAAATCCTTAGAGCTATACACAAGCTGATAGTCCCTCGTTCTCCGAAGATACTGATAGCGAGCATAAGCTTGCTATTTTTCCCTAATTTATTTCGCTAGTCTTTTATATTTATTGGGCAAATTTCATGCATTTTCATGTTGTATTTGTAGGAAATTGATATTGCAGCCAATTGGATGTTCAGGGGCGAAAATAGGTCAAAGAATGAGAAAAGAATCAAAGAAGAAAAAGTCAAAATAGGGTCAGCCGCAGACCAGCGTCTCGACGCTGCCTTTCCTTATATGAATTAGGCGGCAACAGCTCACAGCGTCGAGACACTGCGACCTTAGCGTCTCGACGCTCTCGAAATTCCCTTAAACAGAATGTGCGGCAGGCGATAGCGTCGCGACGCTATCCCTGTAGCGTCTCGACGCTACGACAGAATTTCATCCTATTTATAATTTTCGATTATGGCATTTTGGGGGACTTCTTTTGGACATCTTGGAGCCGTAAAACAGAGCAAAAACAGAGTCTTTTGAGCTGATTAAGGGAGAACAAAGTGGAAATCAACCCATTGTTCGTGGGGATCGTGACGGGGACGTTCGGTCTCGGCCTACATAGAGTTTAATTCTTCTTTCCCTTATTTTAGTTAGTTTTCATGGCTGATTCATACTTAGTTTATGTTGTAATGAGGATTATGCGTAGCTAAGTTGAACTCTTAGGGATTGATGTAGCCGTTGGGCACGTTATTGATTGATTTTACGATTTTATGCTATTGATTTCATTTATGCATATTTGTGTCGTTAATGCTTTTAATTTACCGGCCATAAATTGATTGATGTTTGTGCTTGAATCTAACTCGGGAGAGAGGATTTAGCGTACAAATCATTATTCATAACTAGGATTTAGCTAGAAATCGGGAGATTATGGTTAATTCTAGAAATCGTTAAAAAGGTTATCCTTATTGCCTTGTATGTTTATTGAATTTAGATAGGGATATCGGGTTCAATAGCATGTGGGAGAATCATGTATGTTCGGGAGAGGTATGTGTGATCTTAGTTTACCAAGATTTATGAATCATAGCATGTGTTAATCCGTTAGTTAATCCATAATCCCCATTGGTGAAATCACATCCCTAAGACCGTTGTTGTCCATTAGATTGTCATCTTTTTGCATTGTTTTGTGTTTGATTTAATTTCATTCTCACTTAATTCGGATCCCTAAATAAAATTGGACAAGAGTATTTCTGGTAATTAAAATTGATTAGAAACCAATCCAGAGGACGATATTCGAATTTCACATTCACTATATTATAACTTGACCCGTACACTTGCGGTAAGCAAATTGCGCATCAAGTTTTTGGCGCAGTTGCCGGGGATTGGCATATTTATTTAATATCGTAGAAAAATTGTCCGGTCTTAGTTTAGGGTGTATTTTATTTTTTTTGTTATTTTTGTTTTTAGGTAGATTGCATTTTTTTTCCTTTATTTTCTTTTTCCATATTTAGTTCTTTCCATATTTGTTTGGATTTTCCATAGATAGATTTTTCTTTTTAGTTTGTTTTCCTTTTTTAGATTATTTTTCCTTATTTGCTAGTTTCCTTATTTGTTTTTGCCATATTTAATTGTACATTCTTTTTTTGTTTATCTTTTCCTTTTGTAGATTATTTTCCTTTCTTATTTCAGATTTAGCTTTTCATTGTCTTAGATTCTTTCCTTATTTGTTTTCTTTCCTCTTCTTTTATTTTTCCTTTTTAGGTTAGGTCAGATTGTGCATGTGCAGGGTTAGGGAGTTGGCCTTATTTCCCTTAGATCCAGAGATAGAAAGAACATACAATAGAGTTCGAAGGGAAAATCAAGAAAATATCCAAATGGCCAATCCTAATCCTGAGGAGCCTAAGCCTATTAGGGACTATTTCCAACCGGTCTTCCAGGAACAACAATCAGGGATAGTCTATGCCCCGATCAATGCTAATAATTTCCAGCTGAAAACGGGTCTCATTCAAATGGCTCGAGATTGCGCGTACAGAGGATCACCCACAGAGGATCCAAATTCTCATCTGAAATCCTTCCTAGACATCTGTGGGATGGTAAAGTTAAATGGTGTTTCTGAAGATACCATTCGCTGACGTTTATTTCCTTTTTCTTTGCAGGATAAAGCGAGGGACTGGTTACAATCTATTCCACCTGGGAGCATTACTACTTGGGATGCTTTGGTCCAGGCATTCTTAAAGAAGTTCTTCCCTCCTGCTAAGACGGTCAAGCTGAGGATCGAAATTGGGACGTTCCAGCAGTAGTTTGATAAGCAGCTGTTCGAGGCTTGGGAGCGATTTAAAGAGTTGCTGAGGAAGTGCCCTCAGCATGGATATCTCGACTGGCTTCAGGTTCAATTATTTTATAATGGCTTAACTCCTAGTACAAAAAACTATTGTTGATGCAGCTGCAGGCGGGACTCTGTTGTCCAAAACTGTTGAGAATGCTAGGACTTTGCTAGAGGAAATGGCCACCAATAGCTATCAGTGGCCATCTGAGCGGTCGGGACCCAAAAAGATTGCTGCTGGAGTGTTCAAGATCGATAACGTAAGTGCACTGCAGGCCCAGATGTCTTCCCTGGCTAATGCGTTTTTAAAGTTTTCAGGTACAGGGAGTGCTCAATCGATCGAGTCTGCAGCGGCCCTCGCATCCCAGACTCAGGAGGAAAATCTCGAGCAGGTTCAGTATGTATCTAATTTTAATTCTAGGGGGTACAATAATAGTTCTACACCTACACATTATCACCGTAGTAATAGAAATCATGAGAATTTTTCGTATGCAAATAATAAGAATGTTCTGAATCCTCCTGGCCTTACTCCTAAGCAAGAAAGTAAAAAGTCTTTAGAGGACCTTGTTGGAGCTTTCATTGTAGAATCAAGTAAGAGGTCAAATAAGCTTGAAGAGGTCGTGGTTGCCTTAAACACCACTGTCAATTGTCATTCTGCAGCCATCAAGAACATTGAGACTCAGCTGGGACAACTGGTAAGTGTTGTCAACACTATGAACAAAGGGAAAGCCCCAGCTGAACAGGAGAAATCTTCATTGGAGTACTGCAAAGCCATTGTGGTGCATCACGGGGAGGAAACTACTGAGTCAGAGGAACTCACTGGAGAAGCTGAAGAAGGCACCACCTCAAACGAAGCTGAAAAGCTTAATCCTGAGCCTTCTATCCCTTCTCCTACTGTTTTAGTTCCTAAATCAAAGAAAAAGAAAAATTCTAAGGCTAAGTTTGACAAGTTTCTAGATGCTTTTATGGGATTGCATGTTAATATTCCTTTTTCAGATGCCTTGGAGCAGATGCCTCACTACAGAAAATTCATGAAGGAATGGCTCAACAAGAAGAAAAAGGAAAAGCAGTTGGAGACTGTATACCTTGCATCGTCGTGCAGTGCTCATGTCCAACAGAGAGTACCAGAAAAATTTTCTTACCCAGGGAGTTTTACTATTCCTTGTACCTTTGGTACATATTCATGTAGAGCACTATGTGATCTAGGGGCTAGCATAAACATAATTCCTCTATCATTGTGTAAAAAGTTTAACATAGGAGAAATAAAATCTACTTCTGTTAGACTCCAGCTGGCTGACTAGTCTGTGGTTAGTCCTTATGGAATTGTGGAGAATGTTCTGATCAAAGTAGGTAGATTTTTCCTTCCTGTTGAT
Source organism: Luffa aegyptiaca (assembly GCA_017139565.1). NCBI lineage: Eukaryota > Viridiplantae > Streptophyta > Magnoliopsida > Cucurbitales > Cucurbitaceae > Luffa > Luffa aegyptiaca. The sequence continues at coordinate 41,314,760 of CM029407.1, forward strand.
TTCTTTGTGTTAGATATTAAAGAGAATTCTGCCATGCCTATCATATTAGGGAGACCTTTCCTTGCTATAGGGAGAGTTATAATTGATATTCAGCGCAGGGAGCTGATCATCATAGTTCAGCAGGAGAAGGAAATCCTAAAAGCTTTTGAGGACCCCAAGAACACATCAGAAACCATGCTGGTGGGCTATAGGAGAGGTGCTAGGAAGAGCACCAGTGATGGGACATCTGACATTAGACCACCTTGATGCCTATTCGGTCAACACGTCGAGCTAATGACGTTAAACAAGCGCTTATGGGAGGCAACCCAAGTAAGTTTAGTTGTGTTTTTCTTTTTGCTTTTGATTTATTGTTTGTTTTTGTTTTGTAGGTCTTGGTTCCTGTTTCTCCCTTGCTTGCAAGCTTCTATAAGGGCTGACATCGTCATTCTAGGGCAGTATTGTTCACTCCTCCTATTCTTTTATTGTTCTCATGCTTGATTATGCTTTATTTTCTTTATACATTGAGGACAATGCATGTTTTAAGTTTGGGGGTGGAATAGCATGTTTGTGGAGCCCTTGAGCATCTGAGTTCGGGCTATAGTTTTGAGCTTTCTTTGAATTGAGCATATGGTTGTTTTCTGGATGCTATTTTTTCATGACTATGATTATTTCCTAGGATAGACTTGCTTGTCAATTTTTAAGCTTTCGATGAGTTGTAAGCATGAGTGCCCAAAAAGGGAGACTTTTTAAACTTTTTCTAGGAAATATCTTGCATGAGTAGAGTATTTGCCTTGGCTTGATTTGGATTTGAATGCTTAGGAGTGAATTATTAGGTTCATATGCTTGTTGTCACCACGATAGGTGTAGGGAAGAGCTAAAGAGTTAATTTTTTTGCAAATTAGCATGTTTGATCTTGCTTAGGAGGAAAGAAAAGAATATATGCTTATGATGCTCATAAAGAAAAAAATCATTCTTGTTGTTACAATTTGAAAAAAAGAAAGTGACTTATGCGCGCGATGCAATGCTTAATAAAGATTTAGGCAAAAAGAGCTACCCCTGTTGTGATCGGTTAGGCCAACCAGAGAAAACTCAGGTTAAGGGTCCCTGCAATAGGTGTGTGAAAGCTAGTGCCACATAAATATGCATGTTTTAATTTTCAATTATAAGCACCTAAGTATGGAGAAAAACAAACTAATTTGTTCCATTAACTCATTAGTGAAACCTTAGTGCCAGTGTAGAGGGAAGATGAGTTGAGAGTTTAATAATCCAATCCCGGGCTAGTAGAGTCTGATCTCGTTGAGTTAAATCTCGCTTGTGCAAGTTAATTTTGGAAAATTTTTAATTTGTCTCCCTCATTGGTCCTCATGTGCATGTCTCTTGATTACTTGTTTATTGACTTTTGAGCCTTGTGGATTGAGTCATGTTTGTTGCATCCATTCTTCTACCGTATGTTTGATTTTTAGTTTGCTCGAGGACTAGCAAAAGCTTAAGTTTGGGGGTGTTTGATAGCGAGCATAAGCTAGCTATTTTTCCCTAATTTATTTAACTAGTCTTTTATATTTATTGGCCAAATTTCATGCATTTTCATGTTGTATTTGTAGGAAATTGATATTGCAGCCAATTGGATGTTCGGGGGCGAAAAGAGGTCAAAGAATGAGAAAAGAATCAAAGAAGAAAAAGTCAAAATAGGGTCAGCCGCAGACCAGCGTCTCGACGCTGCCTTTCCTTATCTGAATTAGACGGCAACAACTCACAGCGTCGAGACGCTGCGACCTTAGCGTCGAGACGCTCTCGAAATTCCATTAAACTGAATGTGCGGCAGGCGATAGCGTCGCGACTCTATCCCTATAGCATCTCGACGCTACGACAAAATTTCATCCTATTTATAATTTTCGATTAGGGCTTTTTGGGGGACTTCTTTTGAACATCTTGGAGCCGTAAAACAGAGAAAAAACATAGCCTTTGGAGCTGATTAAGGGAGAACAAAGTGGAAATCAACCCATTGTTCGTGGGGATCGTGACGGGGACGTTCGGTCTCGGCCTACATAGAGTTTAATTTTTCTTTCCCTTATTTTAGTTAGTTTTTATGGCTAATTCATACTTAGTTTATGTTGTAATGAGGATTATGCGTAGCTAAGTTGAACTCTTAGGGATTGATGTAGCCGTTGGGCACGTTATGGATTGATTTTACGATTTTATGCTATTGATTTCATTTATGCATATTTGTGTCCTTAATGCTTTTAATTTACCTGCCATAAATTGATTGATGTTTGTGCTTGAATCTAACTCGGGAAAGAGGATTTAGCTTAGAAATCATTATGCATAACTAGGATTTAGCTAGAAATCGGGAGATTATGGTTAATTCTAGAAATCGTTAAAAAGGTTATCCTTATTGCCTTGTATGTTTATTGAATTTAGATAGGGATATCAGGTTCAATAGCATGTGGGAGAATTATGTATGTTCGGGAGAGGTATGTGTGATCTTAGTTTACCAAGATTTATGAACCATAGCATGTGTTAATCCGTTAATTAATCCATAATCCCCATTGGTGAAATCAGATCCCTAAGACCGTTGTTGTCCATTAGATTGTCATCTTCTTGCATTGTTTTGTGTTTGATTTAATTTCATTCTCACTTAATTCGGATCCCTAAATAAAATTGGACAAGAGTATTTCCGGTAATTAAAACTGATTAGAAACCAATCCAGAGGACGACATTCGAATTTCACATTCACTATATTATAACTTGACTCGTACACTTGCGGTAGGCAAATTGCGCATCAGATACTTGAGGATATTTTTAACTGCAGTCCAGTGGTCTAACCCTGGATTAGACTGGTACCTGCTGACTATCCCAACTACATAGAAAATGTCAGGCCTAGTACACAACATGGCATACATAAGACTTGCCACAGCTGTAGCATAAGGGATCCGTCTCATATCCTCAATTTCTTGAGGTGTCTTAGGACACTGTTCCTTAGACAAATGAACTTCATGCCTGAAGGGTAGTAAACCCTCTTGGAATTTTGCATCTTATATCTAGACAACATCTTGTCTATATATGATGCTTGAGACAGGGTTAACGTTTTGTTCTTATGATTCCTGATAATTTGAATCCCTAGAACATACTGAGCTTCACCCAAATCTTTCATTTGGAACTCAGTCGATAGCCATTTTTTAATGTCAGCTAGATATTCTACATCATTCCCAATGAGTAAAATATCATCTACATACAACACCAAAAAAGCTACTGAACTGTTGCTAATCCTTTTGTCAACACAAGGTTCATCAACGTTCTGGTCAAAGCCATAAGATTTGACAGCAGTGTCAAACCTTATATTCCAATATCTGGAAGCTTGCTTCAACCCATAAATGGATCGTCTGATCTTGAGCAATGAACCCCTCTAGTTGAGACATAAAGATGTTCTCATCAAGATTGTCATTCAGAAAAGCAGTCTTGACGTCCATTTGCCAAATCTCATAATCATAAAACGTGGCAATGGACAAGAGAATCCTTATTGACTTTAACATGGCAACTGGGGAGAAGGTTTCCTCATAGCCCACCCCCTCCAATTGGGTATAACCCTTTGCCACCATTTGAAAGTCTGCACTTTCCCAGCTGCGTCTCGTTTTCCCTTGTAGATCCATTTGCACCCTATGGGTTTAACCCCTTCAAGTAGGTCTACAAGATCTCAGACTTGATTGAAGTACATAGACTCTATCTCTAGGTCCATAGCTTTGACCCACTAGTCATGGTCCACATTATTCACTGCCTGTCTAAAGGTCAATGGATCCTCGATTCCATCATCAGATATGACAGCTGGAGTTTCTGCTATACCCAGATAGCGTTCAGGTTGAGTAACAATCCTCCCACTACGTCGAGGCATTCTCAACTGTTGAGAAGGATGGGCTTGACCAGATGTACTGGGCTCATCTACAACTCTTGTTGAAGGTCCAGCCTTATCAACAACTCTTGTTGATTCATCCGTAGCTTCACCAGAAAGTTCACTTAACACCATTTTACTGCGTAGCTTGTGTTCTCGAACGTGGTCTTCTTCTAATAAAGTAGCATTTGTCAAAACAAACACTTTATTTTCTTGTGGATCGAAGAAGTATCCACCCCTTGTTTCTTTTGGGTAGCCTACGAATTGGCATAATTTTGAACGTGAATCCAATTTCTTTGGGTTTGCCACTAGCACATGTGCAGGGCAGCCCCAAATTCTGAAATGACGTAAACTAGCTTTACGCCCTCTCCAGAGCTCAAATAGTGTTTCAGAAACACTCTTTGAGGGAACTACATTAAAAATATAAACTGCAGTCTCTACTGCATAACCCCAAAAAGAACTAGGTAGTTGAGCATAGTTCATCATAGATCGAACCATGTCCAACAAGGTTCTGTTTCTTCTTTCAGATACACCATTCTGTTGAGGTGTACCTGGTGCTGAGAGTTGAGACGAGATTCCATGTTCTATCAAATAGTTCTAGAATTTTAAGTCCAAATAATCTTCATCTCGATCAGATCGAAGTGTTTTAATGGTCATACCTAACAAGTTCTCAACTCCAGTCCTGTACTCCTTGAACTTTTCAAGGGCTTTAGACTTATGACTCATTAGGTATAAATAACCATACCTTGAATAATCATCTATGAAAGAGATGAAATATTCATACCCTCATCGAGCTCTTACATTCATTGGACCACAGAGATCCGTATGTACGAGTTCTAAGGGCTCCTTGGCACGATAACCTTTTCCAGTAAAAGGTTGTTTGGTCATCTTACCTTCAAGGCATGACTCACACGGAGGTAAAGTACCATCTTCTAACTGGCTCAGAAGTCCGTTCTTAACCAATCTCCCAATCCTATTGAGATTTATGTGGCCAAGTCTCAAGTGCCAAAGATAGGTACTTTGAGAAACTTTCTGCCTTTTTGGTTGAGTCTCGGCTGTTTTAAACATTTTATTGTTCAAAATAACCCTAGACTCTATTGGTCTTTAAACATACAAATTGTTCTCCATTTTTGCAGAACAGATATCAGTACCCCTTTTAGTAATGAAAGCTTCATTAACATAAAAGGACACTGAATATCCTTGTTCTAGCAAACAAGAAACAGAAATCAAATTTCTTTTTATTATGGGAACTATATATACATTATGTAATAACATATATTGTTCGATGGAGAAGAACATTTTAATATCTCCCATTGCTTTAGTTGAAATGAGCTCCCCAGTCCCAACTCTGAGAGTCATTTCCCCAGCATCCAACTGTTGCCAAGAGCTCATTCCCTCAAAGGAAGAGCATACGTGATGAGTGGCACCTGAATCAAGGATCCAGGCTGTATCATCATTTTCCATTATACACGTTTCAATGACCAATAAATCAAATTTATTTTCATTGAGATGTGCTAAACAGTCTATGTCATATTCATCATGAACAATTTCAGATGAATTAGACATGTGGGCTTGAGGACTGTCCTTAGTTAAGACCAATTCCACGCAATTAATGTTCAAGTTCATTTTCTTAGTTGTATTAGAAATACTAGTTTTGTAGTTGGCGTTATTTGAGGAATACAAAGAACGTTTCATTGCTGAGAACAAACAAATTAATTGAATAAGTATTGTTGCATTAACCCTTTACAAAAAATAATATTATTATTTTAATCCAATCAATTTAGCAAAAGTAATGATCGACCCATAGAAGAAACTTTCATTTTGCAACGATACTTCAGAGGTTTAGAACAACAGCTACTGTAGGGTAGTCAGCTACTCCTCCTCTGAATTAAGACAATCTCAGCCAATCCATATTCCCAGAATAACTCATATTCAAATAGTTCTTAGCTACCATTTTTTTCGGTCAAGAAATTATTAACACCTTAACAATTTCCCGTAAGTGTGACCCTCTATTTTTCAGATTTCAGAGGTCGGCCCCAACAATGCTACCGTAGGGAAAGTCAAAGTTGGAAATGGACCTAAGAAACCCTATCAGTTTCTATATTTTACATTGTTCCGACTCCCATGATCAAGCCCTCCGTAGGGTGATCGCTCCCAGGGCGACTCGCAAGCAGATCATGGGGATCTCACGGTGCAACCTAATGGAGGAGACTATAGGATAAGTTGACACGTGTCCTGCTCCCACTTACTATAAAATACTCCTTCATCCACCTTGATATTGATCCATGCAAACACCATCCGTAGGGGGTCACTCCTAGGGTGACTCGAGGCCAAGCATGAACCTCACGTTGTGAACTTTTGAGGACGTGAGAGCAAAACTTGATTTATGAAAATCTTGTTTTGATATATTTCCTCCCACTAAGTATTTTTATAATTATAGGGTCTATTACTTAGGTAAATTCCGGCTAAGTGAATCTATCTAAGTCTATGCCTGTATATAACTTTTATATATTTAGGTCTTTTCTCTAATGTCTAGGTGGATTAAACACTTTTAATTACCTAGAGACATTGCATGCTAATATAACTATGGTTAATTCAACTCAAGTTCCGGCTCAGTTCCTAGGTAGCAGATGTTCCGTAAACCGTCATCTTAAGTACCTCCAGCCTTAGACAGAACTTTACCGGTAGAGTTCCCTTATAACCAATAGTTATGATAAATCTTTACTGTAAAGATCTAGGTGAATTAAACTCTTTTAATTGACCTAGTGACATTGCATGCTAACATAACTATGGTTAATTCAACTCAAGTTCCGAGTCAGTTCCCAGGTAGCAGGTGTTCCGTAAACCGTCATCTTAAGTACCTCCAGCCTTAGACAGAACTTCATTGGGAGAGTTCCCTTATAACCATAGTAATGTAAACTCCTTACTCTTAAAGATCTAGGTGAATTAAACCTTTTTAATAAACCTAGTGACATTGCATGCTAACATTTAACTATGATTAATTCAACTCCGGTATTCCGGGTTAGTTCCCAGGTAGGAGATGTTCCGTAAACCATCATCTTAAGTACCCACAGCCTTAGAGAGAACTTAACCGGTGGAGTTCCCTTATAATCATAGTAATGTTTTTCCTACTTAGTCAATTAAAACTATTTTTAATTCCAAGTAAACAAAATTCTCAGAAGTCAACCACTGGTTATTGCATATTTCTTGGTGATTCCCTTGTATCATGGAAAGTAAATAGGCAGACTACTATATCCAGATCCTCTGCAGAAGCAGAGTACAGAGCTTTGGAAGCTACCTCATGCGAAATAGTTTGGTTACACCAGCTTCTAAAGGATCTGCAGATTGAATCTCCATCACCTTCTCTCCTTTTTTGCGACAACAATGCTGCAATCCACATTGCTTCTAATCCCATCTTCCACAAAAGGACCAAACACATCGAGCTTGATTGCCATTTTGTGCGTGAAAAGGTTGTCAATGGTGTTATAAAGCTGCTTCCAGTTTGTTCAACTTCCCAGTTAGCTGACATTTTCACAAAGGCGCTGCCACTTTCTTCTTTCTCTTCCTTATTACCCAAAATGGGTCTTCTGAACATCATGGCTCCATCTTGAGGGGGAGTATTAGTTATAAGAAAGGGGAAGTTTTGTATCTTTGTATCTTCAGTTTTTCAGTTGGGATAGTTTTATTCTCTTACTTCATCTTCTTGTATTCACAGAGCTTATTTATAGAAGCTGTGATCATGAATAAGATTTAAGCAAGATTTATTTAATCCCTAAGCTTTGTTATGTGAATCTACGACAGCGTCGCGACGCTGCCATAGAGCATCTCGACGCTGTCAAAATTTCCCTTGTTTACCGAAGGCGGCAAGCGACAGCGTCGCGACGCTGTTCATAGCGTCTCAACGTTGTCGGCAGATTTCCTATATAATCATCACTTTCTTGCACGGCCAAGGGGAGTTGAATTGGTTAGATTTTAGCTCTAATTTCGATTAGAGACCTTTGGTGGGAGCTGAAGCAAGGAAAAGGAGTGGGAATCAAGCGAGAAGACGTGGAGATCGTGATGGGGACGTGCCGGTTTCAACGGATTCGAGTTTACCTTTCTCTTTCCCTTACCTCTTGTAGTATTTATGGCTTTTCTTGCAATTAGTGTTTGTGGCTTAAAGACTATGAATTGCTAGTTGTTTGTCTTAGGGTTGAAGGTGTACATATTACACATGCGGAAGCAATTGAAGATCGAAAGCACTTAAGACATTCAATTTTACTCCTAAAGCATGCATGTTCTAGAAAAGACAGAATAGAGAGTTTAGAAAACACCAACCTTTGTAGCTCACTTATGATGAACTCCTTGTGGTGTTTGCCTCTCCTATGCTCCTTGGACAACCTCTAGAGTCTTCCCTACTATACTCCGGGCCAAGAACGACTTGTGGGAGTCTATATAAGATAGGGAATGGGAAGGGAATGCTTGAAGCATCAAGCAATGGAGAAGAATGAGAGATGAGAGAACTTTGAGTCCAAATTCCAGCAGCATAACATTAAGGAAAAATGGCTCTCTTATGTTTGAATATGATTCAAACTCCTTTTAAAGACTTTCTCCATGCAAAGCCAAGCCTCAAGACACAAGACACATGGTGTATTTGCAAGCTCAAGTGGATTCTAGGTGTACATTACACAAGACATGCAACAATGCATGAGTGAGTTGTCTTTCCACTTTGAATGATCATGCATTAAGTGGATTTCCAACTAAATCCACTAAATTCAAATTGAAATCAAATTTCAAGCTTGCAAATTACCCCCAATTTCAATTCTAAATTGAAATTGATTGCTTGGTAATTAATTTGAAAATTTTCAAATTAATTTTGATATGATTAATCTAATTAATCTTTGTTATCTTGTGCAATTCAATATATATGATTCCTAATACATATATATAGTATTCAAAACACTTTTAAATACTTCATCTCTCATTTTCTAATTTAATTCATAATTAAATTATTGTGTCAAACACAATTTACGATAATACCCTTTTTCCCGATTTTGAACGATTCAAAGCTTCCTATCTTTTGTTCTAGGCTTAATTCCGATATGAGCTAGTAGGGGGACCTAATGGACCTATAGATCATGGGCTCCAACGATTCGAGGCTAACCGACTAATATCATTGTCCAAGCTAGCCAACATTCGTTAACTATCGGGACACTCCACTATAGCCCGATAGTTGCACTCCCCTCACTATAGATATATTTCCGTCCACTTGATTTAACCATGATTATTAAGTCGATCCTTCACAGGTTGTTCGTAGCTATAGCTAGGTCAATAAGCCGTTTTACCCCTATAGTACTTCTAGTTCCTTAAGTCCCACTGATCCTCTAATGAACAATTGGTTTATGGTCCAACCAATAAACCGAGTCCCTCTCGGGCCAATGAGAGGGCGGGATCCCTTTGTTCAAGCCCCGGAGTCAGCACTTAAGGGAACAACCTCTCTACTATCCCTTATTCGGGTAGGAGTGAATTCCTTCTTGCACGACTATGTCCCCAGCTATCTACCCGTTCCTATCCCTGAAATGGGAGGCTTATTGAGTCGGCGATACTGAGCCACTCTCACCTATGCAGATCTAAGGATAAGCCCGAATAAACAGGAGTTCATAGTTAGCTCAGGATTAAGATCGAGTTACCTAGGTCATCACATGAATTAGTCAGTCTCGTCAGTAAACGGTGTTATAAAGCGAGAGTGACTTATTTCTTGGTCCTGGTCTTATGCAAACTCATTGCATAGGACGCCCCACTCGCATGTCTCTACATGGACGATTTAGGATCACATCGTCTATACCATCTATAAAGTGGGCCGCGTCTCATAGTGTCCCCAGAATAAGGTACCCAACCCTATTCCTATACTATAGACCGTTTTGGCTATTACTCAAGCTTGATCCACTTTTATGTCTCTACATAAAGCTCAAGAGTTCATCCTATAGCCATGGATCTTAGTTTACTGGATTTGGGTAATTATAAGTGCAATTTACTTTATTCAGTAATAACTTTACTGAATTAGTCTCGATAACGCTTTTATCGAATAAGTTTATAATTCGTTTATCATTCACTATCTACGAGTTTTAGGACACCTATCCCAACAAGGGTTTGATGTAGTTGTTTTAGTTGTTGGATTGATTTTTGGTATGAATGTGTTGTTATTTTATGCATGCAATTTTGTGTAATGCTTTCAATTACTTGATCACGAATTGAATGATTTAAGTGTTGAATCTAACTCGGGAGAGAGGATTTGGCCTAAGACTTACCTTGTTTAATTGCATGACTAGAGTAGACATTCTAAGTATGTGACGGGATTCGGAATATCTCTAGAAGTATAACAAGGACTAAACCAAATAATGCCTTGCATGTTAATGAACCAAATAATGCCTTGCATGTTAATGAACTTAGATAGGGATATCAAGTTAGTTATATGCATGAGAATCAATTATACTCAGGAGAGGTAATCGTGATAAAATTTTCCTTGGCTTGTAGAATAACTACACGATAAATTCATCCCAATTAATCAATCCTCAATCTCAAATAATGAAATCAATTCCCTGAGAGTTTTCCATTTGAGTCTCCACTTTTATTTTATGCTTTTTGTCTTTAAATTTATCTTTTGCATTAAGTTTTGCTCCCTAAATAAAATTGGACAAGATTATTCACGGTACTTAATTTGCTAGAAAACAAATCCAAAGGACGACACTCGTTTAATCACGAAAACACTATATTATTACTTGACCCGTACACTTGCGGCAAGCAAAATCGTGCATCACCCAGCTATCTATCAAGTCTTATCCCCTGCGCTGGTCCACGATTTCTACAGGGCGCAATGGCGAGAGGAAATAGATGAGGTGCTGGTGCGTGGCTGGTGCGTCGTCGGCTGAATAGATGGATTAGGAGATAAGATGATAAGTGAGATAATAAAGTACTATTCAGCTAACACTTAAGTGCAAGTATACACTGTTGCACGTAGTAATAAAAAAAACCTCAGAAGTATTCTAAGGGAATCGATCCCACGAGGACTAAATTGGAAATTCAAATTTGATGAGCAAACTACCCAAATGATTGCTTTTGAAAAAGGTAACCAAAGAAAACAAGTTGATTGATTGGGTTTTTGAAAAGATAAACAAAACATGCAAATAACTAAAAAACAATAACAATAATAAACAACGAGGATTTCAACACGGATTCATCCCTAAGGTTACAACCATACTCATGCAATATCTAACTTAAGTGTATTTAATGCATTGAGTCAGATTTAACTTCCATTTGGCCTTCATTCCCAAAAACCGTTAGAAGGCTAAGCGAGTACCGTTATGCCCATTTCTGGGACTCGACTCCGACATAGATAATTCACGAATGCAATGTATAACCTTATAGTCGATATAGGGTGCCTTAGACAGTTTCCCTTATACCGCCGAACAATCTCTTTCGAGCTTTTTCTCCTATATCACCTTTATTAGAACCGATATCGTTTGTCCCTTTCGAGATCAAACTCACATAGCATGCAAAGTCTAAGTGATCAAATTAAACTCAGCAAGATTAGAATGATAATCAATAAAGAATGACATGCATTAATCACAACTTAAGCAAATAAAACACTTTCAAGACATTAAACCCTAAGGGAATTCACCACATTGAACCCCTCAACGAGATTTAGCTACTCATGATGGGATAAAAAGCAAGTGAACAAATTTTCATTGAAATAATAATATAAAGAATACAGTATAATGAGAAGATTTAAGACTTGGAAATAAAGGAGATAGCTAAATATTATGAGTTTTTTGTTTACACAATCCTTCTAGAGTTCGCTAAGACACTCCACTCTCTCACTTTTACAAGGTTGGAATGGGTGAAACTCTCTACTAACCACAAGGTTTGATGTTTAACTCTCTCTCGAGTTAGAATTTGGTCATCTAAGAAGGACCTCGGGCATCCCTACTCATTGGTGTCGAGCCAGGGCTCTGTCACCACCCTTTTCTTCCAAGTGAGTTCTTCTTGCATTTGACTTCGAATCTCGAGCTTATATAGTATAGAAAGTGGTTGAGGAGCTACGAAATAGGTGTTGGAAGGTTGCCCAGTCAGTTTCGGGGCCAAAACAACCTGTTAGGTGGGAAGAAGACTCGTTAACAACGACCCGCGGGCGACTCTGAACGGCCTCTGTTTTTCCAGAAATGTGGTCGCATTTCAATTTTGCCTTCCAAGAAATGCGGTCGCATTTATGGGGAATTCCAGCTTTTCCTCTGTTTTTCTACTCAACAGCGAACTAAGTCAAATTTGCTTAAAATCAAGTCTTTTTAAGCACAAATAAGTTAAATTTGAAAAAAGTGATTTTCAACACCCTAACTTATCAAAGTAAGCATATTTTGAGCTCGAGAATAGTAAATTGACCTAAACACTAAACATTTGACCAAGAAATGAGCTAAATATAAGGGTAAAATACATATATTTTTTACCCTTATCATACCCCCAAACTTAATTCATTGCTTGTCCTCAAGCAATTGCCAACCAAAATGTTAGAGATCAACTTTTTAATTGCCAATCAAAATGTCAGAGCTCAATATTAATTGCAAATCAAAATGTAAGAGTTTATGCATAGCAATGAATCATGGTACTAGTGTCAACTTTCAATTTCAAATCAAGTGTCATGGAATCAAATAAACATGCTTTTCAAGATCGTTTTCTAAAAAGTTCGCCTTTCAAGAGAGGGTTCTACTCTAGTGCCAGTCACAACGTCTGAGTTTCCTAGGCATGAAGATTTCTTATTGTTCTTTTTCAAAGCAAAACACTCTCTCATCCATTCTAACCAACATGCTTAAACTACCTAACTTCTACTAATAGAGCCTGGTGTAGTCCTTTTAGTCTAAGAAAACAATCTTTAGAAAAACAAAAGCATATACGAATGACTAGACCTTTTCCATCTCCCCCAAACTTATTTGACTGCTGGTGCGTCTTTTACTCAACTTCTTTTTCTCCCAAGAGCATCCTTGTTGTCATCTTTACCTTCGTTCTAGCCTATCAACACTCTGTGGTGAAGATATCTAGCTACAAGCAAAGTTCACAAGTTCGGAATGATACTCACTTCCCTAGGTAAACCTTTCATGCAGTGGCAAACCATGGGTGTCATGAATGCCCCTGGTTACTCAGTAAACCCTAGGAACGAGGAGTAACTCTCGGTTTTTTTTTCTCTTTTTTTTTTTTTTAATACTGAGCACATTTTCTTTTCCAGCAGTACAAATTTACAAAAGATATTTACATAGTAAAGCATAAAGTACCCCCCCAAACTTAAAGGTAGACAATGTCCTCATTGGCTTGTTTTTTAGGCATGGGCTTAACATGGAGCTTTTTGTTTTCAAAACATCAAGGCTAAACTCTCCTAGAGTGTTAGAAAGGTTAAACACGAGTAAGTTTAGACTCTAAGACAAATTTGTAAAGAAAAAGACTAATGGAAAGCCTATGACTAGAAAACAACTCAGTTGAGACGGTGGCACTTTTGAGATAGAACAAAGCTATAGTTTTCATCAATAAGGGCTTTAAAGAAAACTCCTTTGAAAACATGCTTTTTCTTCCAAAACTTTTTAAAGCAATTTTTCATAAAGTTGATTCTTTCTTCCAAACATTTTATAGGTAAAGCTAAAACTGCAGCAAGCAGATTTTTTCAAGTAAAGATAAAAAACCCAAGTTTATCTAGTCTTAAACTATAAACAAAACTATCTAAACTAACCTACGATCAACTATAAACAACCAAACAATTAAAAACAATCAAAACAACAACTAAACTACTAAAAACATAATTTTAAACATGCTAAACTAAAAAAACAGCAAGCAACAAAAACAACAAACAATATTATTCACAAAAAAAATTCAATTAAAGGGGATCAGAAAACTCCCCTATTCCTCGTCTGAAGAACTCTCTTTCTCTTCATTCTCTTCATCTTCTTCTTTGTCAGAATCCTCTTCTTCTTGGGGCAGCAACGACTGAGGGAAATTTGAAAAGACCAGAGCAATACTTGGGGCAATCGAGAGATAAAACTCTCTAATAGCTTCATCCCTCTCCTTGGCATATGTCCAATATGTCTTCAGGTTCTCCCTGGTTTGATCTGAAGGATTGGAATTCCCAATTCCGTTACAGCGGAAGCAACTGGACCGTTTGTAAATTAATTTTGTTCTACAAAATACCAATACATTGGCAGAAGGTTAAGCGGTGAAAAACATACCTTCGTTGACGACTTTGAATACTTCAACGGACACCACCACGAGATCTTCCCCACTATAACTCTGAGATTAGGAACGTAGTTGTGGGACTACCTCATCTTGAATGGAAAAAACTCTAGAGAGAAAATTCTCCCTAGAGTTCTTGAGTTGAGAGAATATGAGAGGGCCTTATGGTGGCCATATGTTGTAGTACCTAAACTCTAGGTTTAGTGTTCTATTTATAGGAGAAAGGCCATGAATAAAATATTCATTTAAAATCAATTATTTCCATAACTGATTTAATCTTTTCCATAATTAATCAATTCCATGACCAATAAATTCCACAATTGATTAATCTTTTCATATATGATTGATCACTTCCATAAGTGATTAAATAATTTCCATAACTGATTAATTACTTCCATAAGTGATTAATCATTTCCATAATTGATTAATTTCCAATTAATTAATTCTGTAATTAATTAATAACCAATTAAATATCATATATTTAATTTCAGACCTTCTATTAGTTAATTAATTAATTACCCAATTAAATATCATATATTTAATTTCAGGCCTTCAATTAATTAATTCTATAATATGAATCAAATTCATATTAAATTTGAACTCCTTCAAATTCTCGTATATCCTATAAATTTAATATGAATCAAATTCATATTAATATTTGAACTTCTTCAAATATTTATTTCTCTCATAGACTATATTTTAATTAAATCTCATTTAATTTATACTAAATTGAATAATTAATTAATTCATCTTCTAATTAAATACCCTATATTTAATTAGACATATATTTGAACTCTTTCAAATATATCAATCTCTCAATATAATAAAGTTTAATCTCAAATTAGACTTTATATTTTAATGCATCACTATACATTATATTAATTTGTATCTCATACAATTAACTTAATTCCCAATATGAATTTGAACTATTCAAATTCTCTCAAGATATAT
This sequence comes from Luffa aegyptiaca, assembly GCA_017139565.1. NCBI lineage: Eukaryota > Viridiplantae > Streptophyta > Magnoliopsida > Cucurbitales > Cucurbitaceae > Luffa > Luffa aegyptiaca. The sequence continues at coordinate 41,329,818 of CM029407.1, forward strand.
TTGTTCCTAATTACTCTTTACGAGCTAGCAAGGGGACCTAATGGACCTACAGATCAGAAGCTCCAATGATATAAGGTCAATAGATTAAACTCATTAATCAGGTTAACCAATATTCATTAACTGTGGGTCATTCCACTAAAGACGCACAATTGAACTCTTCTCACTGTAGAACATTTCTGTGTCCACGGATATAGACCTATACCGGTAAGTCAATCCTTCACGAGTGTTCGTAACTACAGTTGGGTCAAATTACCGTTTTACCCTTGTGTTACCTCTGGCTCCTTAAGTACCAGTGCTCCTCTAATGAACAACCTGTTTATGGTCCAACTAGTAAACAGAAAGTCCCTCTCGGGCCAATGAGAGGGCGGGATCCCTTTGTTCAAGACCCGGAGTCACCACTTAAGGGAACACTCATCTACTTCTCCTAGAAGCGGGAAGGAGTGAATTCCATCTTATGTCGTCATGTCCCCAGCCCCCCACTCGGTCTTGTCCCCAAGAAGGTAGGCTTATTGAGTCGGCGTGCAGGCCACTCTCACCCATACTAATCAAAGGACAATCCCTCGTGAGAACGAGTTCATGACACACTTAGGATTAAGACTTAGTTACCTAGGTCATATTATTGAAACAGTAACCTAACTAGTTAACGGTGTTACATATAGTGGTTTACTATTTTGTGGTCTGGACTTATGCAAACTCATTGCATAGGATACCCCCGCTCGCATGTCTCGTTCATGGACGCCTTGGATCAATACGTCTGTATCGAATACAAAGTGAGTCGTATCACATAGTGTTACCAGGATAATTTACCCAACCTTATCCCTGTACTATAGACCTTTTAGGTTGTTATTTCAACACCGATCCCCGTATGTCCCCACATACTAGTTCAAGTCACATGTAAACAACCTTGGATCTTAGTTTATTGGATTTGGGTCAAATTGTGCAATATTTAACAATAACACTTTATTGTAGAAACTCAATAACACTTTATTGAAAAAAGTATACAATTTGTTTACATTCACTATCTACAAGTTTTAGGGCATAAAACCCAACATGATCAAGCTGGCGGTGGACCATACCTAGGGCTTCCGATGCTGGTGACGGCCCTATAAAAGGAGTGTGTTGGGATAGAGAGGCTACATTCGGCTCTGATTGAGGTGTGGCCTGTGATATGGAGGCTTTATCCTTCCTCTGGATGTTGTTCTACTGAAGCTTTCCTATCAAGGACAAATCAATGGTTGGTTGAAAGAAATGGCGTTCCTCGTCCTTGCCTGGCACAATCTTCACCCTCTGACAGAGTTGGGTGATGAGTGAGCCAAAGAAAAGCTTGCCTGCCCTTTTCCGTCCACAGGCTAAGATCTCATCGCTGATAATGCTCCCTACGTTGATCTCCAACCCCTTCATAAGGCAATAGAGTAGCATCACTCTATCCACTGAAATCGTGATGTTGTGAGTGGTTGTCATCAGGCGGTTTTTGATGAAGTGAAGCCAAACTGCCGATTCTAGCTTTAGGTCACTTGGCACTAAAGACTTCACTTTCGTCTGTGGTTCTTTCCATTGAACCCCCTTATTGGTCACGAGCTTCAATGCGTCTTTCATCTGTTTGGTCGAAGGGTTCCTGATCACATCATTCCCTCTTGGGTTCAAGGGTGCCTTGATCCTGTACACCCTGTTAATGTCGACTGAGGAGAAACTGACCATCTTCCCCCTTACTACCGCCATGCTAATACTTTCCTCCCTCAGGCCGGCGTAAAACTCTCCCACTAGAGGCACACCAACCTTCTGGGGGTGAGCACAGAAGTCCTGCCGCTTGTACTGGAAGATAACTCTTGTTACGAACTCAGGCAGTGCTCCCGCTCTATCAGAGAATCCTTTTTCATTGAGGAAATCTCTCTTCTTCATGATCTCCATTCGTCCCTAAAAATTAACATCTTTAAATACCTCAGGGAACAGATTTTTAGGAGATGCGGCCTTGGGTGATTTGCCCTTTGGCTTGGCGGGTGAGATGGTCGGAGGAACTGCAGGAGAGGCGTACATGGACCTTGTCCTCGGCCTCTTGGCAAATATCGAGTCATTCTTGTTCTTTGTCCTCCTCTCAGCCTTTATCTCTCTCTTTCTCTTTCTTCTTAATGCTGCAGAGATAGGGACTTGGTCTTCATCTAGCTCCGTAATCTCGGAATCATATTTTGTTTTAGAATCAGAATCATTAGAGGTCTCGGCCTCCTCGTCTTCTTTTTGCTTTTCATCCCTCTTCTCCCCCGAAGAGGTGCTATCAGCAGCTGGTGGGTCATATGGGAATAGAGGCTCAAGAACCTCTTCAGCTTGCTGATCGATAGTGGCCTCGGCTAGGCCTTCCTCAGAATGCGACCCAGATGCCGTCGCATTCTGGCCTTCATGCTCCACTTCTCTTTCGTTTTCTTTTTCTAAATTTTATTCTCTTGGCCCCTGTTGGGCCTTTTCTTCAACCCTTCCTTGCAGCGCTTCAGCCTCACTTTGAGCCTTGTGAAGTGGCTCAAAAGCTGCAAGGAAGTCTTCAGCTTCATTTCTTCTCTTTTCGTCTTCTTTTATTTCTTCCTTTCTCTTTTTCTCTTCCTCAAGGAGTTGCAAGTCAGCAGCTGCCCTCCTGAGGTTTTCCTCATATTTTTTTGTTTCCTCAGCTTCTAAGGCCCTCTCGGCCTCTTGCTCTTCTTTTCTCCTTCTTTTCTCATCTTTCTCATCTCTTCCCTCTGCAAACTCATCTTCCTCAGCCATTTTATATTTTTCCATCTCTCCCTCTACTTCAACCTCTTTCAAAGCATCTTGTTCAGCCTTGTACCCCTTTGCAATCTCAAAGGTCTTTGCCACTGCTTGGCGAATTATTCCTTCGAATACATTGGGAGGCATCTTTGCGATTTTTAGAGGATAAATTTCAAGCGACTTTTCAGACACATTTTTCTTTAGGCTCTTATTTCTTGCGCTATAAGTTACACACGGTTTGGTCCTGCAAGACAGAGAATGGTTAGTTGAAGGTTCGAAACCTTACCCATTGAAGCTTCTCCTTGCTGAGAGCTTCCAGCTGCCTTGGCGGCTTTTTCTTCATTTTGCTGATTCCTTTCTTCTTCAAGGGCAGCCCGTCTCTTGGCACCCATCTCTCAGATCATTTCAAACCACTCCCGCGAATGTTTTTTGAACTGTTGACTGGGGGGCTTTTGGGTTTGGTGGACAACAGTGGCGCGCGTGAACAGTATCGGTGTAGATGAACTCGGCATTTCCCTCGAACTAGCCGGCATTGTCGAAGAAGATGGACCTGGAGCGTTGGGCGCTTGGTTCACGACTGTCGGCGAGAATCCCGTGGGTCTTGTCCTTTGCGTGCCTTGCATGGGTGTTCTGGGGTTCTCCTCTTGCTGTCTAACATTTTCCTCAGCTTCGTGGGTCGATCGTGCACTCTGAGATCGAGTGTTTTTGCGTGAGTATGATGATCCTTGCGAGTTCTTCATCTTCTTGGTTGTGGGTCTTTCGGTTTCACGATGGAGAATATGGAGAGTTCTGGGTTTTGACTTGAATGCAATGGTCTAGTGTTTGGTGAAGAGAAAAAGACTTGAGTCAAGCTATTTCGAATTAGGTCACGTGCAGGTCAAACGAAATTTCGTGACTCCCTTTTTATTCGGGCAAATGCGATCGCATTCCCAAATACACTGGGGAGAAATGCGATCACATTTCACCCAGTTTTCTGCCTTCAGTTTTTTCTGCCTTTTCTCTTTTCCTTTGCTTTCTCCTTTTCTCTGAAACACTCATAAACACTCATAAACAAGTTAGAAAGCTCATATGCTTAATCATGATTTATTTCTATATTTTTTCATTTTTCTCAATTTAACAAGAATTAAGGAAATTTTTTGATCAATTCAACTTCAAGGTAAGTCCCCAGGTAGAGGTGTCCCAATGGTCAGATTGAATACCTCAGCCTAGGCAGGACTTGCCTTAGACAAAGTTCCCTCTTGATCAAAAATCATTTATTCAAACAAACTTACACTTTTCTCATTTTCCTTTATTTCAAACACAAGACAGAGCTCAACATAATAATATGGGCTTTTTCAAAACTCCCAGGTAAATCCCCAGGAAATTTGTTCCCTATGTTCATCTTAAATACCCTTTCCTAGACAGGATTTTCCTAGACAGAGTTTTTACTCTTGTCCGTATATTTCGGAACTCTAGTCTAGATTATTATGTATAAACCCAGATAATATACAAAAATTAATTCAAGGTGTAGAAATCATACCAAATCAATCACGGAGACATGGGCTTCCTCATCCTCGAAGCCTCTTCCCCAATGTGGTTTTATCCTTTGTCGCTTCATGATTTGATTGATTTATTCCACTTCAATCTTTTTCTCACATTTTTCGTCCAATTCTTCATCTCCAAGTACATCCTCCAAAGTTTTTTTTTTCATTATTTCCTGCAAAGTAGATTGAGAGAGTTCATCAATTTCACCGATCATTGAACATTCCACGAAATCTCCAGGGTACTTCATTGCACTCATCACGTTAAACGTGATTTACTGACCATTGACCCTCATGGTCAATTCTCCCTTCTGGACATCTATCAATGTTCTGCCAGTGGCTAGAAACGGTCGTCTTAAGATGATCGGAATGTCTTTGTCGGCTTCGCAATCTAAGATAATGAAATCTGTAGGGAAAACAAACTTATCGACTTTAACCAATATATCTTCAATCTTTCCAATGGGGTGTGTAATTGATCGGTCTGCCAACTACAAGGTCACAGTTGTTGGTCGTGCATCACCTATTCCTAACCGTTTAAAAATCAAATATGGCAGTAAGTTGATGCTTGCTCCTAAGTCGCACAATGCTCTGCCTACATCCCTGCCTCCTATAGAGCATGGAATTGTAAAGCTTCCTGGATCTTTAAGCTTGGGAGGAATCTCGTTCTTTACCAGTGCACTGGAACATTCCGTGAGCGCAACTGTTTCGTACTCCCCCAACCTTCTCTTTTTCGATAGGATATCTTTTAGAAACTTCACGTATGTAGGCATTTGTTCAAGTGCCTCCACTAATGGTATGTCGATGTGCAACTACTTCAATACATCTAAGAACTTCTTGAACTGTACATCTCTTGAGGCATGTTTGAATCTCTGTGGGTACGGAGGAGGTGGTATGTAATCTGGGTCTATCACAAATTTATGAGGTTTTGCAGTCGCATTCCCCTTTTCCTCCAACTTTGATTTTTCTTCTTTTTCTACCAATGTTTCATGCTCCTTGTTCTTTTCAACTTTTTCTTCTTTATTCTCTGAAATATCTGTTGTAATGTCTGACTTCTTTTCACAAATCTTTTCTCGAGTTTCAACTGGGATCTCTGCTTCTGAACTTCCTGGATACTTCGGTCCTCGTATTCTAATCCAATTCTTAGGGTCACTGCCTTACATTGCTCCTTGCCTTCTCTGTGTGGGGTCTTGGTTGTGCTAGGCAATGCTGTTGAGGTGTATTCTTTATCTCCTGTGCAATTTGTCCAAGCTGAACTTCCAAATTCCTGACTGCAACGTCGTTCCTTGCCATGTAATCCTTTATAAGAGTCTCTAGATTGGACTCTTGGCTCTGCACTGGAACTTGTTGGAAGTTTTTCTGCTGCTTTTGTTGTGTAGGTTGCTTCCCAAACTGATGAGTATTGGAATTACTCGACCAGGCTTGTCCTCCCCAAGAAAAATTCGGATGTTGTCTCCATCTCGGGTTGAATGTAGCCGAATAAGGATTCCATCTATTTTGATTCTGATTTACTTGTGGACCTACATAAAAAACAGATGCAGGGTTCAGTGGACAATTATCAGCGATGTGTTCCTCACCACATATCTAACAACAGAGAGAAGAGACAACGTTTGAAGCGGCTATGTTGGCTTGATTGTTCATGGACATGCCCCTCTGTTTCTACTGCTTTCACTGGATTTTTCAAAATGGTTGTTGGTTCATTTTCTCCCCAATGTCGGTTATTGGTGGCTATAGTATCTAGAATAGCATGCGCCTCATTAGCAGACTTCTTCCGAAAAGATCCGTTTGCAGATGCGTTTACTAGTGCCTTTGAAGCTTGATCTAACCCACTGTAAAAATGCTCTAAAATAATGCAAGCAGACAGTCCATGGTGTGGACACTTTCGAACCAGCCTCTGGAATCTCTCCCAAGCTGCATCCAACGGTTCATTGTAAGACTGTCTGAAAGCAATGATCTCTGCTCTGTACTTGGAATTTTTATTGGAGGGAAAGAACTTCTCCAAAAACTTCTCCGCCAAATCATTCCAGGAGGTGATGGAGTTTGGAGGAAATGAATCCAACCAGGCTTCAACATCTCCCTATAAAGAAAACGGAAAAAGTTTTAGCTTTAGAGTATCTTCTGGCACTTTTGTTACTTTAAAAGAATTGCAAACTCGCAAAAACAATTTAATATGCTCGTGTGGATCCTCATTTGGAAGTCCTGAGATTTGGCCCATTGTATTTAACATCTGGAACATTACTGGTTTAAGCTCAAATTGTGGAGCATCAATCGATGGCTCAAAGATTCCTGGATTCAATGTCTAGAAAACTGGTAAAGCGTAGTCCCTTATTGCTCGGTTTCGATCTTCAGCAATGTAGATCGGGTTTTCTTGTTGTGGCATCGGTGGAACTGGAGGAACAGGAGGAATTCTCCCGTCATTCTGCTCCCTTCCACGATCTTGAGGATCAACTTGAGGATCGACTCTAGGAGGATCCATTGAAAACTCTTGAATGTAAGATGCTTCGTCTAGAAATTCTCGTGCGCTCAACTCTTCTTGCTCCTTCTTCTTTCGTCTCTGTTCCTTCCTTCGACGACGAAAGGTTCTTTCTATATCTGGATCAATGTCAAGGAGTGGATACCCCTTGCTCATGCACTAACTCCAACCTGCAAAAGAGAAACAAATGCAAACCGAAGTCAAATTCCCTTTGAGACAGAATATGTGGTCTCAATCTGATCGCAATTTCAAAAGCAAATTTGGTTTCACTTTTGGTCCCCTGAACCGACGCCAAAAACTTGGTGTGTGGCTAGCTGGATGAATGGAATGTGAGATAAGATGGTTAATAACAAGGAAGAAATATCCAGCCAACACTTAAGTGCAAGTATACAGTGTCGCACGTAGTAATAAAAAAACCTCAGAAAGTATTCCAAGGGTATCGATCCCACGAGGACTGAATTGGAAATTCAAATTTGATGAAGAAACTGCTCAAATGATTGCTTGAAAAAGGTAACCAAAGAAAATAATAAGTTGATTGATTGGGTTTTCGAAAAGACAAATAAAACATGCAAATAATTAATAAAGAATAACAATAAAATAAAACGAGGTATTCAACATGGATTCATCCCTAGGGTAACAACCATACTTATGCAATATCTAACTTAAGAGTGTTTAATGCATTGGGTCAGATTTAACTTCCTTTTGGCCCTTGTTCCAAAAACCGTAAGAAGGCTAAGCAAGTATCGTTATGCCCATTTCTGGGACTCGACTCCGACATAGATAATTCACGAATGCAACCTATAACCCTATAGTCGATATAGGGTGCCTTAGGCAGTTTGCCCTATACCGCCGAACAATATCTTTCGAGCTTTTTCTCCTATATCACCTTTATGAGAACTGATATCGTTTGTCCCTTTCGAGATCAAACTCACATAGCATGCAAAGTCTAAGTGATCAACTTAAACTTAGCAATATCAGAATGATTGGATAAAACACTTTCAAGCCATTAAAACGTAAGGGAATTCACCACATTGAACCCCTCAACGGGATTTAGCTACTCATGATTGGATAAAAAGCAAATGAACACATTTTCATTGAAATAATGATGTAAATAATACAAAGTAATTAACAGATTCAAGAGCTGGAAATAAAAGAGATAGCTAAATATTATGGGTTTTTTGTTTACACAATCCTTCTAGAGTTCGCTAAGACACTCCACTCTCTCACTTTTACAAGATGGAAATGGGGGAAACTCTCTACAAACCACAAGGTTTGATGTCTAACTCTCTCTCGGGTTAGAATTTGGTCATCAAAGAAGGACCTCGGGCATCCCTACTCATTGGCGTCGAGCCAGGGTTCTGTCACCACCCTTTTTTTCCAAGTGAGTTATGCTTGAATTTGACTTTGAATCCCGAGCTTATATAGTGTAGAAATTGGTTGAGGAGCTGCGAATTAGGTGCTGGAAGGTTGCCCAGTCAGTTTTGGGGTCAAAACAACCAGTTAGGTGCGAAGAAGACTCGTCAACGACGACCCACGTGCAACTCGGAACGACCTCTCTTTTTCCAGAAATGCTGTCGCATTTCTAGGGAATTCCAGCATCAACTCTGTTTTTCTGCACAGCAACAAACTAAGTCAGATTTGCTACAAATAAAGCCTTTTTAAGCACAAATAAGCATAATTCAACAAAAGTGACTCTCAACACCCTAACTTATCAAATTAACATATTTTGAGCTCGGGAATAGTAAAATTGACCTAAACACACAATATTTGACCAAGAAATGAGCTAAGAATAAGGGTAAGATAGGTATATTTTTTACCCTTATCAGCTTGTAATGGAGAGGATCCAAAGCGCAAACGAGGGGTTCTCTATGGTTCATTCTCCTATCTCTTTATTTGGCTCTCTTATGCTTATCATTATGTACTCTTGGGAAGGTTTTACCATTATGTATAGCTAAATCCCATTTGTGGGTCTTGAAATTAAGATTATGGTTGATTAATATCTTAATTGCCTATCTTGTGTCCATATGCTGATTATTTGTGTGGGTGGTCTTAATGCTCTATATAATCTGGCCAATTGTATAGTGATTTGATTCTTAATGGAAACTCGACGGAGAGAAGTTAGGATAGATCATAATCCACTCAACTAGGCTTAACTACTCGCAGTGACAGCGAGAGTAGTTGGTTAGGCTTAGAGATCGAAAATGAATCAGGGTTAATTAATTAACGAATTTAATAGCGCTAAGGACACTTAGGTTATTAATATGAGTTAATTATAATTAGGGGAGACCGAAAGGAGAACCTATGTGTTTAACGGAGATTCTAGGTTTATAATTAGTTGGGCATGAGATAGGACAATTAGGATAATTAATTAGTTATAATCCGACTTTCAAGACCCCGTCTCACAATAGATTCTTTCTCCACTTTTTCACTTGATTGATCACTTTAATTCTTTGATGCAATTAATTTTTTATTGCTTCATCATCATGTTAGGATCCCTAGATAATATTCAGTCTCAGTAATTTTAGTGTTTGAATCATTATCTTGCCTAATCTCCATCCTCCCTGTGGAATTTGATACTCGGTATTACTGTACCGTTTTATATTACTTGCGACCCGTGCACTTTGCGGTCATCAACATGCATTGTCGTAACGGTCCTGAAAAGACTCTTGTAAGAAGTTTGGTCGTTACAGTTGGTATCAGAGCCTAATTAAGGGTTCTGTAGACTGCTTACATCGTATGCCCTTGTAATCATCTATGTTATAAATAATTATATGATTTTCTGTGAGATGCATTATTTCTCTTGCTATTTAATTTTCGGTTAGATAATAAAATAGGCTTAGTATGGATGTATAAACTTGAAGTATGCTGACATGACCGCCAGGAGGGTGTAGAATTCTCCCTAAGTCGTCAAATAAAATTTATAATCCACGACACTACTACTACTTTTGTAGCAATAGCGGCCGGGGTCGAACACAGGGAACGGGATCTAGCAGTTATAGAATTTCATGCTTATGCAAATAGAGGGGCTTTTTTTTATTGAAGGACAAGCAATAATAAATAAAATAATTAAATGCAGAATTTTAAAAGACAAGCAGGCAAAATATAAATAAGACGGGATCAATAACATAGAAAGAGATCGTTGAATTGGGATTTATTATGCTTGATTCTAATTCACTGGCTTCCTAGTTTTCTGTAATGATCATTCTAAACTTATTTTATTAGTCTGGTCGGCTTCTGGGTTACTCAGAGGATCCCCCCTACACTAACTTGTGCTAATTAACTCGCTAATCGTGAATTCGGCAATTAACAAGATTAATTAATATAGACTCTATCGCTCGCCACCCCTTATGCATAATGTAGCAACCATTTGAGACCTCTGCAACGGTTAGTACTTATAGCTAACTAGTTTATTAACAAACAATTTTGCAACCACCTATTAAAACTAGTCGCTTTGGGGTCGTGTGTCTCGAATCATAAGAACTAAATTCAAATATAATTTAAATCTAATTCCTACAACCTTTAACATGCATCCTAGGCCTATCAGAGTCGTCTCGCGTTGAGAGTGGTTTGCCTCAACCTAGTGGCTATCTAAAAATAACTGATATAATACACAAGCGGTAATCGCATAGGGCATCAATCCTAATTGACTAGCCTCATGTATTGGTTTAAACGGGATAACATGCAAAACTAAATACAAACTTAGCAAGAACAACAAGTATAAACCAGAAAACTCAACCAATATTATTTAGAATCAAGACTTAAATCCAATACAACGATCTAGACGAGTTTAGCTGCGCATAGATGAAGTAAAAGCTACACATAACATCAAAAAATCCATAGAATATGACCACCAATGGTCTACAAGAGTGCTGGAATGTAAAAGAGGCAAGGAAATCGTAAGAGGGACCAAAATTCTAACTTAACGGTGGACTAAACTGAGGCTACATACATAAAGAAAACACGTCGACGTCGAGACGCCAAGGGCAGCGTCGAGACACCACAAACATTACACTTCAGCCTGAATTCACGTCGACGTGTCAACATCAGCCTCATAACCAAACTTGTTGCTCAATTTCTCGGTTTTGACTCGCTTCTTCTCAGTTCGGAGCTTCAATCTTCGGCTTTCGGTGTCATTCTTCAGGCCCGCTTCAGCACAATTGGGTCTCTTCACCTCCTCGTCGTCTAAGACACCGAGATGGCTCCAAAACTCCTTAATTGGCCCGAATTAACACCAATTAGCGTGATTGACTCCCGACATAGCCTAAGCTCAATTAACCTGTAAATAAGACAAGTAAAGAATAAAATGACTCTAACAAGCTTAGATTAGAGGTGATAAAATAGGGCTAATTAGGTCCTATCATATGCCTCAACGTGGCCATGGTCGAGGTCGAGGACGGGGACATGGTTGTGGTAGGGGTGGTAGAGGCCTGACACTCCCGAAGCAAGTCGATCCTCCTATGGATCAGCATGATGAAGGTCTCCCTGATGAGCAAGATCCTGCACTGCCTGCACCTCCAACGTAGGCGTAGACTGTCACTCTGACTCTAGAGGCCCTTCAGGCGCTTATGAATAATGTCGTAGCCAACCAGGTGCCCCAAGCAAACCAAAATAAGAACCAGGGTCAGTTGGGCTCAACTGTGGGGGTTTGGTGTCTGAAAGATTTTAAGAAATATGAGCCGCTGACGTTTAGCAGAAAGACTGTGGACCCCACGGTAGCTGAAGCTTGGACTGCTACAATTGAAGAGATTTTTCGCTATATGGGATGCCCCGAGGCACAACAGATGCCGTGCGTAGTATTTATGATGGACCGTCACTTGGTTGCAGTTCAAGGATGCGTTCTTCCAGAAATATTACTCGGCCATTATCGGGTACATAAAGGAGAAGGAATTCCTAACCTTGACTCAATGAGAGAAGTCAGTAGAAGAGTACGAGCTGGGGTTCACCCGTCTGTCTCGTTTTGCCCCTGAAATGGTTGATACGAAGGCGAAGAAGACAGAGAGGTTTATCTTGGGCCTCATAGATGACGTCCAGAGGGTTGTAACATCCCTTCAAGCGGCCACCTTTATGGGCATGCAAAATTTCAATGCAACTCCAGTAGTAACGAAAGAGATTGTCGTGGTCTCTTGTAAAATAAATTTATAATACACGATTCCTAAAGCTAACTTGTAGCAGTAGTGGTCGGGGTCGATCACAGGGAACAATCGGTTTATTTCTATATTCTTTTGTGTTTTTGAGGTAACCAAAAGAGGGGCTTACTGATAAAAGATTAAGACACAAAGTAAAGGCAGGAAAATAAAATAAAGAAATTTGCAAGGAAAGTAAAGGCGGGGTTAATTGATCTTACCCCGAGGATCACTGTAATCGAGGTTTAACTCGGTGTTAAGTTTGATTAATTTCATTCATCGATTATCAATTGATATTTAATTAACTATCTAAGTCTGGCGTACTCCGGCAACAAACCGAGAGACATGATCCAACTATCACAAACATGCAAACGCTAAGTTTGATTCTAGTTTAAATTAATTAATTGGTTTATTAACTAAACTAAACCGTATTGGGATCTAGTCGAATTAATTCACATGCAACGGGCAACAAACCACAATTACAATTGATTAAATCATTTAGTTCAAGGGATGCATGCATAATATCATAACGTTAGCCTTTTTGCTACTTAGATTTAACAAGTAAATTTAGACAGGGCATGGTCAAGGTTGTCAATCTTTCCTACCACGATCTAAACTTGTATGCTAAGAACTAAAATCACAAAGACAATTAACTAAGTAATGAAGAATGGAAATCTCATAAAATTGAATCAAACTTACAAATCGAGGTCCCCATTACAACGATCCGAGCTTAGTTTGCCATAGACAAGCACGTTCAAGCCCGAGGCTCGATCAACTGACCCTTAGATTAAGAAAGCTTTAAAAGAACTTTTGAAACTAGAGAGAAAGGTGGCTACAATTGATGAATTGTAGGATTCAAGGGATGATAGGGATGATTCTAAACCTACACTAAAGGCCTTTATTTATAGGAGTTCTTGGCCTTCAAATCGTAGAAAATTGGTACTGAAAGGATCCTCAAATTTGGAGAAAATCGTCAGCCAAATAAGGAAAAATCAAATTCTTGAAATCTGGCTAGCGTCGTGATGCTGTCCCTTCAGATATGGAAAATTTATCTCGGATTGCCCTAGCATCACGACGCTGTGAACTAGCGTCGCGACGCTGTTCGCCAGCTTGATTTCCAATTAGTTTCCTTATTTGGTTAGCGTCTGGAATCTGATGATGAGTGTCTCGACGCTGATGAGGCTCTAGGGGCAAAATGGTAATTTTACGTTCTGGTTTCGCTCGTTTAAGCCCCGAATTGCTTCCAAAGTTCCGGTGAGGACCTATAGACATATTATACTCATTTTAAAGCATTTTTCACAAGGAATTCAACTAAGATAAGCAAAATGGGAGATTCTAAGTGTATAACAAATTAGACCGATAAAATACCCCCAACCTAAACCTTGCTAGTCTCGAGCAAGCTAAGATTATAATGAGAGAGATTATTATGCAATGCAATATTAATGACTCAATTTCTCAAAGATAAGCATGATCAACATTTAACTTAAGAGAATTAAATGCGAGACTAGCATAGTTAGAGACAAGTTAAAATTAATCAAATTCTTTCTCATGTATAAATGTGAGCTAAGTCTTCCCTAGAGATGTTTTGAAAAGTTCGAGAAGGACTTATAAAATTCCTATTCCATATTCCCTCTGCACTGGACAAAGGTATAATGCATTTAAGGAAAGTGGCAAACTAACTTGTTAAGGATGCAAAAGGGGTGCCTTAAACTCTTTCTTTTTTTTTCTTTCAACTAAAGGGCCCTAAGCTTGCATATATATGATTTTCAAGGGGCACTAGCTTTCACACAACTAATGCACGACCACATTTCCCGAGTTTAACTCTTGGACAACCTAACTGAACAGATTAGAGGTAGATCTTTTTACGCAGGCAAGCAAAATAAAAAACAAGCTTATATTTTTCATTATCTCGCATTCTTTTTCTCAATAAAGTAAATGATTTTTTTTCGTTTGAAGCTCACAAGGCAAATATTATTTTTCTCACTCCCCAAGGCATGAAACAAGCTATTTTGCAAAATTTTTCTCTAAACATGCTACCTATCCTATCGAGGTGACAACGAAGGTGTGAATCCAATGAAGCCATCTAAAACCAACAAAACTACGCTAGGAGGGACTCATGCTCAATTTAGTCAAGAAATATTTTGAAGAATTTTAATGAAGTCTCTAAAGATTCTAGAATACATGAAATTCAACTATAGGAAAAATATATACTCATGCTTTTCTCGTTGTAGAAATCTCACAATCAATTTTAAAACAAGGCATAAAATCTAAAAAAAAAAATGATTTTAATTTTAAAATTGCTCGAACTCCGGATCAATTCCCAGGTAGGAGGTGTTTTGTAAATTGTCAACTTAAATACCTCCAGCCTTAGACGGAATTTTATCGGTTGGGGTCAGTTCCCAAGTAGGAGGTGTTCCGTAAACCGTCATCTTAAATACCTCCAATCTTAGACAAAACTTCGCCTATTTGGGTTATCATTTTTTTTATAATTTGCTTAAAATAATAGGTCCAATGCTCAGATGCATGGCCTCAATCCAATTAAACACAAAGCAATAAATCAAACATGGATATAGAATATAGTATGCGCGCAAAGACTCAATGAAAATCTAACATGCAAGATATTTCTTCCACCCCCAACCTAAATGTTACATTGTCCCTAATGTAAATTAAATATGGAATGTAACGGACAAAAAGTAAAAGGGAACAGAAAACCTCCCCTATTTAAGCACAAGGTTGGTAAATATGGAAACTCCCACGATTGGCAAAAATTGAAGAGCTTTGGTTTAGGAAAACCTACCAAAAATAAAAACAAAAACAAATTAGGAAAACAATTAAATAATAAGGAAAGAAAATAAGAAAGGAAGGGATAGAATTTTGGTTTTTCTCTCAAAAGCTAAGTCTCCATGAAGCTCAATTCCTTTTCCTTGCTTCTTTGTGTGCAAACAAGCTTGCTCTTGCAAAAGGATTGTCGGGAAGGCCTACAAGAAACAAACTAAAAAAAAAAAACAAGAAAAAGGTGAAAAACACAAAAGGAAATAGAAATAAGACACCGTGTTCCCCGCCAACGACGCCAATTTGACGGAAGAGATTGTCGCGGTCTCTTGTCCAAGTCGAGGTCGACCACAGGGAACAATCGGTTTATTTCTAAATTCTTTTGTGTTTTTGAAGTAACCAAAAGGAGGGTTTATTGATAAAAGATTAAGACATAAAGTAAAGGTGGGAAAATAAATAAGGAAAATTGCAAGGAAAGTAAAGGCGGGGTTAGTTGATCTTACCACGAGGATCACTGTAATCGAGGTTGAACTCGGTGTTAAGTTTGAATAATTTCATTCATCGATTATCAATTGATATTTAATTAACTATCTAAGTCCGGCGTACTCCGACAACAAATCGAGAGTCATGATCCAACTATCACAAACATGCGAACGCTAAGTTTATTCTAGTTTAAATTAATTAATTGGCCTATTAACTACTCTAAATCGCACTGGGATCTAACCGAATTAATTCACATGCTACGGGAAACAAAACACAATTACAATTGATTAAATCATTTAGTTCAAGGCACGCATGCGTAATATCATAACATTAGTCTTTTTGCTACTTAGATTTAGCAAGTAAATTTAGACAGGGCACGATCAAGGTTGTCATTCTTTCCTACCACAATCTAAACTTGTATGCAAAGAACTAAAATCACAAAGACAATTAACTAAGTAATGAAGAATGGAAATCTCATAAAATTGAATCAAACTTACAAATCGAGATCCCGATTACAACGATCCAAGCTTAGTTGGCCATAGACAAGCACGTCCAAGCTCGAGGCTCGATCAACTGAACCTTAGACTTGAAGGATTGGAATTCCGTAATTCCGTAAAGCGGAAGCGTGATTGGGATCGATTCATAATTAATTTTGTTTAATATAAAATACCAATACATTGGCAATAAACATAGTACTATTCTAGATTTATATTAAGGCTAAGCATACAAAAATATTATATCTAAATCTAATTTATATAGTAACAAATTACTTACTTTCGTTGACGACTCAGATTAAATTCACCAACTACTTGTGAATTAATCACGAACTAGTGCGAACACCACCACTACGGCTACACCGCTATGACACTGAGACTTTTAGAAGCAGGAGACTGGTGGGAGTCTAGAGAAAGCCTTGAGGGGAATTCTCTGAGAGTAGGAGAATGAATGAGATGTCTTTCACCCCACCCCAGGGGTCCTATTTATAGGTAAAGGCCAAGACCTTTTTCCTAATAGGAAAAGGAAGGCCTTTTCCAGTTAGGAAAAGGTCTCTAATTTTAATAAATAAATAATTAATTCCATAATTAATTAATTTTCCTAATTAAATATCATATATTTAATCTTAGGGATTTTATTAAAATTAAAATTAATATGAATCCAATTCATATTAAATTTATTTGAACTCTTTCAAATATTTTCTTTCCTAATAGGAAAAGGTCTCTAATTTTAATAAATAATTAATTAATTCCATAGTTAATTAATTTACCCAATTAAATATCATATATTTAATCTTAGGGATTTTATTAAAATTAAAATTAATATGAATCCAATTCATATTAAATTAAAAATTATATTATAAAGTTTCATAAACTTTATATTATAATGCATCAATATACATTATATGATTCCCCAAATAAATTGAACACTTTCAATTTACAATTTATATTGAATTGCCTCAAGTCTCTTTACGAGGTACCAGTGGGACCTAATGGACCTACAGATCAGAAGCTCCAACGATACGAGACTAATTGGCCAAACTCATTAACCAAGTTTAGTCAACATTCGTTAACTGTGGGTCACTCCACTAAAGACCCACAGCTGCACTCTTCTCACTGTAGAATATTTCTGTGTGCACAGATATCGACCAAGCAGTAAGTCAATCCTTCACGTGTGTTCGTAACACCAGCTTGGTCAAATTACCATTTTACCCCTGGGTTACCTCGGGTTCCTTAAGTACCACTAATGCCTCTAATGAACAAGTTGTTTAGGGTCCAACCACTAAACAAGAGTTCCTCTCGGGCCAGGAGAGGACAACGCGCCTTTGTTCAAGCCCCGAAATCAGCCCTTAAGGGAACACACATCTACTTACCCCAATAGGGGAAGGAGTGAATTCCATCTTGTACTTTTATGTTCCCAGCCTCCATTCGGTCTTGCCCCTGAAATGGTAGGATTATTGAGTCGGCAAACTGGCCACTCTCACCCATACAAATCTAAGGACAATCCCTCCTGAAAAGGGGTTCATAACAGACTCAGGATTGAGATTGAGTTACCTAGGTCATCCTATTGAAATAGAAACCTAAACTAGTTAACGACGTTAGATCTAGTGGTTACTATTTCACGGTCCGGTCTTATGCAAACTCATTGCATAGGATACCCGCACCCACATGTCTCCTACATGGTTGCTTTGGATCATTGCATCTGTATCGAATACAAGGTGGGCCGTATCACATAGTGTCACCAGGATAAGGTACCCAAGCTTATCCCTATACTATAGAGCTTTTAGGCTGTTAATTGGACACTGATCCTCGTATGTCCCCACATACTAGTCCAAGTTTCATTTAAACAACCTTGGATCTTAGTTTATTGGATTCAGGGTTTCTTAATGCAAACTCGATTATTGAATAACCAAATTACTGAATTACACAAATAACCCTTTATTGAGATCGATTAATTTGTTTCATTTAGTATCTACGAGTTTTAGGGCATAAAACCCAACAACTCCCACTTGAACTAAAACTCTAGTGGGCAATGTACATCAACAATCAAAATTGAATGAATAATCATTGAAGTAGGAATAGTAGTTTGTATTAATACTGTATAATACATGAAAAGTACAAATACAGATAAATACAATAAACTAGGGCATTCACAATACCCATTACACTTCTCCCACTTGCCCTAGATTATTCTATGTACACATCTCGCAGACCTAGACCCTCTAGATGACCCTCGAACACTTTAGTCATGAGAGCTTTCGTAAATGGATCAACAATATTGTGCGTAGAGGCTACCTTCGTGACGATCACTTCCCCTCGTTGCACTATCTCTCTGATGAGATGATATTTGCGCTCTATGTGCTTGCCTCTTTTGTGACTGCGAGGTTCTTTAGAATTTGCCACTCCACCACTATTATCACAATAAAGGGTGATTGGCAAGTTCATATTTGGAACAACTTCCAAATCCATCAAGAACTTTCGTAGCCATACAGCCTCCTTAGCTGCTTCACAAGCAGCGACATATTCGGCCTCCATGGTAGAGTCTGCAATGCATCCTTGTTTGATGCTACGCCAGACTACAGCTCCCCCGCTGAGGGTAAATACTTACCCTGATGTGGATTTCCTAGAATCTTTATCATCCTAAAAGTCAAAGTCTGTGTATCCTGTAAGGATCAAATCCTTAGAGCCATACACAAGCTGATAGTCCCTCGTTCTCCGAAGATACTGATAGCGAGCATAAGCTTGCTATTTTTCCCTAATTTATTTAGCTAGTCTTTTATATTTATTGGGCAAATTTCATGCATTTTCATGTTGTATTTGTAGGAAATTGATATTGCAGCCAATTGGATGTTCGGGGGCGAAAATAGGTCAAAGAATGAGAAAAGAATCAAAGAAGAAAAAGTCAAAATAGGGTCAGCCGCAGACCAGCGTCTTGACGCTGCCTTTCCTTATATGAATTAGGCGGCAACAGCTCACAGCGTCTCGACGCTGCGACCTTAGCGTTTCAACGCTCTCGAAATTCCCTTAAACAGAATGTGCGGCAGGCGATAGCGTCGCGACGCTATCCCTATATCGTCTCGACGCTACGGCAGAATTTCATCCTATTTATAATTTTCGATTAGGGCTTTTTGGGGGACTTCTTTTGGACATCTTGGAGCCGTAAAACAGAGCAAAAACAGAGTCTTTTGAGCTGATTAAGGGAGAACAAAGTGGAAATCAACCCATTGTTCGTGGGGATCGTCACGGGGACGTTCGGTCTCGACCTACATAGAGTTTAATTCTTCTTTCCCTTATTTTAGTTAGTTTTTATGGCTGATTCATACTTAGTTTATGTTGTAATGAGGATTATGCGTAGCTAAGTTGAACTCTTAGGGATTGATGTAGCCATTGGGCACGTTATGGATTCATTTTACGATTTTATGCTATTGATTTCATTTATGCATATTTGTGTCCTTAATGCTTTTAATTTACCGGCCATAAATTGATTGATGTTTGTGCTTAAATCTAACTCGGGAGAGAGGATTTAGCGTAGAAATCATTATGCATAACTAGGATTTAGCTAGAAATCGGGAGATTATGGTTCATTCTAGAAATCGTTAAAAAGGTTATCCTTATTGCCTTGTATGTTTATTGAATTTAGATAGGGATATCGGGTTCAATAGCATGTGGGAGAATCATGTATGTTCGGGAGAGGTATGTGTGATCTTAGTTTACCAAGATTTATGAATCATAGCATGTGTTAATCCGTTAATTAATCCATAATCCCCATTGGTGAAATCACATCCCTAAGACCGTTGTTGTCCATTAGATTGTCATCTTTTTGCATTGTTTTGTGTTTGATTTAATTTCATTCTCACTTAATTCGGATCCCTAAATAAAATTGGACAAGAGTATTTCTGGTAATTAAAATTGATTAGAAACCAATCCAGAGGACGACATTCGAATTTCACATTCACTATATTATAACTTGACCCGTACACTTGCGGTAAGCAAATTGCGCATCAAGTTTTTGGCGCCGTTGCCGGGGATTGGCATATTTATTCAATTTTAATATCGTAGAAAAATTGTCTGGTCTTAGTTTAGGGTGTATTTTATTTTTTTTGTTATTTTTGTTTTTAGGTAGATTGCATTTTTTTTTTCCTTTATTTTCTTTTTCCATATTTAGTTCTTTCCATATTTGTTTGGATTTTCCATAGATAGATTTTTCTTTTTAGTTTGTTTTCCTTTTTTAGATTATTTTTCCTTATTTGCTAGTTTCCTTATTTGTTTTTGCCATATTTAATTGTACATTCTTTTTTTGTTTATCTTTTCCTTTTGTAGATTATTTTCCTTTCTTATTTTAGATTTAGCTTTTCATTGTCTTAGATTCTTTCCTTATTTGTTTTCTTTCCTCTTCTTTTATTTTTCCTTTTTAGGTTAGGTCAGATTGTGCATGCGCAGGGTTAGGGAGTTGGCCTTATTTCCCTTAGATCCAGAGATAGAAAGAACATACAATAGAGTTCGAAGGGAAAATCAAGAAAATATCCAAATGGCCAATCCTAATCCTGAGGAGCCTAAGCCTATTAGAGACTATTTCCAGCCGGTCTTCCAGGAACAACAATCAGGGATAGTCTATGCCCCGATAATTGCTAATAATTTCCAGCTGAAAACGAGTCTCATTCAAATGGCTCGAGATTGCGCGTACAGAGGATCGCCCACAGAGGATCCAAATTCTCATCTGAAATCCTTCCTAGACATCTGTGGGACGGTAAAGTTAAATGGTGTTTCTGAAGATGCCATTCACTGACGTTTATTTCCTTTTTCTTTGCAGGATAAAGCGAGGGACTGGTTACAATCTATTCCACCTGGGAGCATTACTACTTGGGATGCTTTGGTCCAGGCATTCTTAAAGAAGTTCTTCCCTCCTGCTAAGACGGTCAAGCTTAGGACCGAAATTGGGACGTTCCAGCAGTAGTTTGATGAGCAGTTGTTCGAGGCTTGGGAGCGATTTAAAGAGTTGCTGAGGAAGTGCCCTCAGCATGGATATCCCGACTGGCTTCAGGTTCAATTATTTTATAATGACTTAACTCCTAGTACAAAAAACTATTGTTGATGCAGCTGCAGGCGGGACTCTGTTGTCCAAAACTGTTGAGAATGCTAGGACTTTGCTAGAGGAAATGGCCACCAATAGCTATCAGTGGCCATCTGAGCGGTCGGGACCCAAAAAGATTGCTGCTGGAGTGTTCGAGATCAATAACGTAAGTGCACTGCAGTCCCAGATGTCTTCCCTGGCTAATGCGTTTTTAAAGTTTTCAGGTACAGGGAGTGCTCAATCGATCGAGTCTGCAGCGGCCCTCGCATCCCAGACTCAGGAGGAAAATCTCGAGCAGGTTCAGTATGTATCTAATTTTAATTCTAGGGGGTACAATAATAGTTCTACACCTACACATTATCACCCTAGTAATAGAAATCATGAGAATTTTTCGTATGCAAATAATAAGAATGTTCTGAATCCTCCTGGCCTTACTCCTAAGCAAGAAAGTAAAAAGTCTTTAGAGGACCTTGTTGGAGCTTTCATTGCAGAATCAAGTAACAGGTCAAATAAGCTTGAAGAGGTCGTGGTTGCCTTAAACACCACTATCAATGGTCATTCTGCAGCCATCAAGAACATTGAGACTCAGCTGGGACAACTGGTAAGTGTTGTCAACACTATGAACAAAGGGAAAGCCCCAGCTGAACAGGAGAAATCTTCATTGGAGTACTGCAAAGTCATTGTGGTGCATCACGGGGAGGAAACTACTGAGCCAGAGGAACTCACTGGAGAAGCTGAAGAAGGCACCACCTCAAACGAAGCTGAAAAGCTTAATCCTGAGCCTTCTATCCCTTCTCCTACTGTTTTAGTTCCTAAATCAAAGAAAAAGAAAAATTCTAAGGCTAAGTTTGACAAGTTTCTAGATGCTTTTATGGGATTGCATGTTAATATTCCTTTTTCAGATGCCTTGGAGCAGATGCCTCACTACAGAAAATTCATGAAGGAATGGCTCAACAAGAAGAAAAAGGAAAAGCAGTTGGAGACTGTATACCTTGCATCGTCGTGCAGTGCTCATGTCCAACAGAGAGTACCAGAAAAATTGTCTGACCCAGGGAGTTTTACTATTCCTTGTACCTTTGGTATATATTCATGTAGAGCACTATGTGATCTAGGGGCTAGCATAAACATAACTCCTCTATCATTGTGTAAAAAGCTTAACATAGGAGAAATAAAATCTACTTCTGTTAGACTCCATCTGGCTGACTAGTCTGTGGTTAGTCCTTATGGAATTGTGGAGAATGTTCTGATCAAAGTAGGTAGATTTTTCCTTCCTGTTGATTTCTTTGTGTTAGATATTAAAGAGAATTCTGCCATGCCTATCATATTAGGGAGACCTTTCCTTGCTATAGGGAGAGTTATAATTGATATTCAGCGCAGGGAGCTGATCATCAGAGTTCAGCCGGAGAAGGAGATCCTAAAAGCTTTTGAGGACCCCAAGAACACATCAGAAACCATGTTGGTGGGCTATAGGAGAGGTGCTAGGAAGAGCACCAGTGATGGGACATCTGACATTAGACCACCTTGATGCCTATTCGGTCAACACGTCGAGCTAATGACGTTAAACAAGCGCTTATGGGAGGCAACCCAAGTAAGTTTAGTTGTGTTTTTCTTTTTGCTTTTGATTTATTGTTTGTTTTTGTTTTGTAGGTCTTGGTTACTGTTTCTCCCTTGCTTGCAAGCTTCTATAAGGGCTGACATCGTCATTCTAGGGCAGTACTGTTCACTCCTCCTATTCTTTTATTGTTCTCATGCTTGATTATGCTTTATTTTCTTTATACATTGAGGACAATGCATGTTTTAAGTTTGGGGGTGGAATAGCATGTTTGTGGAGCCCTTGAGCATCTGAGTTCGGGCAATAGTTTTGAGCTTTCTTTGAATTGAGCATATGGTTGTTTTCTGGATGCTATTTTTGCGTGACTATGATTTCCTAGGATAGGCTTGCTTGTCAATTTTTAAGCTTTCGATGAGTTGTAAGCATGAGTGCCCAAAAAGGGAGACTTTTTAAACTTTTTCTAGGAAATATCTTGCATGAGTAGAGTATTTGTCTTGGCTTGATTTGGATTTGAATGCTTAGGAGCGAATTATTAGGTTCATATGCTTGTTGTCACCTCGATAGGTGTAGGGAAGAGCTAAAGAGTTAATTTTTTTGCAAATTAGCATGTTTGATCTTGCTTAGGAGGAAAGAAAAGAATATATGCTTATGATGCTCATAAAGAAAAAAATCATTCTTGTTGTTACAATTTGAAAAAAAGAAAGTCATGACTTATGCGCGCGATGCAATGCTTAATAAAGATTTAGGCAAAAAGAGCTACCCCTGTTGTGATCGGTTAGGCCAACCAGAGAAAACTCAGGTTAAGGGTCCCTGCAATAGGTGTGTGAAAGCTAGTGCCACATAAATATGCATGTTTTAATTTTCAATTATAAGCACCTAAGTATGGAGAAAAACAAACTAATTTGTTCCATTAACTCATTAGTGAAACCTTAGTGCCAGTGTAGAGGGAAGATGAGTTGAGAGTTTAATAATCCAATCCCGGGCTAGTAGAGTCTGATCTCGTTGAGTTAAATCTCGCTTGTGCAAGTTAATTTTGGAAAATTTTTAATTTGTCTCCCTCATTGGTCCTCATGTGCATGTCTCTTGATTGCTTGTTTATTGACTTTTGAGCCTTGAGGATTGAGTCATGTTTGTTGCATCCATTCTTCTACCGTATGTTTGATTTTTAGTTTGCTCGAGGACTAGCAAAAGCTTAAGTTTGGGGGTGTTTGATAGCGAGCATAAGCTAGCTATTTTTCCCT
Source organism: Luffa aegyptiaca (assembly GCA_017139565.1). Taxonomy (NCBI): domain Eukaryota; kingdom Viridiplantae; phylum Streptophyta; class Magnoliopsida; order Cucurbitales; family Cucurbitaceae; genus Luffa; species Luffa aegyptiaca. The sequence goes on from CM029407.1 coordinate 41,353,277, forward strand.
AATTTATTTAACTAGTCTTTTATATTTATTGGCCAAATTTCATGCATTTTCATGTTGTATTTGTAGGAAATTGATATTGCAGCCAATTGGATGTTCGGGGGCGAAAAGAGGTCAAAGAATGAGAAAAGAATCAAAGAAGAAAAAGTCAAAATAGGGTCAGCCGCAGACCAGCGTCTCGACGCTGCTCCTTGAGCGTCTCGACGCTGCCTTTCCTTATCTGAATTAGGCGGCAACAGCTCACAGCGTCAAGACGCTGCGACCTTAGCGTCTCGACGCTCTCGAAATTCCATTAAACAGAATGTGCGGCAGGCGATAGCGTCGCGACTCTATCCCTATAGCGTCTCGACGCTACGACAGAATTTCATCCTATTTATAATTTTCGATTAGGCCTTTTTGGGGGACTTCTTTTGAACATCTTGGAGCCGTAAAACAGAGCAAAAACATAGTCTTTGGAGCTGATTAAGGGAGAACAAAGTGGAAATCAACCCATTGTTCGTGGGGATCGTGACGGGGACGTTCGGTCTCGGCCTACATAGAGTTTAATTTTTCTTTCCCTTATTTTAGTTAGTTTTTATGGCTGATTCATACTTAGTTTATGTTGTAATGAGGATTATGCGTAGCTAAGTTGAACTCTTAGGGATTGATGTAGCCGTTGGGCACGTTATGGATTGATTTTACGATTTTATGCTATTGATTTCATTTATGCATATTTGTGTCCTTAATGCTTTTAATTTACCTGCCATAAATTGATTGATGTTTGTGCTTGAATCTAACTCGGGAGAGAGGATTTAGCTTAGAAATCATTATGCATAACTAGGATTTAGCTAGAAATCGAGAGATTATGGTTAATTCTAGAAATCGTTAAAAAGGTTATCCTTATTGCCTTGTATGTTTATTGAATTTAGATAGGGATATCAAGTTCAATAGCATGTGGGAGAATCATGTATGTTCGGGAGAGGTATGTGTTATCTTAGTTTACCAAGATTTATGAATCATAGCATGTGTTAATCCGTTAATTAATCCATAATCCCCATTGGTGAAATCAGATCCCTAAGACCGTTTTTGTCCATTAGATTGTCATCTTTTTGCATTGTTTTGTGTTTGATTTAATTTCATTCTCACTTAATTCGGATCCCTAAATAAAATTGGACAAGAGTATTTCCGGTAATTAAAACTGATTAGAAACCAATCCAGAGGACGACATTCGAATTTCACATTCACTATATTATAACTTGACTCGTACACTTGCGGTAGGCAAATTGCGCATCAGATACTTGAGGATATTTTTAACTGCAGTCCAGTGGTCTAACTCTGGATTAGACTGGTACCTGCTAACTATCCCAACTGCATAGAAAATGTCAGGCCTAGTACACAACATGGCATACATAAGACTGCCCACAGCTGTAGCATAAGGGATTCGTCTCATATCCTCAATTTCTTGAGGTGTCTTAGGACACTGTTCCTTAGACAAATGAACTTCATGCCTGAAGGGTAGTAAACCCCTCTTGGAATTTTGCATCTTATATCTAGACAACATCTTGTCTATATATGATGCTTGAGACAGGGTTAACGTTTTGTTCTTATGATTCCTGATAATTTGAATCCCTAGAACATACTGAGCTTCACCCAAATCTTTCATTTGGAACTCAGTCGATAGCCATTTTTTAATGTCAGCTAGATATTCTACATCATTCCCAATGAGTAAAATATCATCTACATACAACACCAAAAAAGCTACTGAACTGTTGCTAATCCTTTTGTCAACACAAGGTTCATCAACGTTCTGGTCAAAGCCATAAGATTTGACAGCAGTGTCAAACCTTATATTCCAATATCTGGAAGCTTGCTACAACCCATAAATGGATCGTCTGATCTTGAGCAATGAACCCCTCTAGTTGAGACATAAAGATGTTCTCATCAAGATTGTCATTCAGAAAAGCAGTCTTGACGTCCATTTGCCAAATCTCATAATCATAAAACGTGGCAATGGACAAGAGAATCCTTATTGACTTTAACATGGCAACTGAGGAGAAGGTTTCCTCATAGCCCACCCCCTCCAATTGGGTATAACCCTTTGCCACCAGTCGAGCTTTGAAAGTCTGCACTTTCCCAGCTGCGTCTCGTTTTCCCTTGTAGATCCATTTGAACCCTATGGGTTTAACCCCTTCAGGTAGGTCTACAAGATCTCAGACTTGATTGAAGTACATAGACTCCATCTCTAGGTCCATAGCTTTGACCCACTAGTCATGGTCCACATTATTCACTACCTGTCTAAAGGTCAATGGATCCTCGATTCCATCATCAGATATGACAGCTGGAGTTTCTGCTATACCCAGATAGCGTTCAGGTTGAGTAACAATCCTCCCACTACGTCGAGGCATTCTCAACTGTTGAGAAGGATGGGCTTGACCAGATGTACTGGGCTCATCTACAACTCTTGTTGAAGGTCCAGCCTTATCAACAATTCTTGTTGATTCATCCGTAGCTTCACCAGAAAGTTCACTTAACACCATTTTACTGCGTCGCTTGTGTTCTCAAACGTGGTCTTCTTCTAAGAAAGTAGCATTTGTCAAAACAAACACTTTATTTTCTTGTGGATCGAAGAAGTATCCACCCCTTGTTTCTTTTGGGTAGCCTACGAATTGGCATAATTTTGAACGTGAATCCAATTTCTTTGGATTTGCCACTAGCACATGTGCAGGGCAGCCCCAAATTCTGAAATGACGTAAACTAGCTTTACGCCCTCTCCAGAGCTCAAATAGTGTTTCAGAAACACTCTTTGAGGGAACTACATTCAAAATATAAACTGCAGTCTCTACTGCATAACCCCAGAAAGAGTTAGGTAGTTGAGCATAGCTCATCATAGATCAAAGCATGTCCAACAAGGTTCTGTTTCTTCTTTCAGATACACCATTCTGTTGAGGTGTACCTGGTGCTGAGAGTTGAGACGAGATTCCATGTTCTATCAAATAGTTCTGGAATTTTAAGTCCAAATAATCTTCATCTCGATCAGATCGAAGTGTTTTAATGGTCATACCTAACAAGTTCTCAACTCCAGTCCTATACTTCTTGAACTTTTCAAGGGCTTCAGACTTATGACTCATTAGGTATAAATAACCATACATTGAATAATCATCTATGAAAGAGATGAAATATTCATACCCTCATCGAGCTCTTACATTCATTGGACCACAGAGATCCGTATGTACGAGTTCTAAAGGCTCCTTGGCACGATAACCTTTTCCAGTAAAAGGTTGTTTGGTCATCTCACCTTCAAGGCATGACTCACACGGAGGTAAAGTACCATCTTCTAACTGGCTCAGAAGTCCGTTCTTAACCAATCTTCCAATCCTATTGAGATTTATGTTGCCAAGTCTCAAGTGCCAAAGATAGGTACTTTGAGAAACTTTCTGCCTTTTTGGTTGAGTCTCGGCTGTTTTAAACATTTTATTGTTCAAAATAGCCCTAGACTGTATTGGTCTTTAAACATACAAATTGTTCTCCATTTTTGCAGAACAGATATCAGTACCCCTTTTAGTAATGAAAGCTTCATTCACATAAAAGGACACTGAATATCCTTGTTCTAGCAAACAAGAAACAGAAATCAAATTTCTTTTTATTATGGGAACTATATATACATTATGTAATAACATATAGTGTTCGATGGAGAAGAACATTTTAATATCTCCCATTGCTTTAGCTGAAATGAGCTCCCCAGTCCCAACTCTGAGAGTCATTTCCCCAGCATCCAACTGTTGCCAAGAGCTCATTCCCTCAAAGGAAGAGCATACGTGATGAGTGGCACCTGAATCAAGGATCCAGGCTATATCATCATTTTCCACTATACACGTTTCAATGACCAATAAATCAAATTTATTTTCATTGAGATGTGCTAAACAATCTATGTCATATTCATCATGAACAATTTCAAATGAATTAGACATGTGGGCTTGAGGACTGTCCTTAGTTAAGACCCATTCCACGCAATTAATGTTCAAGTTCATTTTCTTAGTTGTATTAGAAATACTAGTTTTGTAGTTGGCGTTATTTGAGGCATACAAAGAACGTTTCATTGCTGAGAACAAACAAATTAATTGAATAAGTATTGTTGCATTAACCCTTTACAAAAAATAATATTATTATTTTAATCCAATCAATTTAGCAAAAGTAATGATCGACCCATAGAAGAAACTTTCATTTTGCAACGATACTTCAGAGGTTTAGAACAACAGCTACTGTAGGGTAGTCAGCTACTCCTCCTCTGAATTAAGACAATCTCAGCCAATCCCTATTCCCAGAATAACTCATATTCAAATAGTTCGTAGCTACCATTTTTTTCGGTCAAGAAATTATTAACACCTTAACAATTTCCCGTAAGTGTGACCCTCTATTTTTCACATTTCAGAGGTCGGCCCCAACAATGCTACCGTAGGGAAAGTGAAAGTTGGAAATGGACCTAAGAAACCCTATCAGTTTCTATAGTTTACATTGTTCCGACTCCCATGATCAAGCCCTCCGTAGGGTGATCGCTCCCAGGGCAACTCGCAGGCAGATCATGGGGATCTCACGGTGCAACCTAATGGAGGAGACTGTAGGATACGTTGACACGTGTCCTGCTCCCACTTACTATAAAATACTCCTTCATTCACCTTGATATTGATCCATGCAAACACCATCCGTAGGGGGTCACTCCTAGGGTGACTCGAGGCCAAGCATGAACCTCACGTTGTGAACTTTTGAGGACGTGAGAGCAAAACTTGATTTATGAAAATCTTGTTTTGATATATTTCCTAACACTAAGTATTTTTATAATTATAGGGTCTATTACTTAGGTAAATTCCGGCTAAGTGAATCTATCTAAGTCTATGCCTGTATATAACTTTTATATATATAGGTCTTTTCTCTAATGTTTAGGTGGATTAAACACTTTTAATTACATAGAGACATTGCATGCTAATATAACTATGGTTAATTCAACTCAAGTTCCGGCTCAGTTCCTAGGTAGCAGATGTTCCGTAAACCGTCATCTTAAGTACCTCCAGCCTTAGACAAAACTTTACCGGTAGAGTTCCCTTATAACCAATAGTTATGATAAATCTTTACTGTAAAGATCTAGGTGAATTAAACTCTTTTAATTGACCTAGTGACATTGCATGCTAACATAACTATGGTTAATTCAACTCAAGTTCCGAGTCAGTTCCCAGGTAGCAGGTGTTCCGTAAACCGTCATCTTAAGTACCTCCAGCCTTAGACAGAACTTCATTGGGAGAGTTCCCTTATAACCATAGTAATGTAAACTCCTTACTCTTAAAGATCTAGGTGAATTAAACCTTTTTAATAAACCTAGTGACATTGCATGCTAACATTTAACTATGATTAATTCAACTCCGGTATTCCGGGTTAGTTCCCAGGTAGGAGATGTTCCGTAAACTGTCATCTTAAGTACCCACAGCCTTAGAGAGAACTTAACCGGTGGAGTTCCCTTATAATCATAGTAATGTTTTTCCTACTTAGTCAATTAAAACTATTTTTAATTCCAAGTAAGAAAATAATTCTAATCCTATTAGAATTATAATCAGCTTATGTCAAATTAATTTTAAACATTTTAAAATTAATTCATTTTAACCTTAGGTCCTATGTTTGCATGCAACTCTTTGTTATAGGTTGACTGTTTCTAATCAATTTTATAACTTATTATAAAATTTTAATGATTAGCCCTATAACATGCTTCTATTGTGTTGGAAAAATAACAATCATATTCTAATTATTAAACACCATATTATTATGACACCGATAACGATAATATAACGATTATATTAATCTAAAGTTGTGTCATGCTTCATGCAATTTCAATTTCATTTAATTAATATCGATTATATTAATTAAACATCCATGAAATTAAATTATATGAAATTTGACATTAATATAATATAACTCTTATATTAATCTAATTAATGTCATGCTCAATGCTATTCCATTTTCATTTAATTAATATAACATTTTATATTAAATCATACATGAAAACAAGCATTGATTTATATTTATTATTTTCATTCATAATATAACTAATTATATTAATTGTCATGAAAATAATCCTAAGCATGCATGCTACATTAATTAAATATAACAATTATATTTAGCTAAATTAATGTCATGCATCATGCTTCACCAATTTCATATATTTAATATAACAATTATACTAAATAACTCATGAAATTAAATTCATGCATAATTACCATACATTATAACAATTATAACATAAATATGCATGAAAACATGCTTAACCTATGGTGGGAATTTAAGTTATATGACATCCATAAAGCAAATAAATAGCAATTGAACCGGTTAATTTTGGCCCCTATGATAAAATAAAGCATAAATTACAATAATTATAGCTAAATTCTATCCTAAAAGTCCTTCTGCAGCTCGAAATACTGGTCTAGACCACCCGAACAGACTCGAGCCACTTCGAACCAGCTACGAAAACCACGAATCGAGCCAAATTCCAGCTGAAACGGACCAAATCGGTCCCAGCCAAGCCAGGCCGCGTGAACCGAACCGCCCAACCGCCTTGAATCGTCCTGTTGCGAATCCCTAACGCGTGCTGTAATCGTGACCGCTTTGCGATTTCTTCGATTTTTATCTCATAAAAACATATTCTAGACCCGAACTTACATAGGACCCGATTTTATATAAAATACCCAAAACACCGGAACTTTACATGATCAAATCACATAAAAACAGTAAAATCTATGACCATAAAATTAACCTAAACAGTCCAATGCAAACCATACATACATTATGCATTAATCAATCCCACCAATAGCCAATGCAAATTTTAGAGAAACAAAATTAGTTCTACGATCGGCTCTGATACCAATTGGAGGATTGGAATTCTGTAATTCCGTAAAGCGGGAGCGTGATTGGGACCTATTCGTAATTAATTTTGTTTAATCTAAAATACCAATACATTGGCAATAAACATAGAACTATTCTAGATTTATATTAAGGCTAAGCATACAAAAATATTAGATCTAAATCTAATTTATATAGTAACAAATTACTTACTTTCGTTGACGACTCAGATTAAATTCACCAACTACTTGTGAATTAATCACGAACTAGTGCGAACACCACCACTATGGCTACACCGGTATGACTCTGAGACTTCTAGAGGCAGGAGACTGGTGGGAGTCTAGAGGAAGCCTTGAGGGGAATTCTCTGAGAGTAAGAGAATGAATGAGATGTCTTTCACCCCACCCCAGGGGTTCTATTTATAGGTAAAGGCCAAGACCTTTTTCCTAATAGGAAAAGGAAGACATTTTCCTAATAGGAAAATGTCGACATTTTCCTAATGGGAAAAGGTCTCTAATTTTAATAAATAATTAATTAATTCCATAATTAATTAATTTCCCTAATTAAATATCATATATTTAATCTTAGGGATTTTATTAAAATTAAAATTAATATGAATCCAATTCATATTAAATTTATTTGAACTCTTTCAAATATTTTCTTTCCTAATAGGAAAAGGTCTCTAATTTTAATAAATAATTAATTAATTTACCCAATTAAATATCATATATTTAATCTTAGGGATTTTATTAAAATTAAAATTAATATGAATCCAATGCATATTAAATTTATTTGAACTCTTTCAAATATTTTCTCTGAAGAATTAATTTTTGAAATTAATTCAAAAATTATATTATAAAGTTTCATAAACTTTATATTATAATGCATCAATATACATTATACGATCCCCCAAATAAATTGAACACTATCAATTTACAATTTATACTGAATTGCCTCAAGTCTTTTTACGAGCTACCAGTGGGACTTAATGGACCTATAGATCAAAAGCTCCAACGATACGAGACTGATTGGCCAAACTCATTAACCAAGTTTAGTCAACATTCGTTAACTGTGGGTCACTCCACTACAGACCCACAACTACACTCTTCTCACTGTAGAATATTTCTGTGTCCACGGATATCGACCAAGCAATAAGTCAATCCTTCACGTGTGTTCGTAACACTAGCTGGGTCAAATTACCTTTTTACCCCTGGGTTACCTCGGGTTCCTTAAGTACCACTAGTTCCTCTAATGAACAAGTTGTTTAGGGTCCAACCACTGAACAGGAGTTCCTCTCGGGCCAGGAGAGGACGACGCACCTTTGTTCAAGCCCCGGAATCAGCCCTTAAGGGAACACACATCTACTTACCCCAATAGGGGAAGGAGTGAATTCCATCTTGTACTGTTATGTTCCCACCCTCCATTCGGTCTTGGCCCTGAAATGGTAGGATTATTGAGTCAGCGAACTGGCCACTCTCACCCATACAAATCTAAGGACAATCCATCCTGAAAAGGGTTTCATAACAGACTCAGGATTTAGATTGAGTTACCTAGGTCATCCTATTGAAATAGAAACCTATACTAGTTAACGGCGTTACATCTAGTTGTTACTATTTCAGGGTCCGGTCTTATGTAAACTCATTGCATAGGATACCCCCACCCGCATGTCTCCTACATGGATGCTTTGGATCATTGCAGCTGTATCGAATACAAGGTGGGCCGTATCACATAGTGTCACTAGGATAAGGTACCCAGCCTTATCCCTATACTATAGACCTTTTAAGTTGTTACTTGGACACTGATCCCCGTATGTCCCAACATACTAGTCCGAGTTTCATTTAAACAATATTGGATCTTAGTTTATTGTATTTAGGGTTTATTAATGCAAACTCGATTATTCAATAACCAAATTACTGAATTACTCAAATAACGCTTTATTGAGATCAATTAATTTGTTTCATTTACTATCTACGAGTTTTAGGGCATAAAACCCAACAAGACTTATAAAGCTTTAAAAGAACTTTTGAAACTAGAGAGAAAGGTGGCTACAATTGAGGAATTGTGGGATTCAAGGGACTAGAGGGATGATTCTAAACCTACACCAAAGGCCTCTATTGATGGGAGTTCTTGGCCTTCAAATCGTGGAAAATTGGTGCTGAAAGGATCCTCAAATTTGGAGAAAATCGCCAGCCAAATAAGGAAAAAGCCAAATCGTTGAGAACGCTGGAAGTTCAAGCTTGCCTGGTCAAACTTCCTTTTTTTTCCTGACTGATGACCGATATCAGAAGTCATTTGAGACCTGCTACTGGGACGTTAATCTGTCAGGGTGGTTGCTCGCAGTGTTGCCGCATAATCTGATGGTGTGAGGGTTGCCACAATACCCTAAACCTCATCCTTTAATCCCATGATGAAACGTTCTGCCTTCTTCACCTCGATGTCCACCATATCAGGAGCAAAACGAGATAGCCTGGTGAACTCTCTTTCATATTCTTCAACGGATCGACGTCCTTGAGTCAGTTTCATAAGTTCAGCCTGCTTCCTGTTGCGTGTCAGAGCGGGATAATATTGACGGAAGAAGGCCTCTTTGAACTGTAACCACGTCACGGGACCTCCACTCATGTCGATCGACCTCTCAGCTGACTCCCACCATAAGAGTGGGTCATCGGATAGAACAAACACCACACAATGCACCTTTTGATCCTCTGGGCACTTCATGTATCGAAAGATCGTCTCCATGGACGATAACCACAACTCAGCCTCAGTTGGGTCCTTGGGCGACCCATTAAAAGAACGAGGATTGTACTTTCGAAAATCTCTCAGACATTAAGCTTCTTCTGACATATTCCTCTGGTCCGAGTCCAGTCGAGCCACCAGGGCCTGAACCGTCTACAGCAATAGTGCTGTCGTGGTGTGTTCCTCAGGTCGTGCCACAACAGGGTCTCCCTCACGATCCACTTGTTGCACCAACGATGGGTTCTCGTCGATGTTCATCGGTTGCTCCACAGATGGATCAACTGCCTTTGGATTCAACGTGCACTCGCTGGTCTTCCACGATGCCTGGTTCCTCTTCCACGTGGCAACATTTTTCTCTTTCCTTTTCTACATCCAAACTAGGCCTATTTAATCATCTATACGAGAATCAACAGGCACGAGCAATACAGTCACATATAACTATATACTTCATCTTTACAAATCATAATACGAGGAAAATATGAATGCATATTCTTATGTATTAAAACATCATTTTCTTACAAGGGCATACCTGGCGATGATGTATGTTTGCGGTTTAGCCATGGGGACACTTAAACTTACGATGTAAACAGTTTTTAGAACCCTAAACTGGGTCTGATACCAATTGTAACGACGCACCTTTTTCTAACTACTAACCTAACGACATTACTAACACTCATGACAACTTAACCGTCTGCTGCATACATTTCGACAGCATAATGGCATATGACGGACTCAACAAAAAATTTTCTTTAACCTGCTAAACATAAAACACTTGTAAATGACATTCCTCGATAATTCCACCCTGCTACAACACAGCAGAACTCCACGCAACCAAAATAAAATATGAAAAAGTTATAAACCTCAATTAAAACCCATCTTAAATTCGGGATCCCATGTTTAAAGAAAAACAAAATCCTCCACATAAAAATCGAAAGAAAACAACCAATGCCTCTACTAAATTTCAAAACAACACAAATGTCATAAAAATAAAAATAAGTTCTTTAAGCGGAAAGGTAAATTAAACAAAATCCATCCTCTACTGTCTCCCATTGTTATCCGACTAACTCTATCAATCGCCCTAAACGCCTTTGTGTTTACTTGAAAAAAAACATTTTTGAAAGAATGAGTATTTAAAATACTCAGTAAGTAACCTCATTACGGAAGTCGGAATATGCAAACTCACAAATCACAGACCATGTTCCTCTACGTAATTAAAAGTCATACAATTCTAGTGGGACTTATCACATTTCCTCTTAATAATTTCCTCTATGGCTATGCATGGACAATTACTCAATTTCCTCTATTCCTCTTCCAACTAGAAGGTAAAGTAGGCATCCTCTAGAGACCACGCCCAGCAAACGGTTAGTTGGCACCCAGTTAGCAGGGGTTGAGCCTCACCTACGAATACCTTAGGTTCCTCTAGATGTACATCAATTTTCCTCTAAAGGTAATTGTCATGCAAACTTTTATGTTCATAAAAACAACATACATATGCGTGAGGTCCCACAACGATTTATCATATATCATGAATGCATCATAATATTATCGTGAGTCATTTTCCTTTCATACAAATTATTTTCATTCGTATAAAACATCTTAGGGACATATATACCTCTCAATCAATTCACACATCCTCAAGTATAACCATGCTTCAAGAACATAGAACATATACATAATAGAATTCACACAAGAAAAAGCTTATGCTATCAGCACATAGTTCCCAACCAAGCATAAGCTTTTCAGTAGAAAGGTCACTTACCTGGTTTAGCGACCAAAAACCAAACAACCCAAGCTTTCAACAAGAACCCCTTTTTTTCAACACAACTCAGTCAGGAGCTACTAAAGAATTTCTCTTTCCAATCCTCTCCTTGACTTTAGCCAACAACAAGTACAAGACACCTAAAATTCCAAATCGTTAGGAAATTAAATTCCGCACTTCAATTCTCACCGTAAGGAACTCAAAGACAAAGTTACTTACAAAAAACTCATTCAGAATAGTCCAACGCTTGCTGAACGACACTTCGAAAGCACAGCTCCACAACTATAAGAACTTGAAATTCTGTGAGTAATGCTAAAACAGATACAAAACACATTGGGTTAACATCCAATCAACCCGAAATCTCAACAGGAACACAAATGGACAAGGAAAACTCACCAAACTAGAGGTTCCTTTACTGGACAGTGGTTTAAATAGGCGAGTATCAGAGTTTGAACGTCAAAAACGAGCAAGCAAGGCTAAAACTGATGTGCCATAACAGTAGGTTAGCTTAAATCTCCAATAAATTCACGCTTTAAAACCAAATCGATCACGAAAACTTAACGAACTCACCCAAAGAAAACTAGCCAAGGTTCAACGCTGTAGAATCTCCATGAGCTGGTTGGCGGCGACACCAAAACCCCGACGACAGCAACCGAAAACACGACAAACAGCGGTCTGGCAAGGGGTTGAGCGAAGAGTGACGGCGGCGAAGTGCTACAGACGACGACGGCGACCCTCTTCGAACGACAGAGAGATGGGAGAGAGAGAGCTGCGGTGAGGGAGAGACAATGAGAGGGAGATATGAGAGCACGATGAGAGTAGAGGGGGTTGTTGCACGAGGGTCTGGAGATGCAAGTTTTCCCTTTTTCTTTTTTTCTTTTTTTAATACACTTAGTGTTTCCTTTAAAAAACAAGGCCCAAAATGATTTTCAAGACCCAACAACTTTGGAATCCACAACTAAATTTTCTCTTTTAAATTCTCTAAACTCGAGAATCCTTAAAGCCAAAATAAAACTCGGGACGTTTTCATATATTCAAACGAATAATGATCTTTAATTAACTGTAAATTAACTTAAGACTTGAAAAGAACTTTACCTTAAATTTGGGGCGTTACAATCTTCCCACCTTGAGAACTTTCGTCCTTGAAAGTTTTCTAGTCCTAGAACAACTCCGGGTACTTGGCCCTCATAACATCTTCTCATTCCCAAGTTGCTTCCTCAAATTGCTGGTTCTGCCAAAGAACTTTATGTCTCGTGCCAAGATTTGCTTGGGCTTTTCCTCATAACTCATATCCTCATTCAAGCACAACGGCTCGAAGTCAATCATATGTGATGTATCTGCCACATACTTTTGTAACATGGAGACATGAAAGACATCATGAACTGTAGAGATGGCAGGTGGTAAAGCCAAACGATAGGCCACGGGGCCAATTCTCTCTAAAATCTCAAATGGTCCGATGAAGCGAACTTAACTTCCCTTTTCGGCCAAACCTCAACACTCCTTCCATGGGCGCCACTTTCAGGAACACAGGGTTGCCAACTATAAATTCTAGATCTCTTCGCCTTGTTCAGCATAGCTTTTCTGTCTACTCTGAGCAGTCTGCATTCTGACTCTGATCTTTTGAATGGCCTCGTTGGTAACTTGAACCAACTCAGGTCCCAACATCTGACGCTCTCTTACTTCATCCCAGTGTACAGGAGACTTGCATTTCTTCCTATAAAGAGCCTCAAATGGTGCCATGCCAATCGTTACCTAGTAACTATTGTTATAGGCAAACTCCATCAGGTGTAGATGAGTGTCCCAACTACCTGCAAAATCTAACGAACAAGCTCGCAACATATCTTCTAAAGTCTGATTCAAACGCTCTGTCTGACCGTCAGTCTGGGGATGAAAGGTTGTACTAAAATCTAACCGAGTGCCTAGAGCCTTCTGTAAGCTTCTCAAAAAATTAGAAGTAAACCGAGGATCACGGTCTGATATAATTGAAATAGGCACTCCGTGCAACCTAACTATCTCTTCCAAATACAACTGTGCCCACTTATCTACTGAGTAAGTAGGCTTTCCTGGAAGGAAATGTGCGGACTTGGTAAGCCTGTCAATAATGACTCAAATCACTAAATGACCTTTAAGTGTTCAAGGTAGCCCCCTTTAAGTATTCTAGGTAGCCCCCTTTAAGTATTCTAGGTAGCCCCACAATGAAATCCATAGCTATGCTTTCCCACTTCCACTCTGGCACCTCCAAAGGTTGCAACAAACTTGCTGGTTTCTGTTTTGGAGCCTTGACTTGCTGGCAAACTAAGAACTTACTGACGAACTCGATTATATCCCTCTTCATATTACGCCACCAGTAGTGCTGCTTCAAATCATGATACATCTTCGTACTACCCGAGTGCATCGAAAATGGAGAGTTATGAGCCTCAGTTAGTACTTCCATTTTAAGCTCATCATTATCAGGCACACACAAACTACCATGATAAAGAAGACCCTTATCTGAAGACAAGGAGAACTCGTCTATCTGATCAGACTCCACTCTGCAAAAACCACCACTAAGACTAGGACTTCCCGACTGAGCATTAATAATTTGTTGCCTCAAGGTGGGTTGCACTAACAACTGAGCTAACTGTGAAGTGACCTTCCCTACCATAACTGCTATTTCAGCACACTCTAGGTCAGAACGTATATGAGCCTGGTGAGTAATTAAGACTGAGGTATGAGATGTCTTTCTACTTAGAGCATCTTAAACTACATTTGCCTTACCTGGATGGTATAGGATCTCACAGTCATAATCTTTCACAAGTTCGAGCCACTGGCACTGCCTCATATTTAACTCCTTCTGAGTGAAGAAGTACTTTAAGCTCTTGTGGTCCGTAAAGATTTGAATCCTTTCCCCATACAGATAATGCCTCTAGATCTTCAAAGCAAAAACTACCGCTGCAAACTCCAAATTGTGAGTCGGGTAATTGTGCTCATAGTTCTTCAACTGGCGAGAAGCATAGGTGATGACTTGACCGTGTTGCATCAATACACAACCCAAACCCTTATTCGTCGCATCACTGTAGACTACAAAACCACGTACTCCTGACTATCAGAGAACTGTTTGGGAGCAATGCGGTAGGTCCCAGCCACAAAAGAAAAAGGGCCCCTACCGCATTGAAGGGCAAAGAGAAAGCTGGTGAAGATAAAGGAAACTTCACAGAAGAACGGGTCTTCAGTTATAAGCTTCCGCAGAAAAAGACCGATCAAATCTCCCACCGCAAATGGGAGTTAGTCTGTGAGAACTTCCCCGATTATGCCCCTGTGCTGGTACACGACTTCTACAAGACGCAGTGGCAATAAGAAATAGATGAAGTAATGGTGCGAGGCCACACCATCGCATTTGCCCCCGCATTCATAAATTCCATTGTTGAATTGCCCGACATGCCTGACGCGGAAGGCAATGTGCTGCTATCCTCTCAAGATGAGGAATTTCTAACCGCAGTTCTACAGATAATGCCTGACGCGGAAGAGCGCGGTGCTGCAAGGACCCTGCACGCGCAGACCCTGGACTTCAAACCAACCACCTAGATGCACTGGATTAAAAATCACATCATGCCCACAACGCATATTATCTGAGTCCTTGCGCCAAACAGCATCCAACGATCACAGACCATGTTCCTCTAGGTAATTAAAAGTCATACAATTCTAGTGGGACTCATCACATTTCCTCTTAATAGTTTCCTCTATGGCTATGCATGGACAATTACTCAATTTCCTCTATTCCTCTTCCAACTAGAAGGTAAAGTAGGCATCCTCTAGTGACCACACCCAGCTAACGGTTAGTTGGCACCCAGTTAGCACGGGTTCAGCCTCGCCTACAAATACCTTAGGTTCCTCTAGATGTACATCAATTTTCCTCTAAATGTAATTGTCATGCAAGCTATGAAGTTCATAAAAATAACATACATATGCTTGCGGTCCCACGACGATATATCATATATCATGAATGTATCATAATATTATCGTGAGTCATTTTCCTTTCATACACATTATTTTCATTCGTATAAAGCATATTCGTGACATATATACCTCTCAATCAATTCACACATTCTCAAGTATAACCATGGTTCAAGATCATAGAACACATACATAGAAGAATTCACACAAGAAAAAGCTTATGCTATCAGCACACAATTCCCAACCAAGTATAAGCTTTTCAGTAGAAAGGTCACTTACCTGGTTTAGCGACCAAAAACCAAACAACCCAGGCTTTCAACAAGAACCCCTTTTTTTCAACACAACTTAGGCAAGAGCTACTAAAGAATTTCTCTTTACAATCCTCTCCTTGACTTTAGCCAACAAGTACAAGACACCTAAAATTCCAAATCTTTAGGAAATTAAATTCCGCACTTCAATTCTCACCGTAAGGATCTCAAAGACAAAGTTACTTACCAAAAACTCATTCAAAACAGTCCAACGCGTGTTGAACGACACTTCCAAAGCACAACTCCACAACTATAAGAACTTGAAATTGAGTGAGTAATGCTAAAACGAATACAAAACACATTGGGTTAACATCCAATCAACCCAAAATCTCAACCGAAACACAAATGGACAAGGGGCGTTACTGAGGAGCTCCTTCAAATTAAAACTTAAATGAGTAGGTAAACTTATTCCAAAAAAACATAATTTTGAACACATGGGGCATTACTGAGGAGCTCCTTCACTTTTGCATTCTTTTAAGGGGACGTACTAGCTTTCCCACTACGATGTAGAGACCCATAACCCGAGTTTAACCCTGAAGGAATGAAAATCCTTGCAACGGAAGCATGTATCAGATCGAAAGTTCTTAACTGGATTTCAACAAAAACATCAATACACTGGCCTTATAAATGCATAATGAATTCTATGATAAAACAAATTAAACATGCATTTCTTTCTCTCAACCATTTAGAGGTTAGGGAGACTTACTTGTTGAAGCCAACGACAACACTATGGTACCTTCAAATTCCACCTACAATATCCTCCAAGAACGACACTATTAGTGATTATCGGTGTAAAGCCCTGGGTTTTTATAAACTACTAACCTAGCAACATTACTAACTCATGACGAAACTAACCGAGTGCTCCAAAAATTTCGGCAGCATAACGACATACATAGGACTTACCTAGATTTTTTCAAACACTTGCTAGAACAAGAATAACAATTCTATAACATTTTCAACAACACCACGATACTACAAACATCATACGAGTCAGGTCTCATATCAACGACTTCCTAACGAGAAAATGCAACCTTAATAAAGTTTTCAACTTCATTTTATCCGAAACAATACGAGTCATATCTCGTAACTAGTACTAATTAATAAAACTAATACATCCTAGCTAGAAAAGACTACAACTTTAAGTCCATTAGATCCGTTAAACAAATTAACCAGAACTGTTAGACAAATTAACTAACAACTAAATCAATTTAACAACTCCAGTAAGAATCTAAACACAATGGTAAAATGAAACAACTACTATCTAATGGTCCCCTCTTTCAAGCCTCCTCTTCATCACCAAGTCCAAGTATGATCTCATCACCTACAAAACCTAGTGGTGGGTTAGTACAAAAGCCACGTTACTAAGTAAGTGACTCACACCTGTGGAGCCATCAAGCACATACCCATACAAGGAAAATATCATGTTTTCCACACACAAGCTCAATATTCATGAAACAAACAACTAACACATATAATATGCATAAACTTATACATCAAACCATATAAACATGTGACATGCACTCATAACCGCTGACTCAAGCTCTAAGAAGATCTATCTGACTCCCCTAAGTCTTCTCAACTCGACTCCTCTGAGTCTTCCCAACTCCTCTGAGTTCTCACAAAGCCCTCCAAGACGAACCCTTTGAGTCACATTGACCCCTGACCATTTGTACCCAGGGTGCCAGGCTTTTCTACGAAGCTCGGTGTTCGACCCTTGACCATTTGTACCCAAGGTCTCAAACTATTGCATCGCCCCTTGGCAATATTACCCAAGGCACCCGATGACTTCAAATTCTCGTAGCCCTCACAAAACTCTCCAAGACTGACCCTTAGAGCTACATTTTCCCCTGACCATTTGTACCCAAGACCACAATGCTCTCTACAGAGCTCGACGTTCAACCTTTGACCATTTGTACCCAAGGTTTCGAACTGTTGCATCGCCCATTTGCCATATTACCCAAGGCACCCGATGACTTTCACAACATATAGACTCATCACATCGCCCCTTGGGCATATTAACCAAGGCAACCAATGCTCCTCTTAACCATTGATGACATACGACTCATCGACCATTATTACCCGAGGCATCTGGTATACACCTAACTTTCCTTTTTAACACACACAAGGTCCTCTGACCTCACAATCTCATTATTACACACAAGGTCCTCTAACCTCACCATCTCACTATCACACAAGGTCCTCTGACCATTCTTTTACTAGATCGGTTCACAACCCACAATGCACAACCTAAACATATTCTTCTAACTCATGTCATGCTTTTAATCCATGCGACAACCAAAAGTACAATACATGCTCACAACATTAAAATCATGCTTTATAACCAATCACAACAAGATAAGAACGTGCTTGTCATAGCCAGATCGCATCACAACAACTCAACATATATCAGTACAACAGTTCGATATATAAGATCAACATGCTCAAACTCGTCATTAATAACATCTACATATATCCAACATATCGAAAATAAACAAATAAAACACATAACATGCTAGCACACAAGCAAACAGACTCAACATACAGGATTCCACTTACTGATAGTTCTAAGGCGCTCCTAAGTTTGTCTAACAAGCTCCTGCAATAAAGAATACAAGATTCAAGGCTAAACTCAATTCTAAAACTTAGTTGAAGTTATAAAGGTATTTAAGAGGAGAAACTTTACCCAAAGGCAACTTTAGCAGCTTGATAACACTTCCTATGTTAACAAGTACTCAACGTTTGCTAGAAACTGCTCAAAGGAGTGGGAACTATAAACGATCAGTTTCCAAGCGTTAGGAATCGATCTAAGAAACTATAAAATACTTTTAATGAGTTTGAAAGGTCTAAAGCATGCAGGAAATTGCTGAATCTTACCCAAAAACTTGAATGCTTGCTGGACAGTGACTGAAAAGCTCCAAAAACAGTGATCGAAAGCCGCAGGACTATGGGCAATCCGATATAAGACCTTTTGGGCTATGGGTAGACGTCAAACGCCATATTCAAACCTAACTGCTAGCCGAAAATTGATTCAGAAGGCCTAATCCTGCAAATTGGAGCGTTAGAGAATGGGCAATTCATATCAATGTTATTCAGGATATGGGCAATTTGATTTAAAACCAAACGGACTATGGGTAAGAGCTTAATCTTACCACACGACAAGAATCGCTCGGGAACTCAGAGTTTGAAGCCACACGAAGGCAACACGAGGCTAAGGTTCGCGCAAAGGAAGCCAACACCACTGATCGAGGTTGTCATCGAGTACCCTCTGTTCGCGGTTTGTTGTAGACACCGAATGGTGCTAGAAGTCGTGGCTTGATAACTCTCCAAAAGGGAGTTATTTAGACCTTATGTCTATAGGGATTTGTGTGTCTTTTGTGCTAAATAGGGTTGCTTTTAGATAGATAATATATGTCTTAACCCATTTGGAAGAATGGATGCTTTGGAAGTTATTTTGTGCAGAATGTATTGCTGAGCGACTGGAGGAAGCAAAATCTATGCTGGAGCAAAGCGAGGAGCTAAACTTCCACGTCACAGCTCGTTAGCCAATTGAATGAACTGAATTCTGTTAAGCTATTCTCGGGATAAAGGAGCAAGGAGAGCCATCCACATGTCTAGGTCAACGTAATTCAAGCCTCCTATCACTCTATAAAAGGAGATGGCCGCCCAAGTCAAATTCATTCCACTTTTGGGGAAGAGATCATTCTCATTTCCATTTTGGGAGCCGAATAGGGGAGAGAGATTGGAGACCTACAAGAAGACCATCATTTGCAAGCTGATCAAGGGAATTGATATTTTCTTGTATTATTTTGTAATTATGGACATGCTTACTCAGATTGTAACGTGTGTCTCTATGCATCTTATGAACTAAGTAGCTTTAGGCGTTGGTTAGGGAACATGTGATTGTCGTGCTTAATTTCTCGTAATAAATATTGATTTGATGCATCTTGATTAATTGTTGTGCTCATTTCTATTTTATGCCCGTCTGGCCAGCTGGTATGAATACCTCTCTCTTGTTTAAGGGATCATTTAGGGAGTGTGTGGCATTTAATCACACTAGATCATTGTGTATTGGTGAACGCCAGTGACTGAGCTAGGGATAGCCAGTTGCCTAGTGCTTGATCGGTAGTACTTCATTGGAGTTGAAACACATTCCAAAAAATCCAGAGTTCCGGGAGGAATCTGCTAATAAGACTGCGAGAGTTTTGCATGATCAATAATATTGCTAGAGCATCTTTTAAAACAATTACTAAATCCTGACCAGCACCTGTTTCTAATCTGTCTGCCTATTTGTTTACTTTATGTTCTGTCATTTCTTTTGCTTCAGCATTTCTATAAAAACCAATTATTTTTCCCACTTTTGAAACCATTGAAAAACTAAACAAAATAGATAAAGTGAAAGCTAATTCAGACCTTAGATTCGATAAATATTTATTACTTGTTGTGGACTGTGTATACTTGCACAGAGTTCTAGAGTCTTTTTCTATCTTATTTTTACTCACTCTGGAAACCCAACAAGTTTTTGGCGCCGTTGCCGGTGGACTTGAATAAGTTTTTATCTGATCTGTTTTGTGTATGTGTTTTAGTGGTTTGGTGCTAGAACTTTTTGATTGTTTCTTTTGTTTTTGCAGACGTGAGTTTGGTGCATGAGCGATCCGCCTATGTAAGGTTCGAGCTTGATCCATAAATCGAGAGGACATTCAGGAGAAGAAGGAGAGAGCAGCGTAGACAGAAAAATCAAATGGATAACGTGTCGCGTCTCCCACAGGGTCCAGAAGATCCAGCAAACCCCCAGCAGAATTGTTTGCTGCAGCAAAACCAGCCACTGGATCAAAATGAGCAGCAAAATAATCAGGCTGAGAATCCTATCTGAAGGATTGGAATTCCCAATTCCGTTACAACGGAAACAATTGGACCGTTTGTAAATTAATTTTGTTCTACAAAATACCAATACATTGGCAAAAAAGTAAGCGATGAGAAACATACCGTCGTCTAACGACTCTGAATTCAAGAATGATTCTTGACTGCTTTGCAAAAACGAAGAACACCACCAATCGGCTACATCGGTATATCTCTAAGACTTCTTGAAGCAGGAGACTTGTGGGAGTCTTTTGGGAGAGATCTCTGAGAGAAGGAGAGACAATGGGAATGTCTTTCACCCCACCCCAGGGGTCCTATATATAGGTAAAGGCCAAGACCTTTTCCTAATAGGAAAAGGTCTAGGAATAAGTTCAAATCTATTATCTGAACACTATCTAATTTTAATAAATAAATAATTAATTAATTCCATAATTAATTAATTATCCAATTAAATATCACATATTTAATCTTAGGGATTTTATTAAAATTAATATGAATCCAATTCATATTAAATTTATTTGAACTTTTCAAATATTTTCTCTCATGAATTAATTTTTGAAATTAATTCAAAAATTATATTATAAAGTTTCATAAACTTTATATTATAATGCATCAACATTCATTATTCGATTCCCCAGATAAATTGAACATTTTCAATTTATATTTAATTGTTTCAAGTCTCTTTACGAGCTACCAGTGGGACCTAATGGACCTACAGATCAGAAGCTCCAACGATACGAGACTAATCGGCTTAAACTCATTAACCAAGTTAGTCTCCATTCGTTAACTGTGGGTCACTCCACTAAAGACCCACAGCTGCACTCTTCTCAATGCAGAATATTTCGGTGTCCATGGATATCGACCAATACTACAAGTTAGTCCTTCACGTGTGTTCGTATCCCAGCTGGGTCAAATTACCGTTTTACCCCTGGTTGACATCTTTTTCCTTAAGTTCCCAGTGCTCCTCTAATGAACAAACTGTCTGAGGTCCAACCAACAAACAGAAGTCCCTCTCATGCCATAGAGAGGGTTGGGCCCATTGTTCAAGTCCCGAAGACACCACTAAAGGGAACACACCATTACTTACCCTAGAGTCAGAAAGGAGTGAATTACATCTTGTGTGATTATGTTCCCAGCTCCCCACTCGGTATTGTCCCCAAAATGGTAGGCTTATTGAGTCGACATGCTGGCCATTCTCACCCATACAAATCAAAGGACAACTCCTCGTGAACAGGAGTCCATAATCCACTCAGGATTGAGACTGAGTTGTCTAGGTCATCCTAGTGAAATAGAAACCAAGCCAACTAACGGTGTTACAGTTAGTGGTTAACTATTTCGCGGTCCGGTCTTATGGAAACTCATTACATAGGATACCCCCACTCGCATGCCAACTACATGAACGCGTTGGATCATAGCGTTTGTATCATAATACAAAGTGGGTCGTATCCATAGTGTCACCAGGATAAGGTACCCAACCTTATCCCTATACTATAGACCCTTTAGGCTGAATCTTGAACATTGATCCTCGTATATCCCTACATACTAGTTCAAGCCTCATACTATCAGCCTAGGATGTCTAGTTTATTGGATTAGGGTTAATACGACAAAATCTTCTAAATACAAACAAAATAAACTATTTTATTAATGTTCGGTAAAATGTTACATTTACTATCTACGAGTTTTGGGGCATAAAACCCAACACTATCTTGGTAGCGAACGATAGGGCCAGAGCCATTCGAGCATATGCTTTTCCAATGTTTGATGAGTTAAATCCAAGGATTGCACGTCCTCAAATTGAGGCAGCAAATTTTGAAATGAAACCGGTAATGTTTCAGATGTTGTAAACCGTGGGTCAATTCCATGGTTTGTCATCTGAAGACCCTCATTTACATCTTAAGTCTTTTATAGGAGTTAGTGATTCTTTTGTAATTCAAGGAGTGCCCAGGGATGCCCTTAGATTAACTTTTTTCCCGTATTCTCTTAGAGATGGACCAAAGGCATGGTTAAATTCTTTTGCTCCAGCATCAATTGGGACATGGAATGAATTAGCTGAAATTTTTTTGAGTAAATATTTCCCACCAAATAGGAATGCTAAATTGAGGAGTGAAATAGTAGGGTTTAGGCAACTTGAAGATGATACTTTTAGTGAGGCTTGGGAGAGGTTTAAGGAGTTTTTCCGGAAGTGTCCCCACCATGGTTTACCACATTGTATCCGAATGGAAACATTTTACAATGGGTTAAATGGAGCAACCCAAGGTATGGTTGGATCTTCGGCTGGAGGGGCCCTTTTGGCAAAAACTTTTAATGAAGCCCATGAAATTTTAGAAAGAATATCCACTAATAGTTGTCAGTGGACAGATGTTAGAGGCACAATTAAAAAGGTTAAGAGTGTGTTAGAGGTTGATGGTGTGTCCACCATTAGGACTGATATTGCAATGTTAGCTAATGCTCTTAAAAATGTGACAGTGTTTAGTTATCAGCAGCCACCAGCTGTGGAGCCTGCTGCAGTGGTGAACCAAGTTGCAGAGGAAACATGTGTCTATTGTGGTGAAGAGCACAACTACGAGTTTTGCCCCAACAATTCCAGCTTCTGTGTTTTTTGTAGGTAATCAGAGGAATGACCCTTATTCTAACTTTTATAATCCAGGTTGGCGCAACCACCCCAACTTTGCATGGGGAGGACAAGGAAGTAATGTGCAAGCACATCAAAAGGTGAACCAACCGGGATTTGCTAAAGCACAGGTATTGCCCCAACAAAATTCAGAGAGTTCTCTTGAGGCAATGATGAAAGAATATATGGCTCGTATAGATGCCACAATTCAAAGTAATCAAGCTTCAATGAGAGCCCTAGAATTGCAGATGGGCCAGCTAGCTAATGAGCTGAAGGCAAAGCCTTAGGGGAAACTTCCTTCAGATACTGAACACCCTAGAAAAGAAGGCAAGAAGCAGGTAAAGGCAGTGACTCTTAGGAGTGGTAAGCCACTAGAAGAAAGGAAAGAGTCTAGTGAAGCCCCGAATGTA
This sequence comes from Luffa aegyptiaca, assembly GCA_017139565.1. NCBI lineage: Eukaryota > Viridiplantae > Streptophyta > Magnoliopsida > Cucurbitales > Cucurbitaceae > Luffa > Luffa aegyptiaca. The sequence goes on from CM029407.1 coordinate 41,376,743, forward strand.
GAAAAGAATTGTGATAAAAATGTTGTTGTTGAGAAAGAGTTGGAGTCTGGTCAGGGTGCTAGAGGCAGCAATAATGATGCTGGAGCATCTGGTTCTGTGCCAGATTTGGAACCACCTTATGTGCCGCCCCACCTTATGTACCACCTCTACCTTTTCCACAAAGGCAAAGGCCTAAGAATCAAGATGGTCAATTTAAAAAGTTTTTAGAGATTCTTAAGCAATTGCATAGAAATATCCCTTTAGTAGAAGCTATAGAGCAAATGCCTAATTATGCTAAATTTCTTAAGGATATTTTAACTAAAAAGAAGAGGTTAGGTGAGTTTGAAACTGTATCTCGTACTGAGAAATGTAGTGCTATTCTTAAGAATGGGCTACCAACCAAGGCTAAGGATCCAGGATCATTTACTATACCTGTGTCAATAGGTGGAAAATAGTTAGGTAAAGCACTCTGTGATTTAGGTGCAAGCATTAACCTTATGCCTTTTTCGCTCTATAGAAAGCTAGGTATTGGTGAAGCTAGGCCCACCACAGTTACACTTCAACTAGCTGATAGGTCTATCACATATCCAGAGGGTAAAATTGAGGATGTATTAGTAAAAGTAGATAAATTCATATTTCCTGTTGATTTTTTTATTTTAGACTATGAGGCTGATAAAGATGTCCCAATTATTCATGGTCGTCCATTTTTTGCTACTGGAGGGCATTGATAGATATTCAAAAAGGGGAATTAACAATGAGAGTTTATAATGAGGAAGTAAAATTTAATGTGTTTAAGGCCATGAAGTATCTAGACGAAATGGAAGATTGCTCTTTCATTAGGATTCTGGAGAACACAATTGTTGAGACAACAATACAGGATTCGACTGACAATCATTTGGAAGATCATGGAGAGGTTAGTGTAGAGGATTTAGAAAGTTGTTATGTAGAAAGAAAAAATGAAAAATAAGTGTTTAGGTGTGAGGATGTTTTTGAGTCTTTAGATTTAGATCAAAGAAAAGCTCCTCCTATTAAGCCATCCCTGATTGAGGCACCCACTTTAGATTTGAAGCCCTTGCCGGATCATCTAAAGTATGTGTATCTTGGGGAAGGTGAGACGTTGCCCATTATTGTTGCATCAGATTTAATGCCGGAGCATGAAGAGGCCTTAATAAAGTTGTTGCAGCAATATCTCAAAGCTATAGGTTGGACATTGGCTGACATTCAAGGAATTAGCCCATCTTTTTGTATGCACAAAATCACTCTAGAGGAGGGATCCTTTAGGAGTATTGAGCAACAGAGAAGACTTATCCCTGCAATGAAAGAGGTTGTTAAAAAGGAGGTGATTAAATGGTTGGATGCTTGCATTATTTATCCAATTGCAGATAGCAATTGGGTAAGCCCTGTCCAATGTGTTCCTAAGAAAGGAGGTGTCACTGTGGTGAGCAATAAAGACAATGAGTTGATCCCAACAAGGACAGTAACTGGCTAGAGGGTTTGCATGAATTACAGGAAGCTTAATAAAGCTACCCGTAAATACCATTTCCCTCTACCATTTATTGACCAGATATTGGATAGATTGGCTGGTCAGGCCTACTACTGTTTCTTAGATGGTTATTCTGGGTACAACCAGATTACCATTGCTCCTGAGGATCAGGAAAAAACCACTTTCACCTGTCCTTATGGGACGTTTACTTTTAGGCGAATGCCTTTTGGCCTTTGCAACGCTCCAGCAACATTTCAGCAGTGTATGTTAGGAATTTTTTCTGATATGATTGAGTCCACTGTTGAGGTATTTATGGACGATTTTTCAGTGTTTGGAGGGTCTTTTCAGTGTTGTTTGGATAATTTAGGTAAGGTGTTAAAGAGATGTGAAGATACCCATCTAATTCTTAATTGGGAGAAATGCCACTTCATGGTGAAGGAGGGCATTGTGTTAGGTCATAGGATTTCTAAGAATGGTTTATAAGTCGATAGAGCAAAAATTGAGGTTATTGAGAGATTAGAACCACCGAGTTCAGTGAAAGGGATTCAGAGTTTTTTAGGTCATGCTGGATTTTATAGAAGGTTCATAAAGGATTTTCAAAAATCAGTAAACCTCTTTGTAACTTATTATGTATTGATCATGTTTTTGACTTTAATGAAGATTGTAGGAAGGCTTTTGAAACTTTAAAGGTTGCTTTAATCTCAACACCCATTCTTTGTGCACCTAATTGGAATTTACCATTTGAGGTAATGTGTGATGCAAGTGATGTTGCAGTAGGTGCTATGCTGGGGCAAAAGCAGGGCAAATTTATCCATCCTATATACTATGCAAGCAGGATTTTAAATGAGGCACAAGTCAACTATACAACTACTGAAAAGGAGTTGTTAGCTGTTGTGTTTACTTTTGAAAAAATTCGGCCATATTTGGTTGGATCCAAAGTCACAGTGTTCACGGATCATGCAGCAATAAGACATTTAATGTCTAAAAAAGATGCAAAGCCTAGATTGATTCGTTGGGTTTTATTATTGCATGAATTCGACATGGAGATAAAGGATAAGAAGGGATCAGAGAATGTCATTGCAGATCATTTGTCTCGTCTTGATCCATCATCATCTTTGCTGAAGAAATCTGCCATTTCAGATTCTTTTCCAGATGAACAGCTCTTTGTTGTTAAGGTAAAGGTAGTCAAGGATGTCCCTTGGTATGCTGATATTGCTAACTTCTTAGTGAAGGGAGTCACTCCTATTGATATGGATTGGAGGCAGAATAAGAAGTTTAAGCATGATGCAAAATATTTCTATTGGGATGAGCCATTTATGTATTAGCAATGCTCTGATGGTATTATTTGTAGGTGTGTTTCAAGTGATGAAGCAAGGGAAATCCTGGAGCAATGTCACTCTTCGCCGTATGGAGTCCATTTCAGCGGTCAGAGGACAACTATGAGGATTTTGCATTGTGGATTCTTCTGGCCTTCCTTATTTAAGGATGCCCACTGGTTCTACAAGCAATGTGATGTTGGCCAAAATAGAGGAAATTTAGGACCTAGAGATGAAATGCCTCTTACTTACATTTTGGAAGTGGAATTATTCGATGTATGGGGTATTGACTTTATGGGGCCATTTCCCCCTTCTAATGGTAATGTTTATATTTTATTGGCAGTTGATTATATGTCCAAGTGGGTGGAGGCCATCGCATGCCATCAGAATGATGCCAAGACTGTATCAAGGTTTCTTCAATCGTACATCTTTGCGCGGTTTGGGACACCTAGAGCTTTATTGAGTGATGAGGGTACACATTTTGTTAATAATATCTTAACTAAGCTGCTAGCTAAGTATGGGATCAAGCATAGGATAGCTACCCCTTATCACCCACAAGCAAATGGTCAAGCTGAAATTAGCAATAGGGAAATTAAATCTATTCTAGAAAAAGTAGTCCATCCATCAGAAAGGATTGGTCTTTTAGGTTGGATGAGGTTGGAAAGCTTGTCATTTACCATTAGAGCTTGAGCATAAAACGTTTTGGGCTTTGAAAAAGTTAAATTTTGATCTGAGTCGTGCATGGGCAATAAAAATGCTGCAGCTTAATGAATTGGTGGAATTTCGCCAATTTTTGTATGAAAATTCGAAAATGTACAAAGAAAAGACTGAGTTGTGGCATGACAAGAAAATTAAACCTAAAGAGTTTGTCAAAGGTCAAAGAGTTTTGCTTTACAATTCTAGATTAAAATTATTTCCCGGGAAACTAAAATCCAAATGGTCAGGGCCATTTATTGTGATCGAGGTTTTTCCCCATGGAGCAATTACTTTGCAGGATGAAAAAGATGGGAGAGTATTCAAAGTTAATGGACAACGTGTTAAACATTATTGGGGAGAGGAGTTCCAGTCGAAATATCCTTCCCTAAAGTTGGTTGATGAATGAGAGAGCAATATTTTTTGGGGAGCATTTCACAGAGCAATATTTTGAGCTCCCAGTGTTTGTTTTGATTTTATTTCTCGCTGATTTGATTTGATTTTCATTCAAGTTATTTGGTTTGTTTAAATTTTTCATGATTAATTTTAATTCGTTGTTTTTTAAGTCCGTAGATTTCATCTTAGTTTTTAGTATTTTTATTATTTTGGTAGCTTAGATTTTATTTATTCCGATTAGATTTAATTAGATTTTAATTCAGTTTTTATTTTTGGTTATTTAAATTCTGTTTAGATTAGGTTTAATAAGATTTTGTCTAATTTATTCGGCTTCAAATAAAATATAAGATTTGATTTGAGCGGTTAATTCAAATTTCTTGATTTGATTTGATTTTTAATTTGAATTCTTCCGTATCCAAGATTCGTTTAGCTCAGAAGGTTGTTACGACAACTTTATGGCCTAAGCAAATCTCTCGTCCGAATAGAAAGGGTTTGTTGTGGATTAATTACTTTTACCGTTTGGATTTTGAATTTTCTGTGGGCAGGTTAATTGCATGAGCCATCTAATGGAGCCACGTGTCACACAGGGAAGATCAAAGGGCTTAGCCGTTGGACAGCACATTGTTATTTACCATGGACGATTGAAATTCAAGATTTTACCGTTGATGGTTTTAATTGATCAGATTGCATGAAGTTTTGAACGGTAAAATCTTTCGGTTAAGATTGTATTTTGCTGAAGCCCTATTTATTGACAGCCTACGAAAAGTTTTCTTCACTTCTTTTTCTTGCTTTCAACCTTTATCGTTTCTGTTTTCCTTTTCGCTTCTATTTGCTGCAAATTCCTTTGCGTCTCTAATGGTGAAAATGAGAGTAAGAAAGGAACAAGACAATGAGGAAGAGGAGGTGCTTGTCACCCCTGAGGCACAGAAAGTGAAAACGAAGAAGAAGAAAATGCCGGAGGAAAAAGAAGCCAACAGAAGGAGAAGGCAGCAGAGGTCTGAGGACCAAGAAACTGTCCAGAAGGCGACAGAAGATGTTGCTGCTACGGTAGTTGAAGAAGGAAATCCAAAAGAAGCAGAAGTACAGAACCCAGAACAGACCAACTCGATAGTCGGCGATACGGGAGATGTGCGAGAAGAAAATACAGGGGAAATTCAAGAAAAATAGGCCGAGGATACACAAGAAGGCAGGACAGAGGATGTTAAGGAAACAGGTAATGTGCAGGTGGAGCAAGAGCAAGAGGCTCGTGTTGAGGTTATTATGCTGGAAGTGCCGCGACGTCGCCGTGTGGAGCGAAAGGCTGGACGCGTCAAGGTAGTCCGAACTGATACTCCATCACCACCATCGATAGATTCTGAGAAAGAGAATGCAGAGAGAGAGGAACAGGAGAAAAAAGAGGCTGAGGACAGAGAGAGAGGAAGCAGGAAAGAAAGCAACAGAAGAAACTTTGACAAAGCATTAAGAAAACAAAGGCAAAAGAATTGCTGAAGCATCGGATGAACCTGAAGAGGAAGCAGAAGAAGGACCATTCATCCGCTTCATCAATGAACTTGCTCGAGCAAAATATCAGGAGATGCTAAAAAGGTATTTCTTGTTCGAGAGAGGGTTTGGTGACGATTTACCACATTTCTTAAGGGCAGGGATTGCGAATCACGACTGGAGTCAATTTTGTGCAAAACCAGACCCAGTGAATTCGAATATTGTTCGAGAATTTTATGCGAATGTTGATTATGCAGAGGAATTTCAAGCCATAGTCCGAGGAGTGACTGTTGACTGGAGCCCAGGAGCTATCAATTCATTATTCAACCTCCAGGACTTCCCGCACGCAGGCTTTAATGAGATAGTGGTGGCACCATCGAGCGATCAATTAAATGTGGCGGTCCGAGAGGTTGGCATTGAGGGGGCTCAATGGAGGCTATCAAAGATGGAGAAGCGAACTTTTCAAGCTACCTATCTAAAGAGTGAAGCCAATACTTGGTTGGGCTTCATCAAGCTCCGTTTGCTCCCGACTACGCATGATTCAACAGTATCTCGCGACCGAGTGCTTTTGATAATCGCAATTCTTCGATGCTTAAGTATTGATGTTGGAAAAACAATCTCAATTGAAATCTTTAACTGCTGGCGCAAAAAGGTGGGGAAGCTATTTTTACCGAATACGATTACTATGCTATGCAGCAGGGTAGGAGTGCCCACGGTTCCAGAGGATGTGATTTTGCTTGATAAGGGAATCATCGATACGCCTAATCTGGCGCGGCTTCAGCGTACGCAAGAGGCACGCCAGGGTGGGCTAGTGTGTGGAATTCATCAGATCCTAGAGCAACTGGCACTGTCGGCTAGTAGGCAAGAGTTTGCTAAAAGGCAAGCTCAAACCAATTGGACCTATGCTAAAAGGAGAGATGACACACTTCGGAGGCCTTTGCAATCCAATTTCTCCAAACTATATCAAGCTTTCCCCATGTTTCCCGATGATTTATTTAACCCTTGGATACCGCCCCCACCTGTCGAAAGAGAAGAAGAGGATGATGGAGAGTAGGGTCAGGAAGACTGATGGATGTAATGACCTTGAGCAAGCATTACTTTTGTTTTTCTATTTTTGTTTGCTCGCGTATATCTGACCCCGCTTTCTGTTGCTGTTATGTTTTCTTGTTTTTAAATTTTCTGTATTTGGGTATGCTTTTGTAATTTCTTTCGTTGTTTTTTTTTAATGGAATTTCCAACGTTGTTTTTGTTCTATAAGCACTGAGTAACTCTAACTTAACTAATTTTCTTCTGAATTTTTGAAGCTTGGACTGGTTAAGCTTAATTAGATCAAGGTATTCTGATCTCCAGAAACCTTTTGCTGGAGCATTTCTTCTAGCCTGGTCATTGTTGCGGCGAGAAGATTCTGAGGTAGTGTTGATTTATATGATCCACTTTAAGCTTAGTTCTAGTCCCGCACTTAGTTTGAAAATTCAGATAGAAATATTTATGTTTGGGGGTATAATTTCAGAATTAATGATTCATTGGGGACAATGAATAATTCAAGTTTGGGGGACTTTTTGCTACTCCAATGGTTTTGCTCGAGCATTCCTCTCCTTCATTAAATGATTTGCTAGGTTATTGAGTAACCAGGGACATTTGTGATACCCATAGTTTGTCTTTGCGTCAAAAGATAACCTAGGAAATATGAAAAAATATTTGCTGAAAAAAGTTGATTGTTAAAAATTTTGCTGAGAAAATTCATGGAGCAAAAGTTTTGAAGGATGAATGATGATCCAGAAGTTTTTCTGTCTCCCATAACTTAGGTGAGCTTCATCATAAAATGTCGCCTTTCTAAGGGGCAAGGGATGGAATAACTAAGGATTTTTTAGCTTTACAATGAGTATTTAGCCTAGTTGGTGATGAGTTTGAGGCAAGGGTATACTCCACCATAAAGTGGGTCATCCCATGCTTAAGAGCTTATGACTGTAGGGCTGCTTTAAGTCTGAAAAACAAAAATAAAAACCCCTTAAAAATGTGGTTTAATATGTCTGATAATAGAGCTAGGTTGTGGCAAGTTCTTAGAATTGAGTTAAAAGTGGTGATTATTTGTCCATGCCGGAAGTATTATTTTGCTGCATCAGAGCTTGGTTTTGCAGAATGCTCAGGTAGAGGTTGAAGGTAGTGTTGGATTATCTGTCTTGATTAAGCTATGCTTTGTCTAACGTTTTGAATTCTTAAGGGAAGGTTGGTTAGAATTGCTCGGGACGCGAAATAGTTCAAGTTTGGGGGTATGATAACTCTCCAAAAGGGAGTTATTTAGGCCTTATGTCTATAGGGATTTGTGTGTCTTTTGTGCTAAATAGGGTTGCTTTTAGAAAGATAATATATGTTTTAACCCATTTGGAAGAATGGATGCTTTGGAAGTTATTTTGTGCAGAATGTATTGCTGAGCGACTGGAGGGAGCAAAATCTATGCTGGAGCAAAGCGAGGAGCAAAACTGCCACATCACAGCTCGTTAGCCAATTGAATGAACTGAATTCTGTTAAGCTACTCTCGGGATAAAGGAGCAAGGAGAGCCATCCACGTGTCTAGGTCAACCTAATTCAAGCCCCCTATCACTCTATAAAAGGAGATGGCCGCCCAAATCAAATTCATTCCACTTTTGGGGAAGAGATCATTCTCATTTCCATTTTGGGAGCCGAATAGGGGAGAGAGATTGGAGACCTACAAGAAGACCATCATTTGCAAGCTGATTAAGGGAATTAATATTTTCTTGTATTGTTTTGTAATTATGGATATGCTTACTCAGATTGTAACGTGTGTCTCTATGCATCTAATGAACTAAGTAGCTTTAGGCGTTGGTTAGGGAACATGTGATTGTCGTGCTTAATTTCTAGTAATAAATATTGATTTGATGCATCTTGATTAATTGTTGTGCTCATTTCTATTTTATCCCCGCCTGGCCAGCCGGTAGGAATATCTCTCTCTAGTTTCAGGGATGATTTAGGGAGTGTGTGACATTTAATCACACTAGATCATTGTGTATTGGTGAACGCCAGTGACTGAGCTAGGGATAGCCAGTTGCCTAGTGCTTGATCGGTAGTACTTCATTGGAGTTGAAACACATTCCAAAAAATCCGGAGTTTCGGGAGGAATCTGCTAATAAGACTGCGAGAGTTTTGCATGATCAATAATATTGCTAAAGCATCTTTTAAAACAATTACTAAATCCTGACCAGCACCTGTTTCTAATCTGTCTGCCTATTTGTTTACTTTCTGTTCTGTCATTTCTTTTGCTTCAGCATTTCTATAAAAACCAATCATTTTATCCACTTTTGAAACCATTGAAAAACTAAACAAAATAGATAAAGTGAAAGCTAATTCAGACCTTGGATTCAATAAATACTTGTTACTTGTTGTGGACTGTGTATGCTTGCACAGAGTTCTAGAGTCTTTTTCTATCTTATTTTTACTCACTCTGGAAACCCAACATGGCTCGTGGGTCTTCGCACGCAAGGGAGAACGAGAAGGAGCAAGAGAGAGAGGGGGTTGAATGTTGCGCGTCTGTTCGTCGGAGAAGCAATCGACGCCAATATTCGTGACTGTGGTTCGCAAAGAGAAGAAACAGGAAGGAGATTGCAGGGCCGCTGCGGTTTTGGAGTGCTCGTCGGAGAAGGAGCTCGTTAAACCGCGAGAGAACAAAGACTAAGGACGACTGGGTGCAACTACAATGGTTGCTGATCAAATGAAGAAGTTGCGCAGTTGATAGAACAAGGAGAAGAAAAACGTGATGCAGGTGCTGCTCCAATGGTTGTTGCTGCCGGAGAAGAGGAAAACTCGTTGGAGAAGATGAACGAATTTCAGATTGGGGGGGGGTTGGCAGCAACGTGAAGGAGAGGGAGAAGGGTTTTGGGCTAGGGCTTAATAAATAAAATAAGGAAGCTAGGGAATTTAGAATAAAAATCTAGCAAATAAGGAAAATTTGGTTTGACTAGGGAATTCAGTAATTAATTCTTCCCAATATAAATTAAATATCACATATGTAATTAATACTAAATTTGAATCATATTCAAATGTGTCTCTCTATTAACATATAGTTTTAACGTTCATCCAATCTACATTAACTATAAACCATAATATTGAATTAATTAAATTAAATTAATTCATCGATTCTTCAATTGATTAGTTCCTAAATTAATTAAATAACATGTGTTTAATTGATCTCGCATTTGAATCATATTCAAATGCAAATTTTTCTCATGAGCTATAGTCTTAGTGTGAATCTCATTCACATTAAATTTAAACTATACTTTGAATATTAATAAAATTCATATTTAATATTTAAACCCCTTCAAATATTTAATTCTCTAATTAATTAAATTTGAATCACATCCAATATTAATTTAATATTATTTAGTTTAACTCGCTAATTAAACTTATATTATAATGTATCTTCGTGCACTACATTAATTGCATCACATACAATTAACTAAAATTTTCTAAATGAATTCGAACATTTAAAATTCTATTCAAGACTAGTAAACCTCAGAACCATTTATAAGCTAGCAGGAGGACCTAATGGACCAACATATCAAAATGTCCAACGATGCGAGATTAATTGGCTAAACTCATTAACCAAGATAATCAACATTCGTTAACTGTGGGTCACTCTACTAAGGACCCACAACTGCACTCTTTTCACTCTAGAATATTTTTGTGTCCAGGGATATCGACCAATACCAATAAGTCAATCCTTAACGATTGTTCGTAATGCTAGCTACGTCAAATTACCGTTTTACCCCTGGGTTATCTTTGGATCCTTAAGTACCACCGATCCCTCTAATGAAAAACTTGTTTATGGTCCAACCAATAGACAAAAGTTCCTCTTGGGCCAGGAGAGGACGACGAGCCTTTGTTCAAGACCCGTAATAAGCCCTTAACGGAACACTCATCTACTTATCCTAAAGACGGGAAGGTGTGAATTCCATCTTGTGTTGTTATGTCCCTGGTCGCCACTTGGTCTTGCCCCTGAAATGTAGGCTTATTGAGTCGACAACCCAACCACTCTCACCCATACAAATCTAAGGACAATCCCTCATGAAAAGGATCTCATAACACATTCAGGATTCAGATTTAGTTACCTAGGTCATCCTATTGAAATACAACCCTATCTAGTCATCGACGTTACATCTAGTGGTTACTATTTTGTGGTCCATTCTTATGCAAACTCATTGCATAGGATACACCACTCGCGTGTCTACTACATGGAAAAATTGGATTATTGTGTCTGTATTTAATACAAAGTGGGTCGAGTCGCATGGTGTTACCAGGATAAGGTACCCAGTCTTATCCGCAGATCCATGAAGAGGCCAGGGGGGCATGTGCCCCCCCTCAAATTATCCCGTATTTATGTTTTTAATATAATATAAGGGACATTTTATAATATTAATATATGGAAATCGTTTTTTGTATCAAAACATATGCTTGGAATGTTGGTAAGGGGGGCATTGGGCGGGCATTAGGTTGTGGGTTCAATATTTATTTACAATATTACTGATTAAAAAAAAGTAAAAGCTAAATAATTTTATTAAAGTTGGACATTTATGACTACGGGAAAACACCTCTATTTACCCTATAGTCAGGAAGGAGTGAATTTCATCTTGTTTGACTACGTTCCCAACTCCCCACTCGATCTTGTCCCCAAAATGGTAGGCTTATTGAGTCGGCGTGCAGGCCACTCTCACCCGTACAAATTAAAGGACAATCCCTCACGGACAGGAGTCCATAATCCACTCAGGATTGAGACTAAGTTGCCTAGGTCATCCTAGTGAAATAGAAACCAAGCTAACTAACGGTGTTAAAGTTAGTGGTTAACTATTTCGCGATCCAGTCTTTGTGCAAACTCATTGCACAAGATACCCCCATTTGCATGTCAACTACATGAACGCGTTGGATCATAGCGTTTGTATCAAAATAGAAAGCGGACCGTATCCACAGTGTCATCAGGATAAGATACCCAACATTATCTCTATACTACAGACCCTTTAGGCTAAATCTTGAACATTGATCCCCGTATGTCCCTACATACTAGTTCAAGCCTCATTCTATTAGCCAAGGATGTTTAGTTTATTGGATTAGCGTTAATAAGACAAGATTACACAATACAATCATAGATAAATGAATAATACATCATTTTATTAATGTTCGGTCAAAGGTACATTTACTATCTACGAGTTTTAGCGCATAAAACCCAACAGTTCATAACTATAGTTGGGCCAAATGTCCGTTTTACCCTTGAAGTTACCTCTTGTTCCTTAAGTCCCACTGATCCTCTGATCAACAATGGGTTTGTGGTCTAACCACCAAACCGAGTCCCTGTCAGGCCAATAAGAGGGTGGGATCCCATTGTTCAAGCCCCAGAGTCACCACTTAAGGGAACAACCTCTCTACCATCACTATAAGCGGGAATGAGTGAATTCCATCTTAAAGGCCTATGTCCCCAGCTATCTACCCGGTCTTATCCCTAAAATGGTAGGCTCATTGAGTCGACGATGTTGTGCCATTCTCACCCATGTAAATAAAAGGATCATCTCGAATAAGGAGGAGTTCATAGTTAACTCAGGATTAAGAACGAGTTACCTAGGTTAATGTATGAAATTAACTAGGTCTCATATGTAAACGACATTATAAAGTGGAAGTGACTTCTTTTTTTATCCTGGTCTTATGCAAACTCATTGCATAGGACACTCCCACTCGTATGTCTCCACATGAACGATTCAAGATCACATCGTTTGTATCCAATATAAAGTGGGGTGTATCTCATATTGTCCCCAAGATAAGGTACCCAACCCTATCCCTATACTATAGATCGTTTTGGCTATAACTCGAGCCTGATCCACTCGTATGTCTCCACATAAATTTCAAGTATTCATACTATAACCATGGATCATAGTTTATTGGATTTGATTATGCAATTTACTTATTCATTAATGACTTTACTACATAGACCACAATAACAACTTTATCGAACAAGTACCTAATTGGTTTACATTCACTATCTACAAGTTTTAGGGCATCAACCCCAACAACTAGGAAGTCAATCATAAACGGTTCAGTAGAAAATACCAAATCCTGGGATCCTTGTTCTGATTGATTTTAAGCCCAAATTCTCTTTTGTTCCTCGTTTACTTTTCCTATTATTTTTATCATTTCCTGTCCTTTATTTCATTCATTGACAAAAATTATTTCCAAAACTCCCCTGATCGTGTTTTCGGCATAAAATCCAACATCATTTGGAACCCCCTTCCCTGTGTCCCCAACTATCTACTCGGTCTTATCTCCAAAATGATAGGCTTATTGGGTCGACGAACTCGGGTCATTCTTACCCATGCAAATCAAAAGATAATCCTGAATAAACAGAAGTTCATAGTTTGCTCAGGATTAAGATCGAGTTACCAAGGTTAATGCATAAAATAGTCAGTTTTAATAGTAAACATTGCGGTCTTGGTCTTATACAAACTCATTGCATAGGACACCCCCACTCGCATGTCTCCACATGAACAATTTAGGATCACATTGTTTGTATCATATACAAAGTGGGCCACATCTAGAGTGTCCCCTGGATAAGGTATCGAACCCTTTCCCTATACTATAGACCGTTTTGGCTATTACTTGAACTTGATCCACTTCTATGTCTCCACATATAGTCAAAGTCTACATACTATAGACAAGGGTTATTAGTTTATTGGATTATGGGTTAGTTAATGCACAACTAAAACAATAAATCTACAACTTCTTATTGAATAACTCCAAAAACATTTATTGATATTAATTAACCTGTTACATTTACTATCTACGAGTTTGAGGGCATAAAACCCAAAATTATATATTATTATTTGACCCAGCTGGTTTTGCTAACACTCGTAAAGGATTGGCTTATTGTTATTGGTCGATATCCATGGGCACAAAATATTCTACAGTGAGAAGAGTGCAGTTGTGGGTCTTTAGTGGGTTGACCAACAGTTAAAGAATGCTGAGTAATTGGTTAATGATTTTAGCCAATTAATCTCGTATCGTTGGAGCTTCTGATTTGTAGGTCCATTAAGTCCCCATGTTACCTCTAAAGGGTATTGAGGTAATTTTGTCATGAATGGAATTTGAAATGTTCAAATTCGTGAAGGGAATTAATTTAATGTATGGTGATATATTATAATATAGAGTTTATTTATTTAATTAAACTTTATAATACAAATTTAATTTTGGATATGATTTAAAATTGATTTATGAGAGAATTAAATATTTGAAGGAGTTCAAATATTAATTTAATGTTATTTTGATTCATGTTAAAACTATAGGTTCAATTTAATGCTCATTTGATGCACATTAAAACTATAGGTTATGAGAGAAATATACATTTGAATATGATTCAAATGTAGATTTTAAATTACACATGAGATATTTAATTTAGTAATTAATTAATTAGGAAATTAATTAATTAATTTAATTAAACATGATTTAATTAAATTAACTGAATTAATCCTATAAGTATGATTTGAATCTGAATAATAAGATAACTCCCCGCAATTGCATTGAGTAACCATATGATTTGAACGAATTAATTAATTAAATACATTTTAAATATGATTTAAATATGATTAGAATTGACATGCTTGGACTATAATTCATTTAAATATGTTTTGATATGCTTGGACTATAATTCATGTAAATATGATTTGAATGAATGAATCAATTAAATACAATTTAATTAATTAATGTAATTAATTAAGTTAAAATTAATTTAATTTATCATTAAATTCATGAATCTGATAACTGATCCCAACAATTGCTTGGAGTAACCATACGTGTGGGGAGTTTCAACTCCCCACCACCTCATCTCTTACTCAACCACACGTTTGGGAAGAAAACCAACCAGAAGAGATCATTGCAGGATTCAATCAATTCACAACACTCTTTGTTGATGCCAAAATTTGGCCAAGCGACTCACCTGACCTTCACGTGACATCAACGGTAAATTTATTTGAAGGGGTAAGACGTGGCCTGCAAAATAAGACAAAACTGAGCACCGGTGTGGTGCTTGCCACACTGACTCCGATGCTTAAGTTAGTCAAGAGATTGTAAAAGCAAGTAAATTAAGAATTAGGGAAGAAGGTTCAATAGCTAGTTCTGTCCCCCTACCTTGGGGCTAGCCTCTTCTATTTATAGTTGAAATTAGGGTTTTCCCCTTCCTTTTAGGAGATGGAATAGCCCTAGAACTTGATTTAGGCCCAATGGGCTTTCGTGGGCTTGTTTCCTTTCTGGGCTCTCGTCATTCTGACTTTCTTAGAGCTAGGTCCAAATTCACCCATAACATTAAGCCCTCACTCTTGATTCGGGATTAAAGGATGGCATGTCGCTATAAGTCAAACGCCCTAAGCCCAATTTAAGAGCATAGCTCTCGCTCGTGTCAATTTGTGTGTTGATTTCCTCTTTACTTCACTTGGGCAGTTACCTAAGCCCTTATGAGTTCAAATACTCCAAGGCTAGCCCTAGATGCTTTATTGTGAGTCTTTTTTTATCACTAAGCAGTATCTGACTTTTCGCTTGTAACTAATTTGATATCTTTAAATGTTGAAATATGGACTCCCACCTTCATTTGGTTATGGTCGGTTTCGAACTTCGGATGATCAGCTTCAGCCCGCGGAGGGTTAGTCTCGATTCCGTTTTCTAACCTCCTCGGTCAACTCCTATTGCCATTTGTTTAGCAGGGAGGCATATCCCTTCTTGCCTTTTGTTTAATATGGAGGCATATCCCTTCTTGCTTTTTGTTTCATAGGGAGTGCATATCTCTATTCGCAAGATTTTTACACTGCAAGCGTATGGGTCGTCACAAGTAAAATAGTGATTTTGAGTATAGAGTATCGTCTCCACAGGGATTGGATTTATTCAATTAATTACCACGAATAATCTTGCTATGCTTTATTTAGAGAACAAAATCTAATGCCGAAAAGAATAATAAAACGCTAATCTAGAAAGCAAAAGATAAATGGAGACACAATTTGGAGGGATAATTCTAGAGTGGTTGATTTCATCAATTGGACCTTTAATGCTTAATCAATTAGCTAATATGGATTAACTAATCATTTGATTCATAAGTCGAGAAGCCTAATGACAAGGACTCTCCTATCGGTCTCCTCCTATCTCATACCTTTCAATAAAGAATCTCCTTTCAGTTTCTTCTTTATTTACTTATCATGGCATTACGACCCTTGAATACAACCTCTAACGTTATTTAGTCTATCCCGGGTCACCCGGATAAATAACCGTCAGTCATGCATTCAGTACTAGTCTAAGCTTCTCTCCGTTGAGTTTCCACTTAGTAACGATTCATTTAATTAATGATCAGTTGATTAAAAGCATTGGGGACAAAATGCACAAATGAATAATAATGACAATTCAACCAAATAAATTCATTAATCAAGCAAAGGTTCAACCTCTAAATCAATCTCATATAATTTAGGAATTTACTACTCATAATCACTAAAATTCAATAATTCCTAATCACAACAATTCTAGCAACTAAAACATAAAGGAAAAGGGAAGAGAAATGCTCATAAAAGTGTCGATCTCCTCGATCCCGCACCGACCTCCATCGATCCCGAGCTCCAAAGATCTTCAACAAAGCTCCAAAACTCTCCCAAAAATCCCCAATTTCAGTGTAGACTCTAGAATGGGGTGAAAACCCACAAATTGGCACACAAAACTTGGATGCAAATGGCCGCTTTTATAGGCTCCCAGCAGGTGCAGGGTCGCGACGCTATGTCACAGCGTCGCGACGCTCTGACGTCATCTTTTCTTGGGCTCCAAGACGTCGCAGCATGGCGACGCTACCCCCTTTCTGGATCTTTCCACATAGCTGCCTAGCGTCGGGATGCTCAAGGCTTAGCGTCTCGACGCTAGGCCCTAAATCTTTTAGAATGGCCCGATTTTGACTCAATTTTTTGGCCTTCAACTTTCTTTTGGCCCCAATGCTTCTTGAAATGGATGTTGGGCTCTTTTCTTGACCCAACTTGATAATTTAAGGCTTGGAATTTATGAATATGGGCTTCTAACTCATTCTTCTTGGACTTTTGGACTTGGGTCTACTATGAACTTCTCAAAATTGCTCAAAAAGTCTCCAAAATCATCCAAATTCTCTACAAAATCCAATTTTTCTTCTTTGACTCAGTTTTCTGAAATTTAAACAGACAATAGCATTAAAGCACACAATTCAAGCATAAAACTAGCTAAAATTAATAGGAAAATGATGACATTTATGCATGTCATCAATCTCCTCTTGCTTTTTGTTTGATAGGGAGGCATATCCCCTCTTGCTTTTTGTTTAATAGGGAGTGCATATCCACTTTGTAGCCCCTTACCCAAGTAAAGTTTTATTTAAAACATAAAGTATGGTTGAGTAAAGAGAAGAATACCCTTAAAGTTTGTGCTCGGTCTCGGCCTCAGCCGGGTGAGCTTCACTCAGATGAAGTGTATGGGCTCAAGCCAAATAAGTTGAGGTGGACTCGGTAGTCTTGGCTCGCGTAATGCGATGGCCTCAAACCAGACGAGGTGAGGTTGACCTGTGGCCTGTATGGGCTCAAGCCATAAAGCGTTATTTGTGTGATTTAGTTAATAAACCCTAAATCCAATAAACTAAGATCCAAGGTTGTTTAAATGAAACTTGGACTAGTATGTGGGGACATACAAGGATCGGTGTTCAAGTAACAACTTGAATGGTCTATAGTATAGGGATAAGGTTGGGTACCTTATCCTGGTGGCACTATGTGATACGACCCACTTTGTATTCGATAGAGATGCAATGATCTAAAGCATCCATGTAGGAAACATGCGAGTGAGGGTATCCTATGTAATGAGTTTGCATAAGATCGAACCGCGAAATAGTAACCTCTAGTTGTAACACCGTTAACTAGTTTAGGTTTCTATTTCAATAGGATGACCTAGGTAACTCAATCTCAATACTGAGTCTGTTATGAACTCCTTTTTCAGGAGGGATTGTCCTTAGATTTTTATGGGTGAGAGTGGCCTGTTCACAGACTCAATAATCCTACCATTTCAAAGGCAAGACCGAATAGGGGCTGGGAACATAACAGTAAAAGATGGAATTCACTCCTTCCCCTATTGGAGTAAGTAGATGTGTGTTCCCTTAAGGGCTGATTCTGGGGCTTGAACAAAAGTGCGCTGTCCTCTCCTGGCTCGAGAGGAATTTCTGTTTAGTGTTTGGACCCGAAACAGGTTGTTCATTAGAGGGATCAGTGGTACTTAAGAATCCAGATGTAACCCAGGGGTAAACAGGTTGGTCAATATCCGTGGCCACGGAAATATTCTACAGTGAGAAGAGTGCAACTGTGGGTCTTTAGTGGAGTGACCCACAGTTAACGAATGTTGATTAACTTGATTAATGAGTTTAGCCGGTTAATCTCGTATCGTTGGAGCTTCTGATCTGTAGGTCCATTAGGTCCACCTGCTAGCTCGTAACGGGTGTTGAGATTATTTAGTCTTGAAAATTAAGGGATTTAATATAATGTATGGAGATACATTATAATATCAATTTAATTAGAGAATTAAACTTTACAATAAAATTAATTTTGGATGTGATTCGAAAATTAATTAGTGAGGGAATTATTAATTTAATTAAATATGTGATATTTGATTAAATTCATGAATTAATTAATTGGGGAATTAAATAATTAAATTAAATTTGGTTAAATATGGTTTAATCAAATTAATGTTATAGTTTATGTTAATGTACATTTTGATGCACATTAAAACTATAGGTTAAATTAGAGAGATCAAATTGAATATGATTCAATTATAAAAGTAATTAATATTTGATATTTAATTAGCATGGATTCAATTAATTGAGAGTAAATTGAATGGCCAATTTAATCCAATTGAATATGATTTAAATTGAATTAAAAACCTTATATTATAATTGATTTAATTAAATTAATTATAATTAATTAATTAATTAAATATTTACTATTTAATTAATTGATGGCCAAGATCATTTAGGTAATAATCAACGATCAAGATTGAGTAGGGAAGATAACTTCCCTTCCCCACTTATCGTATGTTGAAGGGGAGTTCCCTACAGTTACGTTCAATCTCTCACTTACGGGAAAAACTGTTCTCTCATAAAAATTCTCTCCCAAATCTACAACAACTCTTCTTGCTGTAGAATTCCCTTCCAAGACATCTTTTTGGCTCCCACAAGTCGGTTTTCATAGCCCAAGAGTCATAGCGGGTGATCCGACGTGGTGGTGTTCGTTGGGAGCAAAAACTACATGAATTGGAGCATCGTGCAGAGTTTTGATCTTCAATCCATCTAAGTGTTCTTGAATTTAAATAGTTTAGATCGTATTATAGCATGCTTAATCTAGAATTTGTAGAAAAATTGTTTCTATTTTAGATTGCCAACGTACTGGTATTTTATTTCGTAATTAAAATTGAGTAACGGTTTGATTTAATTCTGCTGCGCAAGGGCTTTAATCCCTTCAAATGGTATCAGAGCCATCTCCAATTTTAATTATTGAATTAAAATTTGCGTTGGTCCTTAGGTGGAAATTTTGCATTATGAATGTATGGTTTGCTGTAAACTATTTTGGTTTAATTGGCCTTAGATTTACAAATTTTATGTGATTTCATCATGTAAAGGCCCCTGTGTTTTTTGGCATTTTGAGTAAATCGTGTCTATGTAAGTCCATGTCTATCAATAAGATTGAATTTGGTGAAAACCGAGACCAAATTTGGCTAAAAATGGTGAAAAACAGTGGCTAAAACGAAGAACACAATGCTGGAATCGGAAAAAAAAAAAACGAAAAATCGCGTAGGCGTAAGGGCTGACGTCAGCGTGACGTCGCGATGCGTGATCTAGCGTCGGTTCGACTGTATGGCATGCGGTTCATCATTTTGTTCACTGGTTCGTTGACTGACTCAACGGTTCGCGCGCGATTCAGTGGTTCTTCAGTGGTTCCTTGACTGGTTTTGACTGGTTCGCGGGTTTTGACTCTAGTTCAGTGCTTTTTGGACTGGTTTTGACCGTTTTTTTACCTGGTTTAGGGATTTTATGGCTGGTTTGGTCTGGTTTTTTGAGTGGCTAAAGGCTTTTAGGATAGATTTTTGTAAAATTAATGTAATTTTATGCTTTAATTTTTTCCTAGGGGCCAATTAACCGGTTCACATGCTATTTAATTGCTTTATGAATGTCATTTAGCTGAATCCCACCATAGGTTAAACATGTTTCATGCATATTTATGTTATAATTGTTATAACATATGATAAATATGTATGATTTAATTTCATGAGTGATTTAGTATAATTGTTATATTAAATATATGAAATTGGAGAAGCATGATGCATGACATTAATTTAGATAAGGGTAAAATACACTTTTGGTCCCCGAGGTTTGGGTTAAGTTACACTTTGGTCCCTGAGTTTTCAAACTCAACAAAATTACCCCTAAGGTTTGAGATAAGGGGCAATTTGGTCCCTGCCGTCCATTTTGCCGTTACATACTAACAAAATGCTGATGTGGCCATATTTTTTAATTAAAAAAATTATTATTTTTTTATTTTTTAAAATAAAATCAATAAAAACAAAAAAAAATATTAATTTTTTAATATATTTTTATTTCTTTTTTCTTTTTTCTCCTTATTCAACAAGCTGAATCCCCAAACTCCTTTCTTCCTCTTCAACATTAGGCGTTCTGTTTTCTTCTTCTTCTTCACCGGCGGCCGGTGGCCGCTACCGGCAACAGTGGGCGGCCACCGACGTTTTTTTTTTCTTTCTCTTTCTCTTCTCTCCCTTTCCTCCCTCTCACGCGACCTCCCCCTCCTTCGATTTTGAGTTCGTCGGCGCTCTCCCTTTCGTTTTTCCTCTGGCAACAGCAAGATCTCACCGTCTTTCGCCCAGATCTGTTGAAGCTCGCCGTCATTCGCCCAGATCCATCGCTCGCAAGTGTCTTAATCTCGTCATCGTCTCCCTCGTCGAGACCCTCGTTGCAAAGCACCCAGATCTGAAGAGAAACCCACGCACGAAGGAAGATGTCAAGACTGCTCACGTTTCCCACGTCGGACACGGAGGAGTGAGGTCCCTCCTCCCTCCCCTTCCTCTCTTTTTACTTTTTATTTTTTATTTTTTTAAAACAAAATCAGTGAAGAACAAAAAGAGAAGAAGAAGAAAGAAGAAAAAAATTCAATCGTCGGTGTAGACATCGTATTTGGTCCGGCTTGATTTTGTTGATTTATATTATGCTTTTACCTTTTCACTTTTGTTGTTATTGTTGTTATTGTTATTGTTATTATTGTTATTATTATTATGATTATTATTATTATTATTATTATGTAAAAAGAAAAAGAAAATGTAGAAAAAAATTATTTTAATTAAAATAAGAAAAAGAAAAAAATCATTCCTTCTTCCTTACGTTTTCAATCCCTTTCCCTTAATTTTCTCTACACTAACACACTTCTCCCCCAATAATCTCAATCCTCTCTCCCACATTTCCACTATCCTACACTCTTTGGTTTACTATTTAGAGTGTGTCAAGTGAGCTATAAAAGGGAGAAACCAAAACAAGAAAAGGGGAAAGCAAGTTTGGAGGTAAAATGATAAAAGGGAATGGGAAGAAATTTGGGTATATCTTCATACCTTAAAGCTCCATTTTCTCTCTCATCAACCCACATTCTCCCCTCTTCTTCCATTAATTTCTCATAAAACCCACTTTCTCTCTCTAAACTCCAAATGACCACCATTAACTCCGGTGAACTTGCACGAATCCACGATCTGCTGCGACGTTGAACGCCGGTGACTCCAAGCAGCCCAACACCGAGCCTGCAGCTGAACACCAGCAAACCCACAACCCCGTAACATACTCACTCGCAAATCCGCAACTCCGACTTAAAAGCCTGCAGCAGCCAACGAACCTACAACCTTCGACGTGATATTCCGACGACTCAATCACGAAAGAGAAAGGTGAGAATCAAGGGAAGAAGAAAAAGAAAAAAAAAAGAAAAGAAGAAGAGCACCTTGGGAAAAATCGTGAAGAAGGAGATGAGGGGGAAAGAAAAGAGAAAAGAAAGGTAGTGGGCCCATTTTCTTTTTATTTATTTATTTTTATATTATCTTTCCTCATCATTTTCTTTTCTTTATCCATTCTTTGTTTTGTTTTTGTTTTTTTTTTTTAAGTTATTTATTTATTTATTTCTTTGATTTTGGAGTTTATTTCATTAAATTGATTTATTTAAATTAGTCTTTCAAATCTACTTGGATCTTAATTGAGAGTCTTCAAATCAAATTTCTAGTGGGATTTTAATAAGAAGTTTCCAAATTAATTCAATTGGTTTTAAATTGAATTCTATTGTCAATTTCAATTGGATTTTAATAGGAGATTTTCAACTTTAAATTAGATTTATTTTAATTGAGGTTTAACTTCAAATTTCTAATTTAAATTTGAATTTGTATTTCCTTAATTAATTTCCATTGGGTAATAATTAAAATTTTCAATTTGTTTTAAATTTGGAATTTTAACACTCTCAATTTGATTTTACTTTGGATTTTCCAAGTGAATTTCAATTTGATTTTGATTTAGATTTTCAAAATTGATTTCAATTGATTGGAAATTGAGTTTTTTTTTTCAAATAAATTTTAAAATAGGTTTTGACTGAAATTCCGAAATCAATTTTAATTAGCATTTCAATTTTCCTCTTCAAATTGAATTTTATGTTAAAATCTCCAAAGGATCTCAATTGGATTTTCAATTAGAATTTCCCGAATTCAAGTTCAGATTGGTCTTAATTTGAAATTTAATTTGGGATTTCAACTTTTGTTTGTTTTTAATTTGATTTCATTTTGACATTTACAAATGAATTTCAATTTGGAATTGCCCAAATGAATTTCAATTGGAATTTAATTTGGAATTTCACTCTCCCCTCAATTGGTTTTAATCTCGAATTCAATGAGTTTCAAAGTGATTTTGGATTTTTTTCAAATTAATTTCAAATTGTATCTAATTAACCTAGAATTTCTAAGCAAAATTCAAAATAGGTTTTAATTTAGAATTTCAGAATCAATGTCAATTTGGTTCTAAATTAAAGTTTCCAAATCAATGTCTTTTGATTTTATATTGAAAATCAATTTCAATTTTAAACTAAATTGGAAATCAATTTCAAAGGTTAAATAAAATTTCAAAAGCAAAATTTAATATTTTGAATGGTTAAAATAGATTGATTATGAAAACTTTAATGCTAATTTTGTCTAAGAACGGGTACTTAAGCTGACCGAAAGGGAACATCCTGCCTGGAAATTAGCCTAAATTTTAACTAGTCAATTATTTTGGCAATCAAAATTTAAATTTGATTAACTTAGATCTTTTCAAATCAATTTCAATTTGATTCTAAATTGGATTTTCCAAATGAATTCCAAAATGATTTTACTTTAGTAATTTCAAATGAATTTTTAATTGAATTTTATTTAAAAATAAAAAATATTTTTTTCATTATGGTGTCATACCACTCATGATTATTAGTTCACATTTTATTGTTGAAATGTGAAATAATAGATGTGAGACAAAATAGCTCATGTACAACCTATGACGGAGTTGAGATAATTTCTCAAATTCTTGAGGTGACAAATTTTCTTTTAATTAAAAGAAGATTTCAACATGACAAACAATTATTGGATATAACCCCATTCACTACATCAAAACCTTACTTTATTTTTAAAGCTAAGGTAAGATCAAGTGGAACATTTATTTATTTGTTTATTTCTTCAAAATAAAGGACCGTTTCATGTTATAAAAGGATAATTTTAAAATAAAATATGGTAACCGTTTTTAAAACGGGTGTTGTAGGGGTGCTAACACCTTCCCTACGCTCAATCAACTCTCGAGCCTAATTTTTGGTTTTCAAAGACTGATTTTTCTTTAAAGTGGGTGACCAATCACACCCCAAGATGATTGGTGGCGACTCCAAACCTCTCACCTCGAAAGAGACCCTTAGGAAAGGACGTCGACCGCTCCGCGTCGCGATGACGTTGCGACAGCTTGGCGACTCCACTGGGGACTTTAGAGTGGCTAGAGAGTCAAGCCACTTCAATTTTATTTTTCTATTATCCTTTTATTAATTTATTTGGTTCCTTATGTTATTTTATTTTTGTATGATTTATTTATGTAATTTTACTTTTTTTTAGATCATCATGCATTTCACACAATCACAGCTCTATACCCTTTAGGATTAGAATCGAGGATGTAGTAGTGTCGACCTTCGAAGGGACATAATTTCCCTCGCATAGGCGCACGAAAAATTCTCACTCAGGTTAGTTCATCTGTTATTTGATAACATTTGGATTAATTTGGGAGCCTTTCATCCATTAGTGTTAGAATCTTTCTACCCTCACTTCATTATCATAGTTCTGGGTCATTTATTTTTTATTCTCATTATTGTTGTGCATGGGTTAATCATGGTAATTAGGTGGGCAATTAGAACTTATGGACCCATTTCATTTTTGATTTGTAAAAATGGACCCCTTTTTAAAAATCTCTTATTTGGGGACTCTTTGCTGACTTTAATGATGTCAGCAAAGATGTAAAAAGTCAATTATAGCCTCTCTTCAATTTTCAATATGAGGCAAAACCATTGAAAACATAAAAAAAAAAAAGAAGAAAACAAAACCTACCACTTGATTTTTTTTTAAAAAAAAAGAATTAGAAGAAGGAGAAGAAACAAGATCTGCGCTTTGATTAAAATAAAAAAAATCAAGATTTGGACAAAACGGCAGCGAACACAACCGCGATTGAGTGTTTTGAGATTTGGAAATCGTGAACTATTCGCCGTCGTGTTTTGAGCGTTGTGTTCGCTGCTCAAAATCTCATGAGATTTGGACAAAACACTCAAAACACTCAATCATTCCATGCATTCCCGGCCGAATTTTGGCCGGGAATGCATGAATCCCAACGGGAAATGCATGAATCCCGGTCGGGATTCATTATTTTGGCTAGATTTGCATGGTTTCCAGCCAAAATTCAACTAGGAATGAATGAATCCCGACCATTTTCGATTGAAATTTACTGAATTCGGTCGGATTCATTAATTTTGGGCAAATTTAGTCGGTTGCATGATTATTTGTCAAAATTCGATCGGGATTCATTAAATTCAATCAAATTTTGTCGCACGAATTTTATCCCAATTTCGGTTGGAATTTTTAAGAAGATAACTTGGACAAAGGGCAAGGCTAATTTTGTCTTTTCACAACCACAGGGGTCCCCAAATAAGAGATTTAAAAAATTGGGCCCATTTTTACAAACCAAAATTCAAATGGGCCCATAAGTTCCAATTGCCCTAATTAGGTTTCAACTATTTCTTTTTCATGTCATCTTACCTTCATTTTTTTTTTTTTGGGATTTTATTAAAAAATGAAGTCATTCCTCATTGTTTTGGAAAAAACTTCTTTAAAAAATAAGGGGTCTTCCTTTTTTCCTTAGAAAAAAAGCTTTCTTTAAAAAGAAAAGTCTTTCTATCTTCGTCGTTTTTTTTTCAAGTATTCTAATCTTCCATTTCTTTTAAGGGTTTTGTCTCTCTTTCTTTTGGATTTTTTTTTTTTTTAAAGGGAGAAAATTTCTTTAAAATGAAGGTTTTTTTCTTCCTCTTCAATTATTTTCCATCTCATTCAGTCCTTGGCCATTTGTTTTTTTATCTCATTCCCCAAGTCATGCATCACATTCGAAATTAGTATTGTCAACCTTCGAAGGGACATCATTGTCCTCGTGTAGGCGCACAAAAATTTTTGCTCAAGTTAATTTAATTGTTATTTTATAACATTGAATTAATTTTGAGACCTTTTTTTTAGGATTAGAATTTTAATCTCACATTATTCACACCCCTCATGTTAATTCATTTGTTATTTTATAACATTTGAATGAATTTAAGACCATTTTTCCTTCTAGGATTAAAATTTTATCCTCACATCATTCTCCATCACTCAAGTTAATTCCATTGTTATTTTATAACATTGAGATTGACTTGATATCCTTTGTTTTCTAGGATTAGAATTTTAATTTCACATTATCCTCACCACTCAAGTTAATTCAATTGTTATCTTATAACATTGAAATTGACTTGAGATCATTTGTTTCAAGTCAAGTTAATTTAATTGTTATCTTATAACATTGAAATTAACCTGAGATCCTTTGTTTCCTAGGATTAGAAATTTTATTCTCTGTCATTTTTACAATTCTTTGTCAAATATCTTCTTCATTATTTTTATTTTATCATTTATTTGTAAATATTCTTGTGAAACAAAAAAAAGGAATATTAATGTTTTTTTTTTTTGTTTGGAAACAATAGGATCTTTTGTAAAAAAAAAGAGGCAAAATAATTTCTTTTATTTTTTTATTGTTTCCTTTCTTTTTAAAAAAAAAAAAAGAAAAAAAGAAAAAGAAAAAGAGTTCCATTTAACTTGAGTGAATCTCTCCTTTTAAAATTTGTATTTTTCCATTTTTTTTAAGAAATAAATTGTGGAGATAAATTTTTACCTTGAAATAAATTCTCCATATATCTTTCAGAAAAATGAAAAATTCTCATTTTCTCTCCTTATAGTTTTAAGTTGCACATCTAGCACATATTTGAGTCTTAGGAGTCATGCACCATTTAGTTTAGGTTCATTTTATTCACGACCTTTGGGATCATATTTTTCATGATGAAGTAGTGTCGACCTTCGAGGGGATATAATTGCCCCCGTGCAGGCACATGAAAAATCTTCAGTCAAGTTAATTATTTGTTATTTTATAACATTGAAATTAATTTTTGAACCTTTAGATCAAGTTCGAATTTCTCACTTTATTATGGTTAGAATTATCTTTATTTCACCATTCATCACAATATTTTCTTCATAGACCATCATCTAGGATTAGAGCATTCGTATGATAGAGTAGTGTCGAGTTTTAATACCCTTGTTCCTCATATCCATTCATTTATCATAAGATCCCGAGTTCATCTTTAGAACAAGAGTGTCATGCATTTGGATCTATATATGTTCACACTTGCATAAATGACTCTCATGCAAACACAAAAAAATCTTTCACTCATGTTTGTAAATAGGAGATATTTTTTCTCTTCATGAGATGCATTTAGGACTTAGTAGGCATTTTTCATGCATTTCAATCCATGTTTACAATTTACACATTTTTCCCATACATCATTATCTCATATTTCATGTTAAGGTCATTTAAAAAAAAAAAATTCTTCTTGCATTTTTTACTCAATAATGGCATAGTGTCTTCTCATGTATCAATTTTCATTTTTCTTTTATCACATTCTTCGATTACATCATTCAGTTGTATTCCATGAAAAAAACTTGTATAAAAAGAAAATGGCTCAATAACCACATGCTCGTCGTTCTTACAAACTACAAGGCAAAGACATGGAAGGACAGAATGTTGAGCAATCTCATGAACAAGCCATGAAAATTCTCTCTTTTGGAGAATGGTGAAACAGTGGCAGATGTCTCTCAACCTGACATCCTAGTCAATAATCCTGGTGACTTACCTCATTCGCACAAGTCAGAAATATCTCTTTGTCAGCCAACTAGAGATTTCACTCAACCACAGTCATCACCCCCCCTTCAGCAAGCTATCAGTTTTCATGTTTTTCAAGAGGGTCAATCTAGCATAAGTCGTCAAACTGAATCTGCGTTCCAGAAACCTATCCCACTGAAAGCAACTTCCAATGTTCCTAAACTTCATGATCCTGTAATTTGAAGAGCCTTGACTGGAAAAGGTAAAAAAGTTATTACCAAGAAAAGGTTGAAATGCTTGAGAAAAGATTAAATGTGATTGAAGGGGCTGACATCTTTGATAATGTTGGTCCTACCCAATTATGTCTGGTGTCGAACTTGGTTATTCCACCCAAATTCAAAGTACCTAAGTTTGGAAAATATGATGTGACGTCTTGTCTCAAAAGCCACCTCGTTCTGTATTGCAGAAAGATGTCAGCACATTCTCAAAATGACAAGCTCCTCATACACTATTTTCAAGATAGTTTAACTGGTCTAGCATCTCGTTGGTATATCCAATTAGACAGTAGACATATCCGTTCTTGGAGGAGCTTGGTTGATTCCTTTTTTAAGAAATATAAGCATAATGTAAACATGGCTCCTGATCGATTATACTTGCAGAACATGGGGAGGAAGAAAGTCGAGAGCTTTACATAATATGTTCAAAGGTGGAGGTATACAACTGCACAAGTACTCTCCCATCTTTAACTAACAAGGAATTGACAACTATGTTCCTTAATACCCTTGAATCTCCCTACTATGATCGAATGATAGGAAGTGCATCCACCAATTTTTAAGACATCATGATAATTGGAGAAAGAATAGAATACGGGGTTAAGCATGGAAGGATATTCGATAATGCAATGGAATCGAAGATGAAGAAGACTGCTCAAAGGATCAACAAGTCCAAGTAATATTTTCTACTCCAAGACTTATTCACAACTACAAAGAAAATCAGCAAAGTTCTCCTCAAAGCCATTTGCTAATTCACCTATTTTGTAGCATAATCCACAACCAACAAGGTTGACTGTTTCTTACGATCATAATGGTAAGAGGTAGCAAAGGTGGAGAATGTCGATCCAATACCAGTTGCATTTATCGAGTCTTCGTCGTGCTTATTCAGGTAAAACCTATTGGTACTCATGCTTACAATACCAATTCAATCTCTCCATACCCAAAGTAGTGAGATCCCAATATCATGGAAGAGCTTTAGGCCACGAAGGAATCGAAGCATCGTGTGCAAGATCGAATGAAGGCAGTTCAAGCATTAATCATTAGAGTTTGGGGCTTTTATTCACATGAGAAGAAATATTTAGTGTATCTAATAAAGTCTCTACTTCTCTTTGAATTGTCTTTAAGATTATGAAATTCAAAGATAGACAAGGGCCCATGTTGAGTCTGTTTGACTGCATGAGCATGCTTGCTGTTTATCGATTTTCTAGACTCGAGTAGTGTTGCCCAATCTCTAGGAGCCCTTCGAATCCCTAAATGCATCATTTGTGCTTGCTGTCCAACGGCTGAAAAGTCTTGGATAAGGTCATTCGGCGAATACCCATTGCCCATTGAGCCTTAAACATGGTTGCCCATAGTCTAAAGGTCCGGGTTTTTAATTTGGGAATTTTGAGTGGTCGTTCAGCAAGCTTGTTTAGAGTATCTTTGCTTTGGTCCTAATTCGATAGAAATTATCCTCGTGTTTAGGTGCTTTCTTGGACTACCTTCGATTGCTGAGGTTGCCTTAGGAGCGCTATTTGTAAGTAGTTTCTACTTACTAAGCTTGTTTGACTGCCTGAAGCATGTTTGTTTGTTATCCGTTTTCCTTATATATATGCTGAGTATGAACTGTTATGTATACACTTGTGAGTATTGAAATGGTTGTATTAATCTTGTATTGTGGATATTGCATTCCTTGAGACGTGTACGCTTAAGAAGTATAAGCATGATAGATACTTGTCTTAGGCTTAGTGACTGTTGAGTCAAGCATGATGAGTCTGGCTTGCATGTTGGATGGGGGATGTGTAGCATGAGTCGGGTGTGAGGCACAGCACATGGTGCGTAATTCATGTGTAGCGGAGCGTGACGCGGAAATCACGTGGGTTGTGAGTGCGGAGTGTGACGCAGAAATCACGTAAGAGTGGCGCAACACATGGCGCGGAATTCATGTGGGGTAGGTGCGGAGCGTGACGCGGAAATCACGTAAATTGCGCAGCACATGGCGCGGAATTCATGTGTAGCGGAGCATGACGCGGAAATCATGTAAGTAGCACAGCACATGGTGCGGAATTCATGTGTAGCGGAGCATGACGCGGAAATCATGTAGTTAGCGGAGCATGACGCGGAAATCATGTAGTTGCGGAGCATGACGCGGAAATCGTGTGGGGTCTAGTGCATGTGTTGCATAGTGTGTGATGCATTTGCATAAGTTTGTCGTTTTAAGCATGTTGTTAGTTATGGCTTAAAAGCACGTGTGGATATTTGTGGTTGCTAAAGCATGATGCTTGTTCGTGGTTGTGAAAGCATGTTGAATGCGTGTGTAAAGCATGTTGATTGCTTTGTTTGTTGTTTGTGGCTTGGTAAGTGTGAGCTACTTACTAGTACCACGGTTGTACTGATACCACCTTCCCCACCTTCCCCCAAACATTTTAGATGTTGCAGGTTACGTTGATGAGCTGGATCCTGGTGAGGAAGAGGAGAACTGCGAGGAAAGATTCCTAGATCGATGGTTTCCATGTTATGTTTTCCTAGAGTTGTAATAAGTTAGCTGGAGAATGGTTGTTTTCGAGTTTATAAACTAGATTGGATAGTTTTGTCGAGTTTAATAATGTACATGGCTAGTGAACTAGCTCAGTTGTTAATAGAATGTCTTTATGATTCCGCTGCATGATTTTTGGTTATTGTATGTTGCTACGAGTTTCTGTCTCGACTAGAGGAGATAGGTTGTGAAATCTGAATGTAGTTTGGTGGAGTTTGGCTTATGCATGGTTAGAAGTGTCAAATGTCTTTATCAGGTGTTGTGAAAATTTTGGTTCAGGCCATTTTACGCCGTTATGTTGCCGAAATTTTCGGTACGCTCGGTTTTAAAGTGGTTCAGATCCGTAGCTAAGGGATTAGAGTTGTAGTGGCGTCTCTAGGCAAGGGTTGGAAAACCTGGGGCGTTACAGTTGGTATCAGAGCGATTACGTTCTTGTAGACTGACCTAGATAACCTAGGTTGTTTAGTTGTGAGAGTTAGAGGTTGTTCCTCGTTCTCCTCTCCATCACCAGGTATGGAAACATCATTATTTATTGTTTGATGATATACTCTGGATGTATGAGTTATCTGTCTGTCTGATATTGTTTTGTTTGCTTATTAGTTGCTTTGCCTTGTTCAAGCATGTTGGTTTCCTTGGTTGCCTTATTTGGTAGAAGCTAGGCCTAGGATGTTCCCTTTAGGTTGTTAGGTAGCTTGTTTGGTTTGTGTGCATGTTGCTTGGTAGTAAGAGTAGGATGTTGCCAAAGATCCTAGATAGCTTGCATGCTTTCTTTATGCATGTTGCGTGCCCTCTAATCTAGATTGCTGCCTTAGGTTGAGGTTAGTCCCTCCTATTCAAGCTTCTTTGAAGAGTTCATTTAGTGAGTTCCTTGTTCCCTCTCTTAGCGATGAGTTCTAGTGGGAGTTGGAAAAAAATGGTCATTCTAGCTCTCCTATAGTTCTTGAAGTTAATTCGCGCCTCGAGGTGAATTCCCTTGTTCTTCTCCCGATGCCCCAAACGGTGTTGACATTGGATGCATTGCAAGCTTTGATTGACAATGCAATCCAAAGCAACTTGCAGCACCTTGGTGTGAACCAAGTCCCTGCTCATAGACGAGAAGCTCAGTTCTTTCGAAGCTTCAAGAAAGCAAGGCCCTTCCACTCGATGGCCAACTTGATATTCGAGAGTGGTTGAAGAATGATCTTCGAAGGTAGAAGCCCTGTTCTAAAATCTCTGAGCTAATGCCTTGGATTTCGAATGAAGAACTCAAAGTATCCAGAGCTCTTCGATGTCGAATCTGAAGAAGAGGAAAGTCCCTAAGGTGGGGAGTCGGTTTCAAATCCCATTTCCAAGCTAGTGCTCTTTCCTCGAGTTTATCTATTGCTCTGGAATTACCCGGAATTACCCTTCCTCTTTCAGCGCTTTGTCATCAGATTCTATTTGTGAAGTGAG
The DNA here is from genome assembly GCA_017139565.1 of Luffa aegyptiaca. Taxonomy (NCBI): domain Eukaryota; kingdom Viridiplantae; phylum Streptophyta; class Magnoliopsida; order Cucurbitales; family Cucurbitaceae; genus Luffa; species Luffa aegyptiaca. The sequence goes on from CM029407.1 coordinate 41,407,851, forward strand.
ATCTTAGTCTTGCTTTGATAGGTTTTTGTTGCATCAGTTAGATCTTTCGTTTCCTATGAAGTTAGTGAAGCTAGTAAGTTGGTTTCCAAGCTCTACCAAGTGTTGCCTTGATTCTAGGGAGCCGAGAGATTTCCTTGTAATAGGTGAAGTTGGCGAACCTCTTAGTTTTATCTAGTTTCAAGGAAAAGATCTTCCTAGAACGGTTTGGTGATCTAGCTTCTTAAGTTGTGATCGTGGAATTATCGTTCCAAGGTTGCTTTCAAAACAAAGTTCGAGTGTTGCAGGCTTGCTGTTAGGTCTTCGGGCTAAAATAGCTTTGCAACTGTTATGGATGTTCTGTAGTGCTTAGATTCTCTGTTCTTAGATCTTTTCAAGGCTCTGTTGATGTTGCCTAGTTTCTAAGGAGTCGAGAAACTTCCTTGAGGTAGGCAAAAGTTTTCCTTCGGTTAAGTTTTGTATCCAGCCTCTCTAGCTGAATGTCAAGGAGTTAGCTTTCCAAGGATGCCTAAAAGCGAGGTTTAAGCGTTGCAAGCTTCTGATATGTTTTCGGGCTCGTGGTTAGCCTTGCCGCTGGTTGGATTTCAAGAATCAAGTCTCGAGGTTTGTGGACTTGCTCGTGACGATGCTCATTATGGTGTTGGTTTTTCAAACCAAGAGTTAGAGCAATTCCCTCACGCAGTAAGGTCTCAACCAAAGCCAAGGTGATATTGAGAATCAGTATCGAGTCATGACCGTAGCGTCAGCTGTTGTCACGACGAAGTTTCCTTGGTATGCAGTATAAAGAAGTGCCAACGGTGGAGTAGTGTCATCTCGTAGCCTTTCTTGAAGGATGGTTTGAAAAGGTGAGTTGGCGCAGCGGAAGCCGTTTCAAAGTTATTGTTCCTTCCTTCAGTGGTGCCTAATTGAAGTTGGTGGTTGGAACTTACCAACTAATTGGGTTTAGGTTGGTGAAGTTGTTGATAAAGCCTCCTGCAGGTTGGAGTCGTGGTTAAGTCGTTGATGGTAGGTTCTAAAGTGTCTAGCTCAAGGTTTAAGCTGGCATTGACAACCTATGTGGTGTTAGTAGCATCAGCGAATAGAAATTTCTTGTAGGTCGTGCAAGATCGAAGTTTGGATTCGATTTTGTTGAGATGTTTGAGTTCTTGATGAGAAGTGGGGTTGTTTGTAAGCAAGCTTTGCTTCAAGTGTTGTATGTTCAACACGACTCGTCTCAAGAGTTGTTGTTATGCATACACATCACCTATTCCTCTTGTGCCTCAGTTTTAAGCTTTGGGATCCTAGAGGAAAATTGGTTTGTTAAGCAAAAGCCTCTGGTGTTAAATGTCTTGTGAAGCGTGAGTTGGAGTCAAGGCCAGTCCACCAGTGTGGTTAGGCGAGCGCTTTTGAGAATTTGGAGTTCAGCTTAGGTGATCCCGTGTTCTAGCTCATGGTGTTGTTAAAAGGCTTCTTTGCTCGTTGATAAGAAGCATAACCTGGGTTCATTGGACCTTAAAAGGTCTTGAAGCGCATCAAGCCTGTTGTTTACAGGTTTGCGTTATCACTGGCCATGTCAACTATGCATGACGTGTTGTATGTGTCCATGGTGTGGAAATGCGTGTGTGACCCTTCGCATGTGTTGAATCCTGAACCTCTGTTGCTGAGTAAGGACTTCACGTATGTGGAATAGTCTGTCAAGATCCTAGCGAATGAAGCAAAGGTTCTGAGAAGCAAGACTTTTGTTATGGTGGACGTTGTGGTTGAACCGTAAAGCAGAAGGTGCTTTTGGGGAAAGTTGTTGGAATTGTTCGAGCGATAGTCTCTCGAGGACGAAAGCTTTTAAGGTGGGGAGAATGTAACGCCCCGTGCTTTTTGGGTGTTATTTAAATTCCGTACATAAAGTCGAATGAAAATATATTTATTATTTGGGCTTTTGATATGGATTTATAATTTAATACCAAGGCATTGGGAAATTATTCTCGGGATATGAGCGTTACATAAATTAAATCTCTCCCTAAGACCCGGTTTAATCTGAGTCGGTTGAAAAGTTTAAGCGTTATAATTCAATTATGCGCTGAGTATTGGGTTTCGGTTGAGGGGAAAATCCTATTCTTGGAAGATATTTTTGGGTCTTTGATATTTTGTAAAAGAGAAAAGAAAAGGAATTAAGGAAAGAAAAAAAAAAGCCCTAGCCACTATTCATCATCTTCTTCCTCTCCCTCTCAAGCTTGTGTGAAGACCCCCCCTTCTTTTTCCATTTTGCAGCCAACCCTCCCCGAAGTGCACCGCCGCCAACCCAGCTGCCGGTGACCAAATCGCGCCACCACCGTCATTGAGTCGCTGCCTCCAGTTCGCGCCGCCGCCGCGTGGGTTCTTCTCCACGCGATTCCTCTTCGCATCGTCTCTCTTTCTTCGCGCTGCCTCCCTCCGCGAGCCCTCCCTCTCTTCGGTCTCTCTCTCTCTCTCAGCCACAGCCGCTCGAGCTCCAGCCGTCGTCGTCCCTGTTCCGTTCGCGTCGTCGCCGTGGAGTCGCGCGGGTCTCTGTCCGTGTGTTTTTCGGCCAAGAAGCCTCGTGGGTCAGCCTTTTCCTTCCGTTTTCAGCAAGGAAAGATCGTGGGTAAGTCTCTTTTCTCTCGATCTAGGTGTTTTGAGGCCCGATCTAACTCCTTTGAGTCCGTATTGATTAGATCTCGCGCGGACAGCACCTTGAAGCCCCGTCTCCTCCGCGTTTCAGCCTTAGAACTCGTGGGTAAGCCGTTTTCCTTTCCTTTTCCATGTTGTTTAAGGTCGGTCTAAGGTTTCTCTTGGTTCAATGTTGTTAGATCTCGCGTGTCAAGCGATTCGGAGCCCTGTCGTTCCCGTTTCAGTCGATTCCGCCTCTGTCCAGCAACGTTTTCGGTTGTTGTTGGTGTCGTTTGGCGTTTCCAGTAAGTCTAATCCCTTACCCATGCTTGTATGGTGTTAAGATTAATTACCCATAATGTTTAGGTGCTGGAAAATCTAAGTAGCCTTGAAAATTCTGATATGCAGCGCCGTCTTTGCTCAGTTCGTGAGTGGTTCGGCGTCAATTATCGTTTCCGGTAAGTCTAGGCTCTTACCCATGTTCAGTTGGTGTTAGAATCAAATGCCCAATGGTTTAGGTGCTGAAATTTTAACATTAGCGTTGATTTTCTGATCCGCAGCGCTGTCTAAGTGTTCGATTAAGTTCGATACACTTCAACTCGAGTACCCATCGCCCAAGGAACGTTCTAACACGTTGTTAGAGGTTAGAATAACCCGCCTATCGTGAAAGCGGGTCCGTTTGGTATGTTTCCTCGCTGCCCCTAGCTTGATAGTCTCAAGTTTGTTGCCCTCTAGTTGTTCTAGCCTTAGAAGCATGTTTTAGGTTGTTGTCCACTAGCTATATAGGCTTTTGAAATGTTGCCCAGCCGCTATAGGTCCTAGAATATGCATTCAAAGGGATCGTTGTTGTTGTTTTGGGTAAAAAGCATGTATTAAGTCTATGCCCATTTAGTCTCTTCTTCTATTTAGCTTTGCCCAACCTCTTTGGAGTCCTTAGAATGAATAATTAAGAGGTTTTGCTTGCTGGTCGTGGTTTAAAAAGCATGTTTAAATATCGCCTATCGGTTTTCTAGACTCGAGTAGTGTTGCCCAATCTCTAGGAGCCCTTCGAATCCCTAAATGCATCTTTTGTGCTTGCTGTCCAACGGCTGAAAAGTCTTGGATAAGGTCATTCGGCGAATACTCATTGCCCATTGAGCCTTAAACATGGTTGCCCATAGTCTAAAGGTCCGGGTTTTTAATTTGGGAATTTTGAGTGGTCGTTCTGCAAGCTTGTTTAGAGTATCTTTGCTTTGGTCCTAATTCGATAGAAATTATCCTTATGTTTAGGTGCTTTCTTGGACTATCTTGGATTGCTGAGGTTGCCTTAGGAGCGCTATTTGTAAGTAGTTTCTACTTACTAAGCTTGTTTGACTGCCTGAAGCATGTTTGTTTGTTATCCGTTTTCCTTATATATATGCTGAGTATGAACTGTTATGTATACACTTGTGAGTATTGAAATGGTTGTATTAATCTTGTATTGTGGATATTGCATTCCTTGAGACGTGTACGCTTAAGAAGTATAAGCATGATAGATACTTGTCTTAGGCTTAGTGACTGTTGAGTCAAGCAAGATGAGTCTGGCTTGCATGTTGCATGGGGGATGTGTAGCATGAGTCGGGTGTGAGGCACAGCACATGGTGCGTAATTCATGTGTAGCGGAGCGTGACGCGGAAATCACGTGGGTTGTGAGTGCGGAGCGTGACGCGGAAATCACGTAAGAGTGGCGCAACACATGGCGCGGAATTCATGTGGGGTAGGTGCGGAGCGTGACGCGGAAATCACGTAAATTGCGCAGCACATGGCGCAGAATTCATGTGTAGCGGAGCATGACGCGAAAATCATGTAAGTAGCACAACACATGGTGCAGAATTCATGTGTAGCGGAGCATGACGCGAAAATCATGTAGTTAGCAGAGCATGACGCGGAAATCATGTAGTTGCGGAGCATGACGCGGAAATCATGTGGGGTCTAGTGCGTGTGTTGCATAGTGTGTGATGCATTTGCACAAGTTTGTCGTTTTAAGCATGTTGTTAGTTATGGCTTAAAAGCACGTGTGGATATTTGTGGTTGCTAAAGAATGATGCTTGTTCGTGGTTGTGAAAGCATGTTGAATGCGTGTGTAAAGCATGTTGATTGCTTTGTTTGTTGTTTGTGGCTTGGTAAGTGTGAGCTACTTACCAGTACCACGGTTGTACTGATACCCCCTTCCCCACCTTCCCCCAAACATTTTAGATGTTGCAGGTTACGTTGATGAGCTGGATCCTGGTGAGGAAGAGGAGAACTGCGAGGAAAGATTCCTAGAGCAATGGTTTCCATGTTATGTTTTCCTAGAGTTGTAATAAGTTAGCTGGAGAATGGTTGTTTTCGAGTTTATAAACTAGATTGGATAGTTTGGTCGAGTTTAATAATGTATATGGCTAGTGAACTAGCTCAGTTGTTAATAGAATGTCTTTATGATTCCGCTGCATGATTTTTGGTTATTGTATGTTGCTACGAGTTTCTGTCTCGACTAGAGGAGATAGGTTGTGAAATCTGAATGTAGTTCTGTGGAGTTTGGCTTATGCATGGTTAGAAGTGTCAAATGTCTTTATCAGGTGTTGTGAAAATTTATGTTCAGGCCATTTTACGCCGTTATGTTGCCGAAATTTTCGGTACGCTCGGTTTTAAAGTGGTTCAGATCCGTAGCTAAGGGATTAGAGTTGTAGTGGCGTCTCTAGGCAAGGGTTGGAAAACCTGGGGCGTTACATAGACAAGGGCCCATGACTCAAGAACACATACATGAAATATGACTATCATAAGTTAGCTAAGTAGTCAGGAAGAACGTGGGCATGTGGAAATTGAGCTATTTTCTTTTGGTCAAGGTTTCATCATACATGCATTTATGCGTCATTCATTTCATATATTTTTTTCTTTTCTAAAGAAATAAAGTGATTTTTTATTGCAAACAAAAGCAAAACCACATGTTTCTTCCATAAAATTTTTAGGATCAAAGCTTACTTTGATCATTCTTGTCAATTAAAAGCTTAACAAGAATCTTAGACAACCATAGTGAGTTTCCATTTGGAGGAAGAGAAAAAAAGAAAAAGAAAAAGGAAAAAAGAGAAAAGAAAAAATGAGACAAAAAAGAAAAAAGAAAAGAAAAGAAAATGAATGCTCTCACTATCAAACCCTTTGCTAAACTCATCACATATAGGTGCGGTGAATCTTCATATTTGTCTATGAAGTATAGTCATACCTGTCAAGCCAGTTGCATATCAATAAGCTATACTCTCAATTTCTGTAATAACAGAAATTAAATCCTCAACAAGTATAAATAAAGAAGAAGTTGAGACTGAGAGACGAGAGAGGAAATCGTTTTCAGTGAGAGTGTGAGTACCTTGAGTAAAGCTCTGTAATTCTAAAATCTTAATGAAATTTCTCCCTTCTAAGAGTGGACGTAGGCCTTTGTTTGCCGAACCACTATACATCGAGTTGTTCTTCTTCTTTTTGTCTGAATGTTTGGTTTTCTGAGTGTTGCCATCTTCATCGTCTTCAAAGAGAGAGAGTTTTGGTGAGGTCTCCTTCAGTTGCTTTCTTGAGTGATTTTGGTCTGAATTTGTCATTTGCATGTTCACAGTGGTAGTGCTTTACACGCGTGAATAGAAGGTGAAGCTACGTGGCATCATAACAGTGGTATCAGAGACATATAGATCAATCAAGAACTTGAATCTTGAAGACAAAGAATGGAATTAGCACGATATGATATCGAGAAGTTTGATGGGAAGGGAGACTTCGACTTGTGGAAGGCCAAGATTAAAGCAATATTAGGCCAACAGAAGGCCCTACATGCCTTGACAGATCCAACTAAACTACCTACGACAATCTCAGAAGAAGATAAAGAAAGTATGATCAATACAACTTATGGAACTATTATTCTGAACCTCAGCAACAGTGTTTTGAGACAGGTTATTGATCAAGAAACCCCACAAAAGATCTGGAAAAAACTAAATGATCTTTATGAAACCAAAAGTGCACACAATCAGATGTATATGCGTGAAAAGTTCTTCACTTTCAAGATGGATGCTGCAAAGACACTGACCGAGAATCTTGATGAGTTTAAAAGAATGACATCTGAATTTAAGAACCTTGGAGAGAAAATAGGTGATGAAAATGAGGCGTTTGTCCTCCTAAATTCACTACCCGAAGCATACAAGGAAGTGAAGACAGCTCTCAAATATGGGAGAGAAAACATCACAACAGATGCAATTATCTCTGCTATAAGGACTAAAGAACTTGAAATACTGTCTTTAAAGAAAGAAACCAGTGAAGGGATGTTTGTCAAAGGGAAGAACAAGAATAAAGAAGGCAAAAATCAAGCGGATGATAAGAGCAAATCCAAGGTTAGATGCAACTATTATCACAAAGAAGGCCACATTAAAAGGGATTGTTATTCCCTAAAAAGAAAGAATCAGTACCAACGTTCTAAGAAGAATAAGCAACCAGAAGCATCGGTGGGAGAGAACTCCATTACGTATTCTGATGCACTTGCTACATCAGATAAGAAAGATGACCAATCTGAAGCATCCGAGAAGCATGATTGGGTCATTGATTCAGGGTGTTCATTCCACATGACACCCAATAAAGGTTAGTTTAGTTCTTATAGAGATTGGGATGGTGGCATTGTCTACATGGGGAATAATCACACATGTAGAGTTGTTGGAATTGGGTCAGTATCTTTGAAACTAAAGGATGGTTCAGTGAAGTTACTAAGAAATGTAAGGCATGTCCCAAATTTGAAACGCAATCTCATATCATTGGGAATGCTAGACTCAATAGGCTGCACCTATGGAGGGTGTGGAGGCACTATTGAAATAAGGAAGGACTCTAAGACAATGCTGATTGGTGAGAAGATAAACGGTCTGTATGTAGTAAAGGATGTGGAAATGCTGCAGACTGCGTTAGTGGTTTCACATAATCCCTTGTCAGAATGTGACTTGTGGCACAAAAGACTCTCTCACATCAGCACTAAGGGACTTCAAATTTTAGCCAAACAAAGAATACTTCCACAAGGAACAGGGGATGCACTTAGCTTCTGTGAACATTGTGCAGTCGGGAAGGCTAAGAGGCAAAGTTTCTCAAAATCCCAACAAACTTCCAAGGGGATCCTAGAATATGTCCATTCGGACTTATGGGGGCCAGCATCCACAAATTCTTTGAGTAATTCGAGGTATTTTCTAACTTTTACAGATGATTATTCAAGGAAGAGTTGGATTTTCTTTCTTAAAACTAAGGATCAGGTGTTTGAAAAATTTAAGGAATGGAAGGCTTTGGTTGAAAAACAAACAGGTAAAAACCTTAAATGCCTTAGGACAGATAATGGCCTAGAATTTTGCAATGAAATATTTGATGAATTTTGCAAAACTCATGGAATTTTGAGACATAAAACAGTAAGATATACCCCACAACAAAATGGAGTGGCAGAAAGGTTAAATAGGACCATCATGGAGAGGGTTAGGTGTCAATTGGCAGATACTATGCTTCCAGATAAGTATTGGACTGAGGCTGCTGCTTACACAGTCTATACCTTAAATAGATGCCCACATACTTCAATAAATTTACTGACCCCAGAAGAAAAATGGTCTGGAAAGCCACCTAGTTTACAACACCTAAGGGTTTTTGGTTGTGTAGGGTATGTCCATCAAAATCAAGGGAAACTTAAACCTAGGGCAGTAAAGTGTATGTTTCTTGGCTTTACTAATGGTGTTAAAGGTTTCAGACTGTGGCATCCAATAGAGAAAAAATGCATAAACAGCCGTGATGTGTTATTCAGAGAACAAGAAATGTTCATGTTTCACAGCCAGACTGATGAGGAGAAAGATAAAGAAAATAACACAGAAATTGAGGTGGAGCTAGATACACTGCCCTTGAGTTCCCAAACTGAAACAGAAGAAATTCCAGAAGAAACTGTGTCCCATGAAGAAGGAGAAACTTCAGAAACACAAGAGGATACCTCTGATCTTCACAATTACTCCTTAGCAAGGGATAGACAGAGGAGGACTATTGTACCTCCAGCTAGATTCAGTGAGGCCGACTGCATATCTATGGCATTGAATGTTGCAGAGTCACTAAGTTCTGAAGAACCAGACACTTTTGAAGAGGCAGTAAGTGGCACTAACAAAAGGCAGTGGATAAAGGCAATGAATGAAGAAATCAAATCCTTGGAAGAAAATGAGACTTGGTTCCTAAGGCCACTTCCTAAAGGTTATAAACCAATAGCCACTAAATGGATCTATAAGATTAAGGAGGGAATACCTGGAGTAATGAAACCTAGGTACAAAGCATGCTTGGTAGCCAAAGGCTACACACAAAAGGAGGGGATTGACTACACAGAAATATTCTCACCAGTGGTCAAGTTAACCTCCATTAGAATGTTACTTTCCCTTGTGGTTCAAGAGAATTTGGAACTAGATCAGCTTGATGTAAAGACGCCTTTTCTACATGGGCATCTATCAGAGACTATTTACATGAATCAACCTAAGGGTTATGTGAAAACAGGACAAGAGGACCTATATTGCCTACTGAATAAAAGCATATATGGGTTAAAGCAGTCTCCGAGATGCTGGTATAAGAGGTTTGATGACTTCATCCTAAGTATAGGGTTTCAGAAGAGCACATTTGACAATTGTGTATACATAAACTCTAAATCCTATAACCATAATGTCTTTCTTTTGCTTTATGTTGATGATATGTTGCTGGCAGGAAAGACCAAAGAGGTTTTGAACAGAGTTAAAGCCCTATTGAAAGAGGAATTTGACATGAAAGATTTGGGTGAATCAAAGAAGATATTGGGAGTGGAGATCACAAGGAATAGAGAGAAATCACTATTGCTAATCAGTCAGTCAACCTACTGTGAAAAAGTTCTCAAGAGGTTTAAACTAACAGAAGCAAAGGTTGTTTCCACCCCATTAGCACAGCACTTCAAGCTGTCTGCAATGAACTCACCCAAAATCGATGATGAAGAACACAAAGCTTTCATGTCTAAGATACCCTACTCCCAAGCAGTAGGGAGTTTAATGTACCTAATGGTCTCTACAAGGCCTGATCTGTCCTATGCTACTAGTTTGGTAAGCAGGTACATGTCAAACCCAGGTAAGAGGCATTGGGAAGCTGTTAAATGGATACTGAGGTATCTTAAAGGAACTTCCCAAGCTACATTACACTATAAGAAAAATACACAAGCTGAAAACGAGATATATGGGTTCGTGGATTCAGATTTTGCAGGGGATCTAGATAAGAGAAGATCCTTGTCTGGATATTTCTTTCTAATTGGACAAAACCTGCTTAGTTGGAAGGCTACACTTCAGCCAGTGGTAGCTCTTTCAACCACTGAAGCTGAATTCATAGCACTATCCGAAGCTATTAAAGAAGGTATATGGCTCAAGGGGTTGCTACATGACTACGGAATTAAACAGTCAACTATCAGAATTTTATGCGACAACCAGAGCACCATACATCTAACAAAGAACCCCCAGTTCCACAACAGAACAAAACACATTGATATAAAGTATCACTTCGTCAGAGAAGAAATTGAAAAGGGCGAAGTAGAAGTGATCAAAGTACATACCTCAGACAACGCATCTGATATTCTGACTAAGCCTCTGCCACAACTAAAGTTTAATCGTTGTCTGGAGATGGTAGGTTTTCACCTACCAGAGAAAGGATAAAAGAAATTATCATCGGGAGGGAGAACATCTATTCTGAACTTATTGTATGCAAGGGTGGAGAATGAAGTATAGTCATACCTGTCAAGCCGGTTGCATATCAATAAGCTCTACTCTCAATTTCTGTAATAACAGAAATTAAATCCTCAACAAGTATAAATAAAGAAGAAGTTGAGACTGAGAGACGAGAGAGGAAATCGTTTTCAGTGAGAGTGTGAGTACCTTGAGTAAAGCTCTGTAATTCTGAAATCTTAATGAAATTTCTCCCTTCTAAGAGTGGACGTAGGCCTTTGTTTGCCGAACCACTATACATCGAGTTGTTCTTCTTCTTTTTGTCTGAATGTTTGGTTTTCTGAGTATTGCCATCTTCATCGTCTTCAAAGAGAGAGAGTTTTGGTGAGGTTTCCTTCAGTTGCTTTCTTGAGTGATTTTGGTCCGAATTTGTCATTTGCATGTTCACAGTGGTAGTGCTTTACACGCGTGAATAGAAGGTGAAGCTACGTGGCATCATAACAGTCTACCCACTTGAGAGCCTTTTGCTAAGCCCACTACAACAAATTGGTCTTTTAATGTCGGACGTAAAAAACCACGCGTGGCCTTTAATGTCGCACATTTAAAAAAGATGCAGATTTTGCTGGGTTAAAATCTTTATTAAGCCTTTAATGTCGGGCATAGCCCGACATTATATGTGTCTGACATTAAAAAACTACCTTTAAATAGCATATCTATGATTTATTTTCTCTCTCCCCGAAAAAAACCCCACTTTTCTTGCCTTTGTTCTCTCTCAACGACGGCACTAGGGTTTTTTTTCTTCCCCTCAACGGCGCGACTTTCTTCCTCTCACCGGTGGCGCGATTTTGTTCTCCTCACCGGCACAGTTGGTTCTTCTTCAGCGCGTTTTTCTTCTTTTGTGGCGCTGTTTTCTTCCTCTCTCACCGTCGGCAGCTGATTTCTCTCACCATCACCATTATTCCTTCTTCTTGTTCGTTGCATGTGGGTTTTCTCCTTGGCTACTCATGGGTTCCGCGTTAGCTACGGGTTAATTCCATTTTTCATTGTGAGTTTTCTAATCTATGTTGCATCAGTCATTGGATCTTTGTTTGGACTGATTTTGTTATTGTGGGTTGTTCTATTTTTTGAATTTTAAAGATTATTGTGCTTCTTTTTCGGGATTTATGTTTTGTATTTGTTGATCTCGGCGTTTTTACCATTTTGGGCGGTTTGAATGTGCCTTTTGAAATCAGGAGTGTTTACATAAAAACCGAAATAGAATGTTTACAGAGACTAATTTTCTTAGTTTACAAAAATTTTACGAAACTCCACCTGCCCCTTGCCTTCTCCAAAAATACTATGCTTCTCTTGTCACTGAGTTGATTAAGTGGTGAACAAAATTATTAATGTTGTAAAGACCTCTGGTGTGCTGAAGGAGAGACTGTTTAATGCGGCTTATAATTCCAAGAAGCAAGCAATAATGAATGGTATGGTTTGTGAAAACTATTGATCTCATGCTTCATACTTTTGCAATTCTATTTTTTTTTATTAAATCATAGATAATTGATAAGCAAACAATAATAATGAATGGTCAAATGTCTCTTCATCTCTGTTACATAAGCAGCAAACTCAAGAGGACAGAAACCAATGAGGGAATTTGGTAAACTTGATTGCCTATCATATTGGGTTCCACAAATATGAACTCTTGGGTTTGGGTTCCACAAATATTCCTTCTTTTTTGATATCTTAACATAAGTGGAAAATTCAAACTGATTTATGTAGTATGGTGCTTTTTCACTAACAACATCACTACAGCTAGATTTGAAGAGATTTAATGGTGGGTTGAACTTTCTTCCCTTTCCTCCAGGGATTAGATATTTGAATTTATTTTTAGTAGAACTTATGAGATTTTGATCATTTTTTATTTGCTTAGCTATACAAAAATGATCCTGTTGTATGGTAAACTTTTGAGAAAGCCTATACAAAAGTTATACATAGAAGATTGGGATTATATTGACATTTGCTCAGTAATATGAATATCTCCATTTTTTTTGTCACACTTGTACTAATCATTTCTCTAACTCTGTATTCCATATTTACTGCTATATGGAAGAAAAAGGCAGCACAATTGGTCGGTGGGTGAAGGTTGTCCAACCTATTCAGTTTCTTGAAGGATACAAGGATTTGTTGTTGTTATCAGAGGCCACGGGTTTACAGGTAAAAATTACACCGATAGCTTTCCTTTATCGGAGAACAATCTGAATGTGTTTCAATATTTAAGGGCATTGCAACAAAATTTTTGTGGTATTGAAAAAATTCTTAGCACTGCTCGGATATATACATATTCAGATAAGGCCAAAACATGTCTTCAAGATGCCATTTTTAGCACTGATCCAAATATTCATGAATTTTCTATCTAAATCAGCGTAGTCTGAGGTATTGACTAGTTTTATGTTGTTTGTGTCCAGGTCTTCTTTATTAAAGAACTCATAGAAGTAAAACACCACTGGATTCTTAAAATATCATCAATTTTGTTTACATTGTAACTTGAGCAGTCTCTATCCTTTATCCCATTATTAATTGTGATACCTTCTTGGTTCAACTCTAAATTCTTTTTTTTTTATTTTTTTGCTTGGTTCAACTATATACAGTTAGTTTTGCATTCTTTTAAATGGATATTTCTCATTTGGGATAAATTGGTATTTGAAAGGTATGGAATGACAGAAACGTCTTGTGTTATAAGTGCTATGGACCCAGACGACACCCTTTGTGGTCATGTTGGGGATCCTAATCCAACTTGTGGTAAGCTGCTAACATGAGCTTGAGTACATTCTTTTATTTAATTTTACAAAATTTTTAATTCTATTTACCTTATAGAATGTTTTGGATTTACTTGAGTACAGTTCTCATGTTTTTATTTTTTGTTTTTTTTTTTTTATATAGTTGTATATCAAATAGAATGGAAGCAACTAATGCACTTTTGACGTGTAAAGTAAAACGAAAGAGGTATGCAAATAGTGTAGACTTAAAGAATAAATTAAATTGACATCTAAACGATGTTTGTAAATCATTTGGCAAACATTAGTTTTGTTTAGCTTTCCAGCTAATTAATTTTCTTCTTGTGTTGTTTTAGAATTCTTTTCCAATCCTTTCTTTATACGATTTGACTGTATAAAATGTTGATGGTGGTTGCTCTTTTTGTAAGTTTTTTGCTCTCTTTCTTTATTCGATTTTAATGTATTGGCATTTGACTTTGTCGAGGTTGAAGCTGCTAGAGGAGAAAGTGACATGTTGTGCTCGAATTTGTTTCACACGTGTAGTACCCACTCTCTTGAAGGAAGAATTTCATCTTGATGTATAAAAGGTATGTTTTTCTTCCAATGTTGTGTCAAATGCTAAAATTTGATTAAACCTACTTTGCTTGATGTTAGAGAATATCACTATGGCATACTTGAATCCATTGTTCATGCCCTTCTTGAATGATCTTTTATTTCTGTTTTCTTTTCCCTTCAGTTTAGTTGATGTGTGAAAAGTATTATATTTTCTATTTCTCTTCTTTTACATACAACTATTGCATTCAATAATTGTTGTTTATAAAGGTTTATTCTTTCTGGTTTTTCTTGTTTTATAGGATTTCATGTTGAAGGACACAATCTTTTGCGGAGTATTTGATGGTCAGGGACCATACATCAATCAGTACTCATTGAAGAAATAGAAATTCCCATATATTTTTTTGGTCGTCTCGTTGCTCAAAAAGTGAGGGATAATGCTTATAAAGTTGTTGTCTCCTTCTAGTCTCCTTAGTTGTGTACTTATTTTTGTTTAGTAATTTTACTTTTTCTTTGTAAATTGGACCATGGATGTGATTAGGGATGGATGGAAAGTTTTATGTATTGTATACACTATTATATTTTATTAATGGAATCCATGTTCATTAAGTTAGTTGTTGTGTAAAAATACTTTCGGGATTTTATTTTGTGTATATGTTGAAATTCTAGTTTATTTACAGGTTTTTACAAAAGGAAGAAATAGTATTGTTGGTTAGCCACGTGTGCAACCAACAATTTTTTTTTTTAATTTAATGTCACACATTTAATGTCGGACACTTTTAATGTCACACCTTTTAATGTCAGACAATGACCGACATAAAAAACTGACCGACATTAAAAGTGACTTTTAATGTCGGACAAAGAGTGATTGAGTGACATTAAAAACCTACTTTTAATGTCGGGCAATGACGGACATTAAAAGTACCTTTTTAATGTCGGTCACAGCCTTTAATGTCGGGCATTGCCCAACATTAAAAGTGTCCGACATTAAAAGAGGCTTTTAATGTCGGGCAATGCCCGACATTATAAGCGACCGACATTAAAACTTTTAATGTCGGGCATTGCCCGACATTAAAAGCTAAATTTGTTCTAGTGGCCTGTCATATCTAACCATGTGGCAAACATTTCAAAATATCCACCCAATATTACCAAGAGACCTTCAATAGTAATGAAATAGGGATTAAACTCTTATGATTTACTGCTTCATAATTAAGACTTGTAGTTATTTGAGTATTCCTATATTTCAACTTTTTTCAATCTACAATCTTCCAACAATTTCTATCTTTTGTCTTCTATCATTTTATTAGAAGATGACTCCAAGACTAAGGACGATAATCTTGAGAACTTGGACTTAGTAACTTGAGAAATTGTCTCGAAGTTTCAAATTTTTTCAATGAGTTTTGCCTGAGAAATAACCTTATCATGGTACCAAGGAGCATTGACAAAGAAACAACATGGAGTGATTATTGAAGTTGCAAAGGATGACTTACACATGATTGATCTTCTATATGTGATTGCACCATATTCTGCTAGTCATGAAAAAATATATTTGGCCTAAAAAAAAGATGAAAAAAAGAAAAAAGAAAAAGAAAAGAGTTATGAAAAATGAAAAAAAAAAAGAAAAGAAATGTACAAGGCCAGGATAATTCTTAAATTGCATGATTGGGGCAATCAATATAGATCAAGAGGTCACACCTACAAACGATTTGAAGATTTTCTTTGTCAATCATCAACTGAGCAAGAACCTTCATTGCTACACTGGGGCAAAGCCATCGTCACTAGACTGGGACAAATCCAACATTATTAAATTGGAGCAAGGGCCTTCATCACCATACTGGGACAAAGTCTTCATCACTATACCAAGGCAAAGGCATCGCCACTTCGTGAGAGTAAATCCTTCATAACTACACTGGGGCAAAGCTTTCATCATTACGTTAGGGCAAAGTCGTCATTATTAAATTGGAGCAAGAATCTTCATTGCTACACTGGGGCAAGGTCATTCAACCATTTATGCAAGTTGTTCTAAACTGGGGCAAAGACCAAGTTAAGAGAATCACACTTCTCTTACGAAGAATCTTTCAATCTCGAGCGGTTCTCCACATTCAATAATAGAAAGTTGAATCATATTTTCATAGAAGAATCACATTCATGGAAAGGACAATCACAATAATTAGGATTTTTCATCAAAGATCTCGAGCTGACTTAAAGAAAGAAAGAGATATATGAGATGATCTATTGAGGAGCTACTCCTTGTTCTCACGGTGGTTGTCCAAAGAAACGGGGTCACCTTAGCACATAATATCTTCATTTGAATCCTGTTCTAATTATGTGAATGTTCAAAATTATGTTCAATCTCTTATTGTTAAAGAGATTATTTATAAAGGCATTTGTGATCCATGTTTGCCTTCTTCATTCCTTTTTCTTCGAAAACGGAACTTGGTTTCTTTCTTTGTTTGACTATCATCCTCGTTTGTCTCTAAGCCAAATTCATCTTCCTGTATCCAATCTTTTTGTCCACTACAAGGCTAAGGTTATGAAGCAGTTGAATCAAGTAAGATGTCTAATGCTATGAATTACCATTGAAAGTTTTCTAAATTAGCACATGAGACACTTCTAAAAAACCTACCATACCCGATATGATTGAGCAATCTATGATTCACATATATGTTTCCTTTAAGATTGAGAAATCTCTGATTAACATACATGATCCCTTTCAGGTGAAGGCATTAAAAAAAAAAAAAAAAAAAAAAAAGAAAAAGAAACAAGATAAACAAAAAGGAAAGAAATGAAAGAAAAAGAAAAGGAAAAATAGCATGTTTCCTCCAATGATGACAACAAGGTTCTCCTTTGATTCCTTTCTAAATATTGATCGACAAAAATGATGAAAGTAAGCAATAATGATCACTTTGTTAGATATGGAAAAGACATTTGGTTATCTTAATTGGTTTCACAAATCTAGCTCTTGTTAACAAAATTAATCATCGTTTGCATCGCTATTTCTCACAAGAAAATTCGTTTTCATACCACGAAGTTGGTGAAAAAAGATCACATGAATATCATGCATACATGACACTCATTGATCTACGTTTAGCATGCATATGCATCCCTACATCATGCCTTTAAAGTCGAATTTATTGACTTAGCCAATTCATCATCAGGGCACAGGTCGTCATACATGGTTAGTTGCATCATCATTGCTTAGAGTGGTCAATGAGCATGTTCAATCCATCACTGGGGCAAAAGCACGCATACATTTCACGTAGGATATTCACATGACAATAGTGCATCATATCTTACATAAATGTTATAGCTTGAATTTTCATATCTACACAACCTCTTTTGAGTGTGTTATCTCTCATTTCAAGGCGGCTTTTCATATGTAAAACTCTCATTTCATGCATGTAAACATGCTCCATTCATGAAAATTCTCAATAAATTCAAAGGAATCTTTTCTTTCTTATAATTAAATCATTTCCTTTTTGGCAACTAAGTTTTGAAATAAAAACCGTTGTCTCATTTTAAAACAAAAATCTTTCATTTTTGGCAACTAAGTTTTAAAATAAAAACCGTTGTCTCATTTTAAAACAAATTTATGAAATATGAAATCCCTGTTTTAAAATCTTTCATTTTTGGCAACTAAGTTTTGAAATAAAAACCGTTGTCTCATTTTAAAACAAATTTCTGAAATACAAAATCCCTGTTTTAAAATCTTTCCTTTTTGACAACTAAGTTTTGAAATAAAAACCGTTGTCTCCGTTTTAAAACAAATTTCTGAAATACGAAATCCCTGTTTTAAAATATTTTCCTTTTTGACAACTAAGTTTTGAAATAAAAACCATTGTCTCATTTTAAAACAAATTTCTGAAATACGAAATCCCTGTTTTAAAATCTTTCCTTTTTGACAACTAAGTTTTGAAATAAAAACCGTTGTCTCCGTTTTAAAACAAATTTCTGAAATACGAAATCCCTGTTTTAAAATCTTTATTTTTGGCAACTAAGTTTTGAAATAAAAACTGTTGTCTCATTTAAAAACAAATTTATGAAATACGAAATCCCTGTTTTAAAATCTTTCCTTTTTGGCAACTAAGTTTTGAAATCAAAACCGTTGTCTCCGTTTTAAAACAAATTTCTGAAATACGAAATCCCTGTTTTGAAATCTTTTCCTTTTTGACAACTAAGTTTTGAAATAAAAACCGTTGTCTCATTTTAAAACAAATTTATGAAATACGAAATCCCTGTTTTAAAATCATTCCTTTTTGACAACTAAGTTTTGAAATAAAAACCGTTGTCTCCGTTTTAAAACAAATTTCTGAAATACGAAATCCCTGTTTTTAAATCTTTATTTTTGGCAACTAAGTTTTGAAATAAAAACCGTTGTCTCATTTAAAAACAAATTTCTGAAATATGAAATCCCTATTTTAAAATCTTTCATTTTTGGCAACTAAGTTTTGAAATAAAAACCGTTGTCAATTTCTGAAATATGAAATCCTTGTTCATTTTCTTTTGGTTAAATCGAACCCTGCTAGTTAGTAAAGGTCGAAGCCTGGTCAGAGTCAGGTCCATTTCCTATTTCCTCTTCCTTTGGTTAAATCGAACCCTGCTAGTTAGTAAAGGTCGAAGCCTGATCAGAGTCAGGTCCATTTCCTATTTCACTTGGTTGGTTAAATCTGTAGCAACCAGTGATTTTAAAAAAAAAAAAAAAAAAAGAAAAGGGAAAAACGGGCAGGAACCGGTCAAAGGAAAAAAAAGAAATGGGGGGAAACTTTCCCCCCAATTCGGTCATTTGACCGTGCATAAAAAAAAAAAAAAAAAAAAAAACTGAATTCTTCCTCTCTCCCTCACGTCCGTCTCTCCCTCCCTCTCGTTAGTCTCTCTCCCTCGCTCCCTCTCAGCCGCCGCAAGCCGACGCCGCCGCCGCCTCACGTCGCCGTCTTCAGCCGCACGCTGCCGTCGTCGCCTTCCTCCGCCGCCGCCGGTAACGTTTTTTTTTTCTCTCTCTCCCCTTCGAGTTCTCTCTCTTTCTCCCTCGAATTCTCTCTCTCTAACTCGTCTCTCCCTCGCAGCCTCTCTCTCCGTCTGCACCGTCTCTCTCTCATCCGAGCGCCGCCGCCTGCGACCCCCGCGCCGCACGCCATTGTCTTCAGCCGTGAGCCGCCGCCGTTGTTCGCAGATCGCCGCCGCCGCTGCCGTCTTCATCTAGTGGGTAAGGAGTTTATAAGTGTGGGTTATTGGTCGATTTAATGTGTAATTAAGGATACCCACTGGTTTTAGTTTTCGATTTCAAGGTGCCCGTGGCGTTTGAAGGCCGAATTGTCGAACTGGAGCGAAGTTGGGAATTGGACAGCAAGCAGTAGCTTCATTTGGGTGAGTTTTCGGCCCTCTCAAGTCTAGTGCTTTAGGAAATTTGTTAAGTTTGGTGTGCCAATGGTGTGTGAATATATATTTATGTATGTTTTATGTGTTAATAGACGAGTATTTCGCATCACGTGGTTGGTGTTGTATTGAGTCGTTGGGGGATTTTCGATCAAGCGTAGTATCTCAGGTAAGTAACCGTTGGAATAAATTCTCTGCTTTAAACTCATTTAAATTGAGTATGGTTTGCTATAGCATGAGTTGGATTTAAACCTTAAGTTGCCCCTTGGAATGTAAGTAGCCATTTTGAATTTAAGCTCTAAGTGTCGCCGTTGGGTTAAACCAAGCATGATTGGTCCTTTATTTCTTGAAAGCATGGAACTAGTTAAGAATGTCTGAGTTAATGGTCGCATATTAACTTTTGTCGTTGTGTAAGTAGCTATTTGGGAATAAGGATTTTGATTATGTTATGTGGCGTGTTAGTGGATTGAGTGAGTAGCCTTTTTGGGCATGAAGTTGTTGTTTTGGAATCATTGTATGCTTGTTGGTAGCGAATTGAAGTTTTGGTTAAGCTTCATGTTTTGGTCAAATATCCCTTGGAACGTTGTATGCGTGTTTGAATATTGGTTAAGTGTCGTTTATTTGGACATGCATTAAGTGTTGCTATGCTTGTAGGACTAAGTAAGTATGTTAGGAATGTTTGATTTATGATTGTTCTGGATTGTGTTCATGTTATGGAGGATGGGTTAAATGTTCGTTGGAGTTGTGATTGGAGTTGGATTGTGATTCTGACTTGATTGTGTGCATAGAAGCGTATATTCTTACTTCCAGGTGCAAGGAAAAATTTTGGGTTCCCTCTGCGTACGTCGTTATGCTGCCGAATTTTCGGTAGCCTCATGACGACTTAGGAATTATATTTGTCTTGAGGGAAAGGATTAGGAAAGTGAAGGAATAGGCTAGTGCCTTAGACGAGGGACGTGTCAATTAAACACCTAGGATTGAGATGTAATAGACTGAAATGAGGGGCTTAATGGGCGGGACTTGGCCAGTAATAGTCTAGGTGCCATTTACTAACTGTGGAAGTAAATTCCTGACTTAAACCCATGAACGCTCCACCAGTGAAATGGTAGCTTAGAGCGCTACGCGCCTATTAGTGCCTTGAGGGATGAGGCTTAGCTCCACTGACTGGGTGCCATCTACCACCAGTAGGAGTAGAGACCTCCCAAAACTCCCACTTGTGCACTATCAGTGAGTTGGCAAACTTATATATTTATAGGTGTACTAATTGAACACGAGACCCGAACTGCAAATGAAATGAAATGAATTGAAATGAAATGAAATGATATGAAATGAGATGACCTAACCCTGAGGCCTTAACTCGAATAAGATGTTAAAACTTTTATTGCTACTTACTGAGTATTTTCTTAAATACTCATTCTTTTCCCCTACACACAACTGCAGGTAGAGGCAAAGGTGTACGGAACGCGTGACGGAGAGCTGCTGAGCCATGGATCTCCTTTAGTTTAAGTCTTCCGCATTTTACGTTTTGAAATGTCCCTTTGAACTTGTATTGAACGATTTACGTTTTATTCCGTTTTTTAGTTTGTTTGATTTACTAAAGCTTTTGTTTGTTCTGTTTTAAACTGGGATCCCAGATTGAAGTGTTTCGCAAATTTCTAAGTATGGTTTCTTTATATGGAAATATTTCCGCTGTTCTTAGAAGTAGAATGAAATGCATGTAGTAACGGCCTTAGGATCTAGGCATGAAAAGTAGGGTCGTTACAGTTGGTATCAGAGCTCTAGGTTATAGGTTCTGTAGACTGGTTTACATCGTAAACCTTAGGTATGTCCATGGCTTATCAGCAAGCATCCGGTCACGCCAGGTACACGTTTGATTACTTTGTAGTTTGTAAATGTTATATGTTATACATGTTCTTAAAAGATCCATGTTGTGGGAAAGATATGCATAGGGTTTAGTACCTATGATTTGTTTAAAGGATTCAAGCCTGTTAGTAAGATGATAAAATTTTTGTGAAATAGATCATGCCTCCCCGAGCACAAGGACGTGGAAGAGGTCGAGGAAGAGGACGTGGCAGGGGTCGTACAACCCCTGAGCAAGTCGTGCCACCAGTAGAGCAGGAAGGAAACCTACCAGAAAACCCACAAGTGGAACAGCCGGGGCCTGCGGTAGGACCTGTCCCGGTGGACATTCAGGCAATAGTTCAGACCGCAGTGCAGGCTGCAGTTGCAGGCGTGCTTGCAGGGCGACAGGCCCAAGCGCCTCAGAACAACGAAGCCGCCTTATCGCGGGAGGCTAGGTGCTTAAGAGATTTCAGGAAGTGGGACCCATGTCCGTTCGATGGAGCCTCAAGGGACCCCACGGTAGCAGAGTTGTGGTTGTCCTCCATCGAGACTGTTTTTCGCCACATGAACTGCCCGGAGGACCAGAAAGTGTATTGTGTCGTGTTCTTGTTACGAGATAACGCCCTGATTTGGTGGCAATCGATTGAAAGGACCTTAGACGTCAGCAACGGACCTGTCACATGGACTCAGTTCAGGGGGGAGTTTTTCAGGAAGTATTACCCTGCCACCTCCCGATTCAAGAAGCAATCAGAGTTCGTGGCTCTTACGCAGGGAAACCGAACGGTAGAGGAGTACGAGACTGAATTTGCCAGACTGTCACGGTTTGCCCCTGCCCTGGTAGCTGTAGAGGCTGATAAGGTGGAACGTTTCATCACAGGCTTAAGGGAAGAGATTCAGGGCAATGTGGCAGCCCATGAACCCCAAGACTATGCCACGGCAGTTAGGGTGGCACAGCTGGTTGATCGACGACCGTCAGCTGTCTCTTCAGAACATTCCTCAGGTCATAAGCGAAGGTACGATCAGATGAGCTCGAACACACAGAGGGGTCATCGTTACCCTAGACGAGGTCCGCCCCAGGATCGTCGACAGAGAGCACAAAATCAGTCAGGGCCTAATCCAGATAGGCCATTATGTCAGACTTGTAGGAAGTACCACTGGGGTCGTTGCTTGGCAGGGACCCGTGTTTGTTTCAAGTGTGGACGGGAGGGGCATATCGCTCCGAATTGTAATCAGAAGAAAGTTAATTATGCCGACCAGCCGTCCAGTTCAAATCAGGCATCTGGGGTGAGACCAGCACAACATCAGGGCAAGATATTTGCCACCACCCGACAAGAGGCCGAGGACCTTAATGCAGTGGTGACAGGTACCATCCCTATCCTCGGCCATTATGCTTTTGTGTTGTTTGATTCGGGTTCGACGCATTCTTTTATTTCTGCATCATTTGTAAGTCAAGCCAACCTAGAACTAGAACCGCTAGGCTATGTTTTGTCAGTCTCAACCCCTGCAGGGGTAACACTACTAGCTAGTGAAGCGGTGAAAGCCTGCCAAATGTTAGTGTCTGATCGATCGATGGATGTGACATTGATCGCCCTGGATATGAGTGATTTTGATGTTATTTTGGGAATGGAATGGTTGGCTTCTAATTATGCCAACATAGACTGTCATCGTAAGGAGGTGATCTTTAACCCTCCGTCAGAGGCAAGCTTTAAGTTTAAAGGATCGATGATCAAAGGTGCTCCTAAAGTGGTCTCTGCAATAAAGGCGAGAAAATTGATTAGCCAAGGAGCCTGGGGCTTATTGGCTAGCGTGGTTGACACAAGGAAAACCGAGGCATCAATGACCTCAATTCCGGTAGTAAGGGAGTTCACAGATGTGTTCCCTGAAGATCTGACAGGACTACCACCAGCACGAGAGGTTGACTTCTGCATTGAGCTTGAGCCAGGTACTAATCCGATTTCTAAAGCTCCATACAGGATGGCCCCAGCGGAATTGAAAGAGCTTAAGGTCCAGATTCAGGAGCTGTTGGACAAAGGTTATATACGCCCCAGCGTTTCGCCGTGGGGTGCTCCAGTTTTATTCGTGAAAAAGAAGGATGGGACAATGCGTTTGTGCATCGACTACCGGGAGCTGAACAAGGTAACAATAAAGAACAGATATCCTCTGCCCAGGATTGATGACCTCTTTGATCAGCTCCAAGGAGCAGCAGTGTTTTCTAAAATAGATCTACGGTCAGGTTATCATCAGCTGAGAATTAGAGAGGACGATATACCCAAGACAGCTTTCCGGACCAGGTATGGGCATTACGAGTTTACCGTGATGTCCTTTGGGCTTACTAATGCTCCCGCAGTTTTCATGGACTTGATGAACAGGGTATTCAAGGAATTCCTGGATTCTTTCGTGATTGTTTTTATCGACGACATTCTTATCTACTCCAAGACAGAAGAGGAACATGAGGATCATCTCAGGAGAGTTCTAATTACCTTAAGAACGAACAAGTTGTATGCCAAATTCGCTAAATGTGAGTTCTGGTTACAACGGGTTTCCTTCTTAGGGCACGTGGTGTCGAAGGAAGGTGTCACAGTAGATCCATCCAAAATAGAGGCAGTGACCAATTGGTCTCGACCTACTTCAGTCAGCGAGATTCGGAGTTTCTTGGGGTTAGCAGGCTATTATCGTCGTTTTGTGCAGGGTTTTTCCAGAATAGCCGCACCTCTAACTCAGTTGACTCGAAAGGGTATTCCCTTCGCGTGGAATGAAGCTTGTGAGGCAAGCTTCCAAGAGCTTAAGCAGAGACTAGTTTCAGCACCAGTACTTACAGTACCTGATGGTTCAGGAGAATTTGTTATTTACAGTGATGCTTCAAAGAAGGGACTGGGTTGTGTGTTAATGCAGCATGGTAAGGTCATTGCTTATGCGTCTCGTCAGCTGAAAGATTATGAGAAGAACTACCCAACTCATGACTTAGAATTGGCAGCAGTGGTTTTTGCCTTGAAGATTTGGAGACATTATTTATACGGAGAGAAAATCCAAATCTTCACGGACCACAAAAGTCTGAAATATCTCTTCACCCAGAAAGAGTTGAATATGAGGCAGCGGAGATGGTTAGAGTTGGTAAAAGATTATGATTGTGACATCCAGTACCACCCGGGCAAGGCAAATGTGGTTGCAGATGCCCTCAGCAGGAAGACCGCTCATGCGTCTGCTTTGATTACTACTCAGGCTCATATATTGGATGACTTGGAACGTGCAGAGATTATGATTGCAGTGGGCGAAGTTACAGCACTCCTAGCTCAGTTGACAGTTAAGTCGAGCTTGAGACAGAGGATCATAGATGAACAACCAAATGACCCTGATCTTGTTGTTAAACGCAGTCAAGTAGAGGCGGGGCAGGTGAGCGAGTTCTCCTTATCTTCAGACCTCGGCTTGTGTTACCAGGGTCGCTTATGCGTACCTGAGAATGCCGAACTCAAACAAGAATTATTAGCTGAGGCACATAGTTCACCTTTTTCAATCCATCCAGGAAGTACGAAGATGTACCATGATTTGAAACAGTATTACCGGTGGCAGGGCATGAAAAGAGAGATAGCGGATTTTGTTAGTAAATGCCTTGTTTGCCAACAGGTGAAAGCCCCGAGGCAGAAACCAGCAGGCTTGTTGCAGCCGCTAAGGGTCCCAGAATGGAAGTGGGAGCATATATCTATGGACTTCATCACAGGATTGCCTAGAACGACCAAGGGTTACACCGTGATTTGGGTCATTATCGACAGACTCACTAAGTTAGCACATTTTCTCCCTGGGAAGCCCACTTACACCGTTGAAAAGTGGGCACAGTTATATATGACAGAGATAGTCAAGCTTCATGGTGTGCCGGTATCAATCGTGTCAGATAGAGACCCTCGGTTCACGTCTAACTTCTGGAGGAGTCTGCAAAGAGCCTTGGGTACTCAGTTACGTTTCAGTACAGCTTTCCACCCTCAGACAGATGGTCAAACTGAGCGATTGAACCAAACTCTAGAGGATATGTTGCGAGCATGTGTCTTGGATTTCTCAGGTAGTTGGGATGCGCACCTGCACTTAATGGAATTTGCTTATAACAATAGTTATCAAGCAACCATCAGGATGTCACCGTTTGAGGCCCTCTATGGGAAGAGATGCAGGTCCCCTGTTTATTGGGATGAGGTCGGTGAACGTCAGTTGTTGGGACCTGAATTGATCCAAGCCTCCAGCGAGGCTATTCGCACAATCAGGTCGAGGATGTTAACAGCTCAAAGCCGACAGAAGAGCTATGCTGATACAAGGAGGAGAGATTTAGAGTTTGACGTGGGTGATCATGTTTTCTTGAAGGTAGCTCCGATGAAAGGAGTATTGAGGTTTGGAAGGAAAGGCAAGCTCAGCCCACGTTTCATTGGTCCGTTTGAGATTTTAGAACGGATTGGTCCGGTAGCTTATCGTCTAGCGTTGCCCCCTTCGCTTTCGGCGGTACACAGTGTTTTTCATGTCTCCATGCTGCGAAAGTATTTGACAAATCCAACCCACAGAGTGGACTTTGAACCCTTGCAACTCAGCGAGAACTTGTCTTATGAGGAGGAACCTGTGCTAATTCTTGACAGAGAGGTGAAGGTCCTTCGCAATCGCGAGATAGCTCTCGTGAAGGTCCTTTGGCGAAACCATTTGTCTGAAGAGGCAACGTGGGAGAGAGAAGATGAAATGATGGCCAAGTATCCAGAGTTGTTCCAGTACTAACAACTTTCGAGGACGAAAGTTCTTTTAAGGTTAGTATGATGTAGCAACCAGTGATTTTAAAAAAAAAAAAAAAAAAAAGAAAAGGGAAAAACGGGCAGGAACCGGTCAAAGGAAAAAAAAGAAATGGGGGGAAACTTTCCCCCCAATTCGGTCATTTGACCGTGCATAAAAAAAAAAAAAAAAAAAAAAAAAAAAAACTGAATTCTTCCTCTCTCCCTCACGTCCGTCTCTCCCTCCCTCTCGTTAGTCTCTCTCCCTCGCTCCCTCTCAGCCGCCGCAAGCCGACGCCGCTGCCGCCTCACGTCGCCGTCTTCAGCCGCACGCTGCCGTCGTCGCCTTCCTCCGCTGCCGCCGGTAACGTTTTTTTTTTTCTCTCTCTCCCCTTCGAGTTCTCTCTCTTTCTCCCTCGAATTCTCTCTCTCTAACTCGTCTCTCCCTCGCAGCCTCTCTCTCCGTCTGCACCGTCTCTCTCTCATCCGAGCGCCGCCGCCTGCGACCCCCGCGCCGCACACCATTGTCTTCAGCCGTGAGCCGCCGCCGTTGTTCGCAGATCGCCGCCGCCGCTGCCGTCTTCATCTAGTGGGTAAGGAGTTTATAAGTGTGGGTTATTGGTCGATTTAATGTGTAATTAAGGATACCCACTGGTTTTAGTTTTCGATTTCAAGGTGCCCGTGGCGTTTGAAGGCCGAATTGTCGAACTGGAGCGAAGTTGGGAATTGGACAGCAAGCAGTAGCTTCATTTGGGTGAGTTTTCGGCCCTCTCAAGTCTAGTGCTTTAGGAAATTTGTTAAGTTTGGTGTGCCAATGGTGTGTGAATATATATTTATGTATGTTTTATGTGTTAATAGACGAGTATTTCGCATCACGTGGTTGGTGTTGTATTGAGTCGTTGGGGGATTTTCGATCAAGCGTAGTATCTCAGGTAAGTAGCCGTTGGAATAAATTCTCTGCTTTAAACTCATTTAAATTGAGTATGGTTTGCTATAGCATGAGTTGGATTTAAACCTTAAGTTGCCCCTTGGAATGTAAGTAGCCATTTTGAATTTAAGCTCTAAGTGTCGCCGTTGGGTTAAACCAAGCATGATTGGTCCTTTATTTCTTGAAAGCATGGAACTAGTTAAGAATGTCTGAGTTAATGGTCGCATATTAACTTTTGTCGTTGTGTAAGTAGCTATTTGGGAATAAGGATTTTGATTATGTTATGTGGCGTGTTAGTGGATTGAGTGAGTAGCCTTTTTGGGCATGAAGTTGTTGTTTTGGAATCATTGTATGCTTGTTGGTAGCGAATTGAAGTTTTGGTTAAGCTTCATGTTTTGGTCAAATATCCCTTGGAACGTTGTATGCGTGTTTGAATATTGGTTAAGTGTCGTTTATTTGGACATGCATTAAGTGTTGCTATGCTTGTAGGACTAAGTAAGTATGTTAGGAATGTTTGATTTATGATTGTTCTGGATTGTGTTCATGTTATGGAGGATGGGTTAAATGTTCGTTGGAGTTGTGATTGGAGTTGGATTGTGATTCTGACTTGATTGTGTGCATAGAAGCGTATATTCTTACTTCCAGGTGCAAGGAAAAATTTTGGGTTCCCTCTGCGTACGTCGTTATGCTGCCGAATTTTCGGTAGCCTCATGACGACTTAGGAATTATATTTGTCTTGAGGGAAAGGATTAGGAAAGTGAAGGAATAGGCTAGTGCCTTAGACGAGGGACGTGTCAATTAAACACCTAGGATTGAGATGTAATAGACTGAAATGAGGGGCTTAATGGGCGGGACTTGGCTTCGCAGTCTAGGTGCCATTTACTAACTGTGGAAGTAAATTCCTGACTTAAACCCATGAACGCTCCACCAGTGAAATGGTAGCTTAGAGCGCTACGCGCCTATTAGTGCCTTGAGGGATGAGGCTTAGCTCCACTGACTGGGTGCCATCTACCATCAGTAGGAGTAGAGACCTCCCAAAACTCCCACTTGTGCACTATCAGTGAGTTGGCAAACTTATATATTTATAGGTGTACTAATTGAACACGAGACCCGAACTGCAAATGAAATGAAATGAATTGAAATGAAATGAAATGATATGAAATGAGATGACCTAACCCTGAGGCCTTAACTCGAATAAGATGTTAAAACTTTTATTGCTACTTACTGAGTATTTTCTTAAATACTCATTCTTTTCCCCTACACACAACTGCAGGTAGAGGCAAAGGTGTACGGAACGCGTGACGGAGAGCTGCTGAGCCATGGATCTCCTTTAGTTTAAGTCTTCCGCATTTTACGTTTTGAAATGTCCCTTTGAACTTGTATTGAACGATTTACGTTTTATTCCGTTTTTTAGTTTGTTTGATTTACTAAAGCTTTTGTTTGTTCTGTTTTAAACTGGGATCCCAGATTGAAGTGTTTCGCAAATTTCTAAGTATGGTTTCTTTATATGGAAATATTTCCGCTGTTCTTAGAAGTAGAATGAAATGCATGTAGTAACGGCCTTAGGATCTAGGCATGAAAAGTAGGGTCGTTACAAAATCAAACCCTATTCCTGTTTAGAGGTCGAAGCCTAGTCAGAGTCAGGTCCATTTCCTATTTCCTCTTCCTTTGGTTAAATCGAACCTTGCTAGTTAGTAAAGGTCGAAGCCTGATCAGAGTCAGGTCCATTTCCTATTTCACTTGGTTGGTTAAATCGAACCCTATTCCTGTTTAGAGGTCGAAGCCTGGTCAGAGTCAGGTCCATTTCCTATTTCCTCTTCCTTTGGTTAAATTGAACCCTGATAGTTAGTAAAGGTCGAAGCCTATTCAGAGTCAGGTCCATTTCCTATTTCCTCTTCCTTTGGTTAAATCGAACCCTGCTAGTCAGTAAAGGTCGAAGCCTGATCAGAGTCAGGTCCATTTCCTATTTCACTTGGTTGGTTAAATCGAACCTTATTCCTATTTAGAGGTCGAAGCCTGGTAAGAGTCAGGTCCATTTCCTAGTTTACTTTGTTGGTTAAATCGAACCCTATTCCTGTTTAGAGGTCGAAGCCTGGTCAGAGTCAGATCCATTTCCTAGTTCACTTTTTTTGGTTAAATCGAACCTTATTCCTATTTTAGGTCAAAGTCTGGTCATAGTCAGGTCGATTCCCTTTTATTTTGATTAAATCGAACCTTGCTAGTTAGTAGAGATGAAAGTCTAGTCAAAATAAGGTTCATTTTCTTTTTTCCAACTTTAGGCCATGCTTGGTTTAAGCATGAAGCCATTTCTTTTATTTTTTACTAAAAATCTTCGCCCTCTCAATACTTTGTCTTTTTCCTTTGTTTACCCTTTCAATCCTTCAAGGATACACAAAGGGGGGCAAACTGTAGACATCGTATTTGGTCCGGCTCATTTTGTTGATTTATATTTTGCTTTTACCTTTTCACTTTTGTTGTTATTGTTGTTATTGTTATTGTTATTATTATTATTATTATTATTATTATTATTATTATTATTATTATTATGTAAAAAGAAAAAGAAAATGTAGAAAAAAATTATTTTAATTAAAATAAGAAAAAGAAAAAATCATTCCTTCTTCCTTACGTTTTCAATCCCTTTCCCTTAATTTTCTCTACACTAACACACTTCTCCCCCAATAATCTCAATCCTCTCTCCCACATTTCCACTATCCTACACTCTTTGGTTTACTATTTAGAGTGTGTCAAGTGAGCTATAAAGGGGAGAAACCAAAACAAGAAAAGGGGAAAGCAAGTTTGGAGGTAAAATGATAAAAGGGAATGAGAAGAAATTTGGGTATATCTTCATACCTTAAAGCTCCATTTTCTCTCTCATCAACCCACATTCTCCCCTCTTCTTCCATTAATTTCTCATAAAACCCACTTTCTCTCTCTAAACTCCAAATGACCACCATTAACTCCGGTGAACTTGCACGAATCCACGATCTGCTGCGACGTTGAACGCCGGTGACTCCAAGCAGCCCAACACCGAGCCTGCAGTTGAACACCCGCAAACCCACAACCCCGTAACATACTCACTCGCAAATCCGCAACTTCGACTTAAACGCCTGCAGCAGCCAACGAACCTACAACCTTCGACGTGATATTCTGACGACTCAATCACGAAAGAGAAAGGTGAGAATCAAGGGAAGAAGAAAAAGAAAAAAAAAAAAAAAAAGAAGAAGAGCACCTTGGGAAAAATCGTGAAGAAGGAGATGAGGGGGAAAGAAAAGAGAAAAGAAAGGTAGTGGGCCCATTTTCTTTTTATTTATTTATTTTTATATTATCTTTCCTCATTATTTTCTTTTCTTTATCCATTCTTTGTTTTGTTTTTGTTTTTTTAGTTTTTTTTAAGTTATTTATTTATTTATTTCTTTGATTTTGGAGTTTATTTCATTAAATTGATTTATTTAAATTAGTCTTTCAAATCTACTTTTTTTTTTTTTTTTGGAAAGTCTTTAAAATCTACTTGGATCTTAATTGAGAGTCTTCAAATCAAATTTCTAATGGGATTTTAATAAGAAGTTTCCAAATTAATTCAATTGGTTTTAAATTGAATTCTATTGTCAATTTCAATTGGATTTTAATAGGAGATTTTCAACTTTAAATTAGATTTATTTTAATTGAGGTTTAACTTCAAATTTCTAATTTAAATTTGAATTTTTATTTCATCAATTAATTTCCATTGGGCAATAATTAAAATTTTCAATTTGTTTTAAATTTGGAATTTTAACACTCTCAATTTGATTTTACTTTGGATTTTCCAAGTGAATTTCAATTGGATTTTGATTTAGATTTTCAAAATTGAATTCAATTGATTGGAAATTGAGTTTTTTTTTTCAAATAAATTTCAAAATAGGTTTTGACTGAAATTCCGAAATCAATTTTAATTAGCATTTCAATTTTCCTCTTCAAATTGAATTTTATACTAAAATCTCCAAAGGATCTCAATTGGATTTTAAATTAGAATTTCCCGAATTCAAGTTTAGATTGGTCTTAATTTGAAATTTAATTTGGGATTTCAACTTTTGTTTGTTTTTAATTTGATTTCATTTTGACATTTACAAATGAATTTCAATTTGGAATTGCCCAAATGAATTTCAATTGGAATTTAATTTGGAATTTCACTCTCCCCTCAATTGGTTTTAATCTCGAATTCAATGAGTTTCAAAGTGATTTTGGATTTTTTCAAATTAATTTCAAATTGTATCTAATTAACCTAGAATTTCTAAGCAAAATTCAAAATAGGTTTTAATTTAAAATTTCAGAATCAATGTCAATTTGGTTCTAAATTAAAGTTTCCAAATCAATGTCTTTTGATTTTATATTGAAAATCAATTTCAATTTTAAACTAAATTGGAAATCAATTTCAAAGGTTAAATCAAATTTCAAAAGCAAAATTTAATATTTTGAATGGTTAAAATAGATTGATTATGAAAACTTTAATGCTAATTTTGTCTAAAAACGGGTACTTAAGCTGACCGAAAGGGAACATCCTGCCTGGAAATTAGCCTAAATTTTAACTAGTCAATTATTTTGGCAATCAAAATTTAAATTTGATTAACTTAGATCTTTTCAAATCAATTTCAATTTGATTCTAAATTGGATTTTCCAAATGAATTCCAAAATGATTTTACTTTAGTAATTTCAAATGAATTTTTAATTGAATTTTATTTAAAAATAAAAAATATTTTTTTCATTATGGTGTCATACCACTCATGATTATTAGTTCACATTTTATTGTTGAAATGTGAAATAATAGATGTGAGACAAAATAGCTCATGTACAACCTATGACGGAGTTGAGATAATTTCTCAAATTCTTGAGGTGAAAAATTTTCTTTTAATTAAAAGAAGATTTCAACATGACAAACAAATATTGGGTATAACCTCATTCACTACATCAAAACCTTACTTTATTTTTAAAGCTAAGGTAAGATCAAGTGGAACATTATTTATTTGTTTATTTCTTCAAAATAAAGGACCGTTTCATGTTATAAAAGGATAATTTTAAAATAAAATGTGGTAACCATTTTTAAAACGGGTGTTGTAGGGGTGCTAACACCTTCCCTACGCTCAATCGACTCCCGAGCCTAATTTTTGGTTTTCAAAGACTGGTTTTTCTTTAAAGTGGGTGACCAATCACACCCCAAGATGATTGGTGGCGACTCCAAACCTCTCACCTCGAAAGAGACCCTTAGGAAAGGACGTCGGCCGCTCCGCGTCGCGATGACGTTGCGACAATCGGCGTCCGGCAACGGCGAGCGGTGGCCGCCGGTCGCAGGAGATAGGAAGAAGAAGAAGGAGGGAGAAGACGATGGAGAAGAAGGAGAAGAAGAGAGAGAAAGAGATAAAGAATAAAAAAAAATATATTAATATTTTATTTTCTAATATTTTTTATTTTAAAAAATAATATTTTTTATATAAATAATAGTGCCACGTTAGCAACCGTTAGAAGTTAACAGAAAAATTGATTTTTGGTTATATAAATGATTAGAAATCGTCAACCTCTAACAAAGAGTTGCATGAAAACATACGATTTTTGGTTAAATTGAATTAATTTTAAAATGTTTAAAATTAATTAGACCTAAGCTCATTTTAATTCTAATAGAATTAGAGTTATTTTCTTACTTAGAATTAAAATAGTTTTAATATACTAAGTAGGAAAAACATTACTATGACTATAAGGGAACTCTCCTGGTGAAGTTCTGTCTAGGCTGGGGGTATTTAAGTTGACGGTTTACGGAACACCTCCTACTTGGGAACTGACCCGGAACTTGAGTTAAATTAATCATAGTTTAATGTTAGCATGCAACGTCACTAGGTAATTAAAATGGTTTAATTCACCTAGACATTAGAGTAAAAACCTTTATATAAAAGTTATATACAGACATAGACATATATAGATTCACTTAGCCAGAATTTACCTAAGTAATAGACGCTTTAATTATAAAAATACTCAGTGGGAGGATATATATCAAAACAAGATTTTCATAAATGAAGTATTTCTCTCACGTCCTCAAGAGTTCACAAACGTGAGGTCCATGCTTGGCCTCGAGTCACACTGGGAGTGACCCCCTACGGATGGTGTTTGCATGGATCAATATCAAGGTGAATGAGAGAGTATTTTATCGTAAGTGATAGTAGGACACGTGTCAACGTATCCTACGGTCACCTCCATTAGGTTGCACCGTGGGAACCCCATGATCTTCCTGCGAGTTGCCTTGGGAGCGATCGCCCTACAGAGGGTTTGATCATGGGAGTCAGAACAACGCAAACTCTGGAAATGGATAGGGTTTCTTAGTTCCATTTCCAACATTGACTTTCCCTACGGTAGCATTGTTGGGGCCGACCTCTAAAATCTTAAAATGGAGGGTCACACTTACAGGAAATTGTTAAGGTGTTAATAATTTCCTGACCAAAAAACGATAGCTAAGAACTATTGGAATATGAGTTATTCTGGTAATAGGGATTGACTTAGATTGTCTCAATTCAGGGGAGGAGTAGCTGACTGCCCTACGGTAGCTGTTGCTGTAAACCTTTGAAGTATCGTTGCAAAATGAATGTTTATTCTATTGGTCGATCATTACATTTGCTAAATTGATTGGATTAAAATATTGATGTTTATTCTATTGGTCGATCATTACATTTGCTAAATTGATTGGATCCGTCGTGGAAGACTCTGAATTCAAGAACACCTTCTTGAAGAACAACACCTTAAAGCGTTCCCCACTATTCTCTAAGATTGGGAACTCAATTGTGGGACTGATTCTTGAACGAGGGACGTAAATTACAGAGAAGAAAACTCTTCTCTGATTTTGGCTTGAGAGAGAATGAGAGAGTTATTAGAGGCCGAGAGATTGTGTGAGAGAGTAAAATCACAACATATCATTAATCCTGCCAAGAACCCTCCAAATCTATCTTACGTGAGTCAGGAATTGGTTATCAAACAACCAATTTAATTAATCAAAACTATTAATTAAAATAAATTAATAAAAATAGATTCAATTAATTAATTATATGCTAATCAATTAATCATATTAATTAATTAAGCATACTCGCATTCAAATCATATTTAAATACATTGCCCTCACATAATATATAATTTTAATTAACTTAACTAAATCACATTTAATTAAACTAATTAAACTAATCAATTAATTAACTCCAATAATTAATTGATTCTATGATTAATTAAACAACATGTATTTAATTAACCAAATATGTGAATCATATTCAAATATGCATCTCTCTAATAACCTGTAATTTTAATATGAATCAAATTCACATTAAACTTAAACTATAGATTTAATTTAATCAAATCACATTTAACTAAATTAAATTGAACAATTAATTAATTCAAAATTAACTAATTTTTTTATTAATTAAATATCAACCATATTTAATTAATTAATTACATATTAGAATCATATTCTAATATATCTCTCATATATTATAGTTTAATTAAATCACATTTAATTAGACTAATTGAATAATTAATCAATTCATAATTAATTAATTAATTTATTAATTAAATATCACATATTCAATTAATTATTATTCTCTCAATATAATAAAGTTTAATCTCATATTAAACTTTATATTATAATGTATATCACCATACATTATGTTAATTGTATCTCATACATTTAACTTGATTCCCAAAGTTGAATTTGAACTATTCAAATTCTTTCAAGATGAATTGTTCCCAATTACTCTTTACGAGCTAGCAGGGGGACCTAATGGGACCTACAGATCAGAAGCTCCAATGATATGAGGTTAACTGACTAAACTCATTAATCGAGTTAACCAATATTCATTAACTATGGGTCACTCCACTAAAGACCCACAACTGCACTCTTCTCACTGTAGAATGTTTCTATGTTCACGGATATTGACCAATACCGGTAAGTCAATCCTTCACGAGTGTTTGTAACTACAGCTGGGTCAAATTACCGTTTTACTCCTGAGTTACCTCTGACTCCTTAAGTACCAGTGCTCCTCTAATGAACAACCTGTTTATGGTCAAATCATTAAACAGAAAGTTCCTCTTGGGCCAATGAGAGGGCGAGATCCCTTTGTTCAAGACCCAGAGTCACCACTTAAGGGAACACTCATCTACTTCTCCTAGAAGCGGAAAGGAGTGAATTTCATCTTGTGTTGTCATGTCCCCAACCCCCCACTCGGTCTTGTCCCCAAGAAGGTAGGCTTATTGAGTCGGCGTGCAGGTCACTCTCACCCGTACTAATCAAAGGACAATCCCTCGTGAGAAGGAGTTCATGACACACTCAGGATTAAGACTGAGTTACCTAGGTCATCCTATTGAAACAGTAACCTAACTAGTTAAGGGTGTTACATCTAGTGGTTTACTATTTCGTGGTCCGGTCTTATGCAAACTCATTGCATAGGATACCCTCGCTCGCATGTCTCGTACATGGACGCCTTGGATCAATACGTCTGTATCGAATACAAAGCGGGTCGTATCACATAGTGTTACCAGGATAAGCTACCCAACCTTATCGGGTACTATAGACCTCTTAGGTTGTTACTTGAACACTAATCCCCGTATGTCCCCACATACTAGTTCAAGTTACATATCAACAACTTTGGATCTTAGTTTATTGCATTTGGGTTATATTGTTCAATTTTAGACTTAAACTAACAATAACACTTTATTGATACAAGTATATAATTCGTTAACAATCACTATCTACGGGTTCTAGGACATAAAATCCAACACATGGGTGTCATGAATGCCCCTGGTTACTTAGTAAACCCTAGGAAGGAGGACTAACTCTCGATTTTTAATTTGCTTCTCTCTTTCTTTTTCCTGGATAATATATAATGAGCACTCATTCTTTTCCAGCAGTACAAATTTACAAAAAGCATAGCATAAAGCATAAATATTTACAACGTAAAGCACCCCCCCCCCCCCAACTTAAATTTAGACAATGTCCTCATTGACTTTGTTTTTTTAGGCAAGGCTTTGCATAAGGCTTTTTGTTTTTCAAAACTTTAAGGCTAAACTCTCCTAGAGTGTTAGAAAGGTTAAACACGAGGAAGGTTAGACTTAAGAAAATTTATGTAAAGAAAAAGACTAATGGATAGCCTATGACAAGAAAACAATTCAGTTGTGACAGTAGCACTTTTGAGATAGAACAAAACTCTAGTTATCATCATCAAGGGCTTAAAAGAAAACTCCTTTGAAAACATGCTCTTTTCCAAAAACATTTTTTTTCAAGAAATTTTAAAGTTGATTTTTTTCTCAAAAGTTTCCTTGGTTCATTAAAAGACAGCAGCAATTTAAAAAAAAAAAAATAACAAAAACCCAAGTAGAATGCAATTATTCACAAAACAACTACCTTTAAACTAACCTAGAAACTTCAACTAACAATTAGACAGCAATTCATGCAATAAACAACAACTAGATAAGCAAAATCAAAGTCTAAACATGCAAGAACTAAAAAAACAACAAACAACTAAACACAAAAAACAGTATTATATAAAAAAAACAACATGCAAAAGGGGTCAAAAAACTCCCTTAGTCATCGTCCGAGGAACTCTCTTTCTCTTCATCTTCTTCGTCATCATTCTCATATTATTCATCATCAGAATCCTTATCTTCTTGAGGCAGCAGAATTGAGGGAAACCGGGAAAGACAAGAGCAATACTCAGGGCGATAGAGAAGTAGAACTCTCTAATGGCTTCATCTCTCTCCTTGGCATATGCCCAATAAGTCCTCAGGTTGTCCCTGATTTGATCCAGTTGTTGGTATGCAATTGCTAGGGTTTCAGATGACAGTGAAGGCCCTGAAAAACGAGTGTGCTGGGATGGAGAAGTCGTGTTCAGCCCGGATGGTGGAGTGGCTTGAGATGTGGAGGCTTTGTCTTTCCTTTGGATGCTATTCTATTGAAGCTTCCCGATCAAGGATAGGTCGATGGTAGGCTTGAAGAAATGACGCTCATCATCCTTACCAGGAACTATCTTCACCCTCTGACAAAGCTGGGTGGTCAATGACCCAAAGAAAAGTTTTCCTGCTCTTTTCCTTCCACAGGCAAGAATCTCCTCCCTGGTAATGCTCCCGATGTTGATCTCCAACCTCTGCATAATACAATAGAGGAGCATAACTCTCTCGACTGAGATGGTGTTGTCATGGGCGGTTGGCATCAATTGGTTCTTGATAAAGTGAAGTCATACTGCAGATTCAGGTTTTTGGTCGCCTGACACTAGTGTTTTCACCTTCATTTGGGACTCTTTCCACTGAACTTCCTTGTTGGCCACTATTTTAAGCGCATATTTCATCTGCTTGGCCGAAGGGTTTCTAATGGCATCATTCCCTCTTGGATGTAAGGGTGCCTTAATCCTATACACCCTGTTGATGTCCATTGAAGAGAATCTGACCATCTTGCCTTTCACCACTGCCATACCTATGCTCTCCTCCCTTAGTCTAACGTAAAATTCTCGAACTAAAGGCACTAGCCTCCTGAGGGTGAGTACAAAACTCCTGCCACTTATACTGTGAGATAACTCTTGTTACGAACTCTGGCAGTGCTCCCGCTCTATTAGAGAATCCCTTCTCGTTGAGGAAATCTCCTTTTCTCATTATCTCCATCCTTTCCTGAAAATTTACATCTCTGAAGACTTCAGGAATGGATTTTTAGGAGATGGAGCCTTAGGATATTTGGCTTTTGGCTTGGTGGGTGAGACAGTAGGAGGAGTTGCAGGAGAGGCGTCCATGGACCTAGTCCTCGACCTCTTGGCAAAAATCGGGTCATTCTTGTTCTTGGTGCTCCTCTCGACCCTAAGCTATCTTTTGCTCTTTTTCTTCAATGCTGTATAGATAGGAACTTGGTCGTCATCCAATTCCTTGATCTCTGAGCCAGATTCTGATTCTAAATCACTGGAGGTCTCGACCTCCTTGTTCCCTTTCTTTTCTTCATCCTTTTTCTCTCCCGAAGAGGTGCTATCAGCTACTGGTGGATCATACTTGAATAGAGGTTCGAGGACCTCATCAGCTGGCTGTTCGGTGGTGGCCTCTTCTTGGCCTTCATCAGAATGCGGCCCAGATGCGATCACATTCTGGCCTTCATCCACTTCTTCTTTTTCTGGATTTCCTTCATTTCGCCCCTCAAGGGCCTCTTCTTCCCTTCCTTGCAGCAACTCAGCTTCACTTTGAGTCTTGTGGAGTGGCTCAAAAGCTGCAAGGAAGTCTTCGACTTCCTTTCTTCTTTTTTCTTCTTCCCTACAATTTCCCTTTCTATGTTTTTCTTCCTTAAGAAGCTGTAATTCAGCTACTGCTCTCCTGAGTTCTTCATCTAATTTTATTTCTTTTTCAGCTTCCAAGGCCCTCTCGGCCTCTTGCCTTTCCTCTTCCTTTTTCTTTTATTCTTCAAGATCTTTTTTTCTCTCAAATTCATCCTCTTCCCTCATGTGCAGGTTTTCCATCTCTTTTTCAGCTTGAATTTACCTCAAGGCATCTTGTTCACCCTTGTAACCTGCAGAAATCACAAAGGCCTTTGCCACATACGAGGGCATTCTCGCGGTCTTGAGGGGCTCGATGACAAGTGGTTGTTCGGGTGTAACTTTCTTGGGACTCTTCTTTCTTGCACTGTACGTAACAAATGGTTTGTCCCTCAGAGACGAAGAAAGGTTAGTTGAAGGTTCAGATGTTTTACCCGTTAGAGTCTCTCCTTGCCGAGAGCTCTCTCCTGCCTTGACGACTTCTTCTTCATCCCATCTTCTTGCTTCTTCTTCAAGGGCCGCACGCCTTTGGGCTCCCATCTCCCGAATCAATCTAAACCATTCGCTTGAGTGTTTTCTAAATTGTTGGCTCGTGGGGTTTTGGGTTATATGGATGGGATTGATGCGCGTGGACCTCCTAAGTTGAGATGAACTCGGATTCTCCCTCGAGGTGGCCGACATTGTCGAAGAAGAAGGAGTTTGGACGCTGGTTCCTTGGTCAACGATCACCTGCGATAAACCCGTAGATCTCACCCCTCTCGCACCGTGCATGGCTGTTGCGGGTTGTTCTTCTTTCCATCGACACTTGCTTCAGCTGTGTGGGTATGTTGAGCACTCTGGGATCGAGAGATCTTGCAAGATGAAGAGGATTTCAGCGTGTTCTTCATGGTTTCTTTGTTGTGGGTTTCGGTTTCAAGACAAGAGAAGATGGAGAGTTTTTGAGTTTGACTTGAATGCAAAAGGTTTGAGTGGTTGGTGAAGAGGGAAAGACTAAAGTCAGCTATTTATAGGTTTCTCAATTAGGTCACGTGGTGATCAAAAACTTTCGTGACTGCCTTCTTTCTTTTGGAGAATGTGGTCGCATTTCCAAATGTACTAGGAAAAATGCGGTCGCATTTTCCAAATTCTTTTTCTCTTTTTTTTTTTTTTTTTTTTTTTTTTTTTCCTGTTTTTAACGTTTTCATCTTCCCTTGCTTTTCTTTTATTTGCTGAAACAATCACAAATATGTTAGAAAGTTCACATGCTTAATCGGAGTTCCTTCATCTCATTAAGTTTTAACTTCCTCTTGATCTCGGCTTTGTCCATGTTGAAGTTAAACATTTTCAATGCCCAATAAGCCTTCTGTTCTAACTGGAGTGGCAAGTGGTAGGCTTTTCGAAATATGAGTCGACACGGAGACATCCCTAAGGGCGCTTTATATGCAGTTTTGTGAGCCCATAGTGCCTCGTCAAGCCGTAATGACCAATCCTTGCGGGAGGGCTCCACTGTCTTTTCCAAAATAGCTTTGATCTCCTTGTTAGAGAGCTCTGCTTGTCCATTCGTTTGAGGATGGTAAGTAGTGGCTACTCTATGCCTAATGTTGTATTTGGAAAATAAGTTGGCTATTATTTTGTTTAGAAAATGAGTCCCTTCGTCACTTATGATGAAACAAGGAGATCCGTATCTCGTGAAAATATTCCTTAGGAAAATTTTATTCACCACCTTTTGCGTCATTTGTTGAGGTAGTTATGGCCTCAATCCACTTTGATATGTAATTGACTGCGAGCAAGATGTAAATGTTTCCAAAGGATGGCGGGAATGGTCCCATAAAGTCTATCCCTTATATGTCGAAGATTTCCACTTCGAGTATAAAGTGTAGAGGCATTTCACTTTTAGCTGTCAGGTTCCCTGTCCTTTGACACTGATCGCAGTTTTTTGTGAAGAGGTGTGCATCTTTGAAGAGAGTTGGCAAGAAATAGCCAGATTGAAGGACCTTGGTTGCTGTCTTTAATCCTGCGAAATGTCCCCCGTATGGAGCCGCATGACAGGCTCCCAATATGAGAGGTATCTCTTCTTCTGATACGCACCGTCTTAGTATTTGATCAGGCCCTAACTTATACAAGTATGGTTCGTCCCAGTAGTAGTCCTTGACGTCTTTCAAAACTTTCTTACTGTTGAGCGGTTGCTTCCGGTGGTTTTAGTCCACTGACTAGATAATTCACATAATCTACAAACCATGGAAGTTCAACAGTCTTGATCGCTAAAATTTGCTCATCCGCAAATGATTATTGAATATCCAGCCCTTTTTCTATTTGTGCTTCCTCTCCAAGTCTTGATAGGTGGTCTGCTACCTGATTCTCGGTTCCTTTTCTGTCTTGGATCTCAATGTCAAACTCCCGCAAAAGAAAAATCCATCGAATTAATTGACGTTTGGCATCCTTTTTAGATAGCAGATGTTTGAGGGTTGAATGACCAGTATGAACTATGACTTTAGTTCCTACTAAGTAGGATCTAAACTTGTCAAAGCCAAATACTACTGCTAGTAATTCCTTCTCCATGACGGTATAGTTCAACTGAGCTTCGTTGAGCGTTTTCCTTGCAAAGTAAATAGGTTGCACTATTTTTCCTCTTCTTTGACATAGGACTGGCCCAATTGCAAAATCGCTAGCATCGCACATCAATTTGAATGGTTGGGTCCAATCTGGTTCAATTATGATCGGTGATGTGCTGAGTGCCTTCTTTAAAGTCTCGAAAGCTTGCTTGCAATCTTCATTGAAGTCGAACGGTCTATCTACTTCTAGTAACCTGCACAAAGGTTTGGAAATTTTAGAGAAATCTTTAATGAATCTTCTATAAAAACCTGCGTGACGTAGAAAACTTCTAATGTCTCGAACTATTTTTGGGAAGGGCAACTTGGATATGATCTCAATTTTTGCCTTGTCCACCGCAATTCCATTTCTGGAAATGCGGTGTCCAAGGACCATGCCTTCGCGTACCATAAAATGGCACTTTTCCCAGTTTAGTACCAAGTTGGTTTCTTCACATATTTCTAGCACTTGGTCTATATTATGTAAACATGCTGCAAATGATTAAGCAAAGATAGAGAAGTCATCAATAAATACTTCCACGGTTCGTTCTACCATATCAGAGAATATAGCCATCATACACCTTTGGAAGGTGGCTGGTGCATTGCATAAACCGAATGGCATTCTTCGAAAGGCAAATGTCCCGTATGGACATGTGAACGTAGTCTTCTCCTGGTCTTCTAGGGCTATTGTTATTTTGTTCTAACCGGAGTAACCGTCTAAGAAGCAATAATAATCCTTCCCTACAAGTCTGTCCAACATTTGGTCTATGAATGGTAACGGGAAGTGGTCTTTCCTGGTTACTTTATTAAGGCGGCGATAGTCTATGCAGACTCGCCATCCTATAACTATCCTTGTCGAGATCAATTCGTTTTTCTCGTTCTCCACTACAGTTATCCCACCCTTTTTCGGTACGCATTGTACTGGGCTGACCCAGCTACTGTCTGAGATTGGATGGATGACTCTTGTGTCCAGCCATTTTAAGATTTCTTTCTTGACAACTTCTTTCATGATGGGATTTATTCTCCGCTGATTTTCAATGGAATTCGTAGCTCCTTCTTCAAGGTTGATTACGTGCATGCAGAATGAGGGACTGATTCCTTGAATGTGTGCGATTGTCCATCTTATTGTCTTTTTATGTTTAGAGATGACCTGCAGTAAAAGATTTTCATCTTGGTCAGTAAGATAGGCTGATATAATAACTGGTAATGTCTTGTTTTCTCCAAGGAAACTATATTTAAGATGCTCCGGCAGAGGTTTGAGTTCTAGTTCCGAAGGGTTGATCATAAATGACTGTAGCGGCCTGACTTCTTCTTCATCTAATTTTGAGGAATCCCTCAGTGCTTCTATCCTTGCTACTGCAGAATCATTGGTGACTGGGTTTTCTACTCCTTCAATCCTTTTTTCACCTCTTTCTTTTTGTTCAGGCTTGTTTCCTTTCAGTGGCTATCCCTTTAATGTTTCCTACAAAATAGATACAGAGAGTTCATCAATTTCTTCAATCATGGAGCATTTTTCAAGATATCCTAGATATTTCATTGCCTTCATCACATTGAAAGTGACTTGCTGGTCATTGACCCTCATGGTTAACTCTCATTTCTGTACATCAATTAAGGTCCTGTCAGTTGCTAAGAATGGTCGTCCTAAAATGATCGGCACGTCCTTATCAGCTTCACAATCCAAAATGATGAAGTCTGCTGGGAATACAAATTTATCAACCTTGACTAACGAATCTTCAATTTTGCCAATGGGTTGTGTTAGTGACCTGCCAGCTAACTATAAGGTTACAGTTGTTGGTCTTGCTTCACCTATCCCCAACTGTTGAAAAATTGAGTATGGCATCAGGTTTATACTCGCTCCTAGATCGCATAAAGCTCTGCCTACGTTTCTTCCTCCAATGGAGCATGGAATGGTGAAACTTCCTGGGTCCTTGAGCTTGGGAGGGATCTCATTCTTGACCAGTGCACTGGAACATTCAGTAAGTGCAACTGTTTCGTATTCTCTCAATCTTCTTTTCTTTGATAGAATATCCTTTAGAAACTTCACATAGCTAGACATCTGTTCAAGCGTGTTCCAACTATTAAACACATTACACGCCTCACAACATACCCAAACCATACAATAGTTGCCATGTTCATCGAGTGTGAAACATAAACATATTAATTCTAAGGTTTTAATAAATATATATTAGAAAAAAATTACCCATAGAAATTCTTGAACAACGTGACATTGCCTTCCAACTGAACTCCGAGTTTGAGGACTTGGAGTCACAAATTAATTCATTTACAACTTCTCCATGGATCTTAGGCTTATCAATAATCTATGCTAATTTAACATACAAGTTAACGATGGACTTGCTTTAGAAGGAGTGTAGAACACCCGAGTGGAAGCAATTTGGATCGAAAGCCTCTCAATCTCCAATAATTTTAGAACTAAAGCATGCTTAAATAACAACTAAAAGATATAGCAGAAAATTACAAACCTTTTGGGAAGAAATTCGAGCACTCTATGCATGAAATCTTAGCACCAATTACTTGTGGACGACCACCGTGATCTTCCCCACTATCCTCTGTCCTTAGAACGTGTTGTGGGACACAAATTTGTGATGAATTTGGGAGAGTTTCTTCTTATTTTTAGAGTTTTAGCTTGTGAACTTGAGAGAGAAATTTTTCATCTTTTTCATCAGCTTCCATCACGTTTTTCTTCTTCTTATATAGAAGAAACATATGCAGATGGTGCTATTTGAAGAAGACAACATATTATATTGTCTTGTTTGAGGTGTCCATGGAGGTTTCAAAACTAGGAGAAAAGAGATGTGAAAGTTCACATTTCACCACCTCTTGAAAAATGAAATCCAAATACAAATTTAAACTTAGATTTAATTTGAATTAAATTTACAAATTGATTTCTCATGAGCATTAAATTCTAAGAGATGTGAAAGTTCACTATTCAATTCTAAGTCGATATGAGCATTAAATTCTAATATTTAAATATTATTTAAATATTCTCGACTCTCTCAAATATTGTTTAGTTTGTAACTAAACTTTAACATTAAACATATCAAATATAATTTAACGACAACTCCCTATAATGAATTTGAACGTCTCAAACTCTTCATCATACTTGTTCTAATGTTTATTCCATATGAGCTAGCAGGGGGGACCTAATGGACCCACGGATCATTTATTTAACGACATTAAGTGAACAAAAACTCGATAACAACTTTATTGAACAAACATATAACTATTTGTTTCATTCACTATCTACGAGTTTTTGGGCACCAATCCCAACAATCTCCCACTTGCACTAAAAACATAG
The DNA here is from genome assembly GCA_017139565.1 of Luffa aegyptiaca. Taxonomy (NCBI): domain Eukaryota; kingdom Viridiplantae; phylum Streptophyta; class Magnoliopsida; order Cucurbitales; family Cucurbitaceae; genus Luffa; species Luffa aegyptiaca. The sequence goes on from CM029407.1 coordinate 41,451,489, forward strand.
TCTAGTGGGGTGTACAATAATCCATAACAGCAGTGAGTGAATAAATACTTGTATTGATAACAATTTATAAGTACAATAAACTAGGGCATCAGAATACCCAGTACAGTAGGGTATCGAATACCGATTACAATTCGCTTACTTGCCCTAGATTATTTTCTATAAATATATCGCAGACCTAGACCCTCTAGATATTACTCTCGAACACTTTAGCCGTGGGAGCCTTCATGAATGGATCAGCAATGTTGTGCTTCGACGCTATCTTTGTGACGATCACGTCTCCTTGGTGCACTACCCCCCGATGAGATGATATTTTCTCTCAACGTGATTGCCTCGTTTCTGACTTCTAGGTTCTTTTGAGTTTGCAACTACATCGCTATTATCACAGTATAGGGTGATGGGTAGACACATATTTGGAACGACGTCCAAATCGGTCAAGAACTTCCTGAGCCATAGTGCCTCTTTCGTTGCTTCGCATGCAGCTACATATTCGGCTTCCATGGTCGAGTCTTCTATGCATCATTGTTTGATGCTACGCCACACTATTGCTCCTCCATTTATAGTGAATACTGAACCGATTTGGTTTTCCTCGAATCCTTATAGGTTTGGAAGTCAGAATTAGCGTATCCTTTAAGGATCAAATCCTTATCACCATACACAAGCATATAATCCCTCGTTCTCTTAAGATACTTGAGGATAATCTTAACGACAGTCCAGCGATCGAAAACTGGAATGGATTAATATCTACTTACAATCCCTACTACATAACTAATGTCAGGCTTTGTACACAACATGACATACATCAGGCTGCCTACTGCAGAGGCATAGGGAATATGTCTCATGTCCTCAACTTCTTGAGGCGTCTTAGGACATTGTTCCTCAGACAAAATTATTTCGTGTCTGGAAGGTAACAAACCATTCTTGGAATTCTGCATCTTATGTCTAATCAACAACTTTTTTATATAAGATGCTTGAGACAGAGCTAGCATTTTGTTCTTTCGGTCCCAAATAATTTCGATCCCTAGAACATATTGTGTCTCACCCAAATCTTTCATTTTGAACTGAGTTGATAGCCATTGTTTGATGTCAGTAAGATAACCTACATCATTCCCGATGAATAGGATATCGTCCACATAATATACTAAAAGAGCTGTTGAACTCTTGAAGCAAAATTTGCTTACCGCAAGTGTACGAATCAAGTAATAATATAGGCGTCAACTAGGGTTCTATCACCACCCTCTTCTTCCAAATGAGTTCTGCTTGCATTTGACGTTCAATCGATGCCTTATATAACGTTGGAAGTGGTTGAGAAGCTGTGAAAATGGTGCTGGTAGGTAGCCCAGTTGAATTCAGGGTCAAAACGGCTAGTTAGGTCCGCAATAGTTTTGTTCAAAACGACCCGTGACAGACTCGGAACTGCCTTTGTTTTTCTAGAAAAGCGGTCGCATTTCATTTTTGCCTTCCCATAAATGCGGTCGCATTTCTGGATATATTCCAGCTTCCTCTGTTTTTTTGCATAGGAACAAACTTAGTCAAATTCATATTAATTTGAGTCTTTTCAAGCACAATTAAACATATTTTGATATGTATGACTCAACTCCTCAACTTATCAACTTTAACATATTTTGAGCTCTGGAACAACAAATATGATCTAAAACATATAATTTTGACAAGATAATGAGCTAAATATAAGGGTAGAATAGGTATATTTTTTACCCTTGTCACCCACATGTCTAATTCATCTGAAATTGTTCATCATGAATATTACATAAATTGCTTAGCAAAACTCAATGAAAATAAATGTGATTTATTGGTCATTGAAACGTGTATAGTGGAAAATTATGATACAGCCTAGATCCTTGATTCAGGTGCCACTCATCACGTATGATCTTCCTTTGAGGGAATGAGCTCCTGGCAACAATTAGATGCTGGGGAAATGACTCTCAGTGTTGGGATTGGGGAGTTCATTTCAGCTAAAGCAGTGGGAGATATTAAAATGTTCTTCTCTAAAGAACGCTTTATGTTATTGGATAATATATATAGTTCCTAAAGTAAAAAAAAAAAAATTCTATTTCTTGTTTGCTTAAACAAGGATATTCAATGTCCTTTCTGTAAATGAAGCTTTCATTACTAAAAGGGGCGCTGATATTTGTTCTGCAAAATTGGAGAACAATTTATATGATTGAAGACCAATAAAGTCTAGGGCTATTTTGAGTAATCAGATGTTTAAAACAGTAGAGACTGCAGTATATATTTTGAATGTAGTTCCCTCAAAGAGTGTTTCTGAAACACTGTTGCAATTTTGAAGTGGTTAAAAATATAGATAGAATTCACCTCAAAATAGTGTGCAAGTATACACAATCTAGCAGCAAGTGATAAGTATTTATCGTATCCACGGGGTCTTGAAATGCCTACCTCTATTGATTTAATTTGCCTTTTTAGTGATTTCAAAATGTTGGTTAAATTGATTGGGTTTTTAAAATGCTGAAACAAAAGTAATACGAAAGCAGTAAATGATTACGACTGGAGAAAACAGAATGGAAACAGACACAGGTTAAGACTTTTGTAATTGCTATAAAGATGCTCCAGCAATTCTTTTGATTCGTCAATCTCATGCAGTATTATCAGCGGGATCTTCCCAAAACTCCGGATTTTTTGGAATATGTTTCAACTCCAATGACGTACTACCGATCAAGCACTAGTCAACTGGCTATCCCTAACCCAGTCACTGGCGTTCACCAATACACAATGATCTAGCGTGAATTATCGCCACACAACTCCTAAATCATCCCTGAAACTAGGAGAAGCTATATATACCGGCTAGCTAGGCGGGCACATAATGAAATTAAAGAACAACAATAATTCAAGATGACATAATCAAATAGAATTTCCAGATTTTATAAATATAACAATCACATAATTCTTAACATTTGCCTTCAAAGCAATTAGTTCATGATTGAAAACATAAAACACGTTACAATCTTGACAAGCACATCCATAATGCAAAATACACAAGAAATACTAATCCTTTTAGCAATTGGGGAGATGAAACAGCTGCTCCAAACCACCAAGAACATGGAAGAACTTCGTCCTCTTGAGTTGAATCGCAAATGGTCTTCTTAGATCTCCATTCTGCCGTCAATTCGGCCTCCAGCCGATTGATTCGGTCTCCCAATCGTGAATGCATTTATCTTTGACGGCTCCCTCCTTTTATAAGATGAGGTTTAACCTAATTAGGTTAATTTGGACACGTGGAGGGCTTTCAAAGCTTCTTAGATCAAAAAATAATTCAGCTAACGCCACTTTATTAAAATGGATAACAAGCTGTGACGTGGCAGTTTTGCTCCTCGCTTTGCTCCAGCACAGAATTTGCTCCCTCCAGTCGCTCAGCAATACATTCTGCATAAAATAACTTCCAAAGCTTCCATTCTTCCAAATGGGTTAAAACATATAATATATATCTAAAACCAACCCTATTAAGCACAAAAGACACACAAATCCCTATAGAAAGAAGGCCTAAATAACCACCTTTTGGAGAGTTATGAAACACCATTTGAGCTATGGAAAGGGCGTAAAGCTAGTTTACGTCATTTCAGAATTTCTGGCTTCCCTACACATCTTCTAGTGGCAAACCCAACGAATTGGATTCACGTTCAAAATTATGCCTATTTGTATGCTACCTAAAAGAAACACGAGGTCGATACTTCATTGATCCACAAGAAATAAAGTATTTGTATCGATGAATGCTACTTTCTTGAAAGAAGACCACGTTCGAGAACAGAAGCCACGTAGTAAGAAAGTGTTAAGTGAACTTTCTCGTGAACCTACAAATTCATCACCGAGAATTGTTGACGAGGTTGGACCTTCAACAAGGGTTGTTGATGAGCCCAGTACATCTTGTCAAGCCCATCCTTCTCAAGAGTTGAGAATGCCTCGACGTAGTGGGAGGGTTGTTACTCGACCTGAACACTATCTGGGTTTAGCAAAAACTCCAGTTGTCATACCTGAGGATGGAGTTGAGGATCCAATGACCTTTAGACAGCAATGAATGATGTGGACAAAGACCAGTGGGTCAACTCTATGGACCTAGAGATGGAGTCTATGTACTTCAATCAAGTTTGGGATCTTGTAGACCAACCTGAAGGGGTTAAACCTAGAGGGTGCAAATGGATCTACAAGAGGAAACGAGACGCAGCTGGGAAAGTACAGACTTTCAAAGCTCGACTTGTGGCAAAGGGTTATACCCAAAAGGAAGGGGTGGACTATGAAGAAACCTTCTATCCAGTTGGCATGTTAAAGTCGATAAGGATTCTCTTGTCCATTCCCACATTTTATGATTATGAAATTTGGCAAATGGATGTCAAGACTGATATTCTGAATGACAATCTTGATGAGAATATCTTTATGTCTCAACCAGAGGGGTTCCTTGCTCAAGGTCAGGAGCAAAAAGTTTTCAAGCTTAAACCCTAAACCCTAAACCAAGTATAATTGGGACATTCTTATCTACCTCATAATCTAGAATAATAAAATCAACAGGAAAGATAAATTTATCTACCTGGACTAGAACATCCTCAATTTTACCCACAGGATATGTGATATATCTATTTGCCAATTGGAGTGTGACTGTAGTAGACCTAGCATCACCTATTCCTAGCTTTCGATAAACCAAAAGAGGCATAAGGTTTATGCTTGCGCCTGAATCACAAAGTGCTCTCCCCAACTCCTTTCCACCTATAGATACAGGAATAGTGAATGATTCCGGATCCTCAACCATGGAAGGTAGCCCATTCTTAAGAATATTACTACATTCCTCAGTAAGAGTCACAATTTCAAACTCTCCCAATCTCTTCTTTTTAGTCAAGATGTCCTTAAGAAATTTTGCATAATTTGGCATTTGTTCTAAAGCCTCTATTAAAGGATATTTATATGCAACTGCTTAAGAATCTCTAAGAACTTCTTAAATTGAACATCCTGGTTCTTAGGTTTCTGCCTTTGTGGAAAAGGTAAGCGTGGGTCATAGGGTGGGGGCGGTACATAAGGTGGTTCCACATCTGGAATAGAACCAGATGCTCCAGCATCATTATTGCTGCCTCCAGCACCCTGACCAGACTCCAACTCTTTTTCAACAACATTAATTTTATCACAACTCTTCTCTACATCCTGGGGTTTACTAGGCTCTCTTCTCTCTTCTAGTGGCTTACCACTCCTTAGAGTAATTGCATGTACCTGCTTCTTACCTTCCCTTATAGGGTGTTCAATATCTGAATGAATGTTCCCCCGAGGTCGTGCCTTCAGCTCATTAGCTAGCTTACCCACTTGCAACTCTAGGGCTCTCAATGAAGCTTGCTGACTTAGGATTGTGACATCATTTCGTGCCATATAATCCTTCATCATTGACTCCAAAGAATTACCCGAACTTTGCTGGGGCAAAACCCGCTTATTTTGCTGGGGCAATGCCTGTGATTTAGCAAATCCGGACTGGTTCACCACCTTTTGCTGTGCTTGGGGGACTTGCGAATTGCTTCCTTGCCCTCCCCACGCAAACTTGGGGTGGTTGCGCCAACCTGGATTATAAAAGTTAGAATAAAGGTTATTCCTTTGATTACCTGCAAAAAACACAGAAGCTGGATTGTTAGGACAAAACTCATAGTTATGCTCTTCACCACAATAAACACATGATTCTTCTGTAACTTGATTTACAACTGCAGCAGATTCCACCACTGGCGGCTGCTGAACATTGCTTACCACAATTATGTTTTTAAGAGCGTTAGCTAACATTGCAATATCGGCCCTAATGGTAGACACACCATTAACTTCTATCACACTCTTAACTTTCTTACTAGAGCCTTTAACATCTGACCACTGACAACTGTAGGTTGATATTTTCTCTAAAATCTCATAAGCTTCATTAAAGGTTTTTGCCAAAAGGTCCCCTCCCGTAGAAGCATCAACCATACAATGAGTTGCTATGTTTAACCCATTGTAAAATATTTGTATTTGAATACAATATGGCAAACAGTGGTGGGGACACTTTCGCAAAAGCTCCTTAAACCTTTCCCAAGCCTTACTAAAAGTTTCTTCCTCATTTTGCCTAAATCCCCCTATCTCACTCCTCAACTTGGCACTCCTAGTTGGTGGAAAATACTTACTAAGAAATTTCTCTACTAGCTCATTCCACGTACTTATCGATGCTGGAGCAAAAGAATTCAACCACGCCTTTGCTCCATCTCTAAGGGAATAAGGAAAAAGGGTTAATCTAAAGGCATCTCTCGACACTCCCTCGAAAGCAAATGAATCACTAACTCCTAGAAAAGACTTCAGATGAAGATGAGGGTCCTCAAATGGTAAACCATGGAATTGGCCAACCATATCTAACATGTGAAACATGATCGGTTTCATTTCAAAATTTGATGCCTCAATAACTGGACGCACTATCACTGGATTTAACTCGTCCACTATTGGGAAAACATACGCTCTAATGGCTCTGTCCCTATCATTTGCTACAAGGATAGGATTCTTAGACTGATTATTTTGCTGTCCATTTTGCTCCAGCGGCGGATTTTGCTGCATCGCACGATTCCTCTTCGAGTTTCACTTGAACTTCTTGAAAATCTAATCGCAAGGGGATCGCTCATACGCCAAAGTCACACCAACAAAACAAAAAGAAACAGTAAAAAAGTTCACGCACCAAATCATCAAAAATACACACAAAAAAAATCAATCAAATAAAACAATTTCAAGTCCCCGGCAACGGCGCCAAAAACTTGTTGCAATTCTGAAGTGGTTAAAAATATGAGATAAATTAACTCCAGATTACTGTGCAAGTATACACAATCTAGCAGCAAGTGATAAGTATTTATCGTATCCACAGGGTCTTGAAATGCCTACCTCTATTGATTTAATTTGCCTTTTTAGTGATTTCAAATGGTTGGTTAAATTGATTGGGTTTTTAAATTGCTGAAACAAAAGAAATACGAAAGCAGTAAATGATTACGACTAGAGAGAACAGAATGGAAACAGACACAGGTTAAGACTTCTGTAATTGTTATAAAAATGCTCCAACAATTCTTTTGATCCGTCAATCTCATGCAGTATTATCAGTGGGATCCTCCTGGAACTCCGAATTTTTTGGAATATGTTTCAAAACCAATGAAGCTCTACCGATCAAGCACTAGGCAACTGGCTATCCCTAACTCAGTCACTGGCGTTCACCAATACACAATGATCTAGCGTGAATTATTGCCACACAACTCCTAAATCATCCCTGAAACTACGAGAAGCTATACATACCGGCTAGCTAGGCGGGCACATAATGAAATTAAAGATCAATAATAATTCAAGATGATCATGATCAAATAGAATTTCCATATTTTTAAATATAACAATCACATAATTCTTAACCCATGCCTACAAAGCAATTAGTTCATGATTGAAAACATAAAATACGTTACAATCTCGATAAGCACATCCATAATACGAAATACACAAGAAATACTAATCCTTTTAAGCAAATGGGGATGAAACGGCTGCTCTAAACCACCAAGAACATGGAAGAACTTCGTCACCTTGAGTGGAATCGCAAATGGTCTTCTTAGATCTCCATTCCGCCGTCAATTCGGCCTCCGGCCGATTGATACGGTCTCCCAATCGTGAATGCCTTTATCTTTGACGGGCTCCCTCCTTTTATAAGATGAGATTCAACCTAATTAGGTTAATCTAGACACGTGGAGGGCTCTCCAAGCTTCTTAGATCCGTAATTAATTCAGCTAACGCCACTTTATTAAAATGGCTAACGAGCTGTGACGTGGCAGTTTTGCTCCCAGCTTTGCTGCAGCACAGAATTTGCTCCCTCAAGTCACTCAGCAATATATTCTGCACAAAATAACTTTCAAAGCATCCATTCTTCCAAATGGGTTAAAACATGTAATATATATCTAAAACCAACCCTATTAAGCACAAAAGACACACAAATCCCTATAGAAATAAGGGCTAAAGAACCACCTGTTGGAGCGTTATCACATGTATTTGTACTTTTCATGTATTATGAAGTGTTAATACAAAACATTATTCCTACTTCAATGATTATTGATTCGATTTTTATTGATGATGTACATTACCCACTAGAGTCTTAGTTCAAGTGGGAGTTGTTAGGTTTTATGCCCTAAAACTCGTAGATAGTAAATGAAACAAATTAATTAATCTCAATAAAATGTTATTTGAGTGATTCAGTAATTTGGTTATTTTATAATCGAGTTTGCATTAATAAACCCTAAATCCAAAAAACTAAGATCCAAGATTGTTTAAATGAAACATGGACTAGTATGTGGGGACATACAGGGATCGATCTTCAAATAACAACCTTATCCTGGTGACACTATGTGATACGACCCAATTTGTATTCGATACAGATGCAATGATCCAAAGCATCCATGAAGGAGACATGCGAGTGGGGGATTAAATGCAATGAGTTTGCATAAGAACGGACCGCGAAATAGTAACCTATAGTTGTAACACCGTTAACTAGTTTATGTTTCTATTTCAATAGGATGACCTAGGTAACTCAAACTGAATCCTGAGTCTGTTATGAACTCCTTTTCAGGATTTATTGTCCTTAGACTTGTATGGGTGAGAGAGGCCTGTTCGCCGACTCAATAATCCTACCATTTCAGGGGCATGAATGAATGGGGGCTGGGAACATAACAGTAAAAGATGGAATTCACTCCTTCCCCTATTACAGTAAGTAGATGTGTATTCCCTTAAGGGCTGTTTCCGGGGCTTGAACAAAAGCAAGCTGTCCTCTCTTGGCCCAAGAGGAATTTATGTTTAGTGGTTGGACCCTAAACAGGTTGTTCAATAAAGGGATCAGTGGTACTTGAGGATCCAGAGGTAACCCAGGGGTAAAACGGTAATATGACCCGGTTGGAGTTACGAACACTCGTGAAGGATTGACATACTATATTGGTCAATATCCGTGGACACGAAAATATTCTACAGTGAGAAGAGTGCAACTGTGGGTCTTTAGTGGAGTGACCCACAGTTAACCAATCTTGATTAACTTGGTTAATGAGTGTAGCCAGTTAATTTCGTATCGTTGGAGCTTCTGATCTGTAGGTCCATTAGGTCCACCTGCTAGCTCGTAACGGGTGTTCAGATTATTTAGTCTTGAAAATTAAGGGATTTAATATAATGTATGAAGATACATTATTATATAAGTTTAATTAGAGAATTAAACTTTATAATAAAATTAATTTTGGATGTGATTCAAAAATTAATTAATGAGAGAATTATTAATTTAATTAAATATGTGATATTTGATTAAATTAATGAATTAATTAAATGGGAAGTTAATTAATTTAATTTAATTTGGTTAAATATGGTTTAATAAAATTAATGCTATAATTTATGTTAATGTACATTTTGATGCACATTAAAACTATAGGTTAAATGAGAGTGATAAAATTGAATATGATTCAATTATAAAATTAATTAAATATTTGATATTTAATTAGTGTGGATTCAATTAATTGAGAATTAATTGAATGACCAATTTAATTCAATTGAATATGATTTAAATTGAATTAAAAATCTTATATTATAGTTGATTTAATTAACATTGATTCATTTAAATTAATTATAATTAATTACTTAATTAAATATTAGTTATTTAATTAATGATGACCTGGATTGTTTAGGTAATAATCAACGATCAAGATTGAGTAGGGAAGATAACTTCCCTTCCCCACTTATCGTACGTTGAAGGGGAGTTCGCTACAGTTATGTCCACTCTCTCAGTCATGGAAAAAACTGAAATCCGTTCTTACGCAGCAACAGGCTACAGCGTCGCGACGCTCTCAAACTTGACTTTCCAGATTTGCGGAATCACGACAGCGTCACGACGCTGTGCCCAATTTTTGCCTTATTTAAAGATTGCTATTAGGTCTTTTTGGGGGACCTTCTTTGGTGATTTTGGAGCCGTAAAATAGAGGAAAAAGGGGCTGTTGAAGCTAAAACAATGGGAGAAAAAGCGGGAATCAAAGCTTTGTTCGTAGGGATTGTAACGGGGACGTGCGATCTCGACCTACCTAGCATTTAATTCTCTTTACCCTTTGCTTTTGTAGTTTTTATGGTTGATTTATACTTAGTTTATATTGTAATGCGGATTATGTGTAGCTAAGTTTAATTCGTAGGGATTGATGTAGCCGTTGGGGCAATAGTGGATTGGTTTTATGGATAGTTGTTATGATTTCATTTATGCATAATGTATGTTTAATGCTTTAAATTTACCTGCCATGAATTGAATGTTGATTGTGTTTAAATCTAACTTAGGAGAGAGGATTTAGCTTAGAAATCATTGTGCATAACTAGAATTTAGCTAGAGATCGGGAGATAATAGTTAATTCTAGAAATCGTTAAAAAGGATAACCTTAATGCTTTGCATGCTGGTGCGTGTGTGAATTGAATGGATGGAATGTGAGGTAAGATGGAATAATAATAATAGAGAAATATTCAGCCAATACTTAAGTGCAAGTATACACTGTCGCACGTAGTAATAAAAAACCTTAGAAAGTATTCCAAGGGTATCGATCCCACGAGGACTAAACTAGAAATTCAGATTTGAATGATTGCTTTTGAAAAAGGTAACCAAAGAAAATAAGTTGATTGATTGGTTTTTTGGAAAGATAAATAAAACAAGCAAGCAAAAACCGTTAAAGAAGGCTAACCATAATAACAATAATAAACAACGAGGTATTCAACCTGGATTCATCCCTAAGGTAACAACCATAATCATGCAATATCTAACTTAAGCGTATTCAATGCATTGGGTCAGATTTAACTTACATTTGGCCTTTGTTCCAAAAAACCGTTAGAAGGCTAAGAGAGTACCGTTAAGCACATTTCTGTGACTCGACTCCGACATAGATAATTCACGAATGCAACCTATAACCCTATAGTCGATATAGGGTGCCTTAGGCAGCTTGCCCTATACCGCCGAACAATCTCTTTCGAGCTTTTTCTCCTATATCACCTTTATGAGAACCGATATCGTTTGTCCCTTTCGAGATCAAACTTACATAGCATGCAAAGTCTAAGTGATCAAATTAAACTCAACAAGATTAGAGTGATAATCAATAAAGAATGACATGCATTAAACACAAGCAAATAAGACACTTTCAAGCCATTAAACCATAAGGGAATTCACCACATTGAACTCCTCAATGGGATTTAGCTACTCATGATGGGATAAAAAGCAAATGAGCACATTTTCATTGAAATAATAATGTAAAGCATACAGAATAATGAAAAGTAGTCACAAGCTTGAAATAAAGGAGATAGCTAAATATTATGGGTTTTTTTTGTTTACACAATCCTTCTAGAGTTTGCTAAGACTCTCCACTCTCTCACTTTTACAAGATGGGATTGGGTGAAACTCTCTACAAACCACAAGGTTTGATGTCTAACTCTCTCTCGGGTTAGAATTTGGTCATCTAAGAAGGACCTCGGGCATCCTTACTCATTGGCGTCGAGCCAGGGTTCTGTCACCACCCTTTTCTTCCAAGTGAGTTCTGCTTGAATTTGACTTCGAATCTCGAGCTTATATAGTGTATAAAGTGGTTGAGGAGCTGCGAAATAGGTGCTGGAAGGTTGCCCCGTCAGTTTCTGGGTCAAAACAACTGGTTAGGTGCGAAGAAGACTCGTCAATAACGACCCTCGTGCGACTCGGAACGGCCTCTGTTGTCCAGAAATGCGGTCGCATTTCATTTTTTCCTTCCTAGAAAAGCGGTCGCATTTATGGGGAATTCTAGCTTTTCCTCTGTTATTCTGCACAGCAACAAACTAAGTCAAATCCTCTTAAAATCAAGCCTTTTTAAGCATAAATGAGTTAAATTTGACAAAAGCAATTCTCAACACCCTAACTTATCAAATGAAGCAGAATTTGAGCCTGGGAGAAATAAATTGACCTAAACACTCAATATTTGACCAAGAAATGAACTAAGAATAAGGGTAAACCAGGTATATTTTTTACCCTTATCACATGCTAAATGAATTTAGATAGGGATATCGGGTTCATTGCATGTGGGAGAATCATGTATGCTCGGGAGAGATATGTGTGATTTTAGTATTCCAAGATTTATGAATCATATCATGTCATTAATCCATGAACTAATACATAATCCCAATTGGTGAAATCAAATCCCTAAGACCGTTTTCATCATTAGATTGTCGCATTCTTTTTTGTTTTGTGTTTGATTTTGCATTCTTTATCACTAAAATTTGTTCCCTAAATAAAATTGGTCAAAAGTATTTTCGGTAATTAAATTTTCTAGAAACCCAATCCAGAGGATGACATTCGAAATTTATTTTCACTATATTATAACTTGACTCGTACACTTGCGGTTAACAATTCGTGCATCGTGGACAATACTTAAAATCACTGAATCTAGCAACCTCAATGCTGGAAAAATAGAGGGTAACGTTGAAATGTGCTCAATTAACAATGGGTCAACTCCAAACATCAAAATGATCACTAACAGAGACTTAAATGAGCAAATAAAACTCACCCAACCAAATAATTCAGATCTGGACATCGTGGAGGTGACCGGAGAAGAGGGGGTGAGCTAGGCGGCGGTGTGGTGGCGTGCGGTGTAGATAGAGAGAATAAGACGCTGGGGGGAAGAAATCGTGGGATTTCACTTTTTTTTTTATACATACATATATATATATATATATTTAAAATAATAGGGTTGCTACATCATACTAACCTTAAAAGAACTTTCGTCCCCGAAACTTGTCTCTTAATAGTAAAAATATTAAAATTCTCTTGAGTTGAAACCTATGGTTAGAATTCATTTCGTAGATAGTTATATTTTACCACTGCTATTGTCAAAGTCCACAAGAGATCGAATCTCGACATTTGATAAGTTTCCCACTACTTTCTTATTCAATAAATTCAATCCAAGATGCACACACGGAAGCAACGACTAAAAACCAGCTTTGCTAGAATAAGGGACTGATACAAATGCAAGAGTAGAGGAAATTCCATCAATATAGACATGACTAAAAAAACGAACTAGCCTACTTTCCTAAGTAGTAGAGCTTCTTCCTTCAGTGCTCTTTTGGGGACAGTTTGATGCCATATGGCCCTTCTGGCCACATCGAAAACACACGCAGGCTCCCAACAAGCAACGCCCCCAGCGGCGCTTTCCACAATTATTACACATCGGCTTCTCACAGACAGTATTCCCTTGGCTAGTTTGCTGTCCCTGGGCTTGGGACCGAGGTGGATTCACAACTATGTCCTGGGATTGTTGTACTATATTCGATGTTTGGTCGAACCTCCTCTTCTGACCTGAGGAGGGTCTTTTTTCTGAGGTCGCTCGAGGCGCAGTTGTTGGACGACGATCTATTAACTCACCCACTCTGACTATCGTGGCGTAGTCCGGTGGTTGATGGGCAGCCACGCTACCTTGTATGTCATCCCTCAAACCCGTCATAAACCGTTTTACTTTGTCGGGCTCTACAGCAACATGGTAGGGGAAAACCGAGACAATCTGGCAAACTCCGTCTCATATTCTTCTACCGTTCGGCTTCCCTAATTGAGAGCTATGAACTCCGTGATAGTGAGCATAGCTAGCTATTTTTCTCTGATTAATTAAGCTAGTCTTTTACAATTATTTGGCCAAATTTATTCATTTATATGTTTTATTTGTAGGAAGTATGTGTTTGAAGCTTAATTGAGAAATTGGAGTCAAATGGGGTTAGCGCGCAAAAAAAAAAAAAAAATCATAGCATCGAGACGCTATGTGACTAGCGTCGCGACGCTAGGCAATTTTCCAGAATCTGTGATTTCGCAGTAGCGGTGCCTTATTTAAAGATTACAATTAGGGCTTTTTGGTGGACTTCTTTTGGGAGATTTTTAGCTGTAAAACAGAGAGAAAAAATCATATTTTGAAGCTGAAGCAAGCGGGGGAGCGTGGAATTGAAGACTTTGTTCGTGGAGATCGTAACGGGGACGTGCGGTCTCGGCCTCCATAGTGTTTAATCTTCTTTCCCCCTTACTTTAGTTAGTTTTTAATGGCTTTTTTCCTACTTAGTTTATCTTGTAACGCCATGTATGAGTAACTAAGTTTGTTACTTAGGGATTGATGTAGTCTTTTTAGTTTATGGATTGATTTATGGGTTGAATTGTGCGATTGTTTTATGTTTGCATTCTTAATTTAATGCTTTCAATTAATTGGCCACTGGTTGAATGATCTAAGTGTTGAGTCTTGCTCGGGAGAGGGGATTTAGCGTAGACTTTATTAAGATTGCATGACTAAAGTAGACTCTCTAAAATCGTGACGGAATTTAGAGTAACTTTAGAATCGGTTAAAAAGAACTAATTGCCTTGCTTATTAAAGAACTTAGATAGGGATATCAAGTTAGTTCATTTGCATGAGAATCAATTATACTCGGGAGAGGTAGTTGTGATTAAAGGTTCTTAGACTCATAAAACCATTTTGCGTTATAATTCACTCCCTAAAATCAATCCTAGATTAAATTGACGAAATCAATTCCCTAAGTATTCTTTCAATTGAATTTCACATCTTTGATTTGCATTACCTTGGTTTCTAAATTTCACTACTTGTTGGTCCCTAAATAAAATTGAGCAAGATTATTCATGGTAATTGATTTAACTTAAAAATCCAATCCAGAGGATGACACTCGATTTCACGATCACTTTATTATTACTTGACCCGTGCGCTTGCGGTAAGGAAAATTCCACATCACTCTGCTTGCTTCTTAAAACGTGCATTTGCAGGGTAATATTTCCTGAAGAATGCTTCCTTAAACTGAGCCAAATCATAGGTCCATTACTAACGTCTATGGTCATTTCGACCGACTGCCACCAAATGAAAGCATTATCTTGCAACAGGAAAGCAACACAATAAACCTTCTGGTCTTTCGGAAAATTCATGTGATGAAAGACGGTTTCAATGGAAGACAGCCACAGCTCCGCCACTGTGGGGTCCTTTGATGCTCCATCGAATGGGCAGGGGTCCCACTTCCTAAATCCCTTAAACACCTTGCCTCTCGTGACAGTGCTTCATTATTTTGAGGCGGTTGGGCCTGCTGCCCCGCAAGCACGCCTGGAAATGCTGCTTGCTCCGCAGACTGCACTGCCCCGACCACTGAATAGCATCCACCGTGACAAGTTTCGCTGCTGGTGTCGGCTGCTCTACTTGTGGGTCCCCTGCCAAATTATTTTCTTGTCCAACTGGCGACACAACTGCCTCAGGGCCGCCCAACCCCTTCCACGACCTCTTCCACGAACTCTTCTACGAGGAGACATGATTCTGATATTCGACAAAACTCGACTAAGTCTAATTCGATGCTAACCCATACTAAAACCTTATCTACTATTGTTATTATTATTTAATATAGAATAGTAATAATAATAACAATAGCAGTTAATAACAATAACAATAACCACTATACTAGCTTTCACACCAACCATGTGATCATGTTTCACCAACATAAAATATAAACATTTTAAATAGGCAAATAAATAAACAAATAGCATTTTGATTAAGGCAATTGTGAACCTGGCGATGACAAGGTGCTTGTTGGGAGGCCATGGGAACACCTAAGGTTTACGATGTCAACCAGTCTACAGAATCCTTAACGATGTCAACTGAAACCTAAAGACTGCATAGGGACGTTACTATATGCATAAATGATTCAAAGAACTATGAAGTAAAATTTTTCCTATAAATCTAGAATGCATAAAATAGGTAAATAACTTTAGTAAAACAGTTGTTTGGGATCCCAAAAAAGCTTGTAAAACATAAAAATATTTGAGCGCCTCAAAATGCAACAAAATAGATAAGTTTTTGAATATTTTCATAGAAAATTCAAATAACAAAAACTAATGTGTGAAAGTAAAATATGCTGGCACCGTGCACCATGACACCACCAGCAAGTGCCCTTAATTAGTCGCGTAACACGTTCTCGCCCTTGCCTAAAAAAAAATTAAAATAAACAAAGAATGAGTATTAAAAATACTCACTAAGTAACCCCTCTACCAGGGTTGGTTATGGAAGCACGAACATTTATGAGGGGACCTAATTTTGCTTTATAAAACTTTATTCCTTGGCCATAACGCCAAATGTGACCTTATTGCCACGAAAACTATTATGTGACCATATCGCCACTAAAAACTTTATTGTGACCATATTGCCACCTATCGTCATGGCCATATCGCCAAGTTTTGAAATAAATGCCAAAATTATTTCCTTGATCATATCGTCGAGTTTTAGGAAAATTATAAAAAGAAAACCACATCTCAACCATATTGCCATGTTTTAATTAAAACTCTTGGCCATATCACCAAGCTTTTCAATAGCAAAACTTTTAAGATTGTACGTCACTGTGGGTCATACATATGCACGTGAGGTCCCTTGTCTATCTTTATGATAATGCCACACAACATATTTTCATTTCATTCCAATAATGTCATCATGAAGAAACAAGAAAGTCCTAATTTGCATGCTCATTAATCAACATACAAGAATATATCAAAGTAAAGTTCACATAATAACATTCCAATTCATGCTCCACCATCAAAACAATGTAGCACCCAATGATTTTGCAATCATCACGACAAACAACAATTTTGACAGTCAACAATAAATTTCCAACATGCTGATAGTTGAATTACTTACACAGTATCGCCCAAGAATTTTTACTCCAAAATCCTACTCCAATGATTTTCTAAATCACTAGCCAAGAATGCTCACAACTACACATAAAAGGCTTTCTAAGATTAGAAATTTGTGTCCAACAATTCCATTATACTCAAACATGATTAAAGGAGGTCTTTACCCTTGAATATTCACCCCGGAAGGCCTAAACAACTGCTGGACAATACTTAAAATCACTTAATCTAGCAACCTCAATGCTGGAAAAATAGAGGGTAACGTTGAAATGTGCTCAATTAACAATGGGTCAACTCCAAACATCAAAATGATCACTAACAGAGACTTAAATGAGCATATAAAACTCACCCAACCAAATAATTCCTTTTGCTTGGCAGCAACTTGAGTGGTCAATACTCGACATCAATAATAGAAACACACAACAACCTAGAATCGATTTGGGAAACATCTATGGGTTAATTTCTATTATTGAGAAAATTGTTTAAGAAACTCAAATCAAACATGGAAACTCACCGAGACTTACCCCAAACGACACCAAATACATGCCAATGGCTGCTGCAACCAACACTTGACGGCGGCAACGATTTGCGGCAGATCTGGGCTGTGAAATCAGTGACGCCGACGCACGTGGGTCGAAACAGCGGTGGTGGATCGCAGCGGCGACGGTGGCGACTCGAGACGTCGTAGTGGTGCAGCTTGCGGCGGATATAGACGTGGATGCGTGTGGCATAGACAGAGAGACGAGAGGGACCAGGTTAGAGAGAGGGAACTCGTAGAGGGAGGGAGAGGGCGGCGACGTTGCAGTGCTGCGGCGGATCTGGACAGCAGGGAGGTGATTGGAGAAGAGGGGGTGAGTTAGGCAGCAGTGAGGAGGCGTGCGGCGTAGACATGAAGGTGTTCATATAACACATGCGGAAGCAATTTTAGGATCGGAGGCACTTAACGACATCAATTTTAGAAAATGAAAGCATGGTGTCAAAATACCGTAAAGAGAGAGCAGAATTTGTACCAACCTTTTTGGAGACCGATTCAACAACTCCCTTTGATTCCTTTGATCACGAACGGTGTGTGGACCACCTCTAGTGTCTTCCCTACTATTCTCCGGGCCAAGAACGACTTGTGGGAGTCTATAGAGATAGGGAATGGGAAGGGAATGCTTGAAGGTTCAAGCACTTGAGAGATATGTGGAGATGAATGAGTTTGAGACCAAATTCCATAAGCATAACAATAAGGAAATGACTCTCTTAGCTCTCAATCTAATTCATACTCTACTTATAGAGTGAATCCATGCAAGTAGAAGCCTCAAGAAGCAAGACACATGTTGGAGATGCAAACCTTAGTGGATTCTAGGTGTTCGTGTCACAATACATGCAACTTGTGCATGGATGTGTTGTATTCCACTTTGAATCATCATGCAAGAGTGGGAATGCAACCAAATCCACTAACTTTAATCCATAATCTGATTTGTAGCTTGCAATCTAATGTTAATTTCAATTCCAAATTGAAGTTAACTTTAGGTAATTAATTTGATACTTTTTCAAAATAATTTCATATGATTACTCCAATTAATCATACCAACCTTGTGCAATTCATTATATATGAATCATAATTCATAGATATAGTATTTAAGACACTTTTAAATACTTTACCTCTCATTTAATAATTTAATTCATAATTAAATTATTGTGTCAAACACAATTTACGATAATACCCTTTTTTCCCGATTTTGAACGATTCAAAGATTCCTATCTTATTGTTCTACGCTTTATTCTGATATGAGCTAGTAGGGGGACCTAATGGACCTATATATCATGGGCTCCAACGATTCAAGGCTAACCGACTAATCTCATTAACGGAGCTAACCAACATTCATTAACTATCGGGACACTCCACTATAGCCCAGTAGTTGCACTCCCCTCATCATAGATATATTTCTATCCACTTGATTTAACCATGTTCAGTAAGTCGATCCTTCACAGGTTGTTCGTAGCTATAGCTAAGTCAAATGACCGTTTTACCTCTATAGTACTTCTTCTTCCTTAAGTTCTCCACTAATCCTCAAATGAACAATCGATTTGTGGTCCAACCATCAAACCTAAGTCCCTCTCGATCCAACGAGAGGGTGGGGCCCCTTGTTCAAGTCCTGGAGTTAGTACTTAAGGGAACAACCTCTCTACTATCCCTGAAATGGGTAGGAGTGAATTCTGTCTTGCGTGACTATGTCCCCAGCTATCTATTCAATCTTATCCCCAAAATGGTAGGCTTGTTGAGTCGGCGATGCTGGTCACTCTCACCCATGCAGATCAAAGGATAATCTCGTATAAACAGGAGTTCATAGTTAGCTCAGGATTAAGAATGAGTTACCTAGGTCATCTTTGAGAAATAGTCAGTTTCTTCAGTAAACTTGAATTAGAGAATTAAACTTTATAATAAAATTAATTTTGGATGTGATTCAAAAATTAATTAATGAGAGAATTATTAATTTAATCAAATATGTGATATTTGATTAAATTCATGAATTAATTAATTTAATTTAATTTGGTTAAATATGGTTTAATCAAATTAATGCTATAGTTTATGTTACTGTACATTTGGATGCACATTAAAACTATAGGTTAAATGAGAGAGATAAATTGAATATGATTCAGTTATAAAATTAATATTTGATATTTAATTAGTGTGGATTCAATTAATTGAGAATTAATTGAATGGCCGATTTAATCTAATTGAATATGATTTAAATTGAATTAAAAACCTTATATTATAATTGTTTTAATTAATATTGATTTAATTAAATTAATTAAAATTAATTAATTAAATAAATATTTATTATTTAACTAATTGATGGCCAAGATCGTTTAGGTAATAATTAACGATCAAGATTGAGTAGGGAAGATAACTTCCCTTCCCCACTTACCGTACGTTGAAGGGGAGTTCCCTACAGTTACGTTCATTCTTTCACTCACGGAAAAAACCGAAATCAGTTCTCTCAAAAAAATTCTCTCCCAAATTTGCAGCAACTCTCCTTGCTATAGAATTCCCTTCCAAGACATCCTTTTGGCTCCCACAAGCCGGTTTTCATAGTCCAAGAGTCATAGCGGGTGATCCGACGTGGTGGTGTTCTTTGGGAGGAAAAACTACATGAATTGGAGCATCGTGCAGAGTTTTAATCTTCAATCCATGTAAGAGTTCTTGAATTTAAATAGTTTATATCGTTTTATAGCATTCTTAATCTAGAATTTGTAGAAAATTTGTTTCTATTTACGTACTGGTATTTTATTTCGTAATTAAAATTGAGTAACAGTCTGATTTAATTCCTCTGCGCAAGGGCTTTAATC
The DNA here is from genome assembly GCA_017139565.1 of Luffa aegyptiaca. Taxonomy (NCBI): domain Eukaryota; kingdom Viridiplantae; phylum Streptophyta; class Magnoliopsida; order Cucurbitales; family Cucurbitaceae; genus Luffa; species Luffa aegyptiaca. Next base: position 41,471,521 of record CM029407.1, read on the forward strand.
CCTTCACGTCAAGGGCCCCTGTGTTTTTGGGCATTTTGAGTAAATGAGTCTCTGTAAGTCTGTGTCTATCAATAGGATTGAATTTGGTGAAAATCGGGACCAAATTTGGCCAAAAATGACGAAAAACAATGGTTGGAACGAAGAACGCAATGCTGGAATCGGAAAAAAAATTGAAAATCACGCAGGCGCAAGGGCTGACGTCAGCGTTACGTTGCGAGGCGCGGTCCAGCCATCAAGAGGCCCGGTTTGCGGAAGCGGTCCAGTTCGGGCCTCCTTTTGACTGTATGGCACGTCGTTCGTCATTTTGTTCACTGGTTACTTGACTGGCTCAACGGTTCGCGCGCGGTTCAGTGGTTCTTCAGCGGTTTGTTGACCAGGCCGAAGGAGTTTGACTGGTTCGCGGGTTTTGGCGATGGTTCAGTGCTTTTTGGATGGGTGGTTACCGTTTTTTACCTGGTTTAGTCGTTTTTTGGCTGGTTTGGTCTTGTTTTTTGAGTGGCTGAAGGCTTTTAGGATAGATTTTTTTAAAATTAATGTAATTTTATGCTTTAATTTTTTCCTAGGGGAATGTACACACAGTTAACGAATATTGATTAATTTGGTGAATGAGTTTGACCAATTAATCTCACATCGTTGGAGCTTCTGATCTTCAGGTCCATTAGGTCCCACTTGTAGCTCATAAAGTAATTTGAGGCAACTAAGTAATAAATGTAAATTGAAAATGTTCAATTTATTAAGGGAAACAATATAATATATATTGATATATTATTATGAGAGAAATTAATATTTGGAGAAATTCAAATATTAAAATAAATTTGAGTTACGTTAAATTTATGGAAGTTTGAAAGAGTTCAAATAATGAATTAATTAATTTTAAGGCCTAAAATCTATTTTGGCAAATTAATTAATTTGAGGTCGGAAATTAAATATGTGATATTTAATTTGTGGTTAATTAATTAAAGAATTTATTAACCGGAAATTAATCAATTATGGAAATAATTAATCACTTAAGCAAGTGATCAATCATTTATGGAAATGATCTAATCACTTGCGGAAGCAATTAGTCATTTGTCGAAAAGATTGAATCAATTTTGGAAAAGATTGATTTAATTGAATATTTTATTCATGGCCTCTCTTCTATAAATAGAACACTAGACCTAATTGGTTTAGTAGCCCTCTTGCTTTTAGACTCACAAGACAAGACCCTAGAATTTTCTCTAGCCTCCCTCTTAGAGAAAGACTCCCACAAGTCTTTTGCCTCCTAGACTTAGAGACATATCGGTGTAACCTCTGTGGTTATTGTGTCTTTGAAGAAGAAATTTCCAGCGAAGAAACTACAAGAAGGCTGCTGCGTTTTTGTTTGTTGAAGTGTCGTTGGCGAAGAACGATCAAGTCCACAACGAAGGTTTGTAACGGTTCTTTCCTGTTTCTTTAGAAAAGCATGAAAAATAAATCTGTTTATATCAATTTCAGCGACTTTAAAGCATGTTTAAAGTTTTGTTTTGCCTTTTCGTAACGGTATTTTAATGTTAATTAATATATGACGTAAGGTCCAATCGATGCGCTTTCGCTGCGTATGGGTTTTCATCCCCTTCAAGAAGACGGTACTTTACCTCCATGTGAGTCATGTCTCGAAGGTAAAATGACCAAACGATCTTTTACTGGAAAAGGTTATCGTGCCAAGGAGCCCTTTGAGCTCGTACATACGGATCTCTGTGGTCCAATGAATGTTAGGGCTCGAGGAGGGTATGAATATTTAATCTCTTTCATAGATGATTATTCAAGGTATGGTTATTTATAACTAATGATTCAAAAGTCTGAAGCCCTTGAAAAGTTCAAGGAGTATAAGTGTAGCAGCCTGTTTTAATAGAAAAAAAAAAGAGATAGAAAGGCTTTTTTTTAGGCGGTCAAATGGGTGAGTGGGGGGACAGTTTCCCCCCACATTTTCGGTCAAACTTGACCAGATTTAAAAAAAAAAAAAAAAAAAGAAAAGCTGAAGCACTCTCTTTCCCTTTCGGTTCTCTCTCTCTCTTTTTCTCTCTCTCGCTCGCTCTCAGCCTTCTCTCCGTCGACGCCGCCGCACGCCTCCCTCCGCCGTTCGCCACGCCGCTGTCGCTCGCCGTCTGTAAGTACTCAGTTTCTCTCTCGTTTTTGTCTATCTCTCTAACCCATCCCTCTCTCACTCTCTCGGCTTTCTCTCTCCCTTGCAGTCTCTCTCTCTCTCCGTCTGCAACCCGTCGATCTGCGCCGCCTCGCCGCCGCTGCACGTCAAGCCGACACCGCTCCGCCGCTGCCGCACGCCTCCCTCTCTGACCGCCGCAGCACGACGCCGACACCCCCTTCTCCGGTGACTCGCGGTACACACGGCGGCAACAACTCGTTTTCGGCCAGCCATCACAGCAGGTTCGTTTTTCCTCTTTCTTCTGTGTGGCTTGCGGTTATGCATCTCCTCTCTCGTCGATCACTCATGCCCAGCACCTCCCTTCTCTGTCTCATGTTACAGCAGCGAGGAGGGACCTTTTTTCTGCGTTTTTCGGGCGTTTTAGGTGAGTCTCGCAGGGGGTAAGTTGGTTTGAGGCTTATGTGGGTTAGTTATTGCGTTTAAACATTTACCCATTCACTTTCCTTTCCATTCAGCAAGCGTTTTGCTTCGTTTCCGGCGGTTCTCGCAGTGGGTCTTCGAGTTTCAGTGTCGTGGAGCATCATCGATAGTGGGTTTTCGTAGCATTCGGTGAGTTAGTTGTCGTCTTGGAGCGTGTTAGGGAGCTTGGACAGCAAGCGCGACTTCCATTTGGGGGCTTGGAAGCAAAGGAGTTAGGTCGGGTGGTCAAGCAACTTAACTAGCTAAGTAAGTAGCCGTTGGAGTAAATTCTCTGCCTTAAACTCATTTAAATTGAGTATGGTTTACTATAGCATGAGTTGGATTTAAACCTTAAGTTGCCCCTTGGAATGTAAGTAGTTTTCTTTGGTTTATGTTGTATGCTTTGGAATCATGCGTTTATTATGTCACCATGCTAGCATGAGATAAGTATGAATGGTTAGCCTTAAGTTGGGGAACATGATTGTTATGCTTTTGACCCGCTGCGCGATTGATAGTTGATATGTAGCCTTTGTTTGGGTTTCATGCTCTAGCTTATTTTTCTTTGGAGTTTATCATGCTTGCGTGGACAAGATTTAAGCATCAGTCTTTACTTGTGGAATGTAAATGGGCATGATGAGTTTCTTTCAAGGCATGTCAATATGTGGTAATCTCGATATTCGCTATGACATATTTACTTTTGTATGGTTGGTTGGATAATCTATGGCTTGCCTTAGTGTTAAGATAATGGAGGATGGGATTAAATGGTTGTTGGAGTTGTGAATGGTTTGTGTATGCGAGGTCTGGCTCGTTATGGTTATAGGAGTGTATATTCTTATTTTCAGGTGCAAGGAAAAATTTTGGGTTCCCTCTGCGTATGTCGTTATGCTGCCGAATTTTCGGTAGCCTCATGACGGCTTAGGAATCATATTTACCTTGAGGGAAAGGATTAGGAAAGAGAAAGAGGCTTAGACGAGGGTCGTGTCAATTAAACACCTAGGACTGAGATGTAATAGACTGAAATGAGGGGCTTAATGGGCGGGACTTGGCTTCGCAGTCTAGGTGCCATTTACTAACTGTGGAAGTAAATTCCTGACTTAAACCCATGAACGCCCCACCAGTGAAATGGTAGCTTAGAGCGCTACGCGCCCATTAGTGCCTTGATGGGTGAGACTTAGCTCCTCTGACTGGGTGCCATCTACCATCAGAAGGAGTAGAGACCTCCCAAAACTCCCACATGTGCACTATCAGTGAGTTGGCAAACTGATATATATATATAGGTGTACTAATTGAACACGAGACCCGAACTACAAATGAATGAAATGAAATGAAATGAATGAGATTGAGATGACCTAACCCTTAGGCCCTTAACTCGAATAAAATGTTAAAACCTTGATTGCTACTTACTGAGTATTTTCTTAAATACTCATTCTTTTCCCTTACATTTCATTGCAGGAAGAGGTAAAGGTGTACAGAACGCGTGACGGAGTGCTGCTGAGCCATGGGTTTTCTTTAGATTAGTCTTCCGCATTTTTTTTTATGTTTCGAAATGCTTCTTTTGAACTTGTACAACGTTGTTTTAAGGTCATTTCCTCGTTAGGTTTCGTTTGAATAACTAAAGGTTTCGTTTGTTCCGTTTTAACTGGGATCCCAGGTTGAAAGTTTTCGCAAAATTTCTAAGTATGTTTTCCTGTAAATGTTATTTCCTCGCTGTTCTTAGAAGTAGAGTGAAATGCATGTAGTAGCGGCCTTAGGGTCTAGGCATGAAAAGTAGGGTCGTTACAATAAGGCTGAAGTTGAGAACTTATTAGGTAAGACCATTAAAACACTTCGATCCGATCGAGGTAGAGAGTATTTGGACTTAGAATTCCAGAACTATTTGATGGAACATGGAATCATGTCCCAACTTTCAGCACCAGGTACACCTCAACAGAATGGTATCTGAAAGGAGAAACAGAACATTATTAGACATGGTTCGATCAACGATGAGCTATTCTCAATTGCCTAATTCTTTTTGGGGTTATGCAGTAGAGACTGCAGTATATATTTGGAATGTAGTTTCCTCAAAGAGTGTTTCTGAAACACCATTTGAACTTTGGAAAGGGCGTAAAGCTAGTTTACGTCATTTCAAAATTTTGGGCTTCCCTGCACATGTTCTAGTGCCAGACCCAAAGAAATTGGATTCGCGTGCAAAATTATGCCTATTCGTATTCAACCCAAAAGAAACACGAGGTGGATACTTCTTTGATCCACAAGAAAATAAAGTATTTGTATCGACAAATGCTATTTTCTTGGAAGAAGACCACGTTCGAGAACATAAGCCACGCAGTAAGACAGTGTTAAGTGAACTTTCTCGTGAAGCTACAAATTCATCACCAAGAGTTCTTGACGAGGCTGGACCTTGAACAAGGGTTGTTGATGAGCCCAGTACATGTGGTCAAGCCAATCCTTCCAAGAGTTGAAAATGCCTCGACGTAGTGGGAGGGTTGTTACTCGGCCTGAACACTATCTCGGTTTAGCAGAAACTCCAACTGTCATACCTGATGAAGGAGTTGAGGATCCATTGACCTTTAGACAGGCAATGAATGATGTGGAAAAAGACCAGTGGGTCAAATCCATGGACCTAAAGATGGAGTCTATGTACTTCAATCAAGCTTGAGATCTTGTAGACCAACTTGAAGGGGTTAAACCTATAGGATGCAAATGGATCTACAAGAGGAAACGAGACGGAGCTGGGAAAGTACAGACTTTCAAAGCTCGACTTGTGGTAAAGGGTTATACCCAAAAGGAAGGGGTGGACTATGAAGAAACCTTCTCTCCAGTTGCCATGTTATAGTCGATAAGGATTCTCTTGTCCATTGCCACATTTTATGATTATGAAATTTGGCAAATGGATGAAGACTGATATTCTGAATGGCAATCTTGATGAGAATATCTTTATGTCTCAACCAGTGGGGTTCATTGCTCAAGGTCAGGAGCAAAAAGTTTTCAAGCTTAAACGATCCATTTATGGGTTGAAGCAAGCTTCTAGATCTTGGAATATAAGGTTTGATATTGCTATCAAATCTTCTGGCTTTGATCAGAACGTTGGTGAGCCTTGTGTTTACAAAAGGATTATCAACAGTTCAATAGCTTTTATAGTGTTGTATGCATATGATATTTACTCATTGGGAATGATGTAGAATATCTAGCTGACATTAAAACCTGGCTATCGACTGAGTTCCAAATGAAAGATTTGGGTGAAGCTCAGTATGTTATAGGGATTCAAATAATAAGGAATCGTAAGAACAGAATGTTAGCCCTGTCTCAAGCATCATATATAGACAAGATGTTGTCTAGATATAAGATGCAAAATTCAAGAGGTGTTTATTACCCTTCAGGCATGGAGTTCATTTGTCTAAGGAACAGTGTCGGAAGACACCTCAAGAAATTGAGGATATGAGACGAATCCCTTATGCTTCAGCAGTGGACAACCTTATGTATGTCTTGTTGTGTACTAGGCCTGACATATGCTATGCAGTTAGGATAGTTAGTAGATACCAGTCCATGGTTAGACCACTGGACTGCAGTGAAAAACATCCTCAAGTATCTTAGGAGAACGAGGGACTATCAATTTGTGTGTATTGTGCTAAGGATTTGATCCTTACAGGATACACAGACTCTGACTTTTAGACTGATAAGGATTCTAAGAAGTCCCCATCTGGGTCAGTGTTTACCCTTAACAGGGAGCTGTAGTCTGGCGTAGCATCAAAGAAGGATGTATTGTAGACTCCACCATTGAAGCCGAATATGTCGCTGCTTGTGAAACAACTAAGGAGACTATATGGCTTAGGAATTTCTTGACGGATTTGGAAGTTGTTCCAAATATGACCTTGCCAATCACACTTTGTTGTGTTGTGGCAAATTCAAAAGAACCTCGATCGCAGTCACAAAAGAGACAAACACATAGAGCGCAAATATCATGTCATAAGAGAGATCGTTCAATGAGGGGACGTGATCGCCACAAAGATTTCTTCGGAGCACAATATTGCTGATCTATTTACGAAGACTCTCACGGCTAAAGTGTTCGAGGGTCATCTAGAAAGTCTAGGTCTGCGAGATATGTACATAGAATAATCTAGGGCAAGTGGGAGAAATGTAATGGGTATTGTTGTGAATGCCCTGGATTATTGTATTTACCTGTATTTGTACTTTTCATGTATTATACAGTATTAATACAAAACATTATTCCTACTTCAATGATTATTCATTCGATTTTGATTGATGATGTACATTACCCACTAGAGTCTTAGTTCAAGTGGGAGTTTTTAGGTTTTATGCCTCGTAGATAGTAAATCAAACAAATTAATCGATATCAATAAAGCGTTGTTTGAGTGATTCAGTAATTTGGTTATTGAATAATCGCGCGAGTTTGAATTAATAAACCTCAAATCCCATAAACTAAGATCCAATGTTGTTTAAATGAAACTTGGACTAGTATGTGGGGACATACAGGGATCAGTGTTCAAGTAACAACCTTATCCTGATGACACTATGTGATACGACCCAATTTGTATTTGATACAGATGCAATGATCCAAAGCATGCATGTAGGAGACATGCGAGTGGGGGTATCCTATGCAATGAGTTTACATAAGACCGGACCGTGAAATAGTAACCTCTAGTTGTAACACCGTTAATTGGATTATGTTTCTATTTCAATAGGATGACCTAGGTAACTCAAACTCAATTCTGAGTCTGTTATGAACTCCTTTTCAGGAGAGATTGTCCTTAGATTTGTATGGGTGAGAGTGGCTTGTTCGCCGACTCAATAATCCTACCACTTCAGGGAAAAGAACGAACTGGGGCTGGGAACATAACAGTAAAAGATGGAATTCACTTCTTCCCCTATTGGAGTAAATAGATGTGTGTTCCCTTAAGGGCTGATTCCGAGTCTTGAAAAAAGGCGAGTTCTCCTCTCTTGCCCCGAGAGGAATTTCTGTTTAGTGGTTGGACCCTAAACAGGTTGTTCATTAGAGGGATAAGTGGTACTTAAGGATCCAGAGGTAACTCAGGGGTGAAACGGTAACTTGACCCAGTTGGAGTTACGAACACTCGTGAAGGATTGACTTACTGTATTGGACAATATCCGTGGACACGGAAATATTCTACAGTGAGTAGAGTGCAGCTGTGGGTCTTTAGTGGAGTGACCCACAGTTAACGAATGTTTATTAACTTGGTTAATGAGTTTAGTCAGTTAATCTTGTATCATTGGAGCTTCTGATCTGCAGGTCCATTAGGTCCACCTGCTAGCTCGTAACGAGTGTTGAGATTATTTAGTCTTGAAAATTAAGGGATTTAATATAATGTATGGAGATACATTATTCTATAACTTTAATTACAGAATTAAACTTTATAATAAAATTAATTTTGGATGTGATTCAAAAATTAATTAATGAGAGAATTATTAATTTAATTAAATATGTGATATTTGATGAAATTCACGAATTAATTAATTGGGGAATTAATTAATTTAATGTAAATTGGTTAAATATGGTTTAATAACATTAATGTTATAGTTTACGTTAATGTACATTTTAATGCACATTAAAACTATAGGTTAAATGAGAGAGATAAAATTGAATATGATTCAATTATAAAATTAATTAAATATTTGATATTTAATTAGTGTGGATTCAATTAATTGAGAATTAATTGAATGACCAATTTAATTCAATTGAATATGAGTTAAATTGAATTAGAAACGTTACATTATAATTGATTTAATTGATATTGATTTAATTAAATTAATTATAATTAATTAATTAATTAAATAACTATTATTGAATTAATTGATGGCCAAGATCGTTAAGGTAATAATCAACGATCAAGTTTGAGTAGGGAAGATAACTTCCCTTCCCCACTTATCGTATGTTGAAGGGGAGTTCCCTACAATTACGTTCATTCTCTCACTCACGGAAAAAACTAAAATCAGTTCTCTCAGAAAAATTTTCTCCCAAATCTGCAGCAACTCTCCTTGTTGTAGAATTCCCTTCCAAGACATCTTTTTGGCTCCCACAAGCCGGTTTTCATAGCCCAAGAGTCATACTGGGTGATCCGATGTGGTGGTGTTCGTTGGGAGGAAAAACTACATGAATTGGAGCGTCGTGTAGAGTTTTGATCTTCAATCTATGTAAGTGTTCTTGAATTTAAATAGTATAGATCGTTTTATAGCATGCTTAATCTAGAATTTGTAGAAAATTTGTTTCTATTTTAGATTGCCAACGTACTGGTATTTTATTTCGTAATTAAAAGTTTGATTTAATTCCACTACGCAAGGGCTTTAATCCCTTCAATAGGAATCTCACGATGCAACCTAATAGAAGAGATCTCAGGATACGTTGACATCTTTCCTCCACCCACTTACGCTCCCAAGGCCCCTTGAGGCCAAGCATGAATCTCAATGTGTGAATTAAACGCTTTTAATTACCTAGTGATGTGAGCATGCTAATAAGATCGTGGTTAATTCAATTTATGTATCAATCCATTTGTTGAGAGAGTTCCCTTATAGCCGAAGTTTTATATCCTACTTTATAATGGTTTAACTCTACTTAAAATACTAAGTAAGATGTTCTAATCCTATTAGAATCATGATCTTAGGTCTATTAAATTTTAAAACATTTAAATTTAACTCAATCCCTAAGATCCTATGATAGCATGCATCTCTTTGTTTTAGATTTGACGGGTTCTATTCATTAACTTTTATAACTATTATAACATTTAATGAATTAGCCCTATAACATGCTTCTAATGGTGATGAAAATGTATAACAAGCGAATATCAAGTTATATAAAGTACCATGTAGAAGCAACCTACGTCTAGGTGTGTATAACGCTTTATACTTACGATGTCTAGGTGATAAACTCTTTTAAACATTACATCGCTCATGCATGGTCATAAAGCTCGGGTTAACCTAACTCAAGTACCGACTTGATGCCCAAGTAGGAGGTGTTTCGTAAACTGCGAACTTAAATACCTCCAGCCTTAGACAACATCTTATCGAGTGAGTTCGCTTGTAACCTTAGCTTTACAAGATATCGACCTATTCTATGCGAAATTTTCGAGTGTAGGTTCATTAACCTAAGTAAGCATGCATTTAACTTGTTATAGATTTTAACGTCTATCTCAGTTTATAACTATTTATAAATAACGATATATCTATAACATTCATCTATGCTAAGGTGGTTTCATGTTGCATGCTTGTTCGTTTTCGTCTATTAATACAACACTTTATATTAATCGAACTAAACGAAATTAGACCATTCAACATGCATCTAACATGAAACCTAAATCATGCATTCCAATTTGATTATAACACTTATAATAATTACTAATGCATGAAATATGTTTTCCTATGGTGAGATTTTAAATCCACATGGCATGCAATATGCATATATGACTCTAATTTAATTTAAAACAGACATTCATAATACATAATAAATTAAAAACACTAAAGTGGACCAATTTTGGCATCTAAATGAAGCAAATAAACTAACTTATTACATTAATACTTTATAAATCGCCTTGGATCGCTCCCGAACATTTCAAATCAGCCCAAAACTTCTTAGAATTGCTTGAATCAACCCAAATATTGCTGAACCGATCCAATCGGTGAAGAAAAATGGCTGAACCGACCATAAATTAACCAAACCAAATTGCTCTGAGTAAATAATCGGTCGGGAATGAACAAGATAGAAGCAAACATGTAACGCCCTGACTTTTTGAAACCTAAAGACTGCCTAGGGACGTTACGATATGCATGAATGATTCAAAAAACTATGAAGTAAAATTTTTCCAAGAAATCGAGAATGCATAAAATAGGTAAATAACTTTTGTAAAACAATTGTTTGGGATCCCAAGAAAACTAGTAAAACATAAAGATATTTGAGCGCCTCAAAATGCAACAAAATAGATTAGTGTTTGAATATTTACATAGAAAATTCAAATTACAAAAACTAATTTGCGGAACTAAAATATGTTGACACCGTCCACCATGGCACCACCAGCAAGTGCCCTTAATTAGTCGCCTAACACGTTCTCGCCCTTGCCTAAAAAAATTAAAATAAACAAAGAATGAGTATTAAAAATACTTCGTAAGTAACCCCTCTACAAGGGTTGGTTATGCAAGCACAAACATTTATGAGGGGACCTAATTTTGCTTTATAAAACATTATTCCTTGGTAATAACGCCAAATGTGACCCTATCGCCACGAAAACTATTCTATGACCTTATCGCCAGTTAAAATTTTATTGTGACCGTATCACCACCTATCGTCATGGCCATATCGCCCGGTTTTGAAATAAATGCCAAAATCATTTCATTGACCATATCATCATGTTTTAGGAAAATTATAAAAAGAAAAACACATCTTGACCATATTGCCAAATTTTAATTAAAACTCTTGGCCATATCACCAAGCTTTTCAGTAGCCAAACTTTTAAGATTGTACGTCACTGTGGGTCATACGTATGCACGTGAGGTCCCTTGTCTAACTTTATGATAATGCCACACAACATATTTTCATTTCATTCCAATAATGTCATCAAGAAGAAACATCGAAGTTCTAATTTGCATGCTCATTACTCAACATACAAGAATATATATAACAAAGTAAAGTTCACATAATAACATTCCAATTCATGCTCCACCATCAAAACAGTTTAGCACCCAATGATTTTGCAATCATCGTGACAACCAACAATTTTTACAGTCAACAATAAATTTCCAACATGCTGATAGGGGAATTACTTACAGTGTATCGCCCAATAATATTTACTCCAAATTCTTACACCGATGATTTCCTAAATCCTTAGCCAAGAATGCCGACAACTACACACAAAAGGCTTTTTAAGATTAGAAATTTGTGTGCAACGATTTCATTAAACTCAAACATGCTTAAAGGAGGTATTTACCGTTGAATACTCACCCGTGAAGGCCTAAACAACTACTGGACAATACGTAAAATCATTGAATCTAGCAACCTCAATGCTTGAAAAATAGAGGATAACGTTGAAATGTTCTCAATTAACAATGGGCCAACTCCAAACATCAAAATGATCACTAACAGAGACTTAAATGAGCAAATAAAACTCACCCAACCAAATAATTCCTTTTGCTTGGCAGCAACTTGAGTGGTCAATACTCGACTTGAATGATAGAAACACATAACAACCTAGAATCAATTTGGGAAACATCTATAGGTTAATTTCTATTCTTAAGAAAATTGTTGAAGAAACTTAAATCAAACAAGGAAACTCACCGAGACTTACCCCAAACGACACCAAATACGTGACTATCGCTGCTGCAACCAACGCTTGAAGTGACGACGACTCGCGGCAGATCTGGGCGGTGCAACATGTGATGGCGGCGTGCGTGGGTTGGAGCAACGACGACGGATCGCAGCGGCAGTGGCGGCGACTCGAGACGTTGCAGTGGTGCAGCGGATTTGGACATGGATGCGTGCGGCGTAGACAGAGATACGAGAGGGAGCGAGTGAGAGAAAGGAAACTCGCAGAGGGAGGGAGATGGCGGCGACGTTGCAGTGGTGAGACGAATCTGGACGGCGTGGAGGTGACCGGAGAAGAGGGGGTGAGCTAGGCGGCGGTGTGGTGGTGTGCATTGTAGATAGAGACGAGAGAGGGAAAAAATCGCAGAGGGAGAGAGAGAGAAGACGATGCAGGGGGGAAGAAATCGTGGGATTTCACTTTTATTTTTTTCACACACACACACACACACACACACATATATATATATATAATATTTTTTTTAAAAAATAATATGGTTGCTACACCATACTAACCTTAAAAGAACTTTTGTCCCCAAAAGTCGTCTTTTAATAGTAATAATATTAAAATTCTCTTGAATTGAAACCTATGGTTAGAACTCAATCATAGATAGTTATATTTTACCACTGCTATTGTCAAACTCCACAAGAGATCCAATCTCGACATTTGATAAGTTTCTCATCACTTTCTTATTCAATAAATTCAATCCAACGTTCACACATGGAGGCAACGACTAAAAACCAGCTTTGCAAGAAAAAGGGACAGATACAAGTGCAAGAGTAGGGAAGTTCCATCAATATAGACATGACTGATAAAAAAACGAACTAGCATACTTTCCTAAGTAGTAGAGCTTATTCCTTCAGTGCTCTTTTGGGGACAGTTTGATTGCATATGGCCCTCCTGGCCACATCGAAAACACACGCGGGCTCCCAACAAGCAACGCCCCCAGTGGCGCTTTCCACAATTATTACACATCAGCTTCTTGCAAAATGTATTCTACTGGTTAGCTTGTTGTCCCTGGGCTTGGCCCGAGGTGGATTCATGGCTACGTCATGCGATTGTTGTACGATATCCGATTTTTGGTCGAACCTCCTCTTCTAACCTGAGGAGGGTCTTTGTTCTGAGGTCGCTCAAGGCGTAGTTGCTGGATGACGAACTATTAACTCAACCACTCTGACTGTCGTGGAGTAGTCCGGTGGTTGATGGGCAGCCATTGTTTTGCAGTTTTGAATTATGGACCTCCAAAACTTGCATTGTTTTGAATCAGGCCACGAGCTCTAACACTCCGCTCCAGGGACCCTACTGCCTCTTGAAATGGTTAAAAATATAGTTAAATGTCACCTAAAATGTTGTGCAAGTATACACAGACTCACAACAAGTGATAAAGAAATTATCGTATCCACAGGGATCTGATTTGCATAATTTAACTGACTTAAATAGATTTTCGATGATTTCAGTTGATTAATTAATATGATTTGTTTTTGAAATGATGAAACAAATAAATAAGAAAGAAGTACAGGATTACATTGGAAAAATATAATGGAAACAGACATGGGTTAAGTCTTTGTAGTTGATTATAATGATGATCCATCAATTCATTTGATTAATCAATCTCAACCAGTCCTATCTGTAGGATGCTCCCACAACTCTGAATTTTTCGGAACGTGATTCAACTCCAGTGACAATCTACTGATCATGCATTAGGTAACCGGTTATCCATAACCCAACTACTGGCTTCCACCAACTATCCACAATCTAGTGTGATTACATATCACATACTCCCTAAATCATCCATGAGACTAGGAAGAGATATATATTTCGACTGGTCAAGCGAGCACACAATGAAATGAAGCACAACATGAAATTAAAGATTACCAAATGAATATTAATTTAATGAATTTAAATAAGAAACAACTACATTGATCCTAATCCTACTAAAGTGGTAAAAAGATACTAAAGCAATTGACCTCCCCTTAATCTCCTATGACTCAACTTTTTATAATGCGAGGTTTAACATATTTAGGTTAAAACATGGAAAATTCATCTAACCAACACATCTGATTGGCACAAATAGCACACAATCAAAAAATAAAAGACTAATAATAACTCCTTTTTGGATAATTATCAGTATGTCATTTCCCTATACTAGTCTTAATTCCTTTGTAATTGCATTAGATTGGTTGAAATTTATTAGTTTAGGATGGCTAATCATGCCTTGGAGCTTTGTTTTATTAATTTTTTTATTCTTTGCCTTTTCCCTCTTTTATTTTAGTTCGTTTCTTGTAGGGACTTTAGTACCTTTTTATTAGCATAACCTAGGTGGAGTTTATTTTCTTATCAACATGGTCGAGCATACGATGAAAAAGTTCTTAGCTCCACATTTCAGCAAGTAGTCTCTATGCATAATGTATTTTGAGATTGAAGGTAACTTTGGATCTCACGCTAGTTTTATTAACTAACTTCATTCTTTTCATGGCACTGAAGGAGTGGCAGAATTTTGGCATTTCCATTTTCCATAAGAGGAAAGGCAAGAGAGTGGTTCTACCACTTGCACTGTGTTTTAGGAAAGAGATATATGTTGTCCAATTTTTTTAGGCCTTGAAGGTTGAACTAGTGAAAAGATTGAGTAACGTTCCATACATAGGCAAAAAAATTGGCGGTCACAAAAAAAAATCTGGAACATGTAATTATAACAATAAAATCGTCAATTTTCATAAATGAATAAATTTTGACTTTATTTATGTCGTTTTATTGATTTTAAAATGGAATACATTCAAAACTATAATAAATCATTAACAAATTGTGTAAATTGATTACATTACAAACTTTTAGGGTTTAAAATGATACAATTGATTCTTTGACTTTATTTATGTCGTTTTTATTTATAAACAAATTAGTCCTCCCTTTTTATTTTTTATGGGTATTTATACTACACATGAGTTATAAAAAAATTATTAATTTCGACGTTTAACCATTTCATTAAAGGATATATCAACATAATAACATATATTTTTATTTCTTGACTATAAAATTTTATTTGTTATTCATAGTTCTTACACTGGGCTTGGTAGTTGAATATAAAAAAAAAAAAGTATTTTGTGAATATAAATCTTAAAGCAGTTGAAGTTTATTGGTTGAGAACAATAATAAATTGATGCCAAGGAAAAGTTTTTGATAATGAAACAAGCTAGTGAATTACATGGTAAAAACCAAAGAGGATAAACGAAGTTCAAAATTTCCTTATTCAAATAAATGCTACAAAATCTTCTTGATCAATTGGATCACTCTTTAGATCTCTCCAATCATTTCATACTCAATTTTGAACGGATTCGGCGGTTAGATCGACGTTGTATTTCTCTACAAAGTAAACACAGAAAATATTAATATTAATTAAAGAAGGTAAAAAACAAAACAACAAAATAAAAGGGGAGAAAAATATACTTGAAATCTTGGTATAAATTTTGAAGGAAAATTATCAATTTCACACTCATCGAATGTTAAGTAAGACAGACAATGTAAAAAACTTCAAACACTCAGTTAACAAATAATAAGAGTCAGGTGCAAAATGAAATTAACCTTCACCAAACACAAAATTGCCTATTGAATAACTCTACCTCCATTCACAATTTTTTATTTTATAATCTACGATAACCTCGTTTTGTTACAAAAAAAAAAAAAAACAAATCAATCCATTCGACGTACACTTTAAAATTTATTCAGTTTCTAGGTGGATCGAAAGTGTGTGGTAAAAATGGAAACATCTTAACATGTACATGGTTATGAATTGAGTTTTTTATGATGAAAGAAAAACACATACCCATCATTTCCTTGCCACAATGTTTGCATGGTGGCACACAATCCTCAAAGGACTTGTTGCCTTTGGCTTTACATTGGTCAGTGCAAGTTTTAAAGCAGGTAAGGGCACTCTCCAAGGTCTTCGCTCTGGCCATCATGGCCTCATAGTTGTTGGCTGTAGAGAATTGTAGTATGGCCACCACCATAATGCACACTAGCAATGTTGCCATCATTTTCCTAGCCATTTTGTTGGTTAATCTCCTTTTGTCTTCTCTTGGAATTTTTTTTTCTTTCTTAGATCACAAGCAGATGATTGTTTGATGTGATGGGAGGGCCATTTTATAGGCCATCATTTGTTAAATTTAGAACATTTAGTGATAAATTTAGTTCTTCACTATTTTTCTATATTTGGATGGAGTGATCTTTGTTTGTTATATGTTGACAAGTTTTTTTTCCAACACAATTGGATAAAGAAAAGGCTTTTTCATGGTTCCCTTCTCTCCTTTAATTGGAATGGTTTTGGAAAATGGTAAATAGCATATGAAATCAAACTATTTTGTTAACTATTCCCGATTATTCAAGTGATAAATATTTCCTTAAAAAAAATTTGTTAAAAAATGTTTATTTCCATGATTTCAAAAACATTGAAAAAGATACAGTGCATTTAAAAGAGTTGAACTAACAAATATGCAACAATATATATATATATATATATATATATATATATGAAACACATTACACGCCTCACAACATACCCAAACCATACAAAGTTGCCATGTTCATCGAGTGCAAAACATAAACATATTAATTCTAAGGTTTTAATAAGTATATATTAGAAAAAAATTACCCATAGAGATTCTTGAACAACGTTACATTGCCTTCCAACTGAGCTCCGGGTTTGAGGACTTGGAGTCACAAATTAATCCATTTACAACTTCTCCATGGATCTTAGGCTTATCAATAATCTACGCTAATTTAACATACAAATTAATGATGGACTTGTTGTTGGGTTTAATGTCCTATAAAGTCGTAGTTTGTAAATCATTAAACATATTCTATTTCCAATAAAGACGTTATTGAGGTTATTCAGTAAGAGATGTTATTGAATATGTAAATTGCAAATGATTAACCTAAATCCAATAAACTAAGATCCTTGACTACAAAATGAATACTCGAATGTAGGGACAAAACTTAGGATCAAGTTCAAGTTTATAGTCAAAATAGTCTATAGTATAAGGATACGGTTGGGTGCCTTATCCTGGAGACACTATGGGCGCGGCCCACTTTGTATCAAGTACAAACGATGAGATCCTAAAACGTTCATGTGGTGACATGCCAGGGGGGGCGTCCTATGCAATGAGTTTGCATAAGACTGGACCACGAAATAAGTCACTTTATCTTTATAACGCCGTTTACTGAAGAAACTGACTATTTCTCATGGATGACCTAGGTAACTCGTTCTTAATCCTGAGCTAACTATGAACTTCTGTTTATACGAGATTATCCTTTGATCTGCATGGGTGAGAGTGGCCAGCATCGCCGACTCAACAAGCCTACCATTTTGGGGATAAGATCGAATAGATAGTTGGGGACATAGTTTCGCAAGACAGAATTCACTCCTACCCATTTCAGGGATAGCAGAGAGGTTGTTCCCTTAAGTACTAACTCCAGGACTTGAACAAGGGGCCCCACCCTCTCATTGGATCGAGAGGGACTTACGTTTGATGGTTGGACCGCAAACCGATTGTTCATTAGAGGATTAGTGGAACTTAAGGAACAAGAAGTACTATAGGGGTGAAACAGTTATTTGACCTAGCTATAGCTACGAACAACTTGTGAAGGAACGACTTACTGAACATGGTTAAATCAAGTGGACGAAAATATATCTATAGTGAGGGGAGTGCAACTACCGGGCTATAGTGGAGTGTCCCGGTAGTTAACGAATGTTGGCTATCTTAGATAATGAGATTAGTCGGTTAGCCTCGAATTGTTGGAGCCCATGATCTATAGGTCCATTAGGTCCTTCTACTAGCGCATATCGAATTAAAGCTTAGAACATAATGATATGAATCTTTGAATCGTTCAAAAACGGGAAATACGGCATTATCGTAAAATGTGTTTGACACAATGTTGTAATTATGAATTAAATTAGGAATTGAGAGATAAGGTATTTAAAAGTGTTTTAAATACCATATATATGTATTGGGAATCATATATAATTAATGGCAATATGTGACAATGATTAATTAGATTAATCATGACAAATTACTTGGAGATGTCCCAATTAATAACCTAGAAATCAAATTCAATTTAGAATTGAATTGGGGTAAATTGCAAGCTGAAAATTTAGAATGGAGATTCAATTTAGTGGATTTTGTGGCATTCCTACTCTTGCATGTTCATGCATAGTGGAAAACAACACAACCATGCACTAGTTGCATGTGTTGTGAATTAAACACCTAGAATCCACTTTGAGTTGCATTTTCACCATGTGTCTAGTGTCATGAAGCTTGTCTTTGCATGGAAGAGGTCTATATAAGGAGCTTGAATCAGATTCAAAGCTATGAGAGTGAATTACTTACTGTTATGCTGCTGGAATTTACTCTTAATCTCATTAACCTCCATAGATCTCTCAAGAGCTTGTACTTTCAAGCATTCTCTTCCCATTCCCTATCTCTATAAGACTCCCACAAGTCGTTCTTGGCCCGGAGAAAAGTAGGGAAGACGCTAGAGGTTGTCCAAGGAGGAAAGGAGAAGAAAACAACACAAGGAGTTCCTCTGAAGTGAGCTACAAAAAGGTTGGTGCTCTGTAACTCTATATTCTATTTTCTCTTGAACCAGCATGCTTTAGGAGTAAAATTAATAGAGTTAAGTGCTTTCGATCTCCAATTGCTTCTGCATGTGTTATATGAACACCTCCACATGCCTTAGAAGGACTAAGATCCATGACTATAGGATGAACACTTGAGCTTTATGTAGAGACATAAAAGTGGATCAAGCTTGAGTAATAGCCAAAACGGTTTATAGTATAGGGATAAGGTTGGGTACCTTATTCTGGAGACACTATGAGACGCGGCCCACTTTATAGATGGTATAGACGATGTGATCCTAAATCGTCCATGTAGAGACATGCGAGTGGGGGGGTCCGATGCAATGAGTTCGCATAAGACCAGGACCAAGAAATAAGTCGCTCTCGCTTTATAACACCGTTTACTGACGAGACTGACTATTTCATATGATGACCTAGGTAACTCGATCTTAATCCTGAGCTAACTATGAACTCCTGTTTATTCGGACTTATCCTTAGATCTGCATAGGTGAGAGTGGCTCAGTATCGCCGACTCAATAAGCCTCCCACTTCAGGGATAGGAACGAGTAGATAGCTGGGGACATAGTCGTGCAAGAAGGAACTCACTCCAACCCGAATTAGGGATAGTAAAGAGGTTGTTCCCTTAAGTGCTGACTCCGGGGCTTGAACAAAGGGATCCCGCCCTCTCATTGGCCCGAGAGGGACTCGGTTTATTGGTTGGACCATAAACCAATTGTTCATTAGAGGATCAGTGGGACTTAAGGAACTAGAAGTACTATAGGGGTAAAACGGGCTTTTGAACTAGCTATAGCTACGAAAAACCTGTGAAGGATCGACTTACTAATCATGGTTAAATCAAGTGGACAAAAAAATATGTCTATAGTGAGGGGTGTGCAACTATCGGGCTATAGTGAAGTGTTCCGGTAGTTAACGAATGTTGGCTAGCTTGGATAATGAGATTAGTCGGTTAGCCTCGAATCGTTGGAGCCCATAATCTATAGGTTCATTAGGTCCCCCTACTAGCTCATATCGAAACAAAGCCTAGAACAAAAAGATAGGAAGCTTTGAATCGTTCAAAATCGGGAAAACGGGTGTTATCGTAAATTGTGTTTGACACAATAATTTAATTATGAATTAAATTAGAAAATGAGAGATGGAGTATTTAAAAGTGTTTTGAATACCATATATATGTATTAGGAATCATATATAATTCATTGCACTAGGTGATAAAGATTAATTGGATTAATCATGTAAAAATTACTTGGAATTGTACAAATTAATTGCCTAGAAATCAATTTCAATTTTGAATTGAAATAGGAATGAATTGCAAGCTGAAAATTGAGAATTTAGATTCAATTTTAAGTGGATTTAGTGGCATTCCCACTCTTGCATGTTGATGCATAGTGGAAAACAACACAACCATGCACTAGTTGCATGTGTTGTGAATTAAACACCTAGAATCCACTTTGAGTTGCAATTTCACCATGTGTCTAGTGTCATGAGGCTTCTCTTTGCATGGAAGAGGTCTATATAAGGAGTATGAATCAGATTCAAAGGAAGGAGAGCCATTTTCCATATTGTTATGCTGCTGGATTTTGGTCTCAAACTCACTCATCTCCATATATCTCTCTAGTGCTTGAACCTTCAAGCATTCCCTTCCCATTCCATATCTCTATAGACTCCCACAAGTCGTTCTTGGCCCGGAGAATAGTAGGGAAGACACTAGAGGTGGTCCACACACCGTTCGTGATCAAAGGAATCAAAGGGAGTTGTTGAATCGGTCTCCAAAAGGTTGGTAAAAATTATGCTCTCTCCTTACGGTATTTGGACAGCATGTTTTCATTTTCTAAAATTGATGTAGTTAAGTGCCTCCGATCCTGAAATTGCTTCTGCATGTGTTATATGAACACCTTCACATATAATTATTTGTTTCATTCACTATCTACGAGTTTTAGGGCACCAATCCCAACAATCTCCCACTTGCACTAAAAACATAGTTTAGTGGGGTGTACATTAATCCATAACAGCAGTGAGTGAATAAATACTTGTATTGATAACAATTTACAAATACAATAAACTAGGACATCACAATACCTAGTACAGTAGGGTATCGAATACCGATTACAATTCTCTCACTTGCCCTAGATCATTTTCATTAGTTTGATTATAATTGTTATACTCAAATTAGGCTTCTTATGGATTTGTTTTATAATTGTTATAAAAGAGATAGAAATCTAAAATCTATAACAAGATAAAGAGCATGCTCACTTAGGTTAATGAACCTTCAACAATTCGATCAACTTGCATAGTTTAGGTCGATATCTTTTAAAACAACGGTTACGAGAGAACTCACCCGACAAAATGCTGTCTAAGGCTGGAGGTATTTAAGTTGACGGTTTACGGAACACCTCCTACCTGGGCATTGAGTCGGTTCTTGAGTTAAGTTAACTCGAGTTTTATGAGCATGCGTGAGCGGTGTGAGGTTTTAAAGTGTTATCACCTAGACATCGTAGTATAAAGAGTTATACAAACCTAGACATAGGTTGTTTCTAAAGGGTGCTTTTCTTATAACTTGAATGATTGATTGTTATATGCTTTAAAACACCATTAGAAAGCATGTTATAGGGTTTATTCATTAATAGTTATAAGAGTTATAAAAGTTGATGAATAGAAACCGTAAAATCTATAACAAAGAGTTGCATGCTAACATAGGATCTTAGGATCTTATCATTCTTTAAATGGTTTAAAATGAAATAGACCTAAGATCGCCTTTTTCTAATAGGATTAGAAATATGTCTTCCTTAGTTTTTTAAAATAGTTTTGGAATTCGAGTAAGTAGGACATAAGACCTTGGTTATAAGGGAACTCTCTCGGCAAATGGTTCGGAACCTGAGTTGAATTAACCATAGTCTTACTAGCATGCAATGTCACTAGGTTATTAAAAGTGTTTAATCACCTAGACATTTAGTGTAAAGACCTTGTTTAATAAGGCATAGACTTAGATAGATTCATTTAGCCGGAATTTACCTAAGTAATAAGACCCTAAAACTTTACAACACTTTAGTGGGAGGAAAAGTATAGAAACGAAATATTCATTTTAAGTTTCTACTCTCACGTCCCCCCGAGTTCACACCGTGAGATCCATGCTTGGCCTCGAGGCGCCCTGGGAGCGTCCCCCTACGGATGGTGTTTGCATGGGTTAATATCAAGGTGAATGGGGAAAGTGTTCATAGTAAGTGGGAGAAGGAAACGTGTCAAACGTATCCTGCGGTCTCCATCATTAGGTTGCACCGTGAGATTCCTATGCGCTGCCTGCGAGTTGCCCTGGGAGCGATCACCCTACGGAGGGCTAGCGCATGGGATTCGAAAAAACGCAAACTCCAGAAATGGATAGGGTTTCCTAGGGCCATTCCCAACATTAGCTCTTCCCTACGGTGGCATTGTTGGGGCCGTCCTCTGCGATCTGAAAATGATGGGTAACACTTACAAGATGGTCTTGACCAAATTAACGTTAGCTAATAACTATTGGAGTAAGAGTTATTCTGGGAATAGTATTTGGCCGAGATTGTCTTGATTTAGAGGAGGAGTAGCTGACTGCCCTACGGTAGCGGTTATTCTAAACCCCTGAAGTATCGTTGCAAAATAAATCAATTGTATATATGGGTCGATGATTGCTTTTGCTAAATCTGATTGGATAAATGTGATTAATGGGTTTAGTGCATGTTTCTAATAGAGAGTAATTTGTTTGTTTCAGCAATATGTCGAAAAACGTATGTGCTTTGTCAAATGCCAAATTAAACGGTTTAGTACATACGACTAAGAATACTTGCTTAAACGCTAAACACGTGGCAAAGAATTTAGGTTTGGTCTCAACTGAGGAATGTCCTCAAACTAACTGCATAGCCAAGAAAAACATGATCCACGACTCTAAATGCGATTTATTAGTCTTGGAAACGTGTTTAGTGGAAAACGACGATTCTGCCTGGATACTCGATTCAGGTGCCACTAATCACGTATGTTCTTCATTTCAAGGAATGAGTTCCTGGCAACAGCTAATAGCTGGAGAGATGACTCTTAAAGTTGGAACAGGAGAAGTCATCTCGGCTATTGCAGTGGGAGATGTAAAATTATTCTTCACCAAGGAACGTTACATGATATTAGATAATGTATACATAGTTTGAAAATTAAAAGAAATTTGATTTCTTTATCTTGTTTATTAGAACAAGGTTACTCAATTTTTTTTTTCTGTTAATGAAGCGTTCATAACTAAAAGAGGTATTGATGTTTGCTCTGCAAACTTGAAGAATAAATTGTATGTTTTGAGACCAATTGAGTCTAAAGCTATTTTAAATCATGAGATGTTTAAAACCGCTGAGACTCAACCTAAAAAGCTAAGAGTTTCTCAAGATACCTATTTCTTGCACTTGAGGTTAGGCCATATCAACCTCAATAGGATTGGGAGATTGGTCAAGAGTGGACTTCTAAACAAGTTAGAAGACGACTCGTTGCCTCCTTGTGAGTCATGCCTTGAGGGCAAGATGACAAAACGACCTTTTACCGGAAAAGGTTATCGTGCAAAAGAGCCCCTAGAGCTCATTCATTCAGACCTCTGTGGACCAATGAACATTAGAGCTCGAGGACGGTACGAATATTTCATCAGTTTCATTGATGATTATTCGAGGTATGGCTATCTCTACCTAATGCATCATAAGTCCGAGGCTTTTGAAAAGTTCAAAGAGTACAAGGCTGAGGTTGAGAACCTATTAGGTAAGACGATAAAAACACTTCGATCCGATCGAGGTGGAGAGTATATGGACTCAAGTTTTCAAGACTATTTGATAGAGCATGGAATTACGTCCCAACTCTCAGCCCCTAGTACACCTCAGCAAAATGGTGTATCAGAAAGGAGAAACAGAACCTTGTTGGACATGGTTCGTTTGATGATGAGTTATGCTCAGTTGCCTAACTCGTTTTGGGGATATGCAGTAGAAACTGCAGTTTATATTTTGAACGTAGTTCCCTCAAAGAGTGTTTCTGAAACACCGTTTGAGCTCTGGAAAGGACGTAAAGCTAGTTTACGACATTTCAGAATTTGGGGATGCCCTGCATACGTGCTAGAAGCAAATCCAAAGAAATTAGAACCTCGTTCTAAATTTTGCCTATTTGTTGGCTATCCCAAAGAAACGAGAGGTGGATACTTCTTCGATCCAGAGGAAAATAAAGTACTTGTATCGACAAATGCTACATTCCTAGAAGAAGACCACCTCAGAGATCACAAGCCACGAAGTAAAGTCGTTTGAAGTGAACTATCAAACGAAGCTACAGAAACATCAACAAGAGTTGTTGATGATGCTGGCACCTCGAGTCAATCGCGTCCTTCTCAAGAAATAAGAGAACCTCGACGTAGTGGGAGGGTTGTTAGACAACCTGATCGCTATTTGGGTTTAACTGAAACTCCAGTCGTCATACCTGATGACGAAATCGAGGATCCATTAACCTTTAAACAAGCAATGGATGATGTTGACAAGAACGAGTGGATTAAAGCCATGGACTTGGAAATCGAGTCCATGCATTTTAATTCAGTATGGGATCTTGTAGATCAACCTGAAGGGGTTAGACCCATAGGGTGTAAATGGATCTACAAGAGAAAACGAGACGCTGCTGGAAAGGTACAGACCTTTAAGGCACGACTTGTGGCAAAGGGTTTTACCCAGCGGGAGGGGATTGACTATGAAGAAACCTTCTCCCCTGTTGCCATGTTAAAGTCGATCCGGATACTTTTGTCCATTGCCACGTTTTACGATTATGAAATATGGCAAATGGATGTCAAGACTGCCTTTCTCAACGGTAATCTTGAAGAAAGTATCTACATGTCTCAGCCAGAGGGGTTCATAGCTCAGGATCAAGAGCAAAAAGTTTGCAAGCTTAAACGATCCATTTATGGATTAAAACAAGCATCTAGATCCTGGAATATGAGATTTTATACTGCGATCAAATCTTATGGCTTTGAACAAAACATTGATGAGCCTTGTGTTTACAAAAGGATCATCAACAACTCCGTAGCTTTCTTAGTACTGTATGTAGATGATATCCTACTCATCGGGAATGATGTAGGTTATCTAACTGACATTAAACTATGGCTAGCAACTCAATTCCAAATGAAAGATTTGGGTGAGGCACAATTTATTCTAGGGATCCAAATTGTTCGAAACCGAAAGAACAAAACGCTAGCCCTGTCTCAAGCGTCTTATATCGACAAATTATTAGTTAGATATAAAATGCAAAATTCCAAGAAAGGACTATTACCTTTCAGGCACGAAATTAACTTGTCTAAGGAACAGTGTCCTCACACACCTCAAGAAGTTGAGGACATGAGAAGTTTTCCCTATGCCTCTGCAGTAGGTAGCCTAATGTATGCCATGTTGTGTACAAGGCCTGACATTTGTTATGCAGTAGGGATTTTCAGTAGATATTAATCAAATCCAGGATTCGATCACTGGACAGCCGTTAAAAATATCCTCAAATATCTAAGGAGAACGAGGGACTATATGCTCGTGTATGGTTCGAAGGATTTCATCCTTACAGGATACACTGATTCTGACTTTCAAACCGATAAAGATTCGAGGAAATCTACATCGGGGTCAGTATTCACTCTAAATGGAGGAGCAATAGTATGGCGTAGCATCAAGCAAGGATGCATTGCAGACTCGACCATGGAGGCCGAATATGTAGCCGCTTGCGAAGCAGCAAAAGAGGCAGTATGGCTCAGGAAGTTCCTAACTGACTTGGAAGTCATTCCGAATATGCATCTGCCTATCACCTTGTATTGTGATAATAGCGGTGCAGTTGCAAACTCAAAGGAACCTCGCAGCCATAAGAGAGGCAAGCACATCGAAAGGAAATACCATCTCATCAGGGAGATTGTGCACCGAGGAGACGTGATCGTCACGAAGATAGCGTCGGAGCACAACATTTCTGATCCATTCACGAAGGCTCTCACGGCTAAAGTGTTCGAGAGTCATCTAGAAGGTCTAGGTCTGCGAGAAATGTACGAGAAATAATCTAGGTCAAGTGGAAGAATTGTAACCGGTATATCGATGCCTCAGTATACTGGGTATTTAGATGCCCTACTTTATTGTATTTTTACTTTGTTATTAATACAAGTATTTATTCACCCACTGCTGTTATAGATTATAGTACATCCCACTAAACTAGAGTTTTAGTTCAAGTGGGAGATTGTTGGGATTGGTGTCCTAAAACTCGTAGATAGTGAATGTTAAACGAATTATATACTTATTCGATAAAGGCGTTATCGAGATTAATTCAGTAAAGTTATTACTCAATAAAGTAAATTGCACATATAATAACCCAAATCCAATAAACTAAGATCCATGGCTATAGGATGAACACTTGAGCTTTATGTAGAGACATAAAAGTGGATCAAGCTTGAGTAATAGCCAAAACGGTCTATAGTATAGGGATAAGGTTGGGTACCTTATTCTGGAGACACTATGAGACGCGGCCCACTTTATAGATGGTATAGACGATGTGATCCTAAATCGTCCATGTAGAGACATGCGAGTGGGGGCGTCCTATGCAATGAGTTTGCATAAGACAAGGACCAAGAAATAAGTCGCTCTCGCTTTATAACACCGTTTACTGACGAGACTGACTATTTCATATGATGACCTAGGTAACTCGATCTTAATCCTGAGCTAACTATGAACTCCTGTTTATTCGGACTTATCCTTAGATCTGCATAGTTGAGAGTGGCTCAGTATCGCCGACTCAATAAGCCTCCCATTTCAGGGATAGGAACGAGTAGATAGCTGGGGACATAGTCGTGCAAGAAGGAATTCACTCCAACCCGAATTAGGGATAGTAAAGAGGTTGTTCTCTTAAGTGCTGACTCCGGGGCTTGAACAAAGGGATCCCGCCCTCTCATTGGCCAGAGAGGGACTCGGTTTATTGGTTGGACCATAAACCAATTGTTCATTAGAGGATCAGTGGGACTTAAGGAACTAGAAGTACTATAGGGGTAAAACGGGCTTTTGAACTAGCTATAGCTAGGAACAACCTGTGAATGATCGACTTACTAATCATGGTTAAATCAAGTGGACAAAAAAATATGTCTATAGTGAGGGGAGTGCAACTATCGGGCTATAGTGGAGTGTCCCGGTAGTTAACGAATGTTGGCTAGCTTGGATAATGAGATTAGTCGGTTAGCCTCGAATCGTTGGAGCCCATGATCTATAGGTCCATTAGGTCCCCCTACTAGCTCATATCGGAACAAAGCCTAGAACAAAAAGATAGGAAGCTTTGAATCGTTCAAAATCGGGAAAACGGGTATTATCGTAAATTGTGTTTGACACAATATTTTAATTATGAATTAAATTAGAAAATGAGAGATGGAGTATTTAAAAGTGTTTTGAATACCATATATATATATTAGGAATCATATATAATTCATGGCACTAGGTGATAAAGATTAATTGGATTAATCATGTAAAAATTACTTGGAATTGTACAGATTAATTGCCTAGAAATCAATTTCAATTTTGAATTGAAATAGGAATGAATTGCAAGCTGAAAATTGAGAATTTAGATTCAATTTTAAGTGGATTTAGTGGCATTCCCACTCTTGCATGTTGATGCATAGTGGAAAACAACACAACCATGCACTAGTTGCATGTGTTGTGAATTAAACACCTAGAATCCACTTTGAGTTGCAATTTCACCATGTGTCTAGTGTCATGAGGCTTCTCTTTGCATGGAAGATGTCTATATAAGGAGTATGAATCAGATTCAAAGGAAGGAGAGCCATTTTCCATATTGTTATGCTGCTGGATTTTGGTCTCAAACTCACTCATCTCCATATATCTCTCTAGTGCTTGAACCTTCAAGCATTCCCTTCCCATTCCCTATCTCTATAGACTCCCACAAGTCGTTCTTGGCCCGGAGAATAGTAGGGAAGACACTAGAGGTTGTCCACACACCGTTCGTGATCAAAGGAATCAAAGGGAGTTGTTGAATCGGTCTCCAAAAGGTTGGTAAAAATTCTGCTCTCTCCTTACGGTATTTGGACAACATGTTTTCATTTTCTAAAATTGATGTAGTTAAGTGCCTCCGATCCTAAAATTGCTTCCGCATGTGTTATATGAACACCTTCACATATAATTATTTGTTTCATTCACTATCTACGAGTTTTAGGGCACCAATCCCAAAAATCTCCCACTTGCACTAAAAACATAGTTTAGTGGGGTGTACAATAATCCATAACAGCAGTGAGTGAATAAATACTTGTATTGATAACAATTTACAAATACAATAAACTAGGACATCACAATACCTAGTACAGTAGGGTATCGAATACCGATTACAATTCTCTCACTTGCCCTAGATTATTTTCTATACATATCTCGCAGACCTAGACCCTCTAGATATGACTCTCGAACACTTTAGTCGTGGGAGCCTTCGTGAATGGATCAGCAATGTTGTGCTTCGACGCTATCTTTGTGACGATCACGTCTCCTTGGTGTACCATCCCCCCGATGAGATGGTGTTTTCTCTCAACGTGTTTGCCTCGTTTCTGACTTCTAGGTTCTTTTGAGTTTGCAACTACATCGCTATTATCACAGTATAGGGTGATGGGCAAACACATATTTGGAACGACGTCCAAATCGGTCAAGAACTTCCTGAGCCATAGTGCCTCTTTCGCTGCTTTGCAGGCAGCTACATATTCGGCTTCCATGGTCGAGTCTGCTATGCATCATTGTTTGATGCTACGCCACACTATTGCTCCTCCATTTATAGTGAATACTGAACCGATTTGGTTTTCCTTGAATCCTTATCGGTTTGGAAGTCAGAATCATCGTATCCTTTAAGGATCAAATCCTTATCACCATACACAAGCATATAATCCCTCGTTCTCTTAAGATACTTGAGGATATTCTTAACAACAGTCCAGTGATCGAAACCTGGATTGGATTAATATCTACTGACAATCCCTACTACATAACTAATGTCAGACTTTGTACACAACATGGCATACATCAGGTTGCCTACTACAGAGGCATAGGGAATATGTCTCATATCCTCAACTTCTTGAGGCGTCTTAGGACATTGTTCCTTGGAAAAAATTATTTCGTGCCTGAAAAGTAACAAACCATTCTTGGAATTTTGCATCTTATGTTTAATCAACAACTTTTTAATATAAGATGCTTGAGACAGAGCTAGCATTTTGTTATTTCGGTCCCAAATAATTTGGATCCCTAGAACATATTGTGTCTCACCCAAATCTTTCATTTTGAACTGAGTTTCTAGTCATTGTTTGATGTCAGTAAGATAACCTACATCATTCCCGATGAGTAGGATATCGTCCACATGATATACAAAAGGAGTTGTTGAACTCTTGAAGTGCAATTTGCTTACCGTAAGTGTACGGGTCATGTAATAATATAGTGTTTTCATGATTAAACGAGTGTTATCCTCTGCATTGGTTTTTTAGCAAATTAAGTACCGTGAATAATCTTGTCCAATTTTATTTCGAGAGCAAAACTTTATGATAAAGATAAATTTAAATACAAAAGCATAAAATAAAGAGTAATTGTAGTGGGTGACAAATTAATTATATATAATAGCAAATTTAGCACAAGGCAAAAAGAATTGCAAATATGGCAAAAAAAATTTATAATTCCCATTTTACCCTCCCTTGTTGTTTTTTGAAATATTCTAGAGTAATTGCAGTGGGTTCTCTCTTGCTATTTGATTTTCCCTTTCTTCCCATGGTTCTTCAGCCGCACAATTTCTCCTTTTCTTTTTATTTTTGTATTTTTTTCCCTTATTATTGTTTTGTTCATTTTCTTCTTCTTTTTTGATTTTTTGATTTGCTTTGCTTTTTATGATGTTGAGAGGTATTGTTATGATTGTTTCTTCTTATTTTTATTTATTTGTTCTTTTTTATAATATGTGGGGAGGGGGGTTTGAACCACAAACCTTGTGGTTATTAGTACAACTTTATACCAATTGAGCTAAGCTCTTGTTGGCATTCTTCTTAATTCAAGAATGCTAAGAATACAAAAATAGAAATTTTGGTGAGTGTTTGTGTAAGTATATCAAAGTATATCACTGATACACTCCGGTTAATCATAGTCTATCACTGATTGAAGTCTATCATGGACTATAATTGATAGATAATGAAATACAAAGAATACAAGAATAGTAGTTTTATGGTGGTGGTCACGAAGTTTGTGTGCTAGGCTTTAAAAATTATATTGTTGATTGAGAGTCGCTTGTTCGTAATGGTTATTTTTGGATTTTATGTTCTAATTACCACAAGAGACTTAAATTTTTTGTTCAATTTATGATTGTAGTATAATATTAATTTTGGATGAGTTTCTAATTATCGAGATGATTGCAATGGAAAGTACTTTACTGATAGAATTAAATTAAATTGATTTCCATCAGTAACAATCATTGGTAGACTTCAATTAATTGATTACTATCAGGGATAGAAACTGATAGACTTGAATTAACTGATTTTTATCCTCGATAGAAAATGATAGATTTGAATTAAACAAATTTTTATCAGTGATACAAGTCAATATACTTCAATTAAATTGATTTCTGATAGAAACTGATAAACTTCAATTAAATTGGTTTCTATCAGTGATAGAAACTAATAGTTTTGAATTGAATTGATTTCTATCAGTGATAGAAACTAATAAGCTTGAATTAAAATTGAATTGATTTTTATAGGTGATAGAAACTGATAACCTTGAATTAAACGGTTTTCTATTAGTGATTATCACTGATAGACTTAAATTAAACTGATGGATAGAAACTTATAGCCTTGAATTAAACTGAACTAATAGCCTTGAATTAAATTGTTTTCTATCAGTGGCTATCACTGATAGGTTTGAATTAAACACGAAAAAAACTTATAGATTATGATTATCAGAGTCTATCAGTGTCTATCACTAATAGACTCCGATTAATTGAAGCTTATCATTAAAGTTTATCAGTATTTATCACTGATAGACTCCGATTAATCAAAGTCTATCAGTGACTATCAATAATAAGGACTGGTAAACTATTGGAGATACAAAGGGTATTTTCGTAATTTAACGTATTTTTTGCTATTTCCGCAAATAATTTTAATTTTTTGCTATTTTTGCAATCCTTTTGCCGGTTTTTGCTATTTGTGCAAAGCCCCCTAAAATAAAAGGTGGAGACTCAAATGGAAAGATTCTTATGGAATTGACTTCATTGATTCAGATTGAGCATATGATTAATTGGAATGAATTTATCCTCCAATTACTTTACAAGCTAAGGAAACCTTTATCACAATTATCTCTCCCGAGCATAATTTATTCTAATGCATACAATAAACCCAATATGCTTATCTAAATCTATTAGCATGTATGTCATTATTTGGTTTAGTCGTTGTTATACTTTTAAAGAAAATCTAAATTCTGTCACAAACTTAGAAACTCAGCTTTAGTCATGCAATTAAAAATACATTCATACCAAAAAGCAATCCAACAGAATAAAACAACTACCTCTCATAATCATAGAATATGATAATTGATAGAAGTATCCTTGTCGACTTCAACATGGCAACCAGGGAGAAAGTTTCTTCACAGTCAATCTGTTCCTGTTGGGTAAAACCTTTTGCCACAAGTCGTGCTTTAAAGGTCTGTACCTTTCCATGTTTGCAGGGCAAACATCAATACCTCTTTTAGTTATGAATGCTTCATTAACAGAGAAGGATGTTGAATAACGTTGTACAATGAAGCAAGATAGAGAAATCAAATTTCTTTTAATTTCCAGAACTATGTACACATTATACAATATTATGTAACGTTCATATGAGAAGAATAATTTTATGTCTCCCACTGTAGTAGCCGAGATGACTTCTTGCTTTATGAATTTAAAGATCATCTCACCAGCTTGTAACTTAGTCCAGGAACTCATTCCTTCAAATGAAGAACATATGTGATTAGTGGCACCTGAATCGAGTATCCAGACTGAACTATCATTTTCCACTATCCACGATTCCAAGAATAATAAATCAGATTTAGAGTCGTTGATTATGTTCCTCTTGGCTAAGCAGTTTTCCCGAGGACGTCCCTCAGTTAAAACCATAACTAAATTGTTTGCCACCAGTTTTAAGTGTTTCTTAGTTGTATGTTCTAAACCGTTTAATTTGGCATTCGACAAAGCACATAGATAATTCAACATATCGCTAAAATAAACAAATAACTTGCATTAAAAACTACCAGTAAACCCATTATACATATTATCCAATCAAATTTAGCAAAAGTAATCATCGACCCAAGTATATTATTTGATATATCTTGCAATGATACTTCAGAGGTTCATAATAACCGCTACTGTAGGGCAGTCAGCTACTCCTCTAAATCGAGACAATCTCATATATTTAATATTGCCAAAATAACTCTTTATTTCAATAGTTATTAGCTACCGTCGGTTCAGTCAAAACAATCTTGTAAGTGTGACCTGTCATTTTCAGATTCTGGAGGACGTCCCTAACTATGCCACCATAGGGAAGAGCTAGTGTTAGGACTGCTCCTAAGAAACCCTATACATTTTGGGAGCTTGCGTTGTTCTGAATCCCATGCGCTAGCCCTCTGTAGGGTGATCGCTCTCAGGGAGACTCACAGCCGGGGGAAAGGTGTTGGGTTTTATGCCCTAAAATTTGTAGATAGTAAATGAAACAAATTAATCGATCTCAATAAAGCGTTATTTGAGTGATTCAGTAATTTGGTTATTGAGTAATCGAGTTTGCATTAATAAACCCTAAATCTAATAAACTAAGAAACAAGGTTTTTTAAATGAAACTTGGACTAGTATGTGGGGACATACTGTCACACCCCCTCCCAGACCACCTGCTAGCTTAGCCCGAAAGACGGCGTGAAGCCAACAGATATCGTCACCTCTAACGATCCCTGTTGACCCTACTGAAACGTTGAACCTGATAAACATACTAATCATAGATATAAAACGTACTATATGAAACACCACACAGCGGAATCCACGGAAACCTTTCAACATACACATGGTGCAGCCCTGACATAACCTGGTTTGGAAAGTAACCTGATATAGATATCACGACCAAAACATATACAACTACGGTTATACGTCCACGACCTCTAGGACGATATTATACAACCCTTACAAAACATTTACAATATGAACGGACTCAATATACAACTCCAACCACGTACTGGAGCTTGATCTAGAACCTTCAGCAGACGTTGGCAGTGTATCAGGCACCGGGAGCTCGATCTCTACCTGAAAAGTGGAAAACATTTTGAAAGCATGAGATACGAAGCCCAGTGAGTGACTAATTTTAAAACTCTAAATCTGGAAGTCAAAACACGTGATAAACCTTTAAACGTATAAATATGCTCAGTCAAAGCGTTTAACATAAACGTGTAAGGATAAAGGCTTTCTAAAACATTTCGCAAGTCCGTCATTAAGAATCTAGCAAGGCATATCAAGTACATCAAACGTTTTAACTAACATGACCGATCTACGTTGTGTAGGGCACACCCAGTACAACCAATGTTTCTAGTCCTACGATGTAGTGGGGCCTGCCCAGCACTCCCATCGTCTTTGTCGTAGTGGGGCCCGCCCAGCACTCACGACAGCATCGTTGTTACGGAGTACACTCAACGTCGACAACGGAATATAACCTGTGTGCACACGGTACCATATAGCCTCGGGCTCAATATCTCAGTCATGTAGTCAATAGAAATCTCAGAAAAATCACATGAAAACGTTTAAACATGCCTGCTTATCGTTATCTTTCGTAAAACTCCAGCTTACTCTGCTTGCTCGTGAAAAACTTAAATCATTAAACAATACTTGCTAACGCATACTTTACTTTAAAAGATATTATCTAAAGAAAGTCTCGGGTTTACACATACAGGGATCGGTGTTCACGTAACAACTTGAATGGTCTATAGTATAGGGATAAGGTTGGGTACCTTATCCTTGCGACACTATGTGATACGACCCACTTTGTATTCGATAGAGATGCAATGATCCAAAGCATCCATGTACGAGACATGCGAGAGGGGGTATCTTATGCAATGAGTTTGCATAAGACCGGACCGCGAAATAGTAACCTCTAGGTTTAACACCGTTAACTAGTCTAAGTTTCTATTTCAATAGGATGACCTACGTAACTCAATATCAATCCTGAGTTTGTTATGAATTCATTTTCAGGAGGGATTGTCCTTAGATTTGTATGGGTGAGAGTGGCATGTTCATCGACTCAATAATCCTGCCATTTCAAGGGCAAGACCGAATGGGGGCTGGGAACATAACAGTACAAGATGGTATTCACTCCTTCCCCTATTGGAGTAAGTAGATGTGTGTTCCCTTAAGGGCTGATTCTAGAGTTTGAACAAAAGCGCGTTGTCCTCTCCTTGCCCTAGGGGAATTTCTGTTTAGTGGTTGGACCCTAAACAGGTTGTTCATTAGAGGGATCAGTGGTACTTGAGAATCCAGAGGTAACCCAGGGGTAAAATGGTAATTTGATCCAGCTTGAGGTTCGAACACTCGTGTAGGATTGACTTACTGTATTGGTTAATATCCGTGGACACGAAAATATTCTATAGTGGGAAGAGTGCAACTGTGGGTCTTTAGTGGAGTGACCCACAGTTAACAAATGTTGATTAACTTGGTTAATGAGTTTAGCCAATTAATCTCGTATCATTGTCCACCTGCTAGCTCGTAACGGGTGCTGAGATTATTTAGTCTTGAAAATTAAGGGATTTAATATAATGTATGGAGATACATTATTATATAAGTTTAATTAGAGAATTAAACTTTATAATAAAATTAATTTTGGATGTGATTCAAAAATTAATTAATGAGAGAATTATGAATTTAATTAAATATGTGATATTTGATTAAGTTCATGAATTAATTAATTGTGGAATTAATGAATTTAATTTAATTTGGTTAAATATGGTCTAATCAAATTAATACTATAGTTTATGTTAATGTACATTTTGATGCACATTAAAACTATAGGGTAAATGAGAGAGATAAAATTGAATATGATTCAATTATAAAATTAATATTTGATATTTAATTAGTGTGGATTCAATTAATTGAGAATTAATTGAATAGTCAATTTAATTTAATTGAATATGATTTAAATTAAATTAAAAACCATATATTATAGTCGATTTAATTGATATTGATTTAATTAAATTAATTATAATTAATTAATTAAATAAATATTTATTATTTAATTAATTGATGGCCAAGATCGTTTAGGTAATAATCAACGATCAAGATTGAGTAGGGAAGATAACTTCCCTTCCCCACTTATCGTATGTTCAAGGGGAGTTCCCTACAGTTACGTTCATTCTCTCACTCACGGAAAAAACTGATATCAGTTCGCTTCGAAAAATTCTCTCCCAAATCTGCAACAACTCTCCATGCTGTAGAATTCATTTCCAAGACATCTTTTTAGCACCCACAAGCCGGTTTTCATAGCCCATGAGTCATAGCGGGTGATCCGATGTGGTGGTGTTCATTGGGAGGAAAAACTACATGAATTGGAGCATCGTGCAGAGTTTTGATCTTCAATCCATGTAAGTGTTCTTGGATTTAAATAGTTTAGATCGTTTTATAGCATGCTTAATCTAGAATTTGTAGAAAATTTGTTTCTATTTTAGATTGTCAACGTACTGGTATTTTATTTCGTAATTAAAACTGAGTAACGGTCTGATTTAATCCCGCTGCGCAAGGGCTTTAATTCCTTCAATAGGAATCTCCTGGTGCAACCTAATAGAAGAGACCGCATGATACATTGACATGTTTCCATCACACACTTACTCTTAACACTTTCCCCATTATCCTTGTTATTGACCAATGCAAACACCATCCGTAGGGGGACACTCCCAAGGCGCCTTGAGGCCAAGCATGGATCTCACGGTGTGAACACAGGGGGACGTGAGAGTAAAAACTTGATATTAATATCTTGTTTTTATACTTTTCCTCCCACTAAAGTGTCCTAAATTTTTACGATCTTTTATTACTTAGGTAAATTCCGACTAAATGAATCTATCTAAGTCTACGCCTTTTGTAACTCTTTATAAAGGTCCTTATCTAATGTCTATGTGAATTAAACGCTTTTAATTACCTAGTGATGTGAGCATGCTAATAAGACCTTGGTTAATTCAACTTAGGTACCAATCCATTTGTTGAGAGAGTTCCCTTATAGCCGAAGTCTTATATCCTACTTTATAATGGTTTAACTCTACTTAAAATACTAAGTAGGATATTCTAATCCTATTAGAATCATGATCTTAGGTCTATTAAATTTTAAACCATTTAAATTTAACTCAATCCCTAAGATCCTATGATAGCATGCATCTCTTTGTTTTAGATTTGACGGTTTCTATTCATTATTTATAACTATTATAACTTTTAATGAATTAGTCCTATAACATGCTTCTAGTGGTGATGAAAATGTATAACAAGCGAATATCAAGTTATATAAAGCACCATGCAGAAGCAACATACGTCTAGGTGTGTATAACGCTTTATACTTACAATGTCTAGGTGATAAACTCTTTTAAACATTACATCGCTCACGCATGCTCATAAAGCTTCGGTTAACCTAACTCAAGTACCGACTTGATGCCCATGTAGGAGCTGTTTCGTAAACCATGAACTTAAATACCTCCAGCCTTAGACAACATCTTATCGGGTGAGTTCGCTTGTAACCTTAGCTTTACAAGATATCGACCTATTCTATGCGAATCGTTCGAGTTCGAGGTTCATTAACCTAAGTGAGCATGCATTTATCTTGTTATAGATTTTAACGTCTATCTCGATTTATAACTATTTATAAATAACGATAGATCTATAACATTCATCTATGCTAAGGTGGTTTCATGTTGCATGCTTGTTTGTTTCCGTTTATTAATATCACACTTTATATTAATCGAACTAAACGAAATTAGACCATTCAACACGCAGCTAACATGAAACCCTAAATCATGCATTCCAATTTGATTATAACACTTGTAATAATTACTTATGCATGAAACATGTTTTCCTATGGTGGGATTTTAAATCCATATGCCATGCAATATGCATATATGATTCTAATTTAATTTAAAACAGACATTCAGAATACATAATAAATTAAACACATTAAAGTGGACCAATTTTGGCATCTAAATCAAGAAAATAAACTAACTTATTACATTAATAATTTATAAATCGCCTTGGATCGCTCCCGAACATTTCAAATCAGCCCAAAACTTCTTAAAATTGCTTGAACAGACCGAAACATTGCTAAACCTATCCAATCAGTGAAGAATAATGGCATAACCGACCATAAATTAACCAAACCAAGCTGCTCTGAGTAAATAATCAGTCGGGAATGAACAAGATAGAAGCAAACATGTAACGCCCCGACTTTTTGAAACCTAAAGACTGCCTAGGGACGTTACTATATGCATGAATGATTCAAAAAACTATGAAGTAAATTTTTTCCTAGAAATCTATAATGCATAAAATAGGTAAATAACTTTAGTAAAACATTTGTTTGGGATCCCAAGAAAACTAGTAAAACATAAATATATTTGAGCGCCTCAAAATGCAACAAAATAGATTAGTGTTTGAATATTTACATATAAAATTCAAATTACAATAACTAATGTGTGGAAGTAAAATATTTTGACACCGTCCACCATGGCACCACCAGCAAGTGCCCTTAATTAGTCGCCTAACACGTTCTCGCCTTTGCCTAAAAAAATTAAAGTAAACAAAGAATGAGTATTAAAAATACTTCATAAGTAACCCCTCTACCAGGGTTGGTTATGAAAGCACAAACGTTTATGGGGGGACCTAATTTTTCTTTATAAAACTTGATTCCTTGGTCATAACGCCAAATGTGACCCTATTGCCATGAAAACTATTATGTGACCTTATCGCCACTAAAAACTTTATTGTGACCATATCGCCAACTATCGTCATGGCCATATTGCCCGGTTTCGAAATAAATGTCAAAATCATTTCCTTGACCATATCGTCATGTTTTAGGAAAATTATAAAAAGAAAAACACATCTTGACCATATTGCAAAGTTTTAATTAAAACTCTTGGCCATATCAACAAGCTTTTCAATAGCAAAACTTTTATGATTGTACGTCACTGTGGGTCATAAGTATGCACGTGAGGTCCCTTGTCTAACTTTATGATAATGCCACACAGCATATTTTCATTTCATTCCAATAATGTCATCATGAAGAAACATCAAAGTCATAATTTGCATGCTCATTACTCAACATACAAGAATATATATATCAAAGTAAAATTCACATAATAACATTCCAATTCATGCTCCACAATCAAAACAGTTTAGCACCCGATGATTTTGCAATCATCATGACAAACAACAATTTTTACAGTCAACAATAAATTTCCAACATGCTGATAGGGGAATTACTTACACAGTATCGCCCAAGAATTTTTACTCCAAAATCTTACTCCAATGATTTTCTAAATCCTTAGCCAAGAATGCCCACAACTACACATAAAATGCTATCTAAGATTAGAAATTTGTGTCCAACAATTCCATCAAACTCAATCATGCTTAAAGGAGGTATTTACCCTTTAATACTCACCCGGGAAGGCCTAAACAGTTGCTGGACAATACTTAAAATCACTGAATCTAGCAACCTCAATGCTGGAAAAATAGAGGGTAGCGTTGAAATGTGCTCAATTAACAATGGGTCAAATCAAAACATCAAAATGATCACTAACAAAGACTTAAATGAGCAAATAAAACTCACCCAACCAAATAATTCCTTTTGCTTGGCAGCAACTGATAGCGAGCATAGCTAGCTAGTTTTCCCTAATTAATTTAGCTAGTCTTTTATGATTTATTGGCCATTTTATTGCACTTAATTGTTTATTTTGTAGGAAAGTGTTGATTAGAGCTAAAGCGTGGAATTGGAGTTAATCGGGTGTTCGGGACGTGAAAATTGGCTAAAGAACGAAAAAGATTCAAGTTAGAAGAAGCCAAGAGAGAGCAATCTGCAGACCAGCCTCTCGACGTTGCTCTTGGAGCGTCTCGACGCTGCCTTTCCTTTTCTAAATTGGGCGGCAACAGAGACAGCGTCTCGACGCTGTGACATTTTTCCTTATTTCCGAAGGCGGCAAGTGACAGCGTCAAGATGCTATGTCAACAGCGTCTCGACGCTATCGGCAGAATTCCTATATAATGTTCTTTTCATGCTACGGATTGGGGGAGTCTAATTGGTGAGATTTTTGCCCTAATTTCGACTAGAGACCTTTTGTGGGAGCAAAAGGCAAGGCCAAGGAGCGGGAATCAAGCGAGAAGACGTGGAGATCGTGACGGGGACGTGCGGTGTCAGCGGATTCAAGTTTTCCTTTCTCTTTCCCTTAACTCTTGTAGTTTTTATGGTTTTTCTTGTAATTGGTGTTTGTGGTTTAAAGACTATGAATTGCTTGTTGTTTGTCTTAGGGATTGATGTAGTTGTTTTAGGTTGTTGGATTGATTTTTGGGATGAATGTGCCTTTATTTTATTCTTGCAATTTTGTGTAATGCTTTCAATTACTTGATCACTAATTGAATGATTTAAGTGTTGAATCTAACTCGGGAGAGAGGATTTGGCCTAAGATTTATTTTGTTTAATTGCATTACTAGACTAGAAATTCTAAGTTTGTGACGGGATTTGGAATATCTCTAGAAGTTTAACAAGGACTAAACCGAATAATGTCTTGCATGTTAATGAACTTAGATAGGGATATCAAGTTAGTTATATGCATGAGAATCAATTATACTCGGGAGAGGTAATCGTGATAAAAGTTTCCTTGGTTTGTAGAGTAATTGCACAATCAATTCATTCTTATTAATCAATTCTCAATCTTAAATAATGAAATCAATTCCCTAAGAGTCTTTCCATTTGAGCCTCCACCCTTTTATTTTCATGCTTTTAGTCTTTACTTTTATCTTTATCATCGAGTTTTGCTCCCTAAATAAAATTGGACAAAAGTATTCATGGTACTTAATTTGCTAGAAAACCAATCCAGAGGACGACACTCGTTTAATCACGAAAACACTATATTATTACTTGACCCGTACACTTGCGGTTAGCAATTTGCACATCAGCAACTTGAGTGGTAAATACTCGACTTGAACGACAAAAACACACAACAACCTAGAATCGATTTGGGAAACATCTATGGGTTAATTTCTATTCTTAAGAAAATTGTTGAAGAAACTCAAATCAAACAAGGAAACTCACTGAGACTTACCCCAAACGACACCAAATACGTGACTATGGATGCTGCAACCAACATTTGAAGCGACGACGATTCGTGATAGATCTGGGTGGTGCAACCAGTGACGGCGGTGTTGCTGAGCGATTACCGCAAGTGCACGGGTCGTCACAAGTAATATAAAACGGTAGGTAATACCGAGTCTCGAATCTACAGGGAGGCGAAGCGAAATTTAAGCAAGCAAAGATTCTTTGAGCACTAAAAATCATGGGGCGAAATAATATCTAGGGACTAGATCATGCAATTAAAGAAATTTAAAAATCAAAGCAATTAAAGAGAAAATTTGATCAATCGAGAAAAATAAAATATGGGGAAAGAGTTTCTTAATGGGAAGAGGGGTCTTGAAAATCAATTATTAGCTAAACATTCATTATAATTATCCTATCTCATTGCCCAACTAATTATAATCCTAGAATCTCCGTTAATCACATAGGTTCTCTTGTCGGTCTCCCCTAATTGTAATTAATTCATTTTAACAACCCAAGTGTCCTTAGCGCTATTAAAAATAATTAATTATTACGCTCTAATTCATTTTAGGAATCTATGTTTAATCAACTAATCCCGTTCTCACGACGGGCAATTAAACTAGTTGCATGGATTACAATCTATCCTAATTCCTCTCCGTCGAGTTTCCATTAAGAATCAAATCAATACACAATTGGCTAGATTGCATAAAGTATTAAGCACATCCATACAAATAATTAGGAAAAAGGGCAAGAGACAGGTAATTATAACAACATTTTGACTATAGTTTCATTTCAAGACCCCAAATTGGGGTTTAGCTATACATAGCTAAAATATCCACAAAATTTACAATGGGTTGGAACATCGGCGACGGATCACAGCGGTAGTAGCGGTAGTGGCGGCGACTCGAGACGTTGGAGTGGTGCAACTTGTGGCGGATCTGGACGTGGAAGCGTGCGGCGCAGACAGAGAGACGAGAGGGATGATAACTGCCCAAAAGGTAGTTATTTAGGCCTCATTTCTATATTGATTTGTGTGTCTTTTGTGCTTAATAGGGTGGGTTTTAGACATATATTACATGTTTTAACCCATTTGGAAGAATGAAAGCTTTGGAAATCATTTTGTGCAGAATCTGTTGCTGGGCGACTGGAGGGAGCAAATTCTGTGCTGCAGCAAAGCTGGGAGCAAAACTGTCACGTCACAGCTCGTTAGTCAATTTAATAAACCGACTTCTGTTGGGTTATTTTCGGGATAAAGGAGCGAGGAGAGTCATCCACGTGTCTAGGTCAACCTAATTCAAGCCTTCCTCAACTCTATAAAAGGGAGTAGCTGTCCAAGTCAAATGCCATTCCACTTTTGGGAGAAAACATTCCATTCTTGGAAAGTTCCTTCCACCTTTGGGAGCAGAATAGAGGAGAGAGATTGGAGACCACCTAGAAGACCATCATTGCAAGCCGACCGAGGAGATTAGTATTTCCTTTTATTATCTTGTAATTATGGACGGGCTTACTCAGATTGTAACTTGCGTCTCCATGCATATTATGAACTAAGTAGCTTAGGCGTTGGTTAGGAATAATGTGATTGTCGTGCTTAACTTTAGCAATATATATTGATTATTGCATCTTGGTTAATTGTTGTGCTTGTTTCTATTTTATGCCCGCCTGGCCAGCCAGTATGAATACCTCTCTCTAGTTTCAGGGATGATTTAGAGAGTGTGTGGCGATTAATCACACTACGATCATTGTGTATTGGTGAACGCCAGTGACTGAGCTAGGGATAGCCAGTTGCCTAGTGCTTGATCGGTCATACTTCATTGGGGTTGAAACACATTCCAAAAAATATGGAGTTCTGGGAGGAATCCGCTAATAATACTGCGAGAGTTTGCATGATCAATAATATTGCTAGAGCATCTTTTAAAACAATTACTAAATCCGAACCAGCGCCTGTTTCTAATCTATCTGCCTATTTGTTTATTCTTTGTGCTGTCATTTATTTTGCTTCAGCATTATTCTTATAAAAACCAAACATTTTTACCATCTTTGAAACCATTAGAGAGTTGCACAAAGTAGATAAAGTGGAAGCTAATTCAGGCCTTGGATTGACAATACTTATCACTTGCTGCGGACTGTGTATACTTGCACATGAATTCTAGAGTCTTTTTATACCAAATTTTTACTCACTCTAGGAGCCCAACAAGTTTTTGGCGCCGTTGCCGGGGAGCTTGAATAAGTTTTTATCTGATTTGTTTTGTGTATGTGTTTTGGTGGTTTGGTGCTAGAACTTTTTCATTGTTTCTTTTGTTTTTGCAGGTGTGAGTTTGGTGCATGAGCGATCCGCCTGGGGTAAGGTTCGAGCTTGATCCAGAAATCGAGAGGACATTCAGGAGAAGAAGGAGAGAGCAGCGTAAAAACCAGAATTCAGTGGCTGACGTGTCGCGTCTTCCGCAGGGTCCTGAAGATCCAGCGAACCCCCAGCACAATTGTTTGCTGCAGCAAAACCCGCCGCTGGAGCAAAATGAGCAGCAAAATAATCAGGCTGAGAATCCTATCTTGGTAGCGAACGATAGGACCAGAGCCATTCGAGCATATGCTTTTCCAATGTTTGATGAGTTGAATCCAGGGATTGCACGTCCTCAAATTCAAGCGGCAAATTTTGAAATGAAACCGGTAATGTTTCAGATGTTACAAACCGTGGGTCAATTCCATGGTTTGTCATCTGAAGACCCTCATTTACATCTTAAGTCTTTTCTAGGAGTTAGTGATTCTTTTGTAATTCAAGGAGTGCCTAAAGATGCTCTTAGATTAACTTTGTTCCCGTATTCTCTTAGAGATGGAGCCAAGGCGTGGTTAAATTCTTTTGCTCCAGGATCAATTAGGACATGGGATGAGTTAGCTGAAAAATTTTTGAGTAAATATTTCCCACCTAATAGAAATGCTAAATTAAGTAGTGAAATAGTAGGGTTTAGGCAACTTGAAGATGAGACTTTTAGTGAGGCTTGGGAGAGGTTTAAGGAGCTTTTGCGAAAGTGTCCCCACCATGGTTTCCGACATTGTATTCAAATGGAAATATTTTACAATGGATTAAATGCGGTAACTCAAGGTATGGTTGATGCTTCGGCTGGAGGGGCCCTTTTGGCAAAAACTTTTAATGAAGCCTATGAAATTTTAGAAAGAATATCTACTAATAGTTGTCAGTGGTCGGATGTTAGAGGCACAAATAAAAAGGTTAAGAGTGTATTAGAGGTTGATGGTGTGTCCACCATTAGGGCTGATCTTGCTATGATTGCTAACGCTCTTAAGAATGTGACAGTGATTAGTCATCAGCAGCCGCCAGTTGTGGAGCCTGCTGCAGTAGTGAACCAAGTCATACAGGAAGCATGTGTCTATTGTGGTGAAGATCACAACTATGAGTTTTGCCTCAGCAATCCAGCTTCTGTGTTTTTTGTAGGTAATCCGAGGAACAACCCGTATTCTAACTTTTATAATCCAGGTTGGCGCAACCACCCCAATTTCGCGTGGGGATGACAAGGGAGTAATGTGCAAACACAGCAAAAGGTGAACCAGCCAAGATTTGCTAAAGTGTAGGTATTGCCTCAG
This sequence comes from Luffa aegyptiaca, assembly GCA_017139565.1. NCBI lineage: Eukaryota > Viridiplantae > Streptophyta > Magnoliopsida > Cucurbitales > Cucurbitaceae > Luffa > Luffa aegyptiaca. The sequence continues at coordinate 41,514,951 of CM029407.1, forward strand.
CAAAATAAGCAGGCTTTGCCCCAGCAAAATTCGGGGAATTCTATCGATGCAATGATGAAAGAATTCATGGCTCGTACAGACGCCGCAATTCACAGTAATCAAGCTTCAATGAGAGCCCTGGAATTGCAAGTGGGTCAGCTAGGTAATGAGCTGAAGGCCAGGCCTCAAGGGAAACTTCCTTCAGATACTGAACACCCTAGAAGGGAAGGTAAGGAGCAGGTAAAGGCAGTGACTCTTAGGAGTGGTAAGCCACTAGAAGAAAGAAAAGAGCCTAGTAAAACCCAAGATATAGATAATAATTGTGATAGAAATAATGTCGCGGTTGAAAAAGATTTGGAGTCTGGTCAGGGTGCTGGAGGCAGTAATAAAGATGCTGGAGCATCTGGTTCTGTTCCAGATGTGGAACCACCTTATGTGCCGCCCCTACCTTATGTACCACCTCTACCTTTTCCACAAAGGCAAAAGCCTAAGAATCAGTATGGTCAATTTAAAAAGTTTTTAGAGATTCTTGAGCAATTGCATATAAATATCCCTTTAGTAGAAGCTATAGAGCAAATGCCTAATTATGCTAAATTTCTTAAGGATATTTTAAGTAAAAAGAAGAGGCTAGGTGAGTTTGAAATTGTATCTCTTACTGAGGAATGTAGTGTCATTCTTAAGAATGGGCTACCACCCAAGGCTAAGGATCCAGGATCATTTACTATACCTATGTCTATAGGTGGAAAAGAATTAGGTAGAGCACTCTGTGATTTAGGTGCAAGCATTAACCTTATGCCTCTTTCGGTCTATCGGAAGCTAGGTATTGGTGAAGCTAGGCCTACCACAGTCACACTCCAACTAGCTGATAGGTCTATCACATATCTAGAGAGTAAAATTGAGGATGTCTTAGTGAAAGTGGATAAATTCATATTTCCTATTGATTTCATTATTTTAGACTATGAGGCTGACAAAGATGTCCCAATTATTCTAGGACGTCCATTTTTGGCTACTGGTAGGGCGTTAATAGATGTTCAAAAAGGGGAATTAACAATGAGAGTCTGTAATGAGGAAGTAAAATTTAATGTGTTTAAGGCCATGAAGTATCCAGACGAGATGGAAGATTGCTCTTTCATTGGGATTCTGGAGAACACAATTTTTGAGACATCAATTCGGGATTCGGCAAATAAGCATTTGGAAAATCATGGAGAGGTTAGTGTAGAAGATTTAGAGGTTTGTCCTTTAGAAAGAAAAAATGAAAAATAAGTGTTTAGGTGTGAGGAAGTTTTTGAGTCTTTAGATTTAGATAAAAGAAAAGCTCCTCCTATTAAGCCATCCCTGATTGAGGCACCCACTTTAGATTTGAAGCCCTTGTCGGATCATCTAAAGTATGTGTATCTTGGGGAGGGTGAGACGTTGCCCATTATTGTTGCATCAGATTTAATGCCAGAGCATGAAGAGACTTTAATAAAGTTGCCTTTGTGTATTCTTCTCAAATCAGTGTTCCAAGTGTGCTTCATTGATGAGCGGTTATTTACATAAGCTCATATTAAGGCAGTGAGAACACCTTGGTATGATGACTTTTCCAATTACCGTAATTTTGAAAATTTGCCTCCTGGTTTATCAAAAGAACAGATGAAAGAATTTTTCCATGGGGTGAAGTTTTATATATCAAATGATGCATCTATTGTTAGACAATGTGTTGATGATGACTGTGTGTTCAAAGTGAATGGACAGGGTGTCAAGCATTATTGGGGAGAGGAGTTTCAGTCGAAATATCCTTCCTTAGAGCTGGTTGATGATTGAGTGAGCATGATTTTTGCGGGAGCAGTTCGCAGAGCAAAATTTTGAGCCCCCAGAATTTGTTGTGATTTTATTTTCGTTGTTATGATTTGGTTTAATTTTAATTTTAATTGTAGTGAATTTGATTGCTTTAAATTCTGCAAGATTTATCTCTATTTGTAGTTATTTCTAATTCCGTAGATTTCATTTTATTTTCGCTAGATATTTTATTTGATTTGATTACTTTAGATTCGAGTTGGTTTAGTTTTATTGTCTGATTAAATTTAATTATATTTTAAATTATGTATTTATTTTCAGTTATTTGAATTTCATTTTTGGTTTAGATTTAATAAAGATTTTCTTGATTTATTCGGCTTCAAATAAAAAAAATAAAAGATTTGATTTGAGCGGTTAAATTTGAATTTCCTGATTTGATTTTGTATTCGAGATTTTTCTGGAAAATGATCTTGTGTTCAGAAGGTTGTTGCGGCAAAGTTATGGCTGAAGCAAATATTCTGTCCGAATAGGAAGAGATTTCTTGTGAAATAATTACCTTTACCGTGTGCTTTTGAATTTTCCGAGGGCAGGTAAATTGCATGGATGCTGCCACGTGTCGCACAGGGATAATCCAATGGTTTAGCCATTTGACAGCACACAATTATTCACCATGGGCGATTGGAATTCAAGATTTTACCGTTGATGGATTTAATTTTCAGATTTGCATGAGATTTGAACGGTAATTCCATTTAATGAGGGCAAAATCTTTAAGTTATGATTTGATTTGCTGAAGCCCTATTTATTAAAAGCCTTCGGTAAGTTCTTCTCACTTCATCTTTTTATTCGTTCCTTGCCATTCGTATTCTTCTTCTTTTTCTGTGTGCTGTAAAGAAAAAAATTCTTTTGAGTCTTCTATGGCTAAAACGAGAGCAAGAAAAAAGAGAGATAATGAGGAAGAGGAGGTACCCGTGACCCCCGAAGCACCGAAAGTAAAGGCAAAAGAAGAAGAAGACACCAGAAGAAAAAGAAGCTAAAAGAAGAAGAAGACAACAGAGGGTTGCAGAACAAGAAGAGGTTCAGGAGGTGGCAGAGGATGTTGCCACTATAGTAGCTGGAGGAGATGCACAAGAACATGGAGTGCAACACCAAGTGGCAGTCGAATCAATAGAAGCTGATACCGAAGGAAGGGAAGAAGAAAACCCTGAAGAAAATCAAGAAACACAGGTTGACGAGGTTCAAGAGGAAGAGGCAGCGGCTGTGCCTGAAAAAGAGACGGAAAGAGAGCCAGTTCAGGAGGCTCTCCCGAACCTTCGAGACGTCGTAACATTAAGCGGAAGGCTGGGCGCGTTCAGGTGATTCGAACTGATACCCCATCACCACCGTCGTCGAATTCTGAGAAAGAGAAGGCAGAGCGAGAGGAATGAGAGAAAAAAGAAGCTGAGGAAAAGGTAAGAGAAGAGGCAGATAAGAAAGCTGAGGAAGAGCGGTTGCTCAAGCGAAGGGCAGAAAAGGGCAAACGTGTTGTTGAAGCATCAGAGGAACACGATGAAATAGAAGAGCCACAGTTACCGGATGATCGCTTCATCAACAATTTTGCCAGAGCAAAATACGCTGAGCTTCTGTTAAGAGACTTCCTGTTTGAGAGAGGATTTGGTGGTGATCTTCCGCATTTTATGAGGACCGGTATTGCAGACCATGGCTGGGAATTTTTTTGTGCGAAGCCTGAGTCTGTAAACGCACAGGTGGTGCGTGAATTTTATGCTAATATAGATAAAGAAGATGGTTACCAGGTAATTGTTCGAGGAGTTGAAGTGCACTGGAGTCCTAGTGCTATCAACGCACTGTATAACCTTCAGAATTTCCCCCATGCGGCATATAATGAGATGGTTGTAGCGCCATCTAATGAGCAGTTAAGTGATGCTGTGCGGGAGGCAAGTATTGAAGGGGCACAGTGGCAACTATCCAAGACAGAGAAGAGGACATTCCAGTCGGCTTATTTGAAAAGAGAAGCGAACACGTGGATGGGATTTATCAGACAGAGGATGCTTCCAACGACTCATGACTCGACAATCTCCAGGGAACGGGTTCTTCTAGCTTTTGCAATCTTGCGGTCTCTCAGCATTGACGTAGGAAAGATCATTGTTAGTGAAATTTCTGGATGCTGGAAAAAGAAAGTGGGGAAACTGTTTTTTCCAAACACGATCACGATGCTATGCAGCAGGGCAGGAGTGCCCACGGTTCCAGAGGATACAATCTTGCTTGACAAGGGAATTATAGACACGCCTAATTTGGCATGGCACCAGCGTGTGCATGAGGTACGTCAAGGTGGGCTTGTGTACGACATCAACACGATTTTAGAACAACTGGCACTTTCCGCCAGCAGGCAGGAGTTTGCTGAAAGGCAAGCTTTAACCTTTTGGAACTATGTTAAGAATCGTGATGCCAATCTGAAGAAGGCACTACAAGAAAATTTTTCAAAACCATATCCAGCCCTTCCTGCATTCCCTGAGGATCTGTTGAACCCCTGGATTCCGCCCCCACCGATTGAAAGAGGAGAAGAGGAGAATGAAATGAACAGGACCAAGAGGATTGATGGATGAAGTGGCCCTGCACGAGCATAATTTTTGTTATGACTTTTTGTTTGCTCGAGCATTTTCTGACCTCTTCTGTTGATGTTATGTTTGCTTCTTTTAATGTTTCTGCTTCTTAAAAAAATATATCTGCTTTGTAATTTCTTTTTCATATTTTTAATGAAATTTCCAGATGTTTCTATTCTATACACACTGAGTTTCTCTAACTTAACTAATTTATTCTGAATTTTTGAAGCTTGGACTGGTTAAGCTTAATTAGATCAAGGTATTATGATCTCCAGAAACCTTTTGCTTGAGAGTTTCTTCTAGCCTGGTCTATTGCCGCGGCAAGGAAAATTCTGGAGGTAGTGTTGACTTATTTGATCCACCTTAAGCTTAATTCTAGTCCCACGCCTAGTTTAAAAATTCAGATATAAAAATTTAAGTTTGGGGGTATAATTTCAGATGTTAATGATTCATTGAGGACAATGAATAATTTAAGTTTGGGGGACTTTTTGCTACTCCAATAGTTTTGCTCGAGCATTCCTCTCCTTCATTAAATAATCTGATAGGTTGTTGAGTAACCGGGGACATTTGTGATACCCACAGTTTGTCTTCGCATCAAAAGATGACCTAGAGAATATGAAAAATGAGAAAAAATATTATTTGCTGAAAAAATTGATTGTTGGAAATTTTGCTGAGAAAATTCATGGAGCAAAACTTTTGAAGGATGAATGATAATCCAGCAGTTTTTCTGTCTCCCAGAACTTAGGTGAGCTTCATCATAAAATGTTGCCATTCTGAGAGGCAAGGGACAGAATAACTAAGGATTTTTGAGCTTTACAATGAGTATTGAGCCTAGTTGGTGATGAGTTTGAGGCAAGGGTATACTGCACCATAAAGTGGGTCGTCCCATGCTTAAGAACTTATGACTGTAGGGCCGCTTTAAGTCTGAAAAATAGAAATATAAACCCCTTAAAAATGTGTTTTGAATGTCTGATAATAGAGCAAGGCTGTGGCAAGTTCTTACAATTAAGTTAAAAGTGGTTATTATTTGTCCATGCCGAAGGAATTAGTTTGCTGCAGCAAAGCTTGGTCTTGCAGAGTGCTCAGCTAAAGGTTGAAGGTAGTGTTGGATTGTCTGGTTTGATTAAGCTGTTTTTAAATTCTTAAGAAAAGGTTGGTTAGTATTGCTCGGGACGCGCAATAGTTCAAGTTTGGGGGTGTGATAACTGCCCAAAAGGTAGTTATTTAGGCCTCATTTCTATATTGATTTGTGTGTCTTTTGTGCTTAATAGGGCTGGTTTTAGACATATATTACATGTTTTAACCCATTTGGAAGAATGGAAGCTTTGGAAATCATTTTGTGCAGAATCTGTTACTGGGCGATTGGAGGGAGCAAATTCTGTGCTGCAGCAAAGCTGGGAGCAAAACTTCCACGTCACAGCTCGTTAGCCAATTTAATAAATCGACTTCTGTTGAGTTATTTTCGGGATAAAGGAGCGAGGAGAGTCATCCACGTGTCTAGGTCAACCTAATTCAAGCCTTCCTCAACTCTATAAAAGGGAGTAGCCGTCCAAGTCAAATGCCATTCCACTTTTGGGAGAAAAGATTCCATTCTTGGAAAGTTCCTTCCACCTTTGGGAGCCGAATGGAGGAGAGAGATTGGAGACCAACTAGAAGACCATCATTGCAAGCCGACCGAGGAGATTAGTATTTCCTTTTATTATCTTGTAATTATGGACGGGCTTACTCAGATTGTAACTTGCGTCTCCATGCATATTATGAATTAAGTAGCTTAGGCGTTGGTTAGGAATAATGTGATTGTCGTGCTTAACTTTAGTAATATATATTGATTACTGCATCTTGGTTAATTGTTGTGCTTGTTTCTATTTTATGCCAGCCTGGCCAGCCGGTATGAATACCTCTCTCTAGTTTCAGGGATGATTTAGAGAGTGGGTGGCGATTAATCACACTACGATCATTGTGTATTGGTGAACGCCAGTGACTGAGCTAGGGATAGTCAGTTGCCTAGTGCTTGATCGGTCGTACTTCATTGGGGTTGAAACACATTCCAAAAAATCTGGAGTTCTGGGAGGAATCCGCTAATAATACTGCGAGAGTTCGCATGATCAATAATATTGCTAGAGCATCTTTTAAAACAATTACTAAATCCTGACCAGCGCCTGTTTCTAATCTATCTGCCTATTTGTTTATTCTTTGTGCTGTCATTTATTTTGCTTCAGCATTATTCTTATAAAAACCAAACATTTTTACCATCTTTGAAACCATTAGAGAGTTGCACAAAGTCGATAAAGTGGAAGCTAATTCAGGCCTTGGATTGACAATACTTATCACTTGCTGCGGACTGTGTATACTTGCACATGAATTCTAGAGTCTTTTTATACTAAATTTTTACTCACTCTAGGAGCCCAACAAGGGAGCGAGTGAGAGAGAGGAAACACGCAAAGGGAGGGAGACGATGGTAACGTTGCAGTGGTGCGACGAATCTGGACGGCGTGGAGGTGACCGGAGAAGAGGGGGTGAGCTAGGCGGCGGTGTGGTGGCGTACGGTGTAGATAGAGACGAGAGAGGGAAAAAATTTCAGAGGGAGAGAGAGAGAAGAAGATGCAGGGGGGAAGAAATCGTAGGATTTCACTTTTTTTTTATACATACATATAAATATAAATATACTAACCTTAAAAGAACTTTTGTCCTCGAAAGTTGTCTCTTAATAGTAATAATATTAAAATTCTCTTGAATTGAAACCTATGGTTAGAACTCATCTCATAGATAGTTATATTTTACCACTGCTATTGTAAAATTTCCACAAGAGATCCAATCTCGACATTTGATAAGTTTCTCACTACTTTCTTATTTAATAATTTCAATCCAACTTTCACACATGGAGGCAACGACTAAAAACCAGCTTTGCTAGAATAAGGGACAAATAAAAGTGCAAGAGTAGGGGGAAGTTCCATCAATATAGACATGACTGAAAAAAAAAAAAACAAAACGAACTAGCATACTTTCCTAAGTAGTAGAGCTTATTCCTCCAGTGCTCTTTTGGGGACAGTTTGATTGCATATGGCCCTCCTGTCCACATTGAAAACACACGTGGGCTCCCAACAAGCAACGCCCCTAGTGGCGCTTTCCACAATTATTACACATCGGCTTCTTGCAGAATGTATTCTATTGGTTAGCTTGTTGTCCCTGGGCTTGGGCCCGAGGTGGATTCACGACTACGTCCTAGGATTGTTGTACGATATTCGATGTTTGGTCGAACCTCTTCTGACCTGAGGAGGGTCTTTGTTCTGAGGTCGCTCAAGGCGTAGTTGCTGGACGACGATCTATTAACTCTGCCACTCTGACTGTCCTGGCGTAGTCTGGTGGTTGATGGGCAGCCACGTTACCTTGTATGTCATCCCTAAAACCCGTGATAAATCGTTCTACTTTGTCGGCCTCTATAGCAACCATGGTAGGGGCAAACAGAGAAGGTCTGGCAAACTCCGTCTCATATTCTTCCACCGTTCGGCTTCCCTGATTGAGAGCTACTAACCCCGCTTCCTTCTTAAAACGTGCATTTGCAAGGTAATATTTCCCGAAGAACGTTTCCCTGAATTGGAGCCATGTCATTGATCCATTACTGACGTCTATAGTCCTTTCGACCGACTGCCACCAAATTAAAGCATTATCTTGCAACAGGAAAGCGACACAATAAACCTTTTGGTCTTCCGGATAATTCATGTGACAAAAGACTATTTCAATGGAAGAGAGCCACAGCAACACCACTGTGGGGTCCTTTAATGCTCCATCGAATGGACGGGGGTCCCACTTCCTAAAGTCCATTAAACACCCTGCCTCTCGCGATAGTGATTCATTATTATGAGGCACTTGGGTCTGCTGCCCCGCAATCACGCCTGCAACTGCCGCTTGCACCACAGACTGCACTGCCCCAACCACCGCTGACTGCACAATTGCCTGAATAGAATCCACCGTGATAGGTTCCGCTGTCAGTGCCGGCTGCTCTACTCGTGGGTCCCCTGCCGGATTGTTTTCTTGTCCAACCGGCGGCACAACTGCCTCAGGGGCCGCGCGACCCCTTCCACGAACTCTTCTATGAGGAGGCATGATTCTGATATTTGACAAAACTCGACTAAGTCTAATTTGATGCTACTAACCCATACTACAACCTTATCTACTATTATTATTATTATTTAATAAAGAATAGTAAAAATAATAATAATAGCAGTTAATAACAATAACAATAACCATTATACTAACTTTCACACCAACCATGTGATCATGCTGCACCAAAATAAAATATAAACACTTTAAATAGGCAAATAAATAAACAAATAGCATTTTGATTAAGGCAATTGTGTACCTGTCGATGACAAGGTGCTTGCTGGTAGGCCATGGGAACACCTAAGGTTTACGATGTCAACACGTCTACAGCATCCTTAACCACGTGCTCTGATACCAACTGTAACACCCTGACTTTTTGAAACCTAAAGGCTGCCTAGGGACGTTACAATATGCATGAATGATTCAAAGAACTATGAAGTAAAATTTTTCCTATAAATCTTGAATGAACAAAATAGGTAAATAACTTTAGTAAAAAAATTGTTTGGGATCGCAAGAAAACTTGTAAAACATAAAAATATTTGAGCACCTCAAAATGAAACAAAATAGATAAGTTTTTGAATATTTACTTAGAAATTTCAAATAACAAAAACTAATGTGCGAAAGTAAAATATGCTAACACCGCCCACCATAGCACCACCAGCAAGTGCCCTTAATTCGTCGCCTAACACGTTCTCGCCCTTGCCTAAAAAAAATTAAAATAAATAAAGAATGAGTATTAAAAATACTCAGTAAGTAACCCCTCTACCAGGGTTGGTTATGCAAGCACAAACATTTGTGAGGGGACCTAATTTTGCTTTATAAAACCTTATTCCTTGGCCATAACGCGAAATGTGACCCTATCGCCACGAAAACTGCTATGTGACCTTATTGCCACTAAAAACTTTATTGTGACCGTATCGCCACCTATCGTCATGGCCATATCGCCAGGTTTTGAAATAAATGCCAAAATCATTTCCTTGACCATATCATCACGTTTTAGGACAATTATAAAAAGAAAAACACATCCTGACCATATTGCCAAGTTTTAATTAAAACTCTTCGCCATGTCACCAAGCTTTTCAGTAGCAAAGCTTTTAAGATTGTACGTCACATTGGGTCATACATATGAACGTGAGGTTCCTAGTCTAACTTTATAATAATGCCACACAACATATTTTCATTTCTTTCAAATAATGGCATCGTGAAGAAACATCAAAGTCCTAATTTGCATGCTCATTACTCAACATACAGGAATATAACATAATAACATTCCAATTCATGCTCCACCATCAAAAGAGTTTAGCACCCAATGATTTTGCAATCATCATTACAAACAACAATTTTTACTGTCAACAATAAATTTCCAACATGCTGATAGGGGAATTACTTACACAGTATCGCCCAAGATTTTTTACTCCAAATTATTACTCCAATGATTTCCTAAATCCTTAGCCAAAAATGCCCACAACTACACATAAAATGCTTTTTAAGATTAGAAATTTGTGTGCAACAATTCCATTAAACTCAAACATGCTTAAAGGAGGTCTTTACCTTTGAATACTCACCCGGGAAGGCCTAAAAAACTGTTGGACAATACTTAAAATCATTGAATCTAGCAACCTCAATGCTTGAAAAATAGAGGGTAACGTATAAATGTGCTCAATTAACAATGGGTCAACTCCAAACATCAAAATGATCACTAACAGAGACTTAAATGAGCAAATAAAACTCACCCAACCAAATAATTCCTTTTGCTTGGCAGCAACTTGTGTGGTCAATACTCGACTTGAATGACAGAAACACACAACAACCTAGAATCGATTTGGGAAACATCTCTTATAAAGAAAATTGTTGAAGAAACTCAAATCAAACATGGAAACTCACCGAGACTTACCCCAAACGACACCAAATACGTGACTATGGCTACTGCAACCAACACTTGATGGCGGCAACGATTCACGACAAATGGGTTGGAACTGCGGCGGCGAATCGCCGCAGTGGTCTAGCGACTCGAGACATTGCGGTGGTGTAGCTTGCGACAAATCTAGACATGGATGCGTGCGGCGCAGACAGAGAGACGGGATGGAGCGATTGAGAGAAAGGGAACTCACAGAGCGAGGGAGACGACGACGGCGTTGCAGTGGTGCGGCAGATCTGGATGGCGCGGAGGTGACTGGAGAAGAGGGGGTGAGCCAGGCGGTGGTGTGGAGGCGTGCGACATAGAGGGACAGAGAGAGAAGAAGACGCTGGGGGGGGAAGAAATCGTGGGATTTCACTTTTCTTTTTTTTTTTTATTCACACACGTACACACACACACACACACACACACATATATATATATAATTTTTTTAAATAATAAGTTTGGTACAGAATAGGACTAGGGTAGTTCGAATTGGACCGCTACACTGAGAAAACATGTCGAACCATTGACCACATACGTGAACCGCTGACCTCGAACGCGAACTAGTCGAGAATGAGCGAACCGTGTGCGATATTTTTCTTTAAAGTTGGACCTCCCATCATCTATTCCCATGCCTAGAATTTCCAAATTTCAACGTTTTCTTGATGCTCTGTTTTTTCCAGCTTCGAGCAGTCTCCAAATTTCATCAAATTCAAGTCCTTAATGGACTCCAATGACTCTCAAATTTTATAGGGTAATTGATGCCAAAACCAGACTCATTAATTCCCATGAACATGAAGGCAATTACAAATTATTTAATGGAATTAAAAGGTAATTAATGCTAAAACTAAAATCAACCCACTTTGTTGGCTTTTTGGCCCTTAATCTCAAATTAATTAATTTTAATTAATTAATTAATCAATGTTTTGATGATAACAAACCCAATTTATAATTACTGAAAATCTCATTGTTTTAATGTGCCCATAGCGTAGAGCTCGGAACAACGATTCCAACGCCTCTTGAATCACTCAAATCGGAGCTAAAATGAAGAAATTATAGCCGAAACAAGTTTCAACGAAAAATACCCGAGGCGATGACGTGGCGGGCTGAGTCAGCATCAATGGATCAATCCGACGACGACACATGGAACAATGAGAGAGTGACACATGGACTTTTGGTTATTTAAATTATATATATATATATTATTTTATTTAAAAGAAAATGTGAGTAACGGTTTAAAAAAAAAAAAAATCAAAAAGATGCATTTAATGGTTTTTTACCGTTACTCACACCACACACATATATTTTAATTAAAAAAAAAAAAAAAATCAATCAAAATCAAAATCATATTTGGTTTTCAAAAAGTGCCGTTACTAACACACACATACATATTTATATGTATATATTATTATTATTTTATTATTATTATTATTATTTTATATATTTTAAATGTTTTGAAATTTAATTTATTTTAATTTCAACCATTCATTTTTAATGATTAAGATCCAATGGCTAAAAATTAAACTTGATTTCTTATTCAATATTTATTCCTCTATTTAAACCCAATTTACTCCTCCAAATGAAAAACAACTATTTTTCTCTCTAAATTCTCTCCAATTTCTCTACATGTTTCTTCTCTCCAATTCATCAATGTTTCTTTAAATTCTTGTGAGAGTTTTATTTTGAGAAATTCTTGAGCTTTCAATTTTATCTTTCTGTAGCCATTGAGGGCTTTTATTTTGTAAGATTTTTCTTACAAATTTGTGAGCGTAAATTTGTATATCTACTCTTTTGAGAGAGTTTGTAATTTTGTTCTTCAAATTCCAAATTCTTTGTAAGGGTTGCTCTTGAGCCCTAAAAAGAGCAGTTGTAACGGTTTGATCCTAAACCGTGGAAAGGATCGGGTTTGTTCTTGCTCCCGAAAAAAAAGAACATTGTACCGGTTGGACTCTAAGCCGTGGAAAGAGTCGTGTTCTTCAATCGAATACCCAAGAGGAGCTTGGGGAGTGGAGTAGGTCGTTTGCCGAACCACTATAAATTTGCGGTGTTATTTTCTCTAACCCTCTATTATTTAACTTTTGCAATTAATGTTCTTTATCATAAATTGCATGAAATTAATTGTTAATATTTGTTCTTCTTGCTTATGGGCAATATTTACATTTGAGTTATTCATGGTGTTTGAAATATATTTCTAATTTATTGATCAATTTGTGTTAAAATTAATTATTTGTAAAAAGTTCACATATTTGTTTAAATCGGGCCCATTGTACTAAAAAGTTTATAAAATTTCATTAAACCCTATTCACCCCCCCTCTAGGGTTGTCATACCGATCCAACAATTGGTATCAGAGCAGGTTGCTCTTCTTGAAATATTTTTTTTGATAAGCTTAATTGCTAGAGCTATGACAACTTTAGATTTTATAGAAAGTTATTGTATTAATAAACCTCCATTGTTTGATGGTAAAAAGTATGATGTTTGGAGCCATAGAATGAAAACGTTTTTGCTTGCTATTGATTTTGATATTTTGCATGTTTGTGAAAATGATTTATCAAAATCAAAATTGAATGATGAAATGCTTTCTTTCAATGCTCAAGCTATAAATATCATATGTTGTGCTTTAGATAAAAATATATGTGATAAAATTTCACATTTTACATATGCATATGATATATGGAAATTTCTTGATGATGTTTATAGTGTTAAAAATTCTCCTTGTACTTCTAATGATTTATTTGATGTGAAGGAGAATTACAATTCTCAAAATCAAGAAAAATTTCATGGAGTAGAAAAAGAAAAATGTGATAGATCCTCCTTATGCTTGATGGTTCATTCGAATGATGGGAGCGAAGTCGAAACCGATGAGGATGAGGTAAATCAAAAATCCCCTTCATATGATGAACTATATGATGCTTTTGAAAGTATGCAACATGATTTAGAAAAGGTTAGCTCTAAATATGTTAGGCTATCAAAGAAGTATAATGCATTGTCCATTGAAAATAAATCTTTGATAGATGAAAATACTTGCTTGAAAAATAGAGCTACTAATGATGATTGTTGTGATGAAAAAAATACTTCGATTGATAGAATTAATTTTCTTGAAAAAGAAAATGAGGATCTCAAATCTTTGGCATGTGAATTAAAAAATGAATTGAATGATTTGAGAAACAAGAATGAGAAAATTGAATCTTTTTCATTGGAATTAAAAGATAAAATTGCTAGTTTGAAAAATGAAATTGCTATTTTGGAAACTAGCAATACATCTTTAGAAAAAGAGAAAATTTCCTTTATTGACAAAATTAAATTTCTTGAATGTGATAATTATGAGAAAAATAATCTTTTGCATGAGCTTAAAGAAAAAGAAATGCTTGCTAGTAAAGAGCTTGAAATTGCAAAAGATTCCATTAAAAAGTTGACCATAGGGGCTCAAAGATTAGACAAGATAATTGAAGTAGGCAAGTCTTTTGGTGATAAAAGAGGTTTAGGCTATATTGATGAATGTTCTACTCCTTCAAGTTCTAAAACTACCTTTGTTAAAGCATCTCCTAATATGCCTAAGCTTAACATGCCTAAGGTTGTGTCTAAGCATACAAAATCTAACTTTGTGCCTATATGTCATTATTGTGGTGTTGAAGGCCACATTAGACCTAAATGCTTTAAATTAAAATATGCTCAAACTACTCATTCTATGCCTAAAGATGTTTTGCACAATGTGTCTAATCTTGTTGAATCTAAATTTGTGCCAAAGCATGAAAATGGTAGAAATATACATGGAAATTCAAAATTTGTACCTAGACAGTTTCATGCTAGCTCAAAATTGACCCATAATGAGAAATGTTTGAATAAGTATGAAAATGCTAGAAATATACATACAAAATCAAACTTTGTGCCTAAACATGCTTGTGCTAAAACTAACTATTTGCATAGCACTAAATTTGTGTCTAAGCATGTTCGTGGAAAATTAAATTATATGCATAACACTAAATTTGTACCTACTTGTCATTTTTGTGGAGTTAAAGGTCATATTAGACCAAATTGTTTTAAATTGAAAAATGCTCCAAGGAAGAATTTTTTAAAGAAAAATATTGTGCAAAATCAAATTATTAAGAAGAAATTCTTGTCTAATAATTGTGGCAAAATTGATAATAAATTTGACATTCATTATGTGCCAAAAATGAATGTTAAAAGTGTTGGAACAAATTTAAAATGGGTTCCAAAATCAATGCTCACTAACAATGAAGGACCCAAGAAATGGGTACCGAGATCTTTTGGTTGAGCTTTGTCTTTGAAGGTGTGATTTCAATAAGCAAGTGGTTGCTTTGGTCTTATAATTTGGAAATAAGTTTCATTGAAGCAACTTAGTGGCTTGCTTGAACACATCAAGGAAAAAGATATTTTTCGGTAACTTTGTATATTTTTAGTTTATTATTTTATTGTTATGGAAATTATATCTTCTTGATGGGTTAGAGAGTGAAATATCGATTCTTGAATTTTGTTGATTAGATTAAATGTCCATGTGATACTTGAGAATATTTTTGGCATTTATGTGCATTGCTTGAATATTTATGGATTAGTGGATTAATGCTCTTGAATATTTGTGGTAGAATGTTCTTGAGATTTATCCATAATCTTTATTGCTTTTTATTTTAATTTGGATTATATGCCATGAGAAATTATTGAATATATATTTTGGCATATTTTGCATGATATTAGATTATTGGTTTTTAATGTTGATATTTATCTAATTTATTGGTTAATGATTTGTCCAAATTTTGAAAATAAGAATTATTTTTTAATAGATATATGTTATTTTCAAATAATTTGATTGAATGTTTTTTGGCCCTGAACTATATATTTTCCATGGGAATTAATTTCAAAATTGTGCTTTTTTTTTTAAAAAAAAAATTGATTGTCTTTAAATTTTGCTTAGGAAATTGATTTTAAAATTTTGTTAGCATGTTGCTCAAAAGTGCTTAATTTTTGTGATTTTCTATGTCCATATTTGATCGATATATTTTTTATGACATAGATCATGGTTAACCTATGATCAACCACAATTGGTATCAATTTTTTTTCTTTTATAATGTTTCTTGCCTATACATGATTGATTTTTTTTTACATAAATTGAGGTAGAAGTATGACCGGCAACAATTGGTATTGGTGTTTATTTAGTTAATCATTTTATGGTGTTGTTTGCATATGTTTATTTGATAAATTCTTTTTAAGTGGCCTAAGTGATGATATGCTTGTTTTGTAACATTTCATATTTTGGTATCATGATGATGTTTTAAATGTTGCTTGGATTTGTAAATTGAAAAGTTGATCCTTTTAAGATTAATTTGCTTATGTATCCTTTGTGTATGAAAATTTTGTTTATGTGCATATCCATGAGAATTAAATTTTTATTTGAAATTTCACTTCACTTGTGCCATATTTTTTTTCGAATGAAAATTTTGTGAAATTTATTGATGATGTGTATGAAATAGATTGATCAAACATGATATTTTATCTTGTGCAAAATTGTTTGGATAATTTTCCTAGTATTGCTTCATCTCCTTGATATTTATTGATTTTTTTTTAATAGAATGGATGTTTTTAGGGGGAATTGTTCTATTTATATGATTTTCATGATATTGCTTTTTATTCCTTTTTATGTAAAAATTATAACTAAAGTATTTTCTAAGTATATGTCTACTAAGTTTGATGTGGATATGTTGAGAGAAATTACTCAAAGACAAGTTCATTGAAGGTAATTTTGCAAAAACCTTTATGAGTACATCCACTCAACTTGACAAGAAGATGAAAAAGGTAAAACTTATTGTTGTTAAAGCTTATCGAGGTATGTTCGGAACTTTACTTCTCTTATGCATATTGTTTATCTATTTAGAGGGAGTAAGTAATCTTTGAAGTAAAATTTTATTTTAGAATTTCTTATAATTGATGCTTCTTGATTTTCTTGTTAAAACCTTTAGAAGGCATATTGATAGAGAGAGATATGGAAAATATGTGTTAATATTCTTAGGGGGAGTTGTGCTAAATTTGAGTTCATGTTTTTTAAGGGAATCATTTATGTAGTTCTAAATTTTTCTTAATTATGCTTTTTGATGATTCCAAAGGGGGAGAAGTTTAAGAAAAATATGTTATGTATTTCTGCTATGATTTTGATTATATTGATTAGGGGGAGAATTTATTTTTGAGTGAATTTCAAGAATGATCTTTATGGTAATATGTTGGACTTTTTATTGAAATTATCACTTGATATATGTGCTACCTATGATTTATATGAATTTCAAGTTATTTTTCTTGTATGGTTTGTCATCATCAAAAAGGGGGAGATTGTTGGCTTTTTGGCCCTTAATCTCAAATTAATTAATTTTAATTAATTAATTAATCAATGTTTTGATGATAACAAACCCAATTTATAATTACTGAAAATCTCATTGTTTTAATGTGCCCATAGCGTAGAGCTCGGAACAACGATTCCAACGCCTCTTGAATCACTCAAATCGGAGCTAAAATGAAGAAATTATAGCCGAAACAAGTTTCAACGAAAAATACCCGAGGCGATGACGTGGCGGGCTGAGTCAGCATCAATGGATCAATCCGACGACGACACATGGAACAATGAGAGAGTGACACATGGACTTTTGGTTATTTAAATTATATATATATATTATTTTATTTAAAAGAAAATGTGAGTAACGGTTTAAAAAAAAAAAAAATCAAAAAGATGCATTTAATGGTTTTTTACCGTTACTCACACCACACACATATATTTTAATTAAAAAAAAAAAAAAAATCAATCAAAATCAAAATCATATTTGGTTTTCAAAAAGTGCCGTTACTAACACACACATACATATTTATATGTATATATTATTATTATTTTATTATTATTATTATTATTTTATATATTTTAAATGTTTTGAAATTTAATTTATTTTAATTTCAACCATTCATTTTTAATGATTAAGATCCAATGGCTAAAAATTAAACTTGATTTCTTATTCAATATTTATTCCTTTATTTAAACCCAATTTACTCCTCCAAATGAAAAACAACTATTTTTCTCTCTAAATTCTCTCCAATTTCTCTACATGTTTCTTCTCTCCAATTCATCAATGTTTCTTTAAATTCTTGTGAGAGTTTTATTTTGAGAAATTCTTGAGCTTTCAATTTTATCTTTCTGTAGCCATTGAGGGCTTTTATTTTGTAAGATTTTTCTTACAAATTTGTGAGCGTAAATTTGTATATCTACTCTTTTGAGAGAGTTTGTAATTTTGTTCTTCAAATTCCAAATTCTTTGTAAGGGTTGCTCTTGAGCCCTAAAAAGAGCAGTTGTAACGGTTTGATCCTAAACCGTGGAAAGGATCGGGTTTGTTCTTGCTCCCGAAAAAAAAGAACATTGTACCGGTTGGACTCTAAGCCGTGGAAAGAGTCGTGTTCTTCAATCGAATACCCAAGAGGAGCTTGGGGAGTGGAGTAGGTCGTTTGCCGAACCACTATAAATTTGCGGTGTTATTTTCTCTAACCCTCTATTATTTAACTTTTGCAATTAATGTTCTTTATCATAAATTGCATGAAATTAATTGTTAATATTTGTTCTTCTTGCTTATGGGCAATATTTACATTTGAGTTATTCATGGTGTTTGAAATATATTTCTAATTTATTGATCAATTTGTGTTAAAATTAATTATTTGTAAAAAGTTCACATATTTGTTTAAATCGGGCCCATTGTACTAAAAAGTTTATAAAATTTCATTAAACCCTATTCACCCCCCCTCTAGGGTTGTCATACCGATCCAACACACTTTAGTAACCAAACAGTCATCACATGAATAAAACCACCAACCGTGCTAAAATTAACAAAAATCGAGGGCCCAAATCTGCTCTGATACGAATTGGAGGAGTGTAGAACACCCGAGCATAAGCAATTTGGATCGAAAGCCTCTCAATTTCCATTATTTTTAGAACTAAAGCATGCTTAAATAACAATCGAAAAATAGAGTACAAAATTACCAACTTTTTGGGAAGAAATTCGAGCACTCTATGGATGAAATCTCAACACTAATTACTTGTGGACGACCACCGTGATCTTTCTCGCTATCATCCGACCTAATAATGTGTTGTAGGACACAAATTTGTGATGAATTTGGGATTATTTCTTCTAATTTTGAGAGTCTTAGCTTATGAACTTGAGAGATAAATTTTTCATCTTTTTCATCAGCTTCCATCATGCTTTTCTTCTTCTTATATAGATGAAACACATGCAGATGGAGCCATTTGAAGAAGACAACATATTGTCTCCTTTGAGGTGTCCATGGAGGTGTCAAAACTAGGAGAAAAGAGATGTGAAACTTCACATTCCACCACCTCTTAGAAAAATAAAATCCAAATGCAAATTAAAACCAAGATTTAATTTCAATTTAATTTACAAATCAATTTCTCATATTTAATTAACAATATTAAATTAAAGAATTATTCCAATCTCGACACCATTATCGATTTCTCTTAAACCCGGTTTTCAAATATGAATTACTATTCAATTCTAAACCGATATGAGCATTAAATTGTAATATTTAAATCTTACTTAAATATTTCTGACTCTCTCTAATATAACTTAATTTGTAATTAAACTTTAACGTTAAATATATCGAATAGGATTTAACGATAACTCCCTCTAATGAATTTGAACGTCTCAAATTCTTCATCATACTTGTTCTAAGGTTTTTTCCGTATGAGCTAACATGGGGACATAATGGATCTATAGATCGTGGGCTCCAATGATGCGAGATTAACCGACTAAACTCTTTTAACATAGTTAACCAACATTCGTTCACTACCGGGACAATCCACTATAGTTTGATAGTTGAACTCCCGTTACTGTAGATATATTTTTGTCCACCCGATATAACCATGATTAGTAAGTCGACCATTCACATGTTGTTCGTAACTAGAGCTGGGTCAAATGTCCGTTTTACCGTTGAAGTTACATCCTGTTCCTTAAGTCCACACCGAGTCCTTAATATACAATTGGTTTGTGGTCCCACCACTAAACCTAAAACCTCTCAGGCCAATGAGTGGGCGGGATCCCTTTGTTCGAGTCTCGGAGTCAGTACTTAAGACAACCTCTTTACTATCCCTTAATTGGGTAGGAGTGAATTTCGTCTAGCAGGACTATGTCCCCATCTATCTACCCATTCCTATCCCTGAAATGGGGGGTTTATTAAGTCGACGATGATGAGTCACTCTCACCCATGCAGATCTATGGATAAGCTCCAATAAACAGGAGTTCATAGTTAGCTCATGATTAAGATCGAGTTACCTAGGTCATCGCACTAAAATAAGTAAGTTTCAATAGTAAACAATGTTATAAAGAAAATTGACTTATTTCTTGGTCCTGGTCTTATGCAAACTCATTTGCATAGGACACCCACACTCGCATGTCACTACATGAACGATTCAAGATCACATCGTTTGCACTATATACAAATTGAGCCGCATCTCTTAGTGTTTCTAGGATAAGGTACCCAGTCTTATCCCTATACTATAGACCGTTTATGGTATTACTTGAACTCGATCCACTTTTATGTCACTACATATAGTTCAAGTATTCATATCACATAGCCATGGATGTTAGTTTATTGGACTTGGGTTATTTAATGTGCAATACACTTATTTAATGACTTTAAGAAAAAAAAAACTTGATAACAACTTTATGGAACAAGTATATAACTATTTGTTTCATTCACTATCTATGAGTTTTAGGGCACCAATCCCAACAGCCTCGACCTAGTGGCTATCTAAAATAACTCATATATTTAATTCATTAAGAAATCCATCAAAGACAACATTTTAAACAATAAACCATTTGTCGATCATAAAACATTCATAAAATCACATAAAATTCCAAAAATCTCATAAAGACTGAATAAACTTACAAACCAAGGTTCCGATTACAACAATTCACGCTTAGACAACCATAGACAAGTCTAATCTAAGCGCAAAGACAAATTTATAGTTCAGCTGTAGTGTCGAGACGCTTGGCTACATCCTTGCCAAAATATAGGATAGCGTCTAGATGATGTATGCAGTGTCTAGATGCTATGACTGACTGAAACGTCCTTTGTTATGAAGTTTTGAATTATGGACCTCCGAAACTTGCATTGTTTTGAATTAGGCCACAAGCTCTAACAATCCGCTCCAGGGACCCTGCTGCCTCTTGAAATGGTTAAAAATATAGTTAAATGTCACCTAAAATGTTGTGCAAGTATACACAAACTCACAACAAGTGATAAAGAAATTATCCTATCCAAAGGGATCTGATTTGCATAATTTAACTGACTTAACTAGTTTTTCGATGATTTCAGTTGGTTAATTAATATGATTGGTTTTTGAAATGATGAAACAAATAAATAAGAAAGCAGTACAGGATTACATTGGAAAAATAGAATGGAAACATACATGGGTTAAGTCTTTGTAGTTGATTATAATGATGATCCATCAATTCATTTGATTTATCAATCTCATCCAGTCCTATCTGCAGAATGCTCCCACAGCTCTGAAATTTTTGGAACGTGTTTCAACTCCAGTGATGATCTACCGATCATGCATTAAGTAACCGATTATCCATAACCCAACTACTGGCTTCCACCAACTATCCACAATCTAGTGTGATTACATGTCACATACTCCCTAAATCATCCATGAGACTAGGAAGAGATATATATTTCGATTGGTCAAGCGAGCACACAATGAAATGAAGCACAACATGAAATTAAAGATTATCAAATGAATATGAATTTAATGAATTTAAATAAGAAACAACTACATTGATCCTAACCCTACTAAAACGGTAAAAAGATACTAAAGAAAAATGTGTTATGATTTCATGAAAAACATTCGTGATGGAATTTCTACAAGAACTGTTAATCATTCTTAGTTGTTGAGGTTGAAGCAGCTGCTCCAAACCATAAAAACTTGAAAGAACATCATCTTGAGAGGAATCACAAAAGGTCTTCTTTATCTACAAACTGTCGTAATTTAGTGTCCAATTGGCCTCCCCTTAATCTCCTATGACTCATCTTTTTATAATGCGAGGTTTAACATATTTAGGTTAAAACATTGTAAATTCATCTAACCAACACATCTAATTGGCACAAATAGCACGCAATCCAAAAATAAAAGACTAATAATAACTCCTTTTTGGATAATTATCAGTATGTCATTTCCCTATACTAGTCTTAATTCCTTTGTAATTGCATTAGATTGGTTTGAATTTATTAGTTTAGGATGGCTAGTCATGCCTCGGAGCTTAGTTTTATTAATTTTTTTATTCTTTGTCTTTTGCCTCTTTTATTTTAGTTCGTTTCTTGCAGGGACTTTAGTACCTTTTTATTAGCATAACCTATGTGGAGTTTATTTTCTTATCAACATGGTCGAGCAAACGATGAAAAAGTTCTTAGCTCCACATTTCAGCAAGTAGTCTCTATGCATAATGTATTTCGAGATTGAAGGTAACTTTGGATCTCACACTAGTTTTATTAACTAACTTCATTCTTTTCATGGCACTGAAGGAGTGGCAGAATTTTGGCATTTCCATTTTCCATAAGAGGAAAGACAAGAGAGTGGTTCTACCACTTGCACTGTGTTTTAGGAAAGAGATATATGCTGTCTAATTTTTTTAGGCCTTGAAGGTTGTACTAGTGAAAAGATTGAGTAACGTTCCATACATAGGTAAAAAATTTGGCGGTCACGAAAAAAAATCCGGAACATGTAATTATAACAATAAAAATAGTCAATTTTCATAAATGAATAAATTTTGACTTTATTTATGTCGTTTTTATTGATTTTAAAATGGAATACAGTCAAAACTATAATAAATCATTAACAAATTGTGTAAATTGATTACATTACAAACTTTTAGGGTTTAAAATGATACAATTGATTCTTTTACCTTATTTATGTTGTTGTTATTTATAAACAAATTAGTCCTCCCTTTTTATTTTTTATGGGTATTTATACTACACATGAGTTATAAAAAAATTATTAATTTCGACGTTTAACCCTTTCATTAAAGGATATATCAACATAATGACAGATATTTTTCTTTCTTGACTATAAAATTTTATTTGTTATTCATAGTTCTTACACTGGGCTTGGTAGTTGAATATAAAAAAAAAAAAAAGTATTTTCTGAATATAAATCTTAAAGCAGTTGAAGTTTATTGGTTGAGAACAATAATAAAATGATGCCAAGAACAAGTTTTTGATAATGAAACAAGCTAGTAAATTACATGGTAAAAACCAAAGAGGATAAACGAAATTCAAAATTTTCTTATTCAAATAAATGTTACAAAATCTTCTTGATCAATTTGATCACTCTTTAGATCTCTCCAATCATTTCATACTCAATTTTGAACGGATTCGGCGGTTAGATCGACGTTGTATTTCTCTACAAAGTAAACACAAAAAATATTAATATTAATCAAAGAAGGTAAAAAACAAAACGACAAAATAAAAGGGGAGAAAAATTTACTTGAAATCTTGGTCTAAATTTTGAAGGAAAATTATCAATTTCACACTCATCCAATGTTAAGTAAGACAAACAATGTAAAAAACTTCAAACACTCAGTCAACAAATAATAAGAGAAAGGTGCAAAATGAAATTAACCTTCACCAAACACGAAATTGCCTATTGAATAACTCTACCTCCATTCACAATTTTTTTTTATAATCTACGATAACCTCGTTTTGTTACAAAAAAAAAAAAACAAATCAATCCATTCGACGTACACTTTAAAATTTATTTAGTTTCTAGGTGGATCAAAAGTGTGTGATAAAAATGGAAACATCTTAACATGTACATGGTTATGAATTGAGTTTTTTATGATGAAAGAAAAACACATACCCATCATTTCCTTGCCACAATGTTTGCATGGTGGCACACAATCCTCAAAGGACTTGTTGCCTTTGGCTTTACATTGGTCAGTGCAAGTTTTAAAGCAGGTAAGGGCACTCTCCAAGGTCTTCGCTCTGGCCATCATGGCCTCATAGTTGTTGGCTGTAGAGAATTGTAGTATGGCCACCACCATAATGCACACTAGCAATGTTGCCATCATTTTCCTAGCCATTTTGTTGGTTAATCTCCTTTTGTCTTCTCTTGGAATTTTATTTTTTTTTTCTTTCTTAGATCACAAGCAGATGATTGTTTGATGTGATGGGAGGGCAATTTTATAGGTTATCATTTGTTAAATTTAGAACATTTAGTGATAAATTTAGTTCTTCACTATTTTTCTATATTTGGATGGAGTGATCTTTGTTTGTTATATATTGACAAGTTTTTTTTCCAACACAATTGGATAAAGAAAATGCTTTTTCATGGTTCCTTTCTCTCCTTTAATTGGAATGGTTTTTGAAAATGGTAAATAGCATATGAAATCAAACTATTTGGTTATCATAAATGTATTGAAAATAAAGACGAAGATAGTTGTCTCGGTTGACAAAACCATTTGCCAAGATCACAACAAAGCAAATTCTTCATCTTTTAGTGTTAACTATTCCTGATTATTCAAGTGATAGATATTTCCTTAAAAAAAAAATTTGATAAAAATTGTTTATTTTTATTTTCAATTGGTATCCATGATTTCAAAAACATTAATTGGAAAAGATACAATGCATTTAAAGAGTTGAAGAAACAAATATGCAACAATATATCAAACACATTACACGCCTCACAGCATACCCAAACCATACAATAGTTGCCATGTTCATCGAGTGTGAAACATAAACATATTAATTCTAAGGTTTTAATAAATATATATTAGAAAAAAATTACCCTTGGAGATTCTTGAACAACGTAACATTGCCTTCCAATTGAACTCTGGGTTTGAGGACTTGGAGTCACAAATTAATTCATTTACAACTTTTCCATTTATCTTAGGCTTATCAATAATCTACGCTAATTTAACATACAAATTAACGATGGACTTGCCATAGAAGGAGTGTAGAACACCCGAGCGAAAGCAATTTGGATCGAAAGCCTCTCAATTTCAAATAATTTTAGAACTAAAGCATGCTTAAATAACAACTAAAAAACATAGCAGAAAATTACCAACCTTTTGGGAAGAAATTCGAGCACTCTATGGATGAAATCCCAGCACTAATTACTTGTGGACGACCACCGTGATCTTCCCCACTATCCACTGGCCTTAGAACGTGTTGTGGGACACAAATTTGTGATGAATTTGGGAGAGTTTCTTCTTATTCTGAGAGTTTTAGCTTGTGAACTTGAGAGAGAAATTCTTCATCTTCTTCATCAGCTTCCATCACGTTTTTCTTCTTCTTATATAGAAGAAACATATGCATATGGTGCTATTTGAAGAAGACAACATATTGTCTTGTTTGAGGTGTCCATGGAGGTGTCAAAACTAGGAGAAAAGAGATGTGAAAATTCACATTTCACCACCTCTTGAAAAATGAAATCCAAATACAAATTAAAACTGAGATTTAATTTGAATTAAATTTAAAAATAGATTTCTCATATTTAATTAATAATTTAATTAAATCTAATTTAGTTTAATTCAATATCAAATATTAAATTAAAGAATTATTCCATTCTCGACACCATTCTCGACTTCCCTTAAACTCGGTTTTGAAATATGAATCATTATTCAATTCTAAGTCGATATGAGCATTAAATTCTAATATTTAAATATTATTTAAATATTCCCGACTCTCTCTATTATGGTTTAATTTGTAACTAAACTTTAACATTAAATATATCAAATATAATTTAACGACAACTCCCTATAATGAATTTGAACGTCTCAAACTCTTCATCATACTTGTTCCAAGGTTTATTCTGTATGAGCTAGCAGGGTGGACCTAATGGACCTACAAATCACTTATTTAATGACTTTATGTGAAGAAAAACTTGATAACAACTTTATTGAACAAGCATATAACTATTTGTTTCATTCACTATCTACGAGTTTTAGGGCACCAATCCCAACAGTCTCCCACTTGCATTAAAAACCTAGTTTAGTGGGGTGTACAATAATCCATTATAGCAGTGAGTGAATAAATACTTCTATTGATAACAATTTACAAATACAATAAACTAGGGCATCACAATACCGAGTACAGTAGGGTATCGAATACCGATTACAATTCTCCCACTTGTCCTAGATTATTTTCTATACATATCTCTCCAACCGAGTGTAACGCCCCGCATTTCGAAATCGAGTCATTTTGGAATTAATTGGGCTATTTCCTTTCCCAAATATTTTAAGGAGATAAGTTTGGGATTTTAAATGAAATTT
This sequence comes from Luffa aegyptiaca, assembly GCA_017139565.1. NCBI lineage: Eukaryota > Viridiplantae > Streptophyta > Magnoliopsida > Cucurbitales > Cucurbitaceae > Luffa > Luffa aegyptiaca. The sequence continues at coordinate 41,540,625 of CM029407.1, forward strand.
GAGATAAGAGCCTAATTCCTATTTAATTGGGTTTTTCTTTCTTAGGGTTTTCATTTAAGAAAAGAAAAAAAAAAGTGAGCCATAAAACTTTTTTTCTCTCTTATTCTTCTCGTGTGTGAGCAAGCCGCCAACCCTTTTTGTTTTTTTAAATTTTCTCTCCCTCTTTGCCGTGAACCAGCCCCCCTGCTGTGTTCCTTCGCCGGCCACCACCACTCAGTCATCACCGCCCTTGTCGTGCCGTCGCCCATGCTCGAAGCGCCACCAATACACAGCCGTCGCACCGCCCTTCTCGCGCGCTCTTTCTCTCTCCTTCGCGGCTATCTCCCTCTCTCTCCCGTTTTCTTCCCTTCTCCGGCGAGCAACCCACGACCACCAGCGGTTTAAGGCTATCAACCCCTCTCCTTCGCGCGTTGCTAACCCTTCTAGTGTGTTCTCCATCCTTCATCCGCCCGTGCGTAGCAGACTCTCGGCTGTAGCAGCAACTCGTCGTCATCTCGCCTCCTTCTTTCGCGAGTAGGTTGAGTGTAAGTCGTCGTTTCCTTCGATTTTCTTCTTTTAGTTCAGTGGGTTGCATTTTCTTCCATTCAAGTTCAGCGGGCAGCGTGTTAATCAATCTTTTTCCTGTTGTTTTCAGCTAGACTCGTGGGTAGAAGGCAGAGTGTTCGTTCTTCTGGCATTTTAGGCGCATTCGGGCTGATTTAAGGATCGTTTCGGCGTGCTTAGGCTCCTTTGGTAAGCTCTCGGCGTTACCCATGATCTATTAAGCTCGAAATAAGTTTACCCACTCTCGTTCGGTGTTTAAATTGAGTTTCGTGGTTGATTCTTGTTTTTCCAGCGCTGTTCGGAGCCGTTTTGGGTTCGAAATCATCTTTATTTTGTGACCCATCGTCCGTTGAGCCTTAAACTCGAACACCCATTGTCTAAGGACTTTAAGCAAGTGGTTTCAAATCACTTGGTTTGTTGGGCAGCAAGTGTTTGGGGCCATTTGGACGTTGAACGGTAAATTCCAGCACCTTTCGTTTCCTTTATTAAGTCTATTAGGTGCTTTAAATTATTTCCTAACCCTTAGGAGTTGCTGGTTGTAGTTCGGGCTCCTTAGGCTCTTCCGGTTCGTCCTGTTGGTTTGTAGGTTCGCTTAGGAGCGCTTCATTTGTAAGTAGTTCTTATCTGATGTAGTCTGTTTGACTGTGTGATGCATGCTGATTGATTTCCCGCTTTATAACTGTTCTCTTGTTCCTTGTTTCTCTGAATAAATATGTATATATATATGAAATCTTTGAAAAACATGAACTATTGTTGCATGTTGATTGGTTGTAAAGCATGTTGGTTCTGTTTTGTATTCGTGAGATAAGCATGAGTTGAGAGCATGTGATTACATGTATATGCTTCGTGGGCATAGTACGTGAGTCTAGAAGCGTTGCAGGGCATATGCATTCTAGATAGTGGTGAGATAGAGGTCAGGGACTTAAAATGTTAAAAAGGGCAAGATGGGTGAATGTCAGTGCACCTCGGGTACAAATGGTCGAGGGGTGACATGTCACCATGGGTTTAAAGAGGACTAGCATTGTGATTGAGATATCAGGGCCTCGAGTATAAATGATCGAGGACTGATATTGTTTCGAGGAAAGTAAAGTGATTATCAGGGCTTCGGGTATAAATGGTCGGGGACTGATATATCGCTATTGGCTGTCGATACCTCGGGTATAAATGGTCGAGGATCAATATGCCAATGTTAGATAAAGAAGAGCATCGAGGCGTTGGCTATAAATGGTCAAGGGTCGGTGTGATGAGTCTTGAGGCAAGTATTGAGGCCTTGGGTATAAATGGTGAAGGGTCCATACGTTGCTCAGTCATCGAGGCCTTGGGTGTAACTGGTCAAGGGTCGATGCACAGTTCGAGGCCTTGGGTATAAATGGTCAAGGGTCGAATGCCGAGCTCTGTAGAGACGTGTCGAGGCCCTGGGTATAAATGGTCAGGGGTCGGTGTCACTCGAAGGGTCAGTCTTGGAGAGTTTTGAGGAGCGTGACGAGGAAATCACGTGTGGAGAGCCATGTGAGGGCTAAATATGAGCATTGAGTGAGATCGTGGAGCTTACGAACTCTGGTAGTGCTCCAACTCTGTTAGAGAAACCCTTCTCATTGAGGAAATCTCTTTTCTTCATGATCTCCATCCGTTCCTGAGAATTAATATCTTTAAATACCTCGGGGAATGGATTTTTAGGAAATGCGGCCTTGGGTGATATTCCCTTTGGCTTGGCGGGTGAGACGGTAGGAGGAACTACAGGAGATGCGTCCATGGACCTTGTCCTCGGCCTCTTGGAAAATATTGGGTCATTCTTGTTCTTTATCCTCCTCTCGGCCTTAATCTCTCTCTCTTTCTCTTTCTTCTCAACGCTGCAGAGATAGGGACTTGGTCGCCATCTAGCTCCGTAATCTCTAAATCAGATTCTGTGTCAGAATCAGAATCACTGGAGGTCTCGACCTCCTCGTCTTCTTTTTCCTCTTCAACCCTCTTCTCTCCCGAAGAGGTGCTATCAACAGCTGGTGGATCATGCGTGAATAGAGGCTCAAAAACCTCCTCAGCTGGTTGATCAACGATGGCCTCAACTAGGCCTTCCTCAGAATGCGGCCCAAATGCGGTCGCATTATGGCCTTCATTCTCTACTTCTCTTTCTTTTTCTGTTTCAAAATTTTCTTCTCTTGGCCCCCGTTGGGCCTCTTCTTCTACCCTTCCTTGCAGATCTCCAGCCTCACTTTGAGCCTTGGGAATTGGCTCAAAGGCTGCAAGGAAGTCTTCAACTTCCTTCCTTCTCTTTTTCTCTTCCTCAAGGAGTTGCAAATCCATAGCAGCCCTCCTGAGGTTTTCCTCATATTTTATCTCTTTCTCAGCTTCTAAGACCCTCTCAACCTATTTCAAAGCATCTTGTTCAGCCTTGTACCCCTCTGCAATCTCAAGGGCCTTAGCCACTGCTTGGCGGATTATTCCTTCGAATACATCTGGAGGCATTTGCGGTTTCCAGGGGCTGAATTTCAAGCGGCTTTTTAGACACATTTTTCTTTGGGCTCCTCTTTCTTGCGCTGTAAGTAACAACGGGCTTGGTCCTGCAAGATAGAGAAGGGTTAGTTGAAGGTTTGGAAACCTTACCCATTGAAGCTTCTCCTTAACGAGAGCTTCCAACTGCCTTGGCGGCTTTTTCTTCGTCTTGTCGATTCCCTTCTTCTTCAAGGGCAGCTCGTCTCTTGGCACCCATCTCTCGGATCAACTCAAACCATTCCCGCAAAAGCTTTCTGAACTGTTGAGTGGCAGGTTTTTGGGTTTGACGGACAACAGTGGAGCGCGTGAACCGTCCTGGTGTAGATGAACTTGACATCTCCCTCGACGTGGCCGACATTGTCGAAGAAGATGGAGTAGGAGCGTTGGGCGCATGGTTCACGACCGCCGGCGAGAATCCTGTGGGTCTCGTTCTTTGCGTGCCTTGAATGGGCGTAACGGGGCTCTCTTCTTGCCGTCGACTGCTTGCTTCAGCTTCGTGGGTGTTCGGATTACTCTGAGAATGAGTAACCTTGCGTGAGGATGATGATCCTTGAGTGTTCTTCATCTACTCGGATGTGGGTTTTTTGGTTTCACGATGGATAGAATATGGAGAGTTGAAGTTTTGACTTGAATGCAAAGGGTTGAGAGTTTGGTGAAAGGAAAAGAGCTTAAGTCAAGGTATTTATACTTTTCTAATTAGGTCACGTGCAGGGCAACAAAAATCATGACTCCCTTTTTATTTGGGCAAATGCGATCGCATTCCCAAATACAATGGGGAGAAATGCAGTTGCATTTCACCCAGTCTTTCTGTCTTCACTTTTTTCTGAGTTTTCATTTTTCTTTGCTTTCTCCCTTTCTCTGAAACACCTATAAACAAGTTAGAAAGTTCGTATGCTAACGCATGATTTATTCCTATTTTTCTCATTTTTCTCAATTTAAAAAGCATTAAGGAAATGTTTTGATCAATTCAACTTCCAGCTAAGTCCCCAGGTAGAGGTGTTCCCTACGGTCAGCTTAAATACCTCAGCCTAGTCAGGACTTGCCTTAGACAAAGTTCCCTCATGATAAAAAACCATTTATTCAAAACAAACTTACACTTTTTTTCTATTTTCCTGCTTTTTTATTTTTAACACTAGACAGGGCACCAAAATAACATTGAATTTTCAACACTCCCAGGTAAATCCCCAGGAAAAGGTGTTCCCAATGGTCATCTTAAATACCTTTTCCTAGACTGGATTTTCCTAGATAGAGTTTTTGCTCTTGTCCTTATATTTTGGAACTCTAGTCTAGATTATTGTTCGTTCACCGCAAGTGCACGGATCGTCACAAGTAATATAAAATGGTAGGTAATACCGAGTATCGAATGCACAGGGATGCGAAACGAAATTTAGGGAAGCAAAGTTTCTTTGAGCACTAAAAATCCTTGGGCTAAATAATATTTTGGGACCGGATCATGCAATCAAAGAAATTTAAAAAAAAATAAAAGCAATTAAAGAGAAAATTTGATCAATCGAGAGAAATAAAGTATAGAGAAAGGGTTTTTAATGGGAAGAGGGGTCTTGAAAATCAATTATTAGATAAACATTTGTTATAATTATCCTATCTCGTTGCCCAACTAATTATAATCCTAGAATCTCCGTTAATCACATAGGTTCTCCTGTCGGTCTCCTCTAATTGTAATTAATTCATTTTAACAACCTAAGTGTCCTTAGCGCCATTAAAAATCATTAATTATTATGCACTGATTCATTTTAGGAATCTAAGTTTAATCAACTAATCTCGTTGTCACGACGGGCAATTAAACTAGTTGCATGGATTATGATCTATCCTAACTTCTCTCCGTCGAGTTTCCATTAAGAATCAGATAAATATACAATTGGGCAGATTGCATACAACATTAAGCACATCCATACAAATAATTAGGAAAAGGGCAAGAGACAGGTAATTATAACAATATTTTGACTATAATTTCATTTCAAGACCCCAAATTGGGGTTTAGCTATACATAGCTAAAGTAACCAAAAAATTTACAATGGAAAGCATAATTAAGAGCATAATAAAAGGAAAGGAATTGACCGTTGAAAACCCCTCCACTGACGCTTGGAGTCCCTCCTAGGATTCTCCCCAAAATTCCCCAAAGATTTCCCACTAAAGAAACTCTCAAAAAGGCTAGAAAGCCTTTAGAGAGGCTCCCAAAGGAGCCAAGAAAGCAAGAAAAGAATGGAAGAATATGATGATTGATGGTAAAATGAGGCACCAAGGGGCGCCTTATATAGGCTCGGAAAGGAGGTACCGTCGCGGCGCTATTTGGCACAGCGTCGAGACGCTGTGACGTCATCGACTTGCCGGCCAGGAAATGGACAGCGTCTCGACGCTAGGCAATTTCCAGAACTTTCATGCGTGGATTTGGGCTTCAATTTGGGCCTCTCCACAATTCTTTTTGGACCTTTTTCTTCATAGTTGACCTCTTTTGACTCCCCTTCACCCAAGCATGGAAATTGGGCTTGAATGGCTTCATTTTGGGCACTTTTTCCACAAAATCCACAACTTTGCTCCCAAAGACCAAATAACAAAATACATTAAATATTTTCAATAAAAACACAGTTAAAGCACTAAAAAGCCTAATAAATTGGGACTAAAATAGCGACATTTTTGCTCGCTATCACACCCCCAAACTTAAGCTTTTGCTAGTCCAGAGCAAAATAAATTCTAAAGATGCATGAAATAAAATCGCTCAAGCCTCAATGATTTCGGAATTCTTAAGATAGAATGGAAAACATGCAAGTGGAATAAGCAAGCACCGCATACTCTTGAAGAAATCTTAAACTAGTTTGAACTTAAGATTAATGAATAGCATGCTCAAGGCTTATCTATTGATTCTTTTACTAACCTAGATTAGTCTTATGGCTTTCTCCATTTTTTTCCCCCTACACTGGCTAAGAGCCCCTAATAGGTCGGAGTTCTTCTATCATGCAAAAAAAAAAAAAAAAAAAAAAGAAACTAGGGCGCCTGTCATTTTTCTTTTTTATGGGGGAGCAAAACTCACAAGTGATTTTTCTCTTTTCTTTTTCTTTTTCTTTTGCTACTCCCCCAAAATTGCATTTTAATATCTAATGGTACTAGCTTTTACACTATGGTGCAGGGACCCTTAACCCGAATTTTATTGTCTGGTTGGCCTAACTGATCACACCGCAGGTAGCTCTTTTTACCCCTAGGCATTTTCTTTTGTGCAAGCAAAAATTTTCTTTTTCAATAGACTTTTCTTTTCTCTCATTTTATTTTGTTGCTTTTGCTTTTCTCTAAGCAGGCATGGCATTTTTTTTTTTAACCTAGTTCTTTATAACAATCAAGCATGAACTTCCTAATATTAGAAACTAAGCCAATCAGGATGACAACAAACTTTAAAAATCATAATAAGAATCTAGATTTTTCAAAGACGTCATTAGATAAGACTATTGCATGCTTTAGACATCAAAACTAAGTATCAAAAAATTTTAAAGTTTCACAATTTTTGTCGTGCTCCCAGATTCCACGACATATAAACCATTTTCTTCAAAAACTTCTAAAATCACATCCTTGGCTATCATGGCTATCTATTCATGCATCCAACAGAATTTAAATATGGTCAACACAGTGAAAGCCTCGCCCCCCCCCCCCCCCACACTTAAACTAAACATTGTCCCCAATGTATTAAAACCAGAAAAGAAAATAGAGGGATACTGAGACTTCCCTGAGCTAGAAGCGCTTCATCATCTTCCTTTGGATCCAGAAAAATGGAATTTTTGGAATTTTGGGATTTGCTAAGGTGATCCAACAAAAAAAAATTGGATCACGAAGTAAAGAAAATTATTTACCGCAAAAACAACTACTAAACTTTAATCCTTGGGTTGCCTCCCAAGTAGCGCTTTCTTTAACGTCTTTAGCTAGACGAGGCTCGGCACACTTACGGAAGCTCGAAATAAAAGTTTTCATCATCCTCCGGGCCCTACAAAAAACCATGCACAAAATTGCACACTGCAAACAGGGGAGAAAAAAACTTTCCCCTGGCCCATCCTTACTAAAGAGACGGATCCCTTATGCTTCAGCAGTGGACAACCTTACGTATGTAATGTTGTGTACTAGGCCTGACATATGCTATGCAGTTGGGATAGTTAGTAGATACCAGTCCAATCAAGGGTTAGACCGCTGGACTGCAGTGAAACATCCTCAAGTATCTTAGGAGAACGAGGGACTATTAGCTTGTGTATGGTGCTAAGGATTTGATCCTCACAGGATACACAGACTCTGACTTTCAGACTGATAAGGATTCTAAGAAATCCACATCAGGGTCAGTGTTTACCCTTAACGGGGGAGTTGTAGTCTGGCGTAAAATCAAAGAAGGAGGCATTGTAGACTCCACCATTGAGGTCGAATATGTCGCTGCTTGTGAAACAGCTAAGGAGGCTGTATGGCTTAGGAATTTATTGATGGATTTGGAAGTTGTTCCAAATATGACCTTGCCAATCACACTTTATTGTGATAGTAGTGGTGTTGTGGCAAATTCAAAAGAACCTCGATCGCGGTCACAAAAGAGACAAACACATAGAGTGCAAATATCATGTCATCAGAGAGATCGTTCAACGTGGGGACATGATCGTCACAAAGATTTCTTCGGAGCACAATATTGTTGATCCATTTATGAAGACTCTCACGGCTAAAGTGTTCGAGGGTCATCTAGAAAGTTTAGGTCTGCGAGATATGTACATAGAATAATATAGGGCAAATGGGAGAAATGTAATGGGTATTGTTGTTGATGCCCTAGTTTATTGTATTTACCTGTATGTGTACTTTTCATGTATTTTTCAGTGTTAATACAAAACATTATTCCTACTTCAATGATTATTCATTCGATTTTGATTGATGATGTACATTACCCACTAGAGTCTTAGTTCAAGTGGGAGTTGTTAGGTTTTATGCCCTAAAAGTCGTAGATAGTAAATGAAACAAATTAATCGATCTCAATAAAGCGTTATTTGAGTGATTCAGTAATTTGGTTATTTAGTAATCGAGTTTGCATTAATAAACCCCAAATCCCATAAACTAAGATCCAAGGTTGTTTAAATAAAACTTGGACTAGTATGTGGGGACATACAGGGATCACTGTGTTCAAGTAACAACCTTATCCTGATGACACTATGTGATACGACCCAATTTGTATGTGATACAGATGGAATGATCCAAAGGATGCATGTAGGAGACATGCGAGTGGGGGTATCCTATGCAATGAGCTTGCATAAGACCGGACCGCGAAATAGTAACCTCTAGTTGTAACACCGTTAACTAGTTTATGTTTCTATTTCAATAGGATGACCTAGGTAACTCAAACTCAATCCTGAGTCTGTTATGAACTCCTTTCCAGGAGAGATTGTACTTAGATTTGTATGGGTGAGAGTGGCCTGTTTGTCGACTAAATAATCCTACCACTTTAGGGGCAAGAACGAATGGGGGCTGGGAACATAACAGTAAAAGATGGAATTCACTTCTTCCCCTATTGGAGTAAGTAGATGAGTGTTCCCTTAAGGGCTGATTCTGGGGCTTGAAAAAAAGTGAGTTGTCCTCTCCTGGCCCGAGAGGAATTTATGTTTAGTGGTTGGACCCTAAACAAGTTGTTCATTAGAGGGATAAGTGGTACTTAAGGATCCAGAGGTAACTCAGGGGTAAAACGGTAACTTGACCCAATTGGAGTTACGAGCACTCGTGAAGGATTGACTTACTGTATTGGTCAATATCCGTGGGCACGGAAATATTCTACAGTGAGAAGAGTGCAACTGTGGGTCTTTAGTGGAGTGACCCACATTTAACGAATGTTTATTAACTTGGGTAATGAGTTTTGCCAGTTAATCTTGTATCGTTGGAGCTTCTGATCTGCAGGTCCATTAGGTCCACTTCTAGCTCGTAACGAATGTTGAGATTATTTAGTCTTGAAAATTAAGGGATTTAATATAATGTATGGAGATACATTATTATATAACTTTAATTAGAGAATTAAACTTTATAATAAAATTAATTCTTGATGTGATTCAAAAATTAATTAATGAGAGAATTATTAATTTAATTAAACATGTGATATTTGATGAAATTCATGAATTAATTAATTGGGGAATTAATTAATTTGATGTAAATTGGTTAAATACGGTTTAATCAAATTAATGTTATAGTTTATGTTAATGTACATTTTGTTGCACATTAAAACTATAGGTTAAATGAGAGAGATAAAATTGAATATGATTCAATTATAAAATTAATTAAAGAATTGATATTTAATTAGTGTGGATTCAATTAATTGAGAATTAATTGAATGGCCAATTTAATTCAATTGATTATGATTTAAATTGAATTAAAAACCTTATATTATAATTGATTTAATTGATATTGATTTAATTAAATTAATTATAATTAATTAATTAATTAAATAACTATTATTGAATTAATTGGTGGCCAAGATCGTCAAGGTAATAATCAACGATCAAGATTGAGTAGGGAAGATAACTTCCCTTCCCCACTTATCGTATGTTGAAGGGGAGTTCCCTACAATTACGTTTATTATCTCACTCGCGGAAAAAACTGAAATCAGTTCTCTTAGAAAAATTTTCTCCCAAATCTGCAGCAACTCTCCTTGTTGTAGAATTCCCTTCCAAGACATCTTGTTGGCTCCCACAAGCCGGTTTTCATAGCCCAAGAGTCATAGCGGGTGATCCGATGTGGTGGTGTTTGTTGGGAGGAAAAACTACATGAATTGGAGCATCGTGCAAAGTTCTGATCTTCAATCCATGTAAGTGTTCTTGAATTTAAATAGTATAGATCGTTTTATAGCATGCTTAATCTAGAATTTGTAGAATTTTTTTTCTATTTTAGATTGCCAGCGTACTGGTATTTTATTTCGTAAATAAAACTGAGTAACAATTTGATTTAATTCCACTGCGCAAGGGCTTTAATCCCTTCAATAGGAATCTCACGATGCAACCTAATAGAAGAGAGCACAGGATACGTTGACATGTTTCCTTCACCCACTTACTCTTAACACTTTCCCCATTCACCTTGTTATTGACCAATGCAAACACCATCCGTAGGGGGACGCTCCCAAGGCGCCTTGAGGCCAAGCATGGATTTCACGGTGTGAACATAGGGGGTCGTGAGAGTAAAATCTTGATATTAATATCTTGTTTTTATACTTTTCCTCCCACTAAAGTGTACCCTAAATTTTTAGGGTCTTTTATTACTTAGGTAAATTCCGACTAAATTAATCTAAGTCTACGCCTTTTGTAACTCTTTATACAGGTCTTTATCTAATGTCTAGGTGAATTAAACGCTTTTAATTACCTAGTGATGTGTTCATGCTAATAAGACCGTGGTTAATTCAACTTAGGTACTGATCCATTTGTTGAGAGAGTTCCCTTATAGCCGAAGTCTTATATCTTACTTTATAATGGTTTAATTATACTTAAAATACTAAGTAGGATATTCTAATCCTATTAGAATCATGATCTTAGGTCTATTAAATTTTAAACCATTTAAATTTATCTCAATCCCTAAGATCCTATGATAGCATGCATCTCTTTGTTTTAGATTTGACGGTTTCTATTCATTAACTTTTATAACTATTATAACTTTTAATAAACTAACCCTATAAATGCTTCTAATGGTGATGAAAATGTATAACAAGCAAATATCAAGTTATATAAAGCACCATGTAGAAGCAACCTACGTCTAGGTGTGTATAACGCTTTATACTTACATTGTCTAGGTGATAAACACTTTTAAACATTACATCGCTCACGCATGCTCATAAAGCTCGGGTTAACCTAACTCAAGTACCGACTTGATGCCCAAGCAGGAGGTGTTTCGTAAACCGTGAACTTAAATACCTCCAGCCTTAGACAACATCTTATCGGGTGAGTTCGCTTGTAGCCTTAGCTTGACAAGATATCGGCCTATTCTATGCGAATTGTTCGAGTTTGAGGTTCATTAACCTAAGTGAGCATGCATTTATCTTGTTATAGATTTTAACGTCTATCTCGATTTATAACTATTTATAAATAACGATAAATCTATACATTCATCTATGCTAAGGTGGTTTCATGTTGCATGCTTGTTCGTTTTCGTTTATTATTATATAACACTTTATATTAATCGAACTAAACGAAATTAGACCATTCAACATGCATCTAACATGAAACCCTAAATCATGCATTCCAATTTGATTATAACACTTATAATAATTACTAATGCATGAAACATGTTTTCCTATGGCGGGATTTTAAATCCACATGGCATGCAATATGCATATATGATTCTAATTTAATTTAAAACAGACATTCATAATACATAATAAATTAAACACACTAAAGTGGACCAATTTTGGCATCTAAATCAAGCAAATAAACTAACTTATTACATTAATAATTTATAAATCGCCTTGGATCGCTCCCGAACATTTCAAATCAGCCCAAAACTTCTTAAAATTGCTTGAACCAACCCAAACATTGCTGAACCGATCCAATCGGTGAAGAAAAATTGCAGAACCGACCATAAATTAACCAAACCAAGCTGCTCTGAGTTAATAATCAGTGGGGAATGAACAAGATAGAAGCAAACATGTAACACCTCAACTTTTTGAAACCTAAAGACTGCCTAAGGACGTTACTACATGCATGAATGATTCCAAAAACTATGAAGTAAAATTTTTCCTAGAAATCTAGAATGCATAAAATAGGTATATAACTTTAGTAAAACAATTGTTTGGGATCCCAAGAAAACTAGTAAAATATAAATATGTTTGAGCGCCTCAAAATGCAACAAAATAGATTAGTGTTTGAATATTTACATAGAAAATTCAAATTACAAAAACTAACGTGCGGAAGTAAAATGTGCTGACACTGTCCACCATGGCACCACCAGCAAGTGCCCTTAATTAGTCGCCTAACACGTTCTCGCTCTTGCCTAAAAAAATTAAAATAAACAAAGAATGAGTATTAAAAATACTTCGTAAGTAACCCCTCTACCAGGGTTGGTTATGCAAGCACAAACATTTATGAGGGGACCTAATTTTTCTTTATAAAACTTTATTCCTTGGTCATAACACCAAATGTGACCCTATCACCACGAAAACTATTCTGTGACCTTATCGCCACTAAAAATTTTATTGTGACCATATCGCCACCTATCGTCATGGCCATGTCGCCCGGTTTTGAAATAAATGCCAAAATCATTTCATTGACCATGTCGTCATGTTTTAGGAAAACTATAAAAAGAAAAACACATCTTGACCATATTGCCAAGTTTTAATTAAAACTCTTGGCCATATCACCAAGCTTTTCAATAGCAAAACTGATAGCGAGCAGAAATATCGCTATTTTAGTCCCAATTTATTAGGCTTTTCTGTGCTTTAATCGTGTTTTTAAAGAAAATATTTAATGAATTCCGTTATTTGGTCCTTAGGAGCAAAGTTGGTGATTTTGGGAGAAAAAGTGCAAAAAATGAAGCAAATGAAGCCCAAATCCAAGCATGGATCAAAAGGGGATCCAATGAAGCCAATCATGATGAAAATGCCCAAAAGAAGTGAAGAGAAGGCCCAAAAATCAGCCCAAAACCGAAGCTGAAAATTCTGAAAATTGGGGCAGCGTCGCGACGCTACCCATTTCTTGGGCAACAAGACGCGTGCGTTGCAGCGTCGCGACGCTGTGCAATGTAGCGTCGCGACGCTACCCCCATTCCGGGCCTATAAAAAGGCACCCTTGGGTGCCTCATTTACCATCAATCATTCCACCAATTCCTTCTCTTCCTCCCTCCTTAGGCTCCTTTCGAGCCTCTCTCAAGGCTTTCTAGCCTTTTTGAGAGAATTCTTTAGTGGGAGATATTTTGGGGAGTTTTTGGGGAGCATCTTAGGAAGCTCAAGGGAGTGTTCGGAGGGGCTCCAAGCGTCAGCGAAGGGGTTTTTCGACGGTCAATTCCTTTCCTTTAATGCTCTTAATTATGCTTTCTATTGTAAATATTGTGGATATTTTAGCTATGTATAGCTAAACCCCAATTTGGGGTCTTGGAATGAAATTGTAGTTGAAATGTTGTTATAATTACCTGTCTCTTGCCCTTTTTCCTAATTATTTGTATGGATGTGCTTAATGCTTTATTCAATCTGGCCAATTGTGTAATGATTCGATTCTTAATGGAAACTCGACGAAGAGAAGTTAGGATAGATCATAATCCATGCAACTAGTTTAATTGCCCGTCGTGACACCAGGATTAGTTGATTAAACTTAGATTCCTAAAATGAATCAGAGCGTAATAATTAATGATTTTTAATGGCGCTAAGGACACTTAGGTTGTTGAAATGAATTAATTACAATTAGGGGAAACCGACAGGAGCACCTATGTGATTAACGGAGATTCTAGGAGTATAATTAGTTGGGGAATGAGATAGGATAATTATAACATTTGTTTAGCTCATAATTGATTTTTAAGACCCCTCTTCCCATTAAAAGAAAACTCTTTCTCCATATTTTTTTTATTTGATTGATCAAATTATTTTCCTGCTTTGAATTTTAAATTTCTCTTATTTGCATGAGCTGTTCCCTAAATATTATTTTTCCTAAGTACTTTTAGTGCTCAAGAGATTTTATTTTTGCTTAATTTTCGCTTCGCCTCCCTGTGGATTCGATACTCGGTATTACTACCGTTTTATATTACTCGTGCGACCCGTGCGCTTGCGGTAGCAAATCAACAAGTTTTGGCGCCGTTGCCGGGGAAGCTTGATTTTTAAGCAAATTAATTTTTCTTGACATTGAAAAGAAGGGGATAAATAGTAATTTAGGTGTGAATATTTTTCTTTTATTATTTTGTGAATATCATTTGTTTTTGTTTTATTTTGTTTGGCTCTCTTGATTGATTGGGAGTATTGTATGCGAAGGAACAAGGTGGTTAATTTGTTTCCATTAGATCTTGAAATTGACAGGACTCTTAGATCCATTCGAAGAGAGAAAAGATTAGCAGAAGCAATGGCCCACCAAGAGGAAGCTCCCAAGGCAATTAGAGATTTCTTACAGCCAGTTCTTCCCACCGAGAATTCTGGGATTGTCTACGCCCGAACCCAAGCTACAAATTTTGAGTTAAAGACGGGATTGATTCAGATAGCGCGCGATAACCCTTTTAAGGGACACCCTTCTGAGGACCCACACTCACATCTGCGATCATTCCTGGAAATTTTGTGGGACGGTGAAGATGAACGGAGTTCCGGCCGACGCTATCAGATTGAGGTTATTTCCATTCTCTCTACAGGATAAAGCAAAGGATTGGCTCGAATCAGTCGAGACGGGCAGCATAAGTACATGAGATGAGCTTGCATAGGCTTTTCTGACAAAATTTTTCCCGCCTGCCAAGACTACCAAGCTCCGGACTGAAATCGGAACATTTAGGCAGCTTGATGAGGAGCAATTGTACGAGGCATGGGAAAGATACAAAGAAATGCTTAGGCGGTGCCCCCAACATGGATATCCTGATTGGCTCCAAGTGCAATTATTTTACAATGGATTGAATCCCTCCACTAAGACAGTCATAGACACATCAGCAGGAGGAAGTTTTCTTTCCAAGACAGTGACAGAAGCCAAAGATCTGTTAGAGGAAATGGCGGCAACCAGTTATCAATGGCCAACCGAGAGGGGAACAATTTCAAAGAAGGCTGGATTATATGAATTGGATGAGTCAAGTTCATTGAAGGCACAGATGGCATCTCTGACCAACGCGCTGAACAAGTTGACTTCATCTGAGATGGTCAATCCATTTCCACCTTAGCTGAGGGTTATTCGAAGAAGGAAGGTCAGGATGTGGAATAAGTCCAATACGTGGGGAACATACCATTTACGCAAGGAATACCAAACTTCTACCACCCGAATCTGCGCAATCACGAGAACTTCTCATACTCAAATACAAAGAATGTTTTGTAGCCACTGCCAAGTTTTGCATCATCCAGTGCGCCTGAAAAGAAGAATAACCTGGAGGAGTTGGTGGCTATGTTTGTAAAGGAACAAAAGTTTTGAACGTCAATCTCCAGACAGAAGTCAATAACCACGACACAGCTCTGAAAAACATGGAAGTTCAAATAGGACAGATCGCTTCAGCAGTGATTGCCCTTCAGAAGGGAAAATTTCCAAGCGACACTGAGCCTAACCCAAGAGAGCAGTGCAAGATGGTGACACTGAGAAGTGGTAGACAGTTGGAGAACAGTTCAGAAAAGAATAAGGAAGAAGAAAAGAGAAGGGATGAAGATGAAAGGGCTGAGGCACAAAAAGCCTCCTCTGAAAGGTCCCAACATCCTCCTGACTCTATTGACTTAAATTGTGATTTTTCTAACAATTTTGAAGGTAGAAAAGAAGATAAAAAGCAGGATGGCAGGCACAGCGAGAAACTGTACGAGGAAGAAGTGGTCCCATGCAACCACCATGACAAAGGCTCGCACATTAGCCTGCCCAGGCGGAGGGGCGAATGTCCAACCTTTGATTACAAGGAGTTACCTTTTCCTCAGCGCTTTAAGAATGTTAAATTAGATGAGCAGTTTCAAAAGTTCCTAGAAATGTTTAAGAAATTGCCTGTGAATATTCCCTTAGTAGATGCCTTGTATAACATGCCTAATTATGGGAAATTCATGAAAGAAATGCTTTCTAGAAAAAAAAAGTCTGAAAAAATAAAATTTTAAATTGTCTGAGAGTAGCAGTACCATAGTATCTGGGAAGATGCCTTCTAAACAAAAAGATCCATGGAGTTTTACTGTTCCCTGCACCATAGGAGAAGCATCTTTCGATAGGGCCATATGTGATTTAGGAGCAAGTATAAACTTGATGCCCTATTCTGTTTACAGGAGGATTGGTTTAACAGGTATGAAGGACACCGACGTCACTCTCCAGCTTGCTGACAGATCAATTACCCAACCAATAGGTGTTGTGGAGGACGTACTGGTGAAGGTCAACAAGTGTATCTTCCCCGTAGATTTTGTGGTACTAGACATGAAGGAGGACAAGGAGGTGCCCATTATTCTAGGCAGACCTTTCCTAGCTACAGGTAAAGCTGAGATCAGTGTCCACACAGGTAAGCTTACCTTGAACATTGATGATGAAAAAGTTGTGTTTAGTATTTTTGGACAAGATGAGTCTGTATGTAGTTTGCATACATGTTTTTCTATTGGTCCTGAATACTTGACTGGCGATAATGAGAAGGTAGAGTTTAATCTTGGCTTAGGCTTAGGAGAAGTGCCTATGGATGATGAGGATTTTGATCACAATGCATATTTGAATAATCCTCTGTTTGAGAATGATTTAGAAGTGCCTGACTTTGAAAATGAATTAGACTTGCCTGCTTGTGACAATGAAAGATTTGCAGTTGATGATTTACCTTCCTTTGAGAATGAATTAGATTTGCCTGAAATGGATAATTTTGATGATGATATAGATTTTCCTGACATTGAGGATAAGCATAGAAAGGATTACTCGATAGATAATTTTGAGTTTGATCATGATAACACTGAATCTATTGAGTCTGATCTTGATATTCCTGAATGCATGAACCCTGATAATGTTCATACCTTTGATTCATGTCCTGATGATGTATATAGCATAGAAACCGACCCAGAGGAACTCGAATCTGTGCATAGTATAGAATCTAACCCTGAAGAGCTTGAATTCTTTAATTCTGATAATGAGTCATGTGATAGCCTAGTCGAATCATTTTTTAATACTGAGTGTGAGGAATCTGAGGAGCATGTAAATGTTTTTTCTGATGAATGGTCTGGCATGATTGATAGGCCATCTTTAGATCCTAGACCGGTAGATATTATAACTCTTGATGACTCTGTTAACAATTGCTTTGTGAATAGAGACTTAGAAAAGAGATTTGATGCTGTTACATATTTTTTGCAATGTTATTATGATAATCTCTTTAATGATGATGGGCGAGGGGAAAGTTTTTTTTCTCCCCTGTTTGCGGTATGCAACTCGGTGCGTGATTTTTTGCAGGGCCCGAAGAATGATGAAAATTTTTATTTCGAGCCTCCGTAAGCGTGTCGAGCCTCGTCTAGCTAAAGACGTTAAAGAAAGCGCTGCTTGGGAGGCAACCCAAGGATTAAAGTTTAGATAGTTGTTTTTGCGGTAAATAATTTTCTTTGCTTCGTGATCCAATTTTGTTTTGCAGGATCACCTTAAGCAAATCCCAAAATTCCAAGAATCCCATTTTTCTGGATCGAAAGGAAGTGGATAAAGCGCTCCTATCTCAGGGAAGTCTCAGTATCCCTCTATTTGCTTTACTGTTTTTAAAACATTGGGGACAATGTTTAGTTTAAGTTTGGGGGGGAGGCTTTCGCAGTGTTGAGCATATTTGAATTCTTTTGGATGCATGAATAGATAGCTATGATACCCAAGGATGTAATTTTAGAAATTTTGGGAGAAAATAGTTTATATGTTGTGGAATCTAGGAGCACGGCAGAAATTGTGAAATTTTAAAATTTTTTGATACTTAGTTTTGATGTCTAAAGCATGCAATAGCCTTATCTAATGACGTCTTTGAAAATCTAGATTCTTATTATGATTTTTAAAGTTTGTTGTCACCCCGATAGGCTTAGTTTCTAATATTAGGAAGTTCATGCTTGATTGTTCTAAAGAGCTAGGTAGAAAAAAATGTTATGTATGCTGAGAGAAAAACAAAAGCAACAAAAGAAAATGAGAGAAAAGAAAAATCTGTTGAAAAAAAAAAAAAAAAAGAGAGAAAATTTTTGCTTGCACAAAAGAAAAAGCCTAGGGGTAAAAAGAGCTACCTGCGGTGTGATCAGTTAGGCCAACCAGAGAATAAAATTCGGGTTAAGGGTCCCTGCACCGTAGTGTGAAAGCTAGTACCATTAGATATCAAAATGCAAGTTTGGGGGAGTAGCAAAAGAAAAAGCAAAAGAAGGAGAAACATCAATTGTGAGTTTTGCTCCCCCATGAAAAAGAAAATGACAGGCACCCTAGTTTCTTTTTTTTTTTTTTTTTTTTTTTGCATGATAGAAGGACTCCGACCTATTAAGGGCTCTTAGCCAGTGTAGGGGGAAAACAAATAGAGAAAGCCATAAGACTAATCTAGGTTAGTAAAAGAATCAATAGATAAGTCTTGAGCATGCTATTCATTAATCTTAAGTTCAATCTAGTTTAAGAATTCTTCAAGAGTATGTGGTGCTTGCTTATTCCACTTGCATGTTTTCCATTCTATCTTAAGAATTCCAAAATCATTGAGGCTTGAGCGATCCTATTTCATGCATATTTAGAATTAATTTTGCTCGGGACTAGCAAAAGCTTAAGTTTGGGGGTGTGATAGCGAGCAGAAATATCGCTATTTTAGTCCCAATTTATTAGGCTTTTCTGTGCTTTAATCGTGTTTTTAATGAAAATATTTAATGAATTCCGTTATTTGGTCCTTAGGAGCAAAGTTGGTGATGTTGGGAGAAAAAGTGCAAAAAATGAAGCAAATGAAGCCCAAATCCAAGCATGGATCAAAAGGGGATCCAATGAAGCCAATCATGATGAAAATGCCCAAAAGAAGTGAAGAGAAGGCCCAAAAATCAGCCTAAAACCGAAGCTGGAAATTCTGAAAATAGGGGCAGCGTCGAGACGCTATGCAAGGCAGCGTCGCGACGCTACCCATTTCTTGGGCAACAAGACGCGTGCGTTGCAGCGTCGCGACGCTGTGCAATGTAGCGTCGCGACGCTACCCCCATTCCGGGCCTATAAAAAGGCACCCTTGGGTGCCTCATTTACCATCAATCATTCCACCAATTTCTTCTCTTCCTCCCTCCTTAGGCTCCTTTGGAGCCTCTCTCAAGGCTTTCTAGCCTTTTTGAGAGAATTCTTTAGTGGGAAATATTTTGGGACGTTTTTGGAGAGCATCTTAGGAAGCTCAAGGGAGTGTTCAGAGGGGCTCCAAGCGTCAGCGAAGGGGTTTTTCGACGGTCAATTCCTTTCCTTTTATGCTCTTAATTATGCTTTCTATTGTAAATATTGTGGATATTTTAGCTATGTATAGCTAAACCCCAATTTGGGGTCTTGGAATGAAATTATAGTTGAAATGTTGTTATAATTACCTGTCTCTTGCCCTTTTTCCTAATTATTTGTATGGATGTGCTTAATGCTTTATTCAATCTGGCCAATTGTGTAATGATTCGATTCTTAATGGAAACTCGACGGAGAGAGGTTAGGATAGATCATAACCCATGCAACTAGTTTAATTGCCCATCGTGACACCGGGATTAGTTGATTAAACTTAGATTCCTAAAATTAATCAGAGCGTAATAATTAATGATTTTTAATGGCGCTAAGGACATTTAGGTTGTTGAAATGAATTAATTACAATTAGGGGAAACCGACAGGAGAACCTATGTGATTAACGGAGATTCTAGGAGTATAATTAGTTGGGCAATGAGATAGGATAATTATAACAATTGTTTAACTCATAATTGATTTTCAAGACCCCTATTCCTATTAAAAGAAAACTCTTTCTCCATATTGTTTTTATTTGATTGATCAAATTATTTTCCTGCTTTGAATTTTAAATTTCTCTTATTTGCATGAGCTGTTCCCTAAATATTATTTTGCCTAAGTACTTTTAGTGCTCAAGAGATTTTATTTTTGCTTAATTTTCGCTTCGCCTCCCTGTGGATTCGATACTCGGTATTACTATCGTTTTATATTACTTGTGCGACCCGTGCGCTTGCGGTAGCAAATCAACAAAAACTTTTAAGATTGTACGTCACTGTGGGTCATACGTATGCACGTGAGGTCCCTTGTCTATCTTTATGATAATGCCACACAACATATTTTCATTTCATTCCAATAATGTCATCATGAAGAAACATCGAAGTCCTAATTTACATGCTCATTACTCAACATACAAGAATATATATATGAACGTAAAGTTCACATAATAACATTCCAATTCATGCTCCACCATCAAAATAGTTTAGCACCCAATGATTTTGCAATCATCATGACAAACAAAAATTTTTACAGTCAACAATAAATTTCCAACATGCTGATAGTGGAATTACTTACATAGTATCGCCGAAGAATTTTTACTCCAAATTCTTACTCCAATGAGTTCCTAAGTCCTTAGCCAAGAATGCCCACAACTACACATAAAAGGCTTTTTAAGATTAGAAATTTGTGTGCAACAATTCCATTAAACTCAAACATGCTTAAAATAGGTCTTTATCGTTGAATACTCACCCGGGAAGGCCTAAACATCTGTTGGACAATACTTAAGATAATTGAATCTAGCAACCTCAATGCTTGAAAAATAGAGGGTAACGTTCAAATGTGCTCAATTAACAATGGGTGAACTCCAAACATCCAAATGATCACTAACAGAGACTTAAACGAGCAAAGAAAACTCAACCAACAAAATAATTCCTTTTGCTTGGCAGCAACTTGAGTGGTCAATGCTCGACTTGAATGACAGAAACACACAACAACCTAGAATCGATTTGGGAAACATCTATGGGTTAATTTCTATTCTTAAGAAAATTGTTGAAGAAACTCAAATCAAACATGGAAACTCACCCTGACTTACCCCAAACGACACCAAATACGTGACTATGGCTACTGCAACCAACACTTGATGGGTGCAACGATTCGCGACAGATCTGGGTGGTGCAATGAATGACGTCGGCGCTTGTGGGTTGGAACTGCGGCGGTGGATCGTCGTGGTGGTCCAACGACTCGAGACGTTGCAGTGGTGTAGCTTGCGACAAATCTAGACGTGGATGCGTGCGGCATAGACAGAGAGACGGGAGGGAGCGATTGAGAGAAAAGGAGCGATTGAGAGAAAAGGAACTCAAGAGGGAGGGAGACGACGACAACGTTGCAGTGGTGCGGCGGATCTGGATGGCGCGGAGGTGACTGGAGAAGAGGGGGTGAGCTAGGCGGTGGTGTGGAGGCGGGCAACGTAGATAGGGAAAAGAGAGGGAAAAAATCGTAGAGGGAGAGGGATAGAAGAAGACGCTTCGGGGGAAGAAATCGTGAGATTTCACTTTTTTTTTTTTTTTTTTTATACATACATATATAAAATAGAGTACAAAATAACAATAAAAAAATAGAGTACAAAATTAAATAACAATCGAAAAATAGAGTACAAAATTACCAACTTTTTGGGAAGAAATTCGAGCACTCTATGGATGAAATCTCAACACTAATTACTTGTGGACGACCACTGTGATCTTTCTCGCTGTCATCCAGCCTTATAATGTGTTGTAGGACACAAATTTGTGATGAATTTGGGATTATTTCTTCTAATTTTGAAAGTCTTAGCTTGTGAACTTGAGAGATAAATTTGTCATCTTTTTCATCAGCTTCCATCATGTTTTTCTTCTTCCTATATAGAAGAAACATATGCAAATGGTGCTATATGAAGAAGACAACATATTGTCTCCTTTGAGGTGTCCATGGAGGTGTCAAAACTAGGAGAAAAGAGATGTGAAACTTCACATTCCACCACCTCTTAGAAAAATGAAATCCAAATGCAAATTAAAACCAAGATTTAATTTCAATTGAATTTACAAATCAATTTCTCATATTTAATTAACAATTCAGTTAAATATAATTTATTTTAATTTAATATCAAATATTAAATTATAGAATTATTCCAATCTTGACACCATTATCGACTTCTCTTAAACCAGATTTTCAAATATGAATTACTATTCAATTCTAAACCGATATGAGCATTAAATTGTATTATTTAAATCTTATTTAAATATTCCCGACTCTCTCTAATATAATTTAATTTGTAATTAAACTTTAACGTTAAATATATCGAATATGATTTAACGACAACTCCCTCTAATGAATTTGAATGTCTAAAATTCTTCACATCATACTTGTTCTAAGGTTTTTTCCGTATGAGCTAACATGGGGACCTAATGGACCTATAGATCATGGGCTCCAACGATGCGAGATTAACTGGGTAAACTCTTTTAACATAGTTAACCAACATTCGTTCACTACCGCGACAATCCACAATAGTTCGATAGTTGAACTCCCGTCACTGTAGATATATTTTTGTCCTCTCGATATAACCATGATTAGTAAGTCAACCATTCAAGGGTTGTTCGTAACTGGAGCTGGGTCAAATGTCCGTTTTACCCCTGAAGTTACATCATGTTCCTTAAGTCCACACTGAATCCCTAATATACAATTGGTTTGTGGTACAACCACTAAACCTAAAACCTCTCGGGCCAATGAGTGGGCGGGATCCCTTTGTAAGAATCTCGGAGTCAGCACTTACAACCTCTATACTATCCCTTAATTGGGTAGGAGTGAATTCCGTCTAGCCGGACTATGTCCCCATCTATCTACCCATTCCTGTCCCTGAAATGGGGGGTTTATTAAGTCGGCGATGATGAGCCACTCTCACCCATGCAGATCTATGGATAAGCTCGAATTAACGGGAGTTCATAGTTAGCTCATGATTAAGATCGAGTTACCTAGGTCATCACACTAAAATAATTATGTTTCGATAGTAAACAATGTTATAAAGGAAATTGACTTATTTCTTGGTCCTGGTCTTATGCAAACTCATTTGCATAGGACACTCACACTCACATGTTACTACATGAACGATTTAGGATCACATCGTTTGAACAATATACAAATTGGGCCGCATCTCTTAGTGTTTCTACCTAGGATAAGGTACCCAGCCTTATCCCTATACTATAGACCGTTTAGGGTATTACTTGAACTCAATCCACTTTTATGTCACTACATATAGTTCAAGTATTCATATCACATATCCATGGATGTTAGTTTATTAGATTTGGGTTATTTAACGTGCAATTCACTTATTTAATGACTTTAAGAAAAAAAAACTCAATAACAACTTTATGGAACAAGTATAACTATTTGTTTCATTCACTATCTACGAGTTTTAGGGCACCAATCCTAACAGCCTCGACCTAGTGGCTATCTTAAATAACTAATAGGTCTAATTCATTAAGAAATCCATCAAAGACAACGGTTTAACAAGAAACCATGTGTCGATGATAAAACATTCATAAAGTATTTTGTGAATATAAATCTTAAAGCAGTTGAAGTTTATTAGTTGAGAACAATAATAACATGATGCCAAGGACAAGTTTTTGATAATGAAACAAGCTAGTAAATTACATGGTAAAAACCAAAGAGGATAAACGAAGTTCAAAATTTTCTTATTCAAATAAATGTTACAAAATCTTCTTGATCAATTTGATCACTCTTTAGATCTCTCCAGTCATTTCATACTCAATTTTGAACGGATTCGGCGGTTAGATCGACGTTGTATTTCTCTACAAAGTAAACACAAAAAATATTAATATTAATCAAAGAAGGTAAAAAACAAAACGACAAAATAAAAGGGGAGAAAAATTAACTTGAAATCTTGGTATAAATTTTGAAGGAAAATGATCAATTTCACATTCATCCAATGTTAAATAAGACAAACAATGTAAAAAACTTCAAACACCCAGTCAACAAATAATAAGAGAGAGGTGCAAAATGAAATTAACCTTCACCAAACACAAAATTGCCTATTGAATAACTCTACCTCCATTCACAATTTTTTATTTTATAATCTACGATAACCTCGTTTTGTTACAAAAAAAAAAACAAATCAGTCCATTCGACGTACACTTTAAAATTTATTCAGTTTCTAGGTGGATTAAAAGTGTGTGATAAAAATGGAAACATCTTAACATGTACATGGTTATGAATTGACTTTTTTATGATGAAAGAAAAACACGTACCCATCATTTCCTTGCCACAATGTTTGCATGGTGGCACACAATCCTCAAAGGACTTGTTGCCTTTGGCTTTACATTGGTCAGTGCAAGTTTTAAAGCAGGTAAGGGCACTCTCCAAGGTCTTCGCTCTGGCCATCATGGCCTCATAGTTGTTGGCTGTAGAGAATTGTAGTATGGCCACCACCATAATGCACACTAGCAATGTTGCCATCATTTTCCTGGCCATTTTGTTGGTTAATCTCCTTTTGTCTTCTCTTGGGATTTTTTTTTCTTTCTTAGATCACAAGCAGATGATTGTTTGATGTGATGGGAGGGCCATTTTATAGGCTATCATTTGTTAAATTTAGAACATTTAGTGATAAATTTAGTTCTTCACTATTTTTTCTATATTTGGATGGAGTGATCTTTGTTTGTTATATGTTGACGAGTTTTTTTTCCAACACAATTGGATAAAGAAAAGGCTTTTTCATGGTCCCTTTCTCTCCTTTGATTGGAATGGTTTTGGAAAATGGTAAATAACATATGAAATCAAACTATTTGGTTATAATAAATGTATTGAAAATAAAGACGAAGATAATTGTCTTGGTTGACAAGACCGTTTGCCAAGATCACAGTAAAGAAAATTCTTCATCTTTTAGTGTTAACTATTCCCGATTATTCGAGTGATAAATATTTCCTTAAAAAAATTATGATAAAAATTGTTTATTTCCATTTTCAATTGGTATCCATGATTTCAAAAACATTGAAAAAGATAAAGTGCATTTAAAGAGTTGAAGAAACAAATATGCAACAATATATATATATATATATATATATATATGAAACACATTACACACCTCACAACATACCCAAACCAATATAATAGTTGCCATGTTCATCGAGTGCGAAACATAAACATATTAATTCTAAGGTTTTAATAAATATATATTAGAAAAAAATTACCCACAGAGATTCTTGAACAACGTTACATTACCTTCCAACTTAACTCCAGGTTTGAGGACTTGGAGTCAAAAATTAATCCATTTACAACTTCTCCATGGATCTTAGGCTTATCAATAATCTACGCTAACTTAACATACAAATCAACGATGGACGTGCCTTAGAAGGAGTGTAGAACACCCGAGCGGAAGCAATTTGGATCGAAAGCCTCTCAATTTCCAATAATTTTAGAACTAAAGCATGTTTAAATAACAACTAAAAAACATAGCATAAAATTACCAACCTTTTGGAATGAAATTCGAGCACGCTATGGATGAAATCTAAGCACCAATTACTTGTGGACGACCACCGTGATCTTCCCCACTATCCTATGGCCTTATAACGTGTTGTGGGACACAAATTTGTGATGAATTTGGGAGAGTTTCTTCTTATTTTGAGAGTCTTAGCTTGTGAACTTGAGAGAGAAAATTTTCATCTTTTTCATCAGCTTCCATCACGTTTTTCTTCTTCTTATATAGAAAAAACATATGCTGGTGGTGCTATTTGAAGAAGACAACATATTGTCTTCTTTGAGGTGTCCATGGAGGTGTCAAAACTAGGAGAAAAGAGATGTGAAAGTTCACATTTGGAAAATGAAATCCAAATGCAAATTAAAACTAAGATTTAATTTGAATTAAATTTACAAATTGATTTCTCATATTTAATTAATAATTTAATTAAATATAATTTATTTTAATTTAATATCAAATATTAAATTAAAGAATTATTCCAATCTCGATACTAATCTCGACTTCCCTTAAACTCGATCTTCAAATATGAATCACTATTCAATTCTAAGTCGATATGAACATTAAATTCTAATATTTAAATATTATTTAAATATTCCTGACTCTTTCTAATATTGTTTAATTTGTAACTAAACTTTAACATTAAATATATCAAATATAATTTAACGACAACTCCCTATAATGAATTTGAACGTCTCAAACTCTTCATCATACTTGTTCTAATGTTTATTCCATATGAGCTAGCAGGGGGGCCTAATAGACCTACGGATCACTTATTTAATGACATTAAGTGAACAAAAACTCGATAACAACTTTATTGAACAAACATATAACTATTTGTTTCATTCACTATCTACGAGTTTTAGGGCACCAATCCCAACAATCTCCCACTTGCACTAAAAACATAGTTTAGTGGGGTGTACAATAATCCATAACAGCAGTGAGTGAATAAATACTTGTATTGATAACAATTTAGAAATACAATAAACTAGGACATCACAATACTTAGTACAATAGGGTATCGAATACCGATTACAATTCTCTCACTTGCCCTATATTATTTTCTATACATATCTCGCAGACCTAGACCCTCTAGGTATGACTCTGGAACACTTTAGTCGTGAGAGCCTTCGTGAATGGATCAGCAATGTTGTGCTTCGACGCTATCTTTGTGACGATCACGTCTCCTTGGTGCACTATCCCCCCGATGAGATGATATTTTCTCTCAACGTGCTTGCCTCGTTTCTGACTTCTAGGTTCTTTTGAGTTTGCAACTACATTGCTATTATCACAGTATAGGGTGATGGGCAGACACAGATTTGGAACGACGTCCAAATCGGTCAAGAACTTCTTGAGCCATAGTGCCTCTTTCGCTGCTTTGCAGGCAGCTACATATTCGGCTTCCATGGTCGAGTCTGCTATGCATCATTGTTTGATGCTACGCCACACTATTGCTCCTCCATTTATAGTGAATACTAAACCGATTTGGTTTCCCTCGAATCCTTATCGGTTTGGAAGTCCGAATCATCGTATCCTTTAAGGATCAAATCCTTATCACCATACACAAGCATATAATCCCTCGTTCTCTTAAGATACTTAAGGATATTCTTAACGACAGTCTAGTGATTCAAACCTGGATTGGATTAATATCTACTGACAATCCCTACTACATAACTAATTTCAGGCTTTGTACACAACATGTCATACATCAGGCTGCCAACTGCAGAGGATTAGGGAATATGTCTCATATCCTCAACTTTTTGAGGCGTCTTAGGACATTGTTCATTAGACAAAATTATTTCGTGCCTGAAAGGTAACAAACCATTCTTGGAATTCTGCATGTTATGTTTAATCAACAACTTTTTTATATAAGATGCTTGAGACAGAGCTAGCATTTTGTTCTTTCGGTCCTAAATAATTTGGATCCCTAGAACATATTGTGTCTCACCCAAATCTTTCATTTTGAACTGAGTTGCTAGCCATTGTTTGATGTCAGTAAGATAACGTACATCATTCCCGATGAGTAGGATATCATCCACATAAAATAAAAGGTTGAGACTCAAATGGAAAGATTCTTATGGAACTGATTTCATTGATTAAGATTGATGATTTGATTAATTGGAATGAATTTATCGTGCAATTGTTTTACAAGCCAAGGAAACCTTTATCACAACTATCTCTCCCGAGCATAATTGATTCTCATGCATACAATAAACCCAATATCCCTATCTAAGTCTATTAGCATGTATGTCATTATTTGGTTTAGTCCTTGTTATATATACTTTTAAAGAAAATCTAAATTCTGTCACAAAGTTAGAAACTCAGCTTTAGTCATGCAATTAAATAAGTGAGTTTAGGCAAAACCCCCTCTCCTGAGCAAATTAAACACCCAAATCATCCAATTATTGATCAACCAATTGAAAACATTAAACAAGATTGCATGAATAAAATAAAAATACATTCACA
This sequence comes from Luffa aegyptiaca, assembly GCA_017139565.1. Taxonomy (NCBI): domain Eukaryota; kingdom Viridiplantae; phylum Streptophyta; class Magnoliopsida; order Cucurbitales; family Cucurbitaceae; genus Luffa; species Luffa aegyptiaca. The sequence continues at coordinate 41,568,165 of CM029407.1, forward strand.
CAAAAAATCAATCCAACAAAATAAAACAACTACCTCTCATAATCATAGAATATGACAATGGATAGAAGTATCCTTGTCGACTTCAACATGGCAACCAGGGAGAAAGTTTCTTCACAGTCAATCCGTTCCCATTGGGTAAAACCTTTTGCCACAAGTCGTGCTTTAAAGGTCTGTACCTTTCCAGTAGCGTCTCATTTTCTCTTGTAGATCCATTTACAGCCTATGGGTCTTACCCCTTTAGGTTGATCTACACGCTCCCATACTGAATTAAAATACATGGACTCCACTTCGAGATCCATAACTTTAATCCATTCGTCCTTGTCGACGTCATTCATTGCTTGTCCATAGGTCAATGGATCATCGACTCTGTCATCAAGCATGACGATTGGAGTTCAGATAAACCTAGATAGCGATCAGGTTGTCTAATAACCCTCCCACTACGTCGAGGCTCTCTTATCTCTTAAGAAAGACGTGACTGACTGGAGGTGCCAGCTTCATCGATGACTTTCGATGATGTTTCTTAGCTTTATTAGATAATTCACTTAAAACAATTTTACTCTATGGCTTGTGGTTCCTGACGGGGTCTTCTTCTAAGAACGAAGCATTTGTCGATACAAATACTTTGCTATCTTCAGGATCGAAGAAGTATCCACCTCTCGTCTCTTTTGGATAGCCTACAAAGAGGCAAAATCTTGAACGAGGTTCTAATTTCTTTAGATTTGCCTGTAGCACGTATGTTGGGATCCCCAAATTCTGAAACACTCTTTGTGGGAACCAGGTTTAGAATATAAGCTACAGTCTCTACTACATAACCCCAAAACGAGTTAGGTAATTGAGCATAGCTCATCATCGAGCGAACCATGTCTAACAAAGTTTTGTTTCTCCTTTCGGATACACTGTTCTGGTGAGGTGTACCAGGGGCTGAGAGTTGAGACGTGATTCCACGCTCTATCAAGTCGTCTTTGAATCTCGAGTCCATATACTCTCCACCTCGATCGGATCGAAGTGTTTTAATTGTCTTACCTAAGAGGTTCTCAACCTCAGCCTTATACTCCTTGATTTTTACAAGGGCGTCGGACTTATGATGCATTAGGTAGTGATAGCCATATCGTGAATAATCATCAATAAAACTAATGAAATATTTGTACCCTCCTCGAGCTCTAACGTTCATCGATCCACAGAGGTCCGAATGTATGAGCTCAAGGGGCTCTTTGGCACGATAACTTTTTCTAGTAAAAGGTCGTTTAGTCATCTTACCTTGAAGGCATGACTCACAGGGAGGTAAGGAGCTAACTTCTAACTTGTTTATAAGTCCATTTTTAACCAATCTCCTAGTCCAATTGAGTTTAATATGGTCTAACCTCAAGTGCCAGAGATAGGTATCTTGAGAAACTTTCCATCTCTTAGGTTGAGTCTAAACAGTTTTAAACATCTCATGATTTAAAATAGCTTTAGACTTAATTGGTTTTAAAAAATATAAATTATTCTCCATGTTTGCAGGGCAAACATCAATACCTCTTTTAGTTATGAATGCTTCATTAATAGAGAAGGATGTTGAATAACGTTGTTAATGAAGCAAGATAGAGAAATCAAATTTCTTTTAATTCCCAGAACTATGTACACATTATACAATATTATGTAATGTTCATCCGAGAAGAATAATTTTATGTCTCCCATTGTAGTAGCCGAGATGACTTCTTGTTTTCTGAATTTAAATATCATCTCGCCAGCTTGTAACTTAGTCTAGGAACTCATTCCTTCAAATGAAGAACATATGTGATGAGTGGCACCTGAATCGGGTATCCAGACTAAACTGTCATTTTCCACTATCCACGATTCCAAGAATAATAAATCAGATTTAGAGTCGTTGATCATGTTCCTCTTGGCTAAGCAGTTTTCCCGAAGACGTCCCTCAGTTAAAACCATACCTAAATTGTTTGCCACCAGTTTTAAGTGTTTCTTAGTCGTATGTTCTAAACCGTTTAATTTGGCATTCGAAAAAACACATACATAATTCAACATATCGCTGAAATAAACAAATAACTTGTATTAAAAACTAGCACTAAACCCATTATACATACTATCCAATCAAATTTAGCAAACGTAATCATCGACCCAAGTATATTATTTGATATATCTTGCAACGATACTTCAGAGGTTCAGAATAACTGCTACCGTAGGGCAGTCAGCTACTCCTCTGAATCGAGACAATCTCGGATATTTAATAATGCCAAAATAACTCTTTATTTCAATAGTTATTAGCTACCGTCGGTTCAGTCAAGACAATCTTGTAATTGTGACCCGCCATTTTCAGATTCTGGAGGACGTCCCTAACAATGCCACCGTAGGGAAGAGATAGTGTTAGGAATGCTCCTAAGAAACCCTATACATTTCGCGAGCATGCGTTGTTCTGAATCCCATGCGCCAGCCATCTGTAGGGTGATCACTCTCAGGGAGACTCACAGGCGGTGCATAGGTGTTGGGTTTTATGCCCTAAAATTCGTAGATAGTAAATGAAACAAATTAATCGATCTCAATAAAGCGTTATTTGAGTAATTCAGTAATTTGGTTATTGAATAATCGAGTTTGCACTAATAAACCCTAAATCCAATAAACTAAGATCCAAGGTTGTTTAAATGAAACTTGGACTAGTATGTGGGGACATACAGGGATCGGTGTTCAAGTAATAACTTGAATGGTCTATAGTATAGGGTTAAGGCTGGGTACCTTATCCTTGCGACACTATGTGATACGACCTACTTTGTATTCGATAGAGATGCAATGATCCAAAGCATCCATGTACGAGACATGCGAGAGGGGGTATCCTATGCAATGAGTTTGCATAATACCGGACCGCGAAATAGTAACCTCTACTTGTAACACCGTTAACTAGTTTAGGTTTTTATTTCCATAGGATGACCTACGTAACTCAATCTCAATCCTGAGTCTGTTATGAACTCATTTTCAAGAGGGATTGTCCTTATATTTGTATGGGTGAGAGTGGCTTGTTCGCTGACTCAATAATCTTACCATTTCAAGGGCAAGACCAAATGGGGGTTGGGAACATAACAGTACAAGATGGAATTCACTCCTTCCCCTATTGGAGTAAGTAGATGTGTGTTCCCGTAAGGGCTGATTCTGGGGCTTGAACAAAAGCGCGCTGCCCTCTCCTTGCCAGAGGGGAATTTCTATTTAGTGGTTGGACCCTAAACAGGTTGTTCATTAGAGGGATCAGTGGTACTTAAGGATCCAGAGGTAACCCAGGGGTAAAATAGTAATTTGATCCAGCTTGAGGTTCAAACACTCGTGAAGGATTGACTTACTGTATTGGTCAATATTCGTGGACATGGAAATATTCTATAGTGAGAAGAGTGCAACTTTGGGTCTTTAGTGGAGTGACCCACAGTTAACAAATGTTGATTAACTTGGTTAATGAGTTTAGATAGTTAATAACGTATCGTTGGAGCTTCTGATATGTACGTTCATTAGGTCCACCAGCTAGCTCGTAACGGGTGCTGAGATTATTTAGTCTTGAAAATTAAGGGATTTAATATAATGTATGGAGATACATTATTATATAAGCTTAATTAGCGAATTAAACTTTATAATAAAATTAATTTTGGATGTGATTCAAAAATTAATTAATGAGAGAATTATGAATTTAATTAAATATGTGATACTTGATTAAATTCATGAATTAATTAATTGTGGAATTAATTAATTAAATTAAATTTGGTTAAATATGGTTTAATCAAATTAATGTTATAGTTTATGTTAATGTACATTTTGTTGCACATTAAAACTATAGGTTAAATGAGAGAGATAAAATTGAATATGATTCAATTATAAAATTAATATTTGATATTTAATTAGTGTGGATTCAATTAATTAAGAATTAATTGAATAGCCAATTTAATCTAATTGAATATGATTTAAATTAAATTAAAAACCTTATATTATAATTGATTTAATTGATATTGATTTAATTAAATTAATTAGAATTAATTAATTAATTAAATAACTATTATTGAATTAATTGATGGCCAAGATCGTTAAGGTAATAATCAACGATCAAGATTGAGTAGGGAAGACAACTTCCCTTCCCCACTTATCGTATGTTGAAGGGGAGTTCCCTACAATTACGTTCATTCTCTCACTCATGGAAAAAACCGAAATCAGTTCTCTCAGAAAAATTCTCTCCCAAATCTGCAGCAACTCTCCTTGCTGTAGAATTCCCTTCGAGGACATCTTTTTGGCTCCCACAAGTCGGTTTTCATAGCCCAAGAGTCATAGCGGGTGATCCGACGTGGTGGTGTTCGTTGGGAGGAAAAACTACATGAATTGGAGCATCGTGCAGAGTTTTGATCTTCAATCCATGTAAGTGTTCTTGAATTTAAATAGTTTAGATCGTTTTATAACATGCTTAATCTAAAATTTGTAGAAACATTGTTTCTATTTTAGATTGCCAATGTACTGGTATTTTATTTTGTTATTAAAATTGAGTAATGGTCTGATTTAATTCCTCTACCCAAGGGCTTTAATCCCTTCATGTAAAGGGCCCCTGTGTTTTTGGGCATTTTGAGTAAATCGAGTCTCTGTAAGTCTGTGTCTATCAATAGGATTGAATTTGGTGAAAATCGGGACAAAATTTGGCAAGAAGCGACGAAAAACAGTGGCTGGAACGAAGAACACAGTGCTGGAATCAGAAAAAAAAAAATGGAAAATCGCCCAGGCGCATGGGCTAACGTCAGCGTGACGTCGCGAGGCGAGGTCCAGCCATTAGGAGGCCCGGTTCAGGCGTCGGTTCGACTGTATGGCACGTGGTTCATCATTTTGTTCACCGGTTCGTTGACTGCCTCAACGGTTCGAGCGCGGTTCAGTGGTTCTTCAGCAGTTCGTTGACCAGGCCGAAGGAGTTTGACTGGTTCGTGGGTTTTGACGCTGGTTCAGTGCTTTTTGGATCGGTTTTGACCGTTTTTTTACCCCGTTTAGGCGTCTTTTGGCTGGTTTGGTCTGATTTTTTTGAGTGGCAAAAGGCTTTTAGGATAGATTTTTGTAAAATTAATGTAATTTTATGCTTTAATTTTTTTCCTAGGGGCCAATTAACCGGTTCATATACTATTTAATTGCTTTATGAATGTCATTTAGCTAAATCTCACCATAGTTAAGCATGTTTCATGCATATTTATGTTATAATTGTTATAACATATGATAAATATGTATGATTTAATTTCATGAGTGATTTAGTATAATTGTTATATTAAATATATGAAATTTGAGAAGCATGATGCATGACATTAATTTAGATAAATATAAGAGTTGTATTTAATTAATGTAGCATGCATGCTTAGGTTTATTTTCATGAGTAATAATATAAGTGTTATGTTATGGATGAGAATAATAATCTCAATGCTTGATTTTCACGTATGTGTTTAATATAAAGTGTTATGTCAATTAAATGAAAATGGAATAGCATTGAGCATGACATTAATTAGATTAATATAAGAGTTATATTATATTAATGTCAAATATCATGTAATTTAGTTTCCTGGATGTTATTAATCGATATTAATTAAATGAAATTGAAATTACATGAAGCATGACACCACTTTAGATTAATATAATCGTTATATTATCATTATCGTCGTCATAATAATATGGTGTTTAATAATTAGAATATGATTGTTACTTTTTCCAATACCATAGAAGCAAGTTATAGGGCTAATCATTAAAATTTTATAATGGTTATAAAAATGATTAGAAACCGTCAACCTATAACAAAGAGTTGCATGCAAACATAGGATCTTTGGTTAAATTGAATTAATTTTAAAATGTTTAAAATTAATTAGATGTATGCTCATTTTAATTCTAATAGGATTAGAGTTATTTTCTTACTCATAATTAAAATAGTTTTAATATACTAAGTAGGAAAAACATTACTATGATTATAAGGGAACTCTCCTGGTGAAATTTTGTCCAGGCTGACAGTATTTAAGTTGGCAGTTTATGGAACACCTCCTACCTGGGAACTGACCCGAAACTTGAGTTGAATTAATCATAGTTTAATGTTAGCATGCAACGTCACTAGGTAATTAAAAGGGTTTAATTCACCTGGACATTAGAGTAAAGACCTTTATATAAGAGTTATATACATGCATAGACTTAGATAGATTCACTTAGCTGGAATTTACCTAGGTAACAGACTCTTTAATTATAAAAATACTTAGTGGGAGGAAATATATCAAAATAAGATTTTCATAAATCAAGTTTTTCTCTCACGTCCTCAAGAGTTCACAATGTGAGCTCCATGCTTGGTCTCGAGTCACCCTGGGAGTGACCCTCTACGGATGGTGTTTGGATGGATCAATATCAAGGTGAATGAGGGAGTATTTTATTGTAAGTGGGAGTAGGACATGTGTTAACGTATCCTACGGTCTCCTTCATTAGGTTGCACCGTGACATCCCCATGATCTGCCTGCGAGTCACCCTGGGAGTGATTGCCCTACGGAGTGTTTGATCATGGGAGTCGGAACAACACAAACTCCGAAAATGGATAGGGTTTCTTAGGTCCATTTCCAACTTTGACTTTCCCGATGGTAGCATTGTTGGGGCCGACCTCTGAAATCCGAAAATGGAGGGTCACACTTACAGGAAATGGTTAAGGTGTTAATAATTTCATGACCAAAGAACGGTAGCTAAGAACTATTGGAATATTAGTTATTCTGGTAATAGGGATTGACTGAGAATGTCTCACTTCAGGGAAGGAATAGCTGACTGCCCTACGGTAGCTGTTGCTATAAACCTCTGAAGTATCGTTGCAAGATGAATGTTTATTCTATGGGTCGATCATTACTTTTGATAAATTGATTGGATTAAAATAATGATATTATTTTGTGTAATGGGTTAATGCAACAATACTAATTAACTTTTTAAAAAACTAGTATTGCTAATACAACTAAGAAAATGAACTTAAACACTAATTGCGTGGAATTGGTCTTAACTGAGGACTGTCCTCAGGCCCACTGGTGCGACAAAGGCTGAATGATGGATGTAAGATAAGATGAATGATAATAATAATGATAAATTCAGCCAACCTTAGTGCAAGTATACACTATCGCACGTAGTAATAAAAAACCTTAGAAGTATTCCAAGGCTATCGATCCTACGAGGACTAAATTGGAAATTCAGATTTGAAGAAGAAACTACTTAAATGATTTCTTCAAATAGGTAACCAAAGAAATAATTGTTGATTGGTTTTTGGAAGATAAATAAAAATAAAGAAGTAACAATAATAAATAAAACGAGGTATTCAACATAGTTTCTGTAACGACAAGTTTTTGTTTAAAAAAAAAAAAAGAAAGAAAAGAAAAAGGGGAGTGGGCATTAACTGCCGGTCAAAGGGGAAAAAAATGGGGGGAAACTTTCCCCCCAATTTTCGGTCAAAGTGGTTGTTAAAAAAAAAAAAAAGAAAAAAAAAAGCTGAAGCTCTCTCTCTCCCTCACGCAACTCTCTCTCCTTCTCTCTGTTCCATCTCCCTCACACTCTCTCTCTCCCTCAGAGCCCCCTCTCTCTCCGTCTGCAACCTCACCGCCGCTGCCTTCAGCTCACTGCCGCCGTCGCTCGCGCCGCCGCCGGTAAGTACTTCGTTTTTCTCTCTCATTTTCGTTTCTCTCTCTCTCCTTTGTTTCCTTCTCTCTCTAACTAAGCTTCCTTTCTCCGTTTGCGACTCAGTTCGCCGCCGTTGCACTCCACCGTCGACGCCGCAAGCCGCCACCGCTCCGCCGCCGCCACGTCCAGCCGGTCAGTCGTGCGCCGCCGCCGTACGAATCTGTACACTGCCGCCATTCAGATCTGTTTGTTTCTGTCGTTTGAATCGATCGCCGCCGCCACTGCCTTAAGATAAATAGCATCACGCATCTTGAAGGTCCTATGATTTCAGCTTGTGGGTAAGGATTTGTATGTTGAGGTTTATTGGTTGTTTTTCGTGCCTTGACAGAATGCCCATTAACATTGATCTTGTTTTAAGGTATCCATAGTAAGTGGTGGTCGGATCATTAGAGGGCGGAGCGTAATTAGGTAGCTGGACAGCAAGCATTAGTGTTGTTTGGGTGAGTTTTCGACCCTCTCAAGTCTTGTGTTTTAGGAAATTTGTGGAGATTGGTGTGCCTCTGATGTGTGAATATATATTTATACATTTTTTATGTGTTGATAGGCGATCGTTTTCGCATAACGTGGTTGGTCTTATCGAGTTGTTGGGTGATTTTCGATCAAGCGTAGTATCTCAAGGTAAGTAGCCGTTGGAATAAATTCTCTGCTTCAAACTCATTTAAATTGAGTATGGTTTACTATAGCATGAGTTGGATTTAAACCTTAAGTTGCCCCTTGGAATGTAAGTAGCTTTTGGATTTTTTATCTGCAAGTTTAGTCCCTGTTGCTTGTTATGGGATTTGATAAACGCCTAGCCTGAGCTTTTGAACTAGTTCTTTGAGGGATTAGCCTGCTAGCATGAGTTAAATTGTGAACCTTGGACTCGTTTTGGATTTCTATGCGGTTAATAGTTATTGCATTGTAAAACACGTTGCGACATGGAGGTTGAGTTTTCTTTAGCATGTCTGATACTATTTTGGGGTGGAATTGTATTTCTTAGTTGTTTTGGAAGCATGCTCGATTGTATGGTTTGGTTGTTCTGCGTATCTGAAGGGTTGTGGATGCGGGGTCTATCTCGCTCTGGCTTTTAGCAAATTGTGGTGCCTTGCAGCTTGTGTGGTTGGATAATCTAAATCGTAGAAGTGTTTATTTCCCCTTTCAGGTGAATAGGAAAATTTCTGGTTCCCCATATGCATGTTGTTATGCTGCCGAATTTTCAGTAGCATACGAGTGGTTTCAGGATTAGGAGTGTCGGTTGTCGCCTCCATTTCTTATTCTTGTGATATGACTGAGTTGGGAAGGTGCATATCAGTTAGCCTGTCAGTAATCTAGGAAAAGAAATCGATTGTGTTAAATAGGTTGCGGTTAAAGATTAGTAAGTGTTAAGGGGTCCTAAAGGGAAAAGGATTAAGAAAGGGAAAGGAATAGGCTAGCGCCTTACAAGAGGGCCGTGTCAATTAAACATCTAGGACTGAGATGTAATAGACTGAAATGAGGGGCTTAATGGGCGGGTCTTGGCTTCGCAGTCTAGGTGCCACCTCAAGTCAACGAAAGTCGTTAATGAAGCTGACACCTCAAGTCAGTCACGTCCTTCACATGAGATACGAGAGCCTCGACGTAGTGGGAGGGTTGTTCGACAACCTGATCGCTATTTGGGTTTAACAGAAATACCAGTCATACCTGATGACGGGGTCGAGGATCCATTGACCTATAAACAGGCAATGGATGACGTGGACAAAGATGAGTGGATTAAAGCTATGGATCTCGAAATGGAATCCATGTACTTTAATTCAGTTTGGGACATTGTAGATCGACCTGAAGGGGTTAGACCCATAGGTTGCAAATGGATCTACAAGAGAAAACGAGACGCTACTGGAAAGGTACAGACCTTTAAAGCACGACTAGTGGCAAAAGGTTTTAACCAAAGGGAGGGGATTGACTATGAAGAACCCTTCTCCCCGGTTGTCATGTTAAAGTCAATAAGAATACTTCTATCCATTGCTGCTTTCTATAATGATGAAATTTGGCAAATGGATGTCAGACTGCTTTCTTGAATGACAATCTTGAAGAAAGTATCTTTATGTCTCAGCCAGAAGGGTTCATTGCCCAGGATCAAGAGCAAAAGGTTTGCAAGCTCAAACGATCCATTTATGGATTGAAACAAGCTTCAAGATCCTGGAATATAAGATTTCATATTGCGATCAAGTCTTATGGCTTTGAACATAATGTTGACGAACCTTGTGTTTATAAAAGGATCGTCAAAAGTTCAGTAGCTTTCTTAGTATTATATGTAGATGATATCCTACTTATCGAGAATAATGTAGGTTATCTGACTGACATTAAACAATGGCTAGCAACTCGATTCCAAATGAAAGATTTGGGTGAGGCGTAGTACGTTCTAGGGATCCAAATTATTCGGGACCGAAAGAACAAAACGTTGTTGGGTTTTATGTCCTAAAACTCGTAGATAGTGAATGATTAACGAATTATACACTTGTATCAATAAAGTGTTATTGACGTTCATGCAATAAAGTGCTATTGTCATATTAAGTCTACAATTGCACAATATGACCCAAATCCAATAAACTAAGATCCAAGGTTGTTTACATGAGACTCGGACTAGTATGTGGGGACATACGGGGATCAGTGTTCAAGTAACAACCTAAAAGGTCTATAGTACAGGGATAAGGCTGGGTACCTTATCCTGGTAACACTATGTGATACGGCCCGCTTTGTATTCGATACAGACGTATTGATCGAAGGCGTCCATGTAGGAGACATGCGAACGGGGGTATTCTATGCAATGAGTTTGCATAAGACCGGACCACGAAATAGTAAACCACTAGATGTAACACCGTTAACTAGTTAGGTTACTGTTTCAATAGGATGACCTAGGTAACTCAATCTTAATCCTGAGTGTGTCATGAACTCCTTCTCACGAGGGATTGTCCTTTGATTAGTACGGGTGAGAGTGGCCAGCACTCCGACTCAATAAGCCTACCTTCTTGGGGACAAGACCGAGTGGGGGGCTGGGGACATGACAATACAATATGGAATTCACTCCTTCCCCTATTGAGGCAAGTAGATGTGTGTTCCCTTAAGGGCTGATTCCGGGGCTTGAACAAAGGCGCGCCATCCTCTCCTGGCCCGAGAGGAATTCTTGTTTAGAGGTTGGACCCTAAACAAATTGTTCATTAGAGGGATCAGTGGTACTTAAGGAACCAGAGGTAACCCAGGGGTAAAACGGTAATTTGACCCAGTTGGTGTTACGAACACACGTGAAGGATTGACTTACTGCATTGGTCGATATCCGTGGACACAGAAATATTCTACAGTGAGAAGAGTGTAGCTGTGGGTCTTTAGTGGAGTGACCCACAGTTAACGAATGTTGATTGACTCGGTGAATGAGTTTAGCTGATCAATCTCGTATCGTTGGAGCTTCTGATCTGTAGGTCCATTAGGTCCACCTGCTAGCTCATAACGGGTTCCGAGATAATATAGTCTTGAATATTAAAAGAGAATTTCAGTTAATTGTATTTTGATACAATTAATATCATGTATGGAGATACATTATAGTATAAGTTTAATTAATGAATTAAACTTTATAATAAAGTTGATTTTGGATATGATTCAAAATTAATTAATGAGAGAATTATGAATTTAATTAAATATGTGATATTTGATTAATTCATGAATTAATTAATTGGGAATTAATTAATTAATTTAATTTGGTTAAATGTGATTCAATCAAATTAATACTATAGTTTATATTAATGTACATTTTGATGCACATTAAAATTACAGGTTAAATGAGAGATAAAATTGAATATGATTCAATTATAAAATTAATTAAATATTTGATATTTAATTAGTGTGGAATCAATTAATTTAAATTAATTGAATGGTCTGTTTAATTCAATTGAATATGATTTAACTGAATTAAAACTATATGTTATAATTGATTTAATTAAATTTTTTTAATTAAATTAATTATAATTAATTAGATAATTAATTATTATTTCAATAGTTATTAATTATTTAACTTATTAATTATTATTTGATAATAACTAAACGGTCCAGATCTAATTGGTTTAGATCAATGGACAGGATTGGTTAGGGAGTTAAAGATAACTTCCCAACCTACTCCTACGTAGTTACCTGAGGGGTTTGGCCAGATCTCTCATTCCTCTCATTCTCACGCAAAACAGAGAGAATTTTCTCTCTAGTTTTTCTCTAAAAAACACAGCAAGCACCTTGCTGAAAATTCCCTTCCAAGACCGAATTTTCGGTTCCCACAAGCCATATCTCAGCGATCCTAGAGGATAGTGGGTGATCCGTTGTGGTGGTGTCCATTGGGAGGAAGAAGAACGCGAATTGGAGCATAGTGCAGTTTGCTCCAAATTCAAGTAAGTTTTTCTAGATCGAAATAGGTTTTAGATCTAATTTACAGCATGCTTAATCTGATCTAGTTTAATTTAGAAATTGTTTCTAATTTTGATTTGCCAACGTACTGGTTTTTCTATAATTGAAATTTAATTCGAGAAAGGTCTTGATTGTTTCCGCTGCCAAAGTGATTTTAACCCTTTCAATTGGTATCAGAGCCATCTCGTTAATTGATTTCAATTTTATGAAAATTGCGTTGGTTTTTGGTGGGATTATGCATTATGAATGTGGTTTGCTGAAAAATTAATTTGGTATATTTAGCCATAGATTTACTGTGTTTTGATTTGATCAAAATTGTAAGGCCCCTGCGTTTTTGGGCATTTAATTCAGTAAATCGAGTATTGTATAGTCCGTGTCTAGATTAGGATTCATTTTGATGAAGATCGGGATGAATTTGGGCGGAAAATCGATTGGAATCGACTGTTGGAATCGAAATCAGTATGCTGTCCAGAGGCGTAGCGTCGCGACCCTGCTCAACGGAGTCGTGACGCTGAAGAACAGAGGCTGGAAAAAATCGGGCCAGCGTCGAGACGCTTTGCCCATAGCGTCTCGACGCTGACGGGAATTTTCGGATTTGCCCATAGCGTCGAGACGCTTTGCCCATAGCGTCGAGACGCTGTTATAAAACAAAGTTTAGGTCCCTTCATAAATGATTGTGTTTGCATAAGCAACCCTGGTAGAGGGGTTACTGATAACTCTCCAAAAGGGAGTTATTTAGGCCTTAATTCTATAGGGATTTGTGTGTCTTTTGTGCTTAATAGGATTGCTTTTAGATATATATTACATGTTTTAACCCATTTGGAAGAATGGAAGCTTTGGAAATTATTTTGTGCAGAATATGTTGCTGGGCGGCTTCAGGGAGCAAATTCTGTACTGCAGCAAAGCGAGGAGCAAAACTGCCACGTCACAGCTAATTCAAGCCTCCCACCATTCTATAAAAGGAGATAGCCGCCCAAGTCAAAAATCATTCCACTTTTAGGGAAGAGATCACTCTCATTTCCATTTTGGGAGCCGAGTAGAGGAGAGAGATTGGAGACCATCAAGAAGACCATCAATTGCAAGCTGATCAAGGGAATAATATTTTCTTGCATTACTTTGTAGTTATGGACATGCCTACTCAGATTGTAACGTGTGTTTCCATGCATTTTATTAACTAAGTAGCTTTAGGCGTTGGTTAGGGAACATGTGATTGTTGTGCTTAATTTCTAGTAATAAATATTGATTCTATGCATCTTGATTAATTGTTGTGCCCATTTCCATTTTGTGCCCGCCTGGCCAGTCGGTATGAATACCTCTCTCTAGTTTCAGGGATGATTTAGGGAGTGTGTGGCATTTAATCACACTAGATCATTGTGTATTGGTGAACGCCAGTGACTGAGCTAGAGATAGGCAGTTGCCTACTGCTTGATCGGTAGTACTTCATTGGAGTTGAAACACATTCCAAAAAATCCAGAGTTCCAGGAGGAATCTGCTAATAAGACTGCGAGAGTTTTGCATGATCAATAATATCGCTAGAGCATCTTTTAAAACAATTACCAAATCCTGACCAGCACCTGTTTCTAATTTGTCTGCCTATTTGTTTACTTTATGTTCTGTCATTTCTTTTGCTTCAGCATTTCTATAAAAACCAATCATTTTCCCCACTTTTGAAACCATTGAAAAACTAAACAAAATAGATAAAGTGAAAGCTAATTCAGACCTTGGATTCGATAAATACTTATTACTTGTTGCGGATTGTGTATACTTGCACAGAGTCTAAAGTCTATTTACATATCATTTTTACTCACTCTAGGAACCCAACAGTTACTTACTGGGTATTTTCAATACTCATTATTGTTTATTTTAATGTTTTTTTTAGGCAAGGGTGAGAACGTGTTAGGCGACTGATCAAGAGCTCTTGTTGGTGGTGCCATGGTGGACGGTGTCAACATATTTTACTTCTGCATATTAGTTGTTGTTATTTGAATTTTCTACGTAAATAATCAAAAAATTATTTATTTTGATGCATTTTGAAGCGTTCAGACATTTTATATTTTTACAAGTTTTCTTGGGATCCCAAACAAATGTTTTACTAAAATTATTTACCTATTTTATGCATTATAGATTTCTAGAAAAAAGTTTCTTTGTAGTTCTTTGAATTATTCATGCACGTAGTAACCTCCCTAGTCAGTCTTTAGGTTTTAAAAAGTCGGGGTGTTAACCAAAACCCCTCACGGCTAATGTTTTTTAGGGTCACCTAGTTAATCTAGGACTACGAGCTTTGTTAGACTAGGGCAAGTGGGAGAAATGTAAGGGTATGGTTGATGCCCTAGTTTATTGTCTTTATGTATCTCTCACACCTAGCTTCTTGTACCCCACTAGAGTTTACAGTCCAAGTGGGAGTTTGTTGGGTTTAATGTCCTATAAACTCGTAGTTTGTAAATCATTAAACATATTTTATTTCCAATAGAGACGTTATTGAGGTTATTCAATGAAAGATGTTATTGAATATGTAAATTGCGTATGATTAACCTAAATCCAATAAACTAAGATCCTTAACTATAACATGAATACTCGAACTATATGTAGGGACATATCATAGGACCATGTTCAAGTTTATAGTCAAAATAGTCTATAGTATAAGGATAGGGTCCGGTGCCCTATCCTAGGGACACTATGGACGCGGCCCACTTTGTATTAAGTACAAACGATGAGGTCCTAAATCGTTCATGTGGAGACATGCGAGTGGGGGCGTCCTGTGCAATGAGTTTGCATAAGACTGGACCACGAAATAAGTCACTTTCTCTTTATAACGTCGTTTACTGAATAAACTGACTATTTCTCAAAGATGACCTAGGTAACTCGTTCATAATCCTGAGCTAACTATGAACTTCTGTTTATACGAGATTATCCTTTGATCTACATGGGTGAGAGTGGCCAGCATCTCCGACTCAAGAAGCCCACCATTTTGGGGATAAGATCGAATAGATAGCTGGGGTCATAGTCTCGCAAGACGGAATTCACTCCTACCCATTTCAGGGATAGTAGAGAGGTTGTTCCCTTAAGTACTAACTCCAGAACTTGAACAAGGGGCCCCACCCTCTCGTTGGATCGAGAGGGACTTAGGTTTGATGGTTGGACCACAAACCGATTGTTCATTAGAGGATTAGTGAAACTTAAGGAATAAGAAGTACTATAGGGGTCAAATGGTCATTTGACCTAGCTATAGCTACGAACAACCTGTGAAGGGTCAACTTACTGAACATGGTTAAATCAAGTGGACGGAAATATATCTATGGTGAGGGGAGTGCAACTATCGGGCTATAGTGGAGTGTCCCGATAGTAAACGAATGTTTGTTAAGCTTAGTTAATGAGATTTGTCAATTAGCCTCGAATCGTTGGAGCCCATGATCTATAGGTCCATTAGGTCATCCTACTAGCTCATATCATAATAAAGCCTAGAACAATAAGATAGGAATCTTTGAATCGTTCAAAATCGGGAAAAATGGTATTACCGTAAATTTTGCTTGACACAATAATTTAGTTATGAATTAAATTAGAAAACGAGAGATAAAGTATTTAAAAGGGTTTTAAATACTATATACATGAATTGAGATACATGTATAAAAGATGCACAAGATTAAGATGATTAATTTGATTAATCATGCATAATCAATTGGGCAAGCCTCAAAGATGATTATATATATTTATTTCATATTTAGAATTGATATTAATATCATAGATGCAAATTTAAATATGATTTTAATCACATGCTAAGTGGAAAATGTTGTAATTCCACTATTGCATGAAGATACAAAGTGGAATTACACCACAAGCATGCATACTTGCATGTGATGTTGCTTGAACACCTAGCTACCACTTTCACCAAAAAGACCACCATGTGTCTTGCATCTTGAGGCTTCTTCATGCATGGATTCTCTCTATAAGTAGAGGAGGAATCAGATTGAAAATTATACAACAATTACCTAAATGTTATGCTGTTGAAATTGTGCCTCAAAACACTCTCATTTCACATATCTCCGTAGAGCTTGATCCTTCAAGCATTCCCTTCCCATTCACTATCTCTATAGACTCAGACAAGTCGTTCTTGGCCCAGAGAATAGTAGAGAAGAAATTATCGGTTGTCCAAAGTTGATTGGAGAAAGAAAACGGTACAAGGAGGTTCATCCATTTGAACTACAAGAGGTTGGTTCATCTAAACTTTTTGTTCTGTTTTCTTTAGAACAAGCATGCTTTAGGAGTAAAATTAATGTTGTTAAGTGCTTTCGATCTTCAATTGCTTCCGCATGTGTTATATGTGAAAAGATTTGGAATTCCCGAATTCCGATAAAGCGGAAGCGTAATTGGGACCGATTCGTAGTTAATTTTATTTATCCAAAAAATATCATTACATTGGAAAAAATCATAGAACAGATTCTATAGAAACTTAAGGCTAAGCATACAAAATTTAGATCTAAATCTATAATAAAGAAAAGAGAAGCAAACCTTCGTTGACGTCTCTGAAAATCAAGAATGATTCTTGATTGCTCTGCAACAACGAAGAACACCACCATTTGATCTTCCCCGCTATAACTCTGAGATTAGAAACGTAGTTGTGGGACTACCTAATCTTGAATGGGAAAAACTCTAGAGAGAAAATTCTCCCTAGAGTTCTTGAGTTGAGAGAATATGAGAGGGCCTTATGGTGGCCATATGTTGTATTATCTAAACCCTACGGTTAGTGTTCTATTTATAGGGGAAAGCCATGAATAAAATATTCATTTAAAATCAATTATTTCCATAACTGATTTAATCTTTTCCATAATTAATCAATTAAATAACCAATCACTTCCATAATTGATTAATCTTTTCCATAAATGATTGATCACTTCCATAAGTGATTAAATCATTTCCATAAATGATTAATTACTTCCACAAGTGATTAATCATTTTCATAATTGATTAATTACCAATTAATTAATTCTTTAAATTAATTAATCACCAATTAAACATCATATATTTAATTTCAGACATTCTATTAGTTAATCAATTAATTACCCAACTAAATATCATATATTTAATTTCAGGCCTTCAATTAATTAATTGTATATTATGAATCAAATTCATATTAAAATTGGAACTCCTTCCAATTCTCTTATATCCTATAAATTTAATATGAATCAAATTCATATTAATATTTGAACTTCTTAAAATATTTATTTCTCTCATAATAAGAAATTTTAATTTCAAATTAGACTTTATATTTTAATGTATCACTATAGATTATATTAATTTGTATCTCATACAATTTACTTAATTCCCAATATGGATTTGAACTATTCAAATTCTCTCAAGATATAATTGTTCCTAATTACTCTTTACGAGCTAGTAGAGGGACCTAATGGACCTACAGATCAGAAGCTCCAATGATATGAGGTTAACTGATTAAACTCATTAATCAAGTTAACCAATATTCATTAACTGTGGATCATTCCACTAAAGACCCACAGCTGAACTCTTCTCACTGTAGAACATTTCTGTGTCCATGGATGTAGACCTATGTCGGTAAGTCAATCCTTCACAAGTGTTCGTAATCAAGACTGGGTCAAATTACCGTTTTACCCTTGTGTTACATCTGTCTCCTTAAGTACCAGTGCTCCTCTAATGAACAACCTGTTTATGGTCCAACCATTAAACAGAAAGTCCCTCTCGGGCCAGTGAGGGGGCGGGATCCCTTTGTTCAAGTCCCGAAGTCACCACTTAAGGGAACACTCATCTACTTCTCCTAGAAGTGGGAAGGAGTGAATTCCATCTTGTGTTGTCATGTCCCCAGCCCCCCACTCGGTCTCGTCCCCAAGAAGGTAGGCTTATTGAGTCCACGTGCAGGCCACTCTCACCCATACTAATCAAAGGACAATCCCTCGTGAGAAGGAGTTAATGACACACTCAGGCTTAAGACTGAGTTACCTATGTCATCCTATTGAAACAGTAACCTAACTAGTTAACAGTGTTACATCTAGTGGTTTACTATTTCGTGGTCCGGTCTTATGCAAACTCATTGCATAGGATACCCCCACTCGCATGTCTCCTACACGGACGCCTTGGATCAATACGTCTGTAACGAATACAAAGTGGGCCGTATCACATAGTGTTACCAGGATAAGGTGCCAAGCCTTATCCCTGTACTATAGACCTTTTAGGTTGTTACTTGAACACCGATCCCCGTATGTCCCCACATACTAGTTCAAGTCACATGTAAACAATCTTGGATCTTAGTTTAATTGATTTGGGTCAAATTGTGCAATATTTAACAATAACACTTTATTGTAGAAACTCAATAACACTTTATTGAAACAAGTATACAATTTGTTTACATTTACTATCTACGAGTTTTAGGGCATAAAACCCAACAAACTCCCACTTGAACTAAAACTCTAGTTTAGTGGGATGTACAATAATCTATACAGCAGCAGGTGTATAAAATACATGTATAAAACATATACAATGTACAAATATAATAAACTAGGGCATCATTATACCCATTACATAAAGGTATCACTATACCCATTACATTTCTCCCACTTGCCCTAGATTTCATCTTTGTACATTACTCGTAGATCTAGACCTTCTAGATGACCCTCAAACACTTTAGCCGAGAGAGTCTTTGTAAATGAATCAGCAATATTTCATTCAATTTAATGTGTCTGCTTGTCTTGGGCTGCGATGTTCTTTTGAATTTGCCACAACACCACTATATCATTATAAAGTGTGATGGGCAAGTTCACATTTGGAACACATTCCAAATCAATCAAGAACTTCTTAAGTCATACAGTCTCTATCGCTGCTTCACAAGCAGTTATGTTTTCGGCCTATACGGTCAAGACTGTAACTATGTCATACTATAGCTCTATCGTAAAGAGTGACCACAGATACTGATGTAGATTTCGTCAAATCCTTATCAGTCTTAAAATTTGTGTCAGCATATCCTGTAAGGATCAAATCCTTAGTCTCATACACGAGCATATAGTTCCTCTTTCTCCTCAGATACTTGAGGATATTCTTAACGATTTCCAGTGATCAAATCTTGGATTAGATTGATACTTACTGACAATCCCTACTGCATAGGGCATTCGTCTCATGTCCTCAACCTCTTGAGGTGTCTTAGGAAACAATTTCTTAGACAAAAGAATTCCATGTCTGAAAGGTAGAGAACCCTTATTAGAATTCTGCATCTTATATCTAACTAACATTTTGTAGATATAAGATATTTGAGACAAGACTAGCTTTTTGTTCTTACGGTTCCTAACAATTTGGGTCCTAAGAACAAACTCATCTTCTCCCAAATTTTCATTTGGAAATTGAGCTGCTAGCTCCTTTTACTAGTCAGTAAGATAACCTACATCATTCCCAATGATTAGGATATCAATCATTTACAACACTAATAAAGCTACTGAACTATTGACGACATTCTTGTTAAGACAAGATTCATCAATGTTCTTATCAAAGCCAAAAGATTTGATCACAATATCAAATCTTATATTCCAAGATCGAATTGCTTAGGTCAATCCATGAATGGATCACTTAAGCTTGCAAACCCTTTTGCTTTTGATCTTGATAAATGAACCATTCTGGTTGAGACATGTAGATACTCTTAACGTCTCGTTTTCTCTTGTAGATCCATTTGCAACCTATAGGTTTTACCCCATAAGGTTGATCTACAAGGTCCCAGATAGAACTGAAACAAAGATTTTAATTCCGAGTCCACTGCTTTAATCCATTGGTCCTTGTTAACATCATTCATTGCCTTGCTTTAAGACAATGGATCCTCAATGTCATCATCAGGTATGACGATCTAGGCTTCAGTTAAGCCCATGTAACGGTCAGGTTGTAGAACAACCCTCCCACTACATCGAGGCACTCTCAACTCTTGAGATAGATGTAACTAACCAGTTGTATCGGTCCTATCAACAACTCTTGTTAAAGGTTCAACATTATCAACAACCCTTGTTGACTTATCAACAACTCTTGTTGATGTTTCTGTAGCTTCATTAGTTAATTTACTTAAAACGACTGTTTATTTTGTGGCTTATTATTTCTCATGTGGTCTTCTTCTGAGAATGAAGCATTTGTCGGTACAAATTCTTTATTCTCTTGTGGATTGAAGAAGTATCCACATCTCTCGTTTCCATGGGGCAACCTACAAATAGGTATACTTTTGAACAGTGTCCCAAAAATAACGTAAACCACTTTTACGACTTATCCACAAATCAAAAGATGTTTCATAAACATTTTTTTTTTATGGAATCTTGTTCAAAATACACACTGCAGTCAACACTGCATGACCCCAAAACGAGTCAGGCAAATGAACATAGCTCAACATGGAATGAACCATATCGAATATGGTTCTATTTCTCCTAAATGAGATTTAGGGTGTGATCCCATGTACTATCAGATAGTCCTGGAATCTCAAATCCCTATACTCAACACTTTGATCAGATCGAAGTGTTTTATCATCTCACCTAACAAGTTTTCAACTTGAGTCCTAAGCCCCTTCGAATATCTCAAGAGCTTCAGACTTAAGTTGCATTAGGTAAAGATACCCATACCTTTGAATAATCATCCAAAAGAAATGAATTATTCATGCCCTCCCACTACTTTAACATATTGAACCACAATGATACAAATGTACAAACTCCAAGGGCTCTTTGGCTCTTAGATCTTTTCCAGTAAAAGACCTATCAGTCATATTGCCCATAAGGCATGACTTACAAGGTAGTAGAGAGTCATCTTCTAACTCGCTTAGAAGTTCACTCTTGACCAATCTCCCATTCAAATTGAGATTAATATGATCTACCTTAGAACCAAAGAAAGGTATTTTCCTTTAGGAGAAATCCTTTGCCTCTTTTCACATTGAGTAGTAGCAGTCTTAAACAACCCAATGTTCATGACTGCTTTACTATTGATTAGTCTTAAAACATTTAGGTTACTTTCCAGTAAAGCTAAACAAATGTCAACTCCCTTTCTAGAAACAAAACTGTGTTAGCAGAGAAAGGTAAAGAGTAACATTGTTCCAGCAAATAAGACACATAAATCAAATTTCTTTTTATCTTAGGAATTACATAAACATTATCTAATAATTTGTATTTTCTCCCACTGAGAAAAATAACTTAATGTTCCCCACTGATATAGCCAAAATAACCTCTCTAATTCTAACTTTGAGAGTTATTACACAAGCAGCAAGCTCTTGCCAGGAACTTATTCCTTTAAAAAAAGAACACACGTGATTTGTGGCCCCTGAATCAAGTATTCAGGGAGAATCACTATTCTTCACTAATCACGTTTTCAAGACAGGTAAATGAAAATTACGGTCTTGAACAAGTTCTCTTTTTGCTAAGTAGGGTTCTATATCATATTCACCAAGAAAAATTCTTAATGAATTAAACATATGGGGCATGAGGACATTCCTCAGTTAAGAATAATCCTAGACTTATTTACCACAATTTGTCATTTAAGCTTATTCTATTACCGTTATTTATAAAATGACGTAAGACAATACACATAAAATTATTATATAATTGCTGAAGTAACAAATTACTTGTATTATTAATTGCACTAACCCATTACAAATAATCCAATCAAATTCTGCAAAAAAAAATAAGCAATCAAAGAAACCCTATAAAACTATTGATTTAGTTTTTGCAACGATACTTCAAAGGTTTAGAACAACAGCCACCAAAGGGTGGTCAGCTACTCCTCCTCTGAATTGAGACAATCTTAACCAAACTCTAACACCAGAATAACTCATATTCCGTTAGCGTTTAGTTACCGTTGTTCGGTCAAGGGTTAGTTAACACATTTAACTTATTCCCGTAAGTGTAACGCTCCCACTTTCAGATCTAAGAGGCACGCACCAACAGGCTACCGAAGGGAAAGACAACTGTTGGTGATTAGCCTAAGTGACCCTATCCTATTTAGGAGTTCACGGTGTTCCGAATCCTATGATCAGGCCCTCCGAAGGGATGGTTGCGCCAGGACAACCTGCAGGCAGATCATAGAACTCTCACGGTGCGAACTAGGGGCAGAGACCGAGGGATACGTTAACACGTGTCCCGCTCCCACATACTCTAGACATTTTTCCCATTCACCTTGTTATTAATTCATGCAAACACTTTCCGAAGGGAGGTTGCTCCCAAGGCGACTCGAAGCCGAGCATGAACCTCACGTTGTGAATATAGGGACGTATGAGCAAAACTTGATTTAAATCTCGTTTTGTAATTTTCCTCCCACTGAAAATGTCCTAAGGTTAATTTAGGGTTGTTTAACTTAGATAATATTCAGCTAAGTCAATCTATCTAAGTCTGATCCTATTATAACAATTATGGAAAGGATTCAACCGCAATGTCTGAGGTGAATTAAACTTCTTTTAATAAACCCATCATTGCAAGTCAACATTACTATGGTTAATTGAACTCAAGGTTCGGGTCAGTTCTCAGGTAGGAGGTGTTCCGTAAACCGTCAACTTAAATACCCCAAACCTTAGACAGAACTTAACCGAGAGAGTTCCCTTATAACCACAGTAATGTAAGGTCTTTACTCTAAAGATCTAGGTGTATTAAATACTTTTAACAAACCTAGCGACATTGCATGCTAACATTTAACTATGATTAATTCAACTCCGGTATTCCGGGTCAGTTCCCAGGTAGGAGGTGTTCTGTAAACCGTCAACTTAAATACCCTCAGCCTTAGACAGAACTTAACCGGTGGAGTTCCCTTATAATCATAGTAATGTTTTTCCTACTTAGTCAATTAAAACTATTTTTAATTTTAAGTAAGAATAATTCTAATCCTATTAGAAACGTGATCTTAGGTCTAATTAATTTTAAACAATTTAAAATTAATTCATTTTTCCTAAGATCCTATGTTTGCATGCAATTCTTTGTTATAGGTTAACGGTTTCTATTCATTAATTTTATAACACTTATAAATTTCAATGAATTAACCCTATAACATGCTACTATGGTGAACAAATTAACAATCAAGTTCTAATTAATTTATAAAACCATACATTAGCATACATGGCATACCAAGAATATAACAATTATATTAATCTAAGGTAATGTCATGCTCAGTGCAATTTAATTTCCCTTTAATTAATCTAACTCTTAAATTAATTACCAAAGAAAATTAAAATAAGTAGTTCCATTTTCATACATTAACATAACAATTATATTAATTGCTTATGAAAATTAATTAAGCATGTTAATTACTTATATAAATATAACTCTTATATTTTTTAAACTAACGTAATTTCATGCTCAATGCAAATTAATTTTCTTCAACTAATCTAACTCGTACATTAATTACCCAAGAAAATTAAAAAAAAGCATTCACATTTTCATACATTAACACAACACTTTATATTAATTGCTAATGAAAACAAATAAGCAAATAAATTACTTTCATAAATATAACTCTTTATATTCTTTACTAAAGTAATTTCATGCTCAATGCTTCTCAATTTTCATCCATTTAATCATAACAATTTATATTAAATACTCATGAAAATAAATTTCATACATTATAACATTTATAATAATAAATATGCATGAATATGTTTAACCTATGGTGGGATTTTAAGCTAAATGACATACTTTATACAACAATCAATTAATTTAATACATACATCACATGCATAATTAAATTAAAACTACCAAAATTGACCGGCATATATTTGGCATATCCTAAGAAATTGAAAGCAATTTAAATTACAATAATTTAAATTCAAGACATATCTTGGTCTTCAAATCTTTTCCTTTTTGGCATTTACAATTGATCTAATCAAAAGTATAAATCTAATGCCAACAAATATGCCTAAATAATCAATTTTGTAAATTAAACCACATATCACATATATGAAATTAAAAAACCACCATTGAACCAATGCTAATTTTAGAGAAACGAAATTAAATTTACGATCGTCTCTGATACCAATTGAAAGGATTTGGAATTCCCTAATTCCGATAAAGCGGAAGCGTAATTGGGACCGATTCGTAGTTAATTTTGTTTATCCAAAAAATATCATTACATTGGCAAAAATCATAGAACAAATTCTATAGAAACTTAAGGCTAAGCATACAAAATTTAGATCTAAATCTATAATAAAGAAAAGAGAAGCAAACCTCCGTTGACGTCTCTGAAAATCAAGAATGATTCTTGATTGCTCTGCAACAACGAAGAACACCACCATTTGATCTTCCCCGCTATAACTCTGAGATTAGGAACGTAGTTGTGGGACTACCTAATCTTGAATGGGAAAAACTATAGAGAGAAAAATCTCCCTAGAGTTCTTGAGTTGAGAGAATATGAGAGGGCCTTATGGTGGCCATATGTTGTATTATCTAAACCCTAGGGTTAGCGTTCTATTTATAGGAGAAAGGCCATGAATAAAATATTCATTTAAAATCAATTATTTCCATAACTGATTTAATCTTTTCCATAATTAATCAATTCCATAACCAATCAATTCCATAATTGATTAATCTTTTCCATAAATGATTGATCACTTTCATAAGTGATTAAATCATTTCCATAAATGATTAATTACTTCCACAAGTGATTAATCATTTTCATAATTGATTAATTGCCAATTAATTAATTCTTTAAATTAATTAATCACCAATTAAATATCATATATTTAATTTCAGACCTTCTATTAGTTAATTAATTAATTACCCAATTAAATATCATATATTTAATTTGAGGCCTTCAATTAATTAATTGTATAATATGAATCAAATTCATATTAAAATTGGAACGCCTTCCAATTCTCTTATATCCTATAAATTTAATATGAATCAAATTCATATTAATATTTGAACTTCTTAAAATATTTATTTCTCTCATAATAAGAAATTTTAATTTCAAATTAGACTTTATATTTTAATGTATCACTATACATTATATTAATTTGTATCTCATACAATTTACTTAATTCCCAATATGGATTTGAACTATTCAAATTCTCTCAAGATATAATTGTTCCTAATTACTCTTTACGAGCTAGCAGGGGGACCTAATGGACCTACAGATCAGAAGCTCCAATGATATGAGGTTAACTGATTAAACTCATTAATCAAGTTAACCAATATTCATTAACTGTGGATCATTCCATTAAAGACCCACAGCTGAACTCTTCTCACTGTAGAACATTTTTGTGTCCATGGATGTAGACCTATGCCGGTAAGTCAATCCTTCACAAGTGTTCGTAATCACGACTGGGTCAAATTACCGTTTTACCCTTGTGTTACATCTGTCTCCTTAAGTACCAGTGCTCCTCTAATGAACAACCTGTTTATGGTCCAACCATTAAACAGAAAGTCCCTCTCGGGCCAGTGAGTGGGCGAGATCCCTTTGTTTAAGTCCCGGAGTCATCACTTAAGAGAACACTTATCTACTTCTCCTAGAAGTGGGAATGAGTGAATTGCATCTTGTGTTGTCATGTCCCCAGCCCCCCACTCGGTCTCGTCCCCAAGAAGGTAGGCTTATTGAGTCGGTGTGCAGGCCACTCTCACCCATACTAATCAAAGGACAACCCCTCGTGAGAAGGAGTTCATGACACACTCAGGATTAAGACTGAGTTACCTAGGTCATCCTATTGAAACAGTAACCTAACTAGTTAACGGTGTTACTGAAGGGATAATAGCCCTTGCGCAGCGGAAACATATCAGAGACCTTTTCCCAAAAGAAACCACGATTGGAATACCGAAACATTGGCAAAAATAAATATTTTACAGCAGAAAAGAAAACATATACATGTTGTAAAACACATGAAAGCATGCTGGAAAAATAAACAAGAATTCTAGATCTACTCTAGAATTGGATCCTATCGATCCTAGGCCAAGAGTCACTTACCCTTGAAGAAATTCTCGATCGAATCACCTAAATCCCTTTAGGTTGTAGAAAATTCCAGCAACAGGCAACTCTTGTTATTCGCTACAAATCCCACACGAACACTACCACGAGGATTCACCAATGGACTCTGTAAGATCAGCGTGAGGGAGATTGTGGGATCTAGTTTCTTAGGGAAAAATTGCAGACAGAGTCTGAGAGAGGGATTAGGATTTTCTGGAGAGTAAAAACTCTGTAAAATTGAGAGCCACAAAAACAAAATGAACATTCTCTCCAAAAATCCGTAACCTCCCCTTATTAGGCGTGTGAGGGAGATAAAATAGGCCAAAACAACCACGACCTAATAACTGATAAAAATATCAGTTGAATTAATTTTAAAATCAATTTAATTAATTAGAAAATTAATTAAATTAAATTAAAATTAAGTTATTTAATTCATAATTAAATAACAAATTCATTTAAACTATATTTAAATTATTATCCCTCACACAACCTATAGTTTTAATCTAATTAAATCTAAATTTAATTAAATTAAAATAGCAATTAATTAATTCTTTAATTAATTAATATTATAATTAAATATCGCATATTTAATCATAATTCTCTCATAGAAACTATAGTATTAATGCACATCTAATGCACATTAATTATAACCTATAGTATCCACATGAATCAAATTCATATTTTACCTTTGTATTCGAACCCTTTCGAATACTCAACTTTCCCCAGAAAATAACCTCAACACCTTAATTGAGTCATCGGTGGGACCTAATGGACTTACAGATCAGAAGCTCCAACGATATGAGATTAATTGGCTAAACTCATTAACCAAGTTAATCAATGTTTGTTAACTGTGGTTCACTCCACTAAAGAACCACAGCTGCACTCTTCTCACTGTAGATATATTTCTGTGTCCACGGATATTGACCGTTAACAGCAAGTTAGCCCTTCATGTGTGTTGGTACCCCAGCTAGGTCAAATTACTGTTTTACCCCTTAGGTATCTTTTTATCCTTAAGTACCAATGCTCCTCTAATGAACAACCTGTTTGAGATCCAAGCAACAAACAGAACTCCCTCTCGTGCCATAGAGAGGGTAGAGCCCATTGTTCAAGACCCGAAGACACCACTTAAGGGAACACACCTCTACGTATCCTAAAGTCAGGAAGGAGTGAATTCCATCTTGTAAGACTATGTTCCTAACTCCCCACTCGGTCTTGTCCCCAAAATGGTAGGCTTATTGAGTCGGCGAATTGGTCACTCTCACCTGTACAAATCAAAGGACAATGCCTCATGGACAGGAGTCCATAATCCACTCAGGATTAAGGCCAAGTTGCCTAGGTCATCCTAGTGAAATAGAAACCGAGCTTAACTAACGGTGTTACAGTTAGTGGTTAACTATTTCGCGGTCCGGTCTTTGTGCAAACTCATTGCATAAGATACCCCCACTCGCATGTCAACTACATGAACGCGTTGGATGAATACGTTTGTATCAATATACAAAGCGGGCCGTATCCATAGTGTCACCAGGATAAGGTACCCAGCCTTATCCCTATACTACAGACCCTTTAGGCTAAAACTTGAACATTGATCCCCGTATGTCCCTACATACTAGTTCAAGCCTCATTCTATTAGCATTGGATGACTAGTTTATTCGATTAGGGTTAAAAAGACAAGATATAATACAAACATTGAATAATACATCACTTTTATTAATGTTCGGTCAAATGTACATTTACTATCTACGAGTTTTAGGGCATAAAACCCAACAGTTACATCTAGTGGTTTACTATTTCGTGGTCCGGTCTTATGCAAACTCATTGCATAGGATACCCCCACTCGCATGTCTCCTACATCGACGCCTTGGATCAATACGTCTGTATCGAATACAAAGCTAGCCGTATCACATAGTGTTACCATGATAAGGTACCCAGCCTTATCCCTGTACTATAGACCTTTTAGGTTGTTACTTGAACACCGATCCCCGTATGTCCCCACATACTAGTTCAAGTCACATGTAACCAACCTTGGATCTTAGTTTATTGGATTTGGGTCAAATTGTGCAATATTTAACAATAACACTTTATTGTAGAAACTCAATAACACTTTATTGAAACAAGTATACAATTTGTTTACATTTACTATCTACGAGTTTTAGGGCATAAAACCCAACAATATGAACACCTTCACAAAAATATATCTATAGTGAGGAGAGTGCAGATGCAGGGCTATACTGGAGTGATCCGACAATTAATGAATGTTGGTTAACTAGGTTAAAGAGTTTAGCCAGTTAATCTCAGATCGTTGGAGCTCATGATTTCTAGGTCCATTAGTCCCCCTTGCTAGTTGACATCGGACCAAACCTTAGAACAGTGCGATGAGGGTATTTCAAGCGTTCAAATTTTATTTAGAGAGTACGTGTTAATTGTGAATTGACTTATACCACAAAGAGAATTGAAATTTGTTCACACGAGATTTCAACAGAGGAAAGTTGATTCGTGGAAATGAACTTGATTTTGTTGAATTTGAATGTATAAGCGTTACAGTCTCTAATATTTATCCTCTTATTCTTTCTCACAAACATATAAACTTTGGCCTCTAGCTTGTTGCTCTTCTTGGGCCGGTTTGTTGGGCTTCTTGGATGATCGACTTGCTAGGTTGATGATCTCTTGGATCGGCTTATTGGCTTGTCGATCTTTTTGGATGAACGGCCTACTGGCTTAATGATCTCTTGGATCGGCCTGTTGTGACTTGTTGATCTCTTTGGATGATCGGCCTGCTGACTTGATGTTCTTTTGGATCGGCCTGTTGGCTTCATGATCTGTTGGATCGGCTTGTTAGCTTGTTGATCCTCTTTGATGATCGACCTACTGACTTGTTGATCATTTTGATCGGTTGGTTGGCTTTTTGATCTTCTTAGATGATCGGCTTGCTAACTTGTTAATCTTCTTGATCGATCGATTGGCTTGTTGATCTCTTCTTAGAGTATTCTAGTCTTCAAACATTCTCAGTCTTGGATCCTTTAAATTCAGAATCTCGAATCCTTAAGAATTCTTTGGACTCTTTGGCTTCGGACAACTCTGGACTCTAGCAGAATGCTCTGGACTCTCTGTCTCTGAATCTAAATGCCTAAAATGAATGGTGACCTCCTCTATTTATAGAGTTCGATGAACCTCATATGGGCTTGGGCTTGGGCAATATTTGGGATTTAATTCGACCATTTTTTTTAATAAAGGTTGGATTATTTTAATTTAGCCCAATTTCTTCAATGACCTCGAGTTACATTAGTCTCGAGTCTAATTGCCACGTGGCATAATTTGATTGGACTTGGCTTATGTCATCTAATGGATCAATAATAGACAAGTGGCATTGTTTGATTTGCCAAATTTTAATGTTTATTAATTTAATTTAGGGGCACGTGTAAATTTATAATTAGTCCCAAATTTATTTTATCATTAATTTTAATTAATGACGTGGCAATTTATGATTGACCAAAATTTCTCATTCAACAAGTGCCCCCTTTTCGAGATTTATGCACAAGTATGTGTGAGTGAATCTTGAATAAGATAATTTGAGATCAAAATGTAAGATATTCGTTCTTAATTTTGACTTTCTTTGATGTGTCAAATAATCAAAATATGAATTTAGTTCAAAACATTGATTTTGATTTCCTTTTTTTTTTATTTAACACGATTTTATGCCAATTAATCAGAATATGAATCTGGGTCATAATTTTGATTTTCTTATTTGGCAACAAACTTTCAGTCGACTCTCAACAGACTTTATATTCCAAATCGCATTTTGAGTAGGATTGATGTTCTATCCAATTTGGAGAAGGATTTAGAGTCCACTCAATTTTAATTTGGAGTAGAATTTAAATTTGAATTTTCCTCAAATTTTGATTTGTGATCAAATTTGGATTATGCCCAAATTTTAATTTGAGGTGGAATTTTACAAAATTTTTACTTGAATTTGGAATGAAAATTTTAATTTGAAATTCAAATTGTGATTTGGATGAAAATTTGGAGTATGTTGAAATTTTAATTTGAGAAGATTTAGACTTTCAGTAGAATTTGAAATCGACTACCATCTCAAATTGAATTTGGAATGATCTCTAAATTTGGATATCTATGAAATATTGATTTGATAGAATTTGATTCTTACCGAACTTTTGATTTTGATTTCAATTGTAGGAGAATTTTGGCTTCGAAATAGATTTTTTTTCAAAAAAAAAAAAAAAAAATCCACCTATTGGATTGCCCATAATTTCATTTACTGTGAAGATTCTTGTCTTAAATAAGATCAAATGTTATTTAAAATATAGATTTTTTTCCTATAAAATTCTTTACCCGTCAAAAAAGTTCTCAATATATACCATTTTTTGAAAATTGTAAGAAAATAACCTTCTTTGAAGATGTGGCCGCAGCAAGTCTGCTGGAGTGCCAAGGGAGAATAGATTGTAATGTCTTATGGGTTTGCTTGGAGGCTATCAGGAAGGGGTGGAGCCGCACCAAAGTTGTGAATGGCCGTGATGCTGCTTTTGTCGTCGTAACCGTTGCCGACGTGATGGGTTGAAGAATCGCGACGAATATTCAAATTGAAGCGCGCTGCTGGGTTGCCGTAGATTGGGTTCTAAAATTACGTGATGAGGCAAGAGGCCATGTTGTGGTGGGAGAAAGAATGAATATATATATGTATTCTCTTTTCACTTTTCTGAAGGCTTCAACGGTTTTTTTTTTTTTTTTTTGTCTTCAGCACCTCACTTGAGTCACCTTACATTTTTTTTTACTTGTCTCCTTTTTTTTTCTTGTTTCAATTCTTCGTGGCTCGCTTTTGACTCTTGCGTTTTTTTTTTCTACGCTTGTTTTGTCACTGATTGTACTTTTTTTTTTAAGAGCAATGATGTTTGACAACTGCATCTTCTACAAAATTGATCTTTTGCTCGCCATCTAAGAGGTATACACATATCCAATTTTTTTTTTTAATGAATATGCATATATTTGACATTATTGCCCTTGCTTTTTCTCTTTTAATTTTGAATATGTGTATAGCTTGTAAATATTGCTTTTGATTTGTTGTTTTGAAGACCAATGCCCAAATTTGGTAGTCATGTTTTACAACCATTCTACAATTGATATTTGCTCACCATCTAAGAGGTAAGTACACATTCAAAATCCTTTTTTTAAAGCAATAATGCCTCTGTTGGATAGACATATAATCTTTTTGTAAAGACAAGACTCATCAACGTTATGGTCAAAGTCATAAGATTTGAACACTGTATCAAACCTTATATTACAAGATCTTAAAGCTTGCTTCAACCGATAAATGGATAATTTAAGCGTGCAAACTTTTTTCTCTTGACCTTGAGCAATGAACCCCTCTCGTTGAGCCAAAAAGATGCTCTATTCAAGATTGTCATTCAGAAAGGCAATCTTGATATCCATTTGCCAAATCTCATAATCATAAAACGTGGCAATCGACAAGAGAATCCTTATCGACTTAAACATGGAAACTGGAGAGTAGGTTTCCTCATAGTCCACCCTCTCTACCTTCCGGTATAAACCTTTACCACAAGTCGAGCTTTGAAAGTATGTACATTCCTAGCTGCGTCTCGTTTCGTCTTGTAGATCCATTTCCACCCTATGGGTATTACCCCTCTAGGTTGATCTACAAGATCTCAGACTTGATTGAAGTACATCGACTCCATCTCATGGTCCATAGCTTTGACCCACTGGTCTTTATCCACATCATTCATTGTCTGGTTAAAGGTCAGTGGATCCTCAACTCCATTATCAGGTTGCAGGGATAATAGCCCTTGCTCAGCGGAAACGATCAGAGGATCACACTGATTTTCAGTCACGATTAAAATACCGGTACGGTTCACAAATATTAAATTTTACAACAACTAAAACAGAGAATATACATGTTGTAAAATGGTTACAACACATGCTAGGTCTATTAGATGATAATCCTAAATTATACTAATAGATCCTAATGATGAAGGGACTAAGTAACACTTACTTTGTAGAATGATCTCGAACGGTTTCGCCTAATTCCCTTGAAAAAAACACCCAAAAACATTAACTCAAATGCAACTCTTTGCTGGAAAATTCCCAAGAATTTGAACACCACCAATAGAGAAACACCAGTATTCTCACAAGTACTATGGAAGAGGTAGTTTGCGGGAACTTCAAATTTCTAAGGGATTTTGGAGAATTGATAAGATCTCTGTGAATCTAGGATGGAGAAAACGCATAGAATGAGAGCTTGAGAGAGAGAGCATTCACGTTGGTGAGAATAGGGCTTCAGTCAAAATAATTGAACCACTCCCCTATAAAACCTCTCATCCAAACGTTATAACGTAGTGGGAGCAAGAATCTCCATCAGTTAATTTTAACTGATGGATGATTTATTTTAATTAATTAATAAATACATTAATAATTAACTTAATTAAATTAAATCAGTATTTAATTTAATAAAAATTATATAAAACCATTTTATATAATAACACCACATAATCTAAAGTTTTAATATAATTTAATTAAATTTAAATTAAAACAACATATTAATTAATTCAACAATTAATTAATATTATAATTAAATATCATATATTTAATTATATCTCTCTCATATAAACCATAGAATTAATGTACATCAAATGTGCATTAATTATAACCTATAGTTTTAATATGAATCCAATTCGTATTTAAACTAAATATTCGAACCCCTTCGAATATTCAATTCTCGCTTAGAAAATTTCCTCAACACCCTTAGTGAGCTACCGGTGGGACCTAATGGACCTACAGATTAGAAGCTCCAACGATATGAGATTAATTGGCTAAACTGATTAACCAAGTTAATCAATGTTCGTTAACTTTGGTTCACTCCACTATAGAACCACAGTTGCACTCTTCTCACTGCAGATATATTTTTGTGTCCACGGATATCGACCATCAACAGCAAGTTAGCCCTTCACGTGTGTTGGTACCCCAGCTAGGTCAAATTACCGTTTTACCCCTTGGGTATCTTTTTATCCTTAAGTACCAGTGCTCCTCTAATGAACAACCTGTTTGAGATCCAAGCAACAAACAGAAGTTCCTCTCGTGCCATAGAGAGGGTAGGGCCCATTGTTCAAGACCCAGAGACACCACTTAAGAGAACACACCTCTACGTACCCTAAAGTCGGGAAGGAGTGAATTCCATATTGTAAGACTATGTTCCCAGCTCCCCACTCGGTCTTGTCCCCAAAATGGTAGGTTTATTGAGTCGGCATGCATGCCACTCTCACACGTACAAATCAAAGGACAATCCCTTATGGACAGGAGTCCCGAATCCACTCAGGATTAAGGCCAAGTTGCCTAGGTCATCCTAGTGAAATAGAAACCGAGCTAACTAACGGTGTTACAGTTAGTGGTTAACTATTTCGCGGTCCGGCCTTTGTGCAACCTCATTGCACAGGATACCCCCACTCGCATGTCAACTACATGAACGTGTTGGATCATTGCGTTTGTATCAAAATACAAAGCGGGTCGTATCCATAGTGTTACGAGTATAAGGTACCCAGCCTTATCCCTGTACTATAGACCCTTTAGGCTAAAACTTGAGCATTGATCCCCGTATGTCCCTACATACTAGTTCAAGCCGCATTCTATTAGCCTTGGATGTTTAGTTTATTGGATTAGGGTTAATAAGACAAGATATAATACAAACATAGGAAAAATGAATAATACATCGCTTTAATTAATGTTCGGTCAATCGTACATTTACTATCTACGAGTTTTAGGGCATAAAACCCAACACAGGTATGACGGCTGGAGTTTCTTCTAAACGCATATAACATTCAGGTTGAATAACAATCCTCCCACTACGTCGAGGCATTCTCAACTCTTGAGACTGATGGGCTTGACCAGATTACTGATTATTTAAGGGAGGGATTGAGAGAAATTGTTTAGAGAGTTTTGTGAGCATTTTTGGGGTGATTCGGGCTTGTCACAGGGCTCAAATAGAGGTTTTCCTATGGCGGATCAAGGCGTAAGCAAAGGTTTTATAGTTTTTGAAAAAATTATCGATAATATAATCTCGTTTTGTTATTTTTTCTTTTATTATAAGGTTATAACAAATCTTTATTTTGTTTTGCCTTTTTTTATCTATTATTATATTTGATCGACCCAAACTTCGAAATCTAATAAAATGGAAACGTTCGCGGGCGAATATTTACTCTTTTTATATGTGTTTCGGTTCTCAACCTCGGGATAAGTTCTATACCTTTTTTCATTGTTTATATTATTGTTGTAATACATGTATATGCTGGAAGTAAATCCCAACTTTCGAGTCTTGAATGAGAATATACGATTGAAGGATATTTCGACTATTATTGTTGTGTCCAATTAATGATTATTTAATATAGTGGTTGTAATGCTTTATAAATTTTGGCCAAATTTATACTAATCTGTTACTTAGTGGAAACTAAATGGAGAGAAACTAAGTTAGGACATAGCTCCATTAACTAGACTTAATTGCTCGTAGTGACAAGGAGAGTAGGTTGTTAGGCCTGGAGATCTAAAATGAACAAGACTTAAGACTTAACCAAGTTAATAGCACTAAGGACACTTAGGTTATTAATATGAGTTAACGATCATTAGGGGAAACCGACAGACGATCCTATGTTAACTAAGTAGAACCTAGATCTATAATTAGTGGGCATTGTAATAAGTAGTGAAATATCTAGTAGATTTTATATTGGATTTCAAGACCTGAATTTTCATCCTATCTGTGAACCCTCAGTGTGTGAACCTCTGCTTGATCAACTTTACTGCTTTAATATTTAATTTGTTTGATATAAATTCTGTTTGGGTTGGATTACCTAGATCATGTGCATTCTCTTTAATTTTAGTGTTTAGAATCGGTGTTTGTCTACGTCACGCTACTCCCTGTGGAATACGATATTTGATTTTGGCGCCATTGCCGTGGAGTAATAATTAATTTAGGCAAATTAAGTTTCTGACATTGAGAGGAAAAAGAATGAATGTTAATCTACGTTGAATATAGTTGAGTGTTTAATTTTTCTGAATAGTTTATTTTCTTGTTTGGTGATTTTTGGGCGATGCATGCGAAGGCATAAGGTGGCTAATCTTCTTTCGTTAGATCTTGATGTTGGGTTTAATGTCCTATAAACTCGTAGTTTGTAAATCATTAAACATATTCTATTTTCAATAAAGACGTTATTGAGGTTATTCAGTAAAAGATGTTATTGAATATGTAAATTGCGAATGATTAACCTAAATCCAATAAACTAAGATCCTTGACTATAAAATGAATACTCGAACTATATGTAGGGACATATCGTAGGATCAAGTTCAAGTTTATAGTCAAAATAGTCTATAGTATAAGGATACGGTTGGGTGCCTTATCCTGGTGACACTATGGACGCGGCCCACTTTGTATTAAGTACAAACGATGAGATCCTAAGTCATTCATGTGGAGACATGTGAGTGGGGGCGTCCTATGCAATGAGTTTGCATAAGACAGGACCATGAAACAAGTCATTTTCTCTTTATAACGCCGTTTACTAAAGAAACTGACTATTTCTCATAGATGACCTAAGTAACTCGTTCTTAATCCTGAGTTAACTATGAACTCCTGTCTATACGAGATTATCCTTTGATCTGCATGGGTGAGAGTGGCCAGCATCGCCGACTCAACAAGCCTACCATTTTGGGGATGAGATCGAATAGATAGCTGGGGACATAGTTTTGCAAGACGGAATTCACTCCTACCCAATTCAGGGATAGCAGAGAGGTTGTTCTCTTAAGTACTAACTCCAGGACTTGAATAAGGGGCCCCACCCTCTCGTTGGATCGAGATGGACTTAGGTTTGATTGTTGGACCACAAACCGATTGTTCATTAGAGGATTAGTGGAACTTAAGGAACAAGAAGTACTATAGGGGTAAAACGGTTATTTGACCTAGCTATAGCTACGAACAACCTGTGAAGGAACGACTTACTGAACATGGTTAAATCAAGTGGACGAAAATATATCTATAGTGAGGGGAGTGCAACTATCGAGCTATAGTGGAGTGTCCCGGTAGTTAACGAATGTTGGCCAGCATAGATAATGAGATTAGTCGGCTAGCCTCGAATCGTTGGAGCCCATGATCTATAGGTCCATTAGGTCCCTCTACTAGCTCATATCGGATTAAAGCCTAGAACATATTGATAGGAATCTTTGAATTGTTCAAAATCGGGAAATAGGGAATTATCGTAAAGTTGTGTTCGACACAATAATTTAATTATGAATTAAATTAGAAAATGAGAGATAAGGTATTTAAAATGGTTTAAATAAAATATACATGAATTGAGATTCATATATAAAGAATACACAATAAAAGGATGATTAATTTGATTAATCATTTACAATTTGTGAGGCAAGCTTCAAAATTGAAATTGTGATTAATTTCAATTGAGAATTGAAATTAATATCATTCATGCTGAAAATATAATTGATTTTGAATCAAAAGTAAGTGGAAAAACTTGGAAATCCACTATTGCATGAAGACTCAAAGTGGAATTACACCACATTCATGCAATAGTGCATGTTGTGTTGCTTGAACACCTAGCTTCCACTTTCACCATCAAGACCACCAAGTGTCTTGCATTTTGAAGGTCCTTCTTGCATGGATTCTCTCTATATATAGAGGAAGAATCAAATTGTGGAGATGTACAGCATTTACCTTAATGTTATGCTGCTGAATTTCTTCCTCAATCACTCTCTCATCTCATATCTCCATAGAGCTTGAACCTTCAAGCATTCCCTTCCCATTCCCTATCACTATAGACTCCCACAAGTCGTGCTCGGCCCGGAGAATAGTAGGGAAGACTCTAAAGGTTGTCCAAGAGAAGTTGGAGAAGGAAAACACCACAAGGAGTTCTTCATTTGTGAGCTACAAAGGTTGGTGTTCTCCAAACTCTCTTTTCTGTCTTTTATAGAACATGCATGCTTTAGGAGCAAAATTGAATGTCTTAAGTGCTTTCGATCTTCAATTGCTTCCGCATGTGTTATATGAACACCTTCAATTGGTATCAGAGCATGATTAGAGCACTTAGGTCGTTTTAATTTTGCTGTGGTGGGTATCATTTTGAAATTGAATTTTCTGTGTGCTAAAATGGAAGTGTTCTGGTTTGGCAATTTTTTGAGCTTTCAATTCTTCATGAAATTGTAATTGCTCGGAAATGTAAGAGCGTTAATGTGTGTTCTAGAGTCTGTAATTTTTATAGAGTCATTAGAGTCAATATAGGCTGTAAAATCGAAGCAAAACGGGAGAAGACGCAGCAGAAAACAGCAGCAGAATGCTGCTGTTCGTGATAGCGTCGGGACGCTCTTCAAGTAGCGTCCCGACGCTGATGAAGAAAATTCCAACAGCCCAGATTTTTCCAGATTCTGGTTCGGTTCAGCGGCTGTCCTTGGTCCGGTTCGGTTTGCCTGCAGCTGGTTCAACCCCTATTCACTTATTTGAAGGCCGGTTCACTCCTTGGAGGTTGGTTCGGGTTGGTTCGTGAAGCTCGGGATTGATTCAAGCAATTTTTTATTAATTATTATTGTAATAATGAGTTAATTGTTTGTTTTAAATTGCCAAACCATTCCATTTTAGCTTGATTTAATTTCTCTATGCATTTTGAATGTATGATTTAATTAAATGGATGTATGTGCATTATGAGCATGCCATATAGTTTAAAATCCCACAATAGGAAAACATGATCATGCATTTTTATTTTTAATAAGTGCTATTAATAATTCAAATGCATAAGGGAAATTTCATGATTTATTGATATAATTGTTGTATTAATTTAGGGAGATTCATGCTTGAATGGTTAATTAAAATTGGTTAATTGATATAAAAGTTATATTAATTAAATGATAAAATTAACCTAGCATGAGGTATGGAATTTCCTTAGTATTTGTTTATAAAGTGTTATAATCAAATTGGAAAGCATGTTATAGATTAGATTTATATTTGTTATAAATCACTTAGAAATCCAAAATCTATAACAAAGAAAAGGTGCATGCTCACTTAGTGAGAATGGGCTGTGTCGAGCTTTCAGATGTCCGCACCAGAAGGGATGGTGTCACGATGAGAGAATTTCGTGGTAGGCTTGTGATAGCGAGCAAAAATGTCGCTATTTTAGTCCAAATTTATTAGGCTTTTATGTGCTTTAATAGTGTTTTTAATGAAAATATTTAATGAATTCCGTTATTTGGTCCTTAGGAGCGAAGTTGGTGATTTTGGGAGAAAAAGTGCAAAAAAATGAAGCAAATGAAGCCCAAATCTAAGCATGGATCAAAAGGGGATCCAATGAAGCCAATCATGATAAGAATGCCCAAAAAAAAAGTGAAGATAAGGCCCAAAAATCAGCCCAAACCGAAGCTGGAAATTCTGAAAATTGGGGCAGCGTCGAGACGCTATGCAAGGCAGCGTCGCGACGCTACCCATTTCTTGGGCAACAAGACGCGTGCGTTGCAGCGTCGCGATGCTGTGCAATGTAGCGTCGCGACGCTACCCCCATTCCGGGCCTATAAAAAGGCACCCTTGGGTGCCTCATTTACCATCAATCAATTCATTCTTCAATCCATTCTTTCCTTCCTTTGGCTCCTTTGGAGCCTCTCTCAAGGCTTTCTAGCCTTTTTGAGAGAATTCTTTAGTGGGAAATATTTTGGGGAATTTTGGGGAGCATCTTAGGAAGCTCAAAGGAGTGTTCGGCGGAGCTCTGAGCGCCAAGCGAAGGGTTTTTCGACGGTTTATTCATTTCCTTTTATGCTATTAAATTAGGCTTTCTATTGTAAATGTTGTGGATATTTTAGCTATGTATAGCTAAACCCCAATTTTGGGTCTTGGAATGAAATTATAGTTGAAACGTTGTTTTAATTATCTGTCTCTTGCCCTTTTTCCTAATTATTTGTATGGATGTGCTTAATGCTTTATTAAATCTGGCCGATTGTGTAATGATTTGATCCTTAATGGAAACTCGACAGAGAGAAGTTAGGATAGATCATAATCCATGCAACTAGTTTAATTGCCCGTCGTGACACCGGGATTAGTTGATTAAACTTAGATTTCTAAGATGAATCAGAGCGTAATAATTAATGATTTTTAATGGCGCTAAGGACACTTAGGTTGTTAAAATGAATTAATTGCAATTAGGGGAAACCGACAGGAGAACCTATGTGATTAATGGAGATTCTAGGAGTATAATTAGTTGGGCAATGAGATAGGATAATTATAACAATTGTTTAGCTCATAATTGATTTTCAAGACCCCTCTTCCCATTAAAAGAAATCTCTTTCTCCATATTTTTTTGATCGATCAAATTATTTTCCTGCTTTGAATTTTAAATTTCTCTTATTTGCATGAGTTGTTCCCTAAATATTATTTTGCCTAAGTACTTTTAGTGCTCAAGAGATTTTTGCTTAATTTTCGCTTCGCTTCCCTGTGGATTCGATACTCGGTATTACTACCGTTTTATATTACTTGTGTGACCCGTGCGCTTGCGGTAGCAAATAGCAAACAAGTTTTTGGCGCCGTTGCCGGGGAAGCTTGATTTTTAAGCAAATTAATTTTTCTTGACATAAAAAAGAAAGGGATAAATAGTAATTTAGGTGTAAATATTTTTCTTTTATTTTGTGAATATCATTTGTTGTTGTTTTATTTTGTTTGGTTCTCTTGATTGATTGGGAGTATTGTATGCGAAGGAACAAGGTGGTTAATTTGTTTCCGTTAGATCTTGAAATTGACAGGACTCTTAGATCCATTCGAAGAGAGATAAGATTAGCAGAAGCAATGGCCCACCAAGAGGAAGCTCCCAAGGCAATTAGAGATTTCTTACAGCCAGTTCTTCCCACCGAGAATTCTGGGATTGTCTACGCCCCAATCCAAGCTACAAATTTTGAGTTAAAGACGGGATTGATTCAGATGGCGCGCGATAACTCATTTAAGGGACACCCTTCTGAGGACCCACACTCACATCTGCGATCATTCCTGGAAATTTGTGGGACGGTGAAGATGAACGGAGTTCCGGCCGATGCTATCAGATTGAGGTTATTTCCATTCTCTCTACAGGATAAAGCAAAGGATTGGCTCGAATCAGTCGAGACGGGCAGCATAAGTACATGGGATGAGCTTGCCCAGGCTTTTCTGACAAAGTTTTTCCCGCCTGCTAAGACTACCAAGCTCCGGACTGAAATCGGAACATTTAGGCAGCTTGACGAGGAGCAGTTGTACGAGGCGTGGGAAAGATACAAAGAAATGCTTAGGCGGTGCCCCCAGCATGGATATCCTGATTGGCTTCAAGTACAGTTATTTTATAATGGATTGAATCCCTCCACAAAGACAGTCCTAGACACATCAGCAGGAGGAAGTTTTCTTTCCAAGACAGTGACAGAAGCCAAAGATCTGTTAGAGGAAATGGCGGCAACCAGTTATCAATGGCCAACCGAGAGGGGATCAATTTCAAAGAAGGCTGGATTATATGAATTGGATGAGTCAAGTTCACTGAAGGCACAGCTGGCATCTCTGACCAATGCGCTGAACAAGTTGACTTCGTCTGAGGTGGTCAAGTCCATTTCCACCTTAGCTGAAGGTTATTCGAAGAAGGAAGGTCAGGATGTGGAAGAAGTCCAGTACGTAGGAAATAGACCATTTACGCAAGGAATACCAAACTTCTACCACCCGAATCTGCGCAATCACGAGAACTTCTCATACTCAAATACAAAGAATGTCTTGCAGCCACCGCCAGGTTTTGCGTCATCTAGTGCGCCTGAAAAGAAGAATAACCTGGAGGAGTTGGTGGCTATGTTTGTAAAGGAACATAAAGTTTTGAACGTCAATCTCCAGACAACAGTCAATAACCACGACACAGCTCTGAAAAACATGGAAGTTCAAATAGGACAGATCGCTTCAGCAGTGAATGCCCTTCAAAAGGGAAAATTTCCAAGTGACACTGAGCCTAACCCAAGAGAGCAGTGCAAGATGGTGACACTGAGAAGTGGTAGACAGCTGGAGAACAATTCAGAAAAGAAGAAGGAAGAAGAAAAGAGAAAGGAAGAAGATGAAAGGGCTGAGGCACAAAAAGCCTCCTCTGAAAGGTCCCAACATCCTCCTGACTCTATTGACTTAAATTGTGATTTTTCTAACAATTTTGCAGGTAGAAAAGAAGATAAAAAGCAGGATGGCAGACACAGCAAGAAACTGTACGAGGAAGAAGTGGTTCCATGCAACCACCATGACAAAGGTTCGCACATCAACCCGCCCAGGCGGAGGGGCGAATGTCCAACCTTTGACTACAGGGAGTTACCTTTTCCTCAGCGCTTTAAGAATGTTAAATTAGATGAGCAGTTTCAAAAGTTTCTAGAAATGTTTAAGAAATTGTCTGTGAATATTCCCTTAGTAGATGCCTTGTATAACATGCCTAATTATGGGAAATTCATGAAAGAAATGTTTTCTAGAAAGAAAAGTCTAAAAAAAGAAAATGTTAAATTATCTGAGAGTAGCAGTACCATAGTATCTGGGAAGATGCCTTCTAAACAAAAAGATCCAGGGAGTTTTACTGTTCCCTGCACCATAGGAGAAGCATCTTTCGATAGGGCCTTATGT
This sequence comes from Luffa aegyptiaca, assembly GCA_017139565.1. Lineage (NCBI taxonomy): Eukaryota > Viridiplantae > Streptophyta > Magnoliopsida > Cucurbitales > Cucurbitaceae > Luffa > Luffa aegyptiaca. Next base: position 41,609,785 of record CM029407.1, read on the forward strand.
GATTTAGGAGCAAGTATAAACTTGATGCCCTATTCTGTTTACAGGAGGATCGGTTTAACAAGTATGAAGGACACCGACGTCACTCTCCAGCTTGCTGACAGATCAATTACCCAACCAATGGGTGTTGTGGAGGACGTACTGGTGAAGGTCAACAAGTTTATCTTCCCCGTAGATTTTGTGGTACTAGACATGAAGGAGGACAAGGAGGTGCCCATTATTCTAGGCAGACCTTTCCTAGCTACAGGTAAAGCTGAGATCAGTGTCCACACAGGTAAGCTTACCTTAAACATTGATGATGAAAAAGTTGTGTTTAGTATTTTTGGACAAGATGAGTCTGTATGTAGTTTGCATACATGTTTTTCTATTGGTCCTGAATACTTGACTGACGATGATGAGGAGGTAGAGTTTAATCTTGGCTTAGACTTAGGAGAAGTGCCTATGGATGATGAGGATTTTGATCACAATGCATATTTGAATAATCCTCTGTTTGAGAATGATTTAGAACTGCCTGACTTTGAAAATGAATTAGACTTGCCTGCTTGTGACAATGAAAGATCTGCAGTTGACGATTTACCTTCCTTTGAGAATGAATTAGATTTGCCTGAAATGGATAATTTTGATGATGATATAGAGTTGCCTGACATTGAGAATGAGCATGAAATGAATAAAAAATATTACTTGGTAGATAATTTTGAGTCTGATCGTGATTACACTGAATCTATTGAGTCTGATCTTGACATTCCTGTATGCATGAACCCTGATAATGTTAACACCTTTGATTCGTGTCCTGATGATGTATATAGCATAGAAACTGACCCAGAGGAACTCGAATCTGTGCATAGTATAGAATCTGACCCTGAAGAGCTTGAATTCTTTAATTCTGATAGTGAGTCATGTGATAGCCTAGTTGAATCATTTTTTAATACTGAGTCTGAGGAATCTGAGGAGCATGTAAATGTTTTTTCTGATGAATGGTCTGGCATGATTGATAGGCCATCTTTAGATCCTAGACCGGTAGATATTATAACGCTTGATGACTCTGTTAACAATTGCTTTGTGAATAGAGACTTAGAAAAGAGATTTGACGCAGTTACATATTTTCTGCAATGTTATTATGATAATCTCTTTAGTGATGATGGGCCAGGGGAAAGTTTTTTTTCTCCCCTGTTTGCGGTATGCAACTCGGTGCGTGATTTTTTGCAGAGCCCGGAGGATGATGAAAATTTTTATTTCGAGCCTCCGTAAGCGTGCCGAGCCTCGTCTTGCTAAAGACGTTAAAGAAAGCGCTGCTTGGGAGGCAACCCAAGGATTAAAGTTTAGATAGTTGTTTTTGCGGTAAATAATTTTCTTTGCTTCGTGATCCAATTTTGTTTTGCAGGATCACCTTAAGCAAATCCCAAAATTCCAAGAATCCCATTTTTCTGGATCGAAAGGAAGAGGATAAAGCGCTCCTAGCTCAGGGAAGTCTCAGTATCCCTCTTTATGCTTTACTATTTTAAAAACATTGGGGACAATGTTTAGTTTAAGTTTGGGGGGGAGGCTTCCGCTGTGTTGAGCATATTTGAATTCTTTTGGATGCATGAATAGATAGCCATGATAGCCAGGGATGTGATTTTAGAAATTTTGGGAGAAAATAGTTTATATGTTGTGGAATCTGGGAGCACGGCAGAAATTGTGAAATTTTAAAATTTTTTGATACTTAGTTTTGATGTCTAAAGCATGCAACAGCCTTATCTAATGACGTCTTTGAAAATCTAGATTCTTATTATGATTTTTAAAGTTTGTTGTCACCCCGATAGGATTAGTTTCTAATATTAAGAAGTTCATGCTTGATTGTTCTAAAGAGCTAGGTACAAAAAAAATGTTATGCCTGCTGAGAGAAAAGCAAAAGCAACAAAAGAAAATGAGAGAAAAGAAAAATCTGTTGAAAAAGAAAATTTTTGCTTGCACAAAAGAAAAAGCCTAGGGGTAAAAAGAGCTACCTGCGGTGTGATCAGTTAGGCCAACCAGAGAATAAAATTCGGGTTAAGGGTCCCTGCACCGTAGTGTGAAAGCTAGTACCATTAGATATCAAAATGCAAGTTTGGGGGAGTAGCAAAAGAAAAAGCAAAAGAAAGAGAAAAATCAATTGTGAGTTTTGCTCCCCCATGAAAAAGAAAATGACAGGCACCCTAGTTTCTTTTTTTTTTTTTTTTTTTGCATGATAGAAGGACTCCGACCTATTAGGGGCTCTTAGCCAGTGTAGGGGGAAAACAAATGGAGAAAGCCATAAGACTAATCTAGGTTAGTAAAAGAATCAATAGATAAGTCTTGAGCATGCTATTCATTAATCTTAAGTTCAATCTAGTTTAAGATTTCTTCAAGAGTATGCGGTGCTAGCTTATTCCACTTGCATGTTTTCCATTCTATCTTAAGAATTCCAAAATCATTGAGGCTTTAGCGATTCTATTTCATGCATCTTTAGAATTTATTTTGCTCGGGACTAGCAAAAGCTTAAGTTTGGGGGTGTGATAGCGAGCAGAAATGTCGCTATTTTAGTCCCAATTTATTAGGCTTTTCTGTGCTTTAATCGTGTTTTTAATGAAAATATTTAATGAATTCCGTTATTTGGTCCTTAGGAGCGAAGTTGGTGATTTTGGGAGAAAAAGTGCAAAAAAATGAAGCAAATGAAGCTCAAATCCAAGCATGGATCAAAAGGGGATCCAATGAAGCCAATCATGATAAGAATGCCCAAAAAAAAGTGAAGAGAAGGCCCAAAAATCAGCCCAAACCGAAGCTGGAAATTCTGAAAAATTGGGGCAGCGTCGAGACGCTATGCAAGGCAGCGTCGCGACGCTACCCATTTCTTGGGCAACAAGACGCGTGCGTTGTAGCGTCGCGACGCTACCCCCATTCCGGGCCTATAAAAAGGCACCCTTGGGTGCCTCATTTACCATCAATCAATTCATTCTTCAATCCATTCTTTCCTTCCTTTGGCTCCTTTGGAGCCTCTCTCAAGGCTTTCTGGCCTTTTTGAGAGAATTCTTTAGTGGGAAATATTTTGGGGAATTTTGGGGAGCATCTTAGGAAGCTCAAAGGAGTGTTCGGCGGAGCTCTGATCGCCAAGCGAAGGGGTTTTTCGACGGTCAATTCCTTTCCTTTTATGCTCTTAAATTATGCTTTCTATTGTAAATGTTGTGGATATTTTAGCTATGTATAGCTAAACCCCAATTTGGGGTCTTGGAATGAAATTATAGTTGAAACGTTGTTATAATTACCTGTCTCTTGCCCTTTTTCCTAATTATTTGTATGGATGTGCTTAATGCTTTATTCAATCTGGCCAATTGTGTAATGATTCGATCCTTAATGGAAACTCGACGGAGAGAAGTTAGGATAGATCATAATCCATGCAACTAGTTTAATTGCCCGTCGTGACACCGGGATTAGTTGATTAAACTTAGATTCCTAAGATGAATCAGAGCGTAATAATTAATGATTTTTAATGGCGCTAAGGACACTTAGGTTGTTAAAATGAATTAATTGCAATTAGGGGAAACCGACAGGAGAACCTATGTGATTAACGGAGATTCTAGGAGTATAATTAGTTGGGCAATGAGATAGGATAATTATAACAATTGTTTAGCTCATAATTGAATTTGAAGACCCCTCTTCCCATTAAAAGAAATCTCTTTCTCCATATTTTTTTGATTGATCAAATTATTTTCCTGCTTTGAATTTTAAATTTCTCTTATTTGCATGAGTTGTTCCCTAAATATTATTTTGCCTAAGTAATTTTAGTGCTCAAGAGATTTTTGCTTAATTTTCGCTTCGCTTCATTGTGGATTCGATACTCGGTATTACTACCGTTTTATATTACTTGTGTGACCCGTGCGCTTGCGGTAGCAAATAGCAAACAGCTTACGAGCCTCACCCCGCGGGGTGCACCTTTTTTATGTGCCGCTCAGAGAATATGTGTGAACTGGCCATGAGTGCCAAAAAGAAATCGGGGCACGCTCCCCGTAAGCGGAGGCGAAGAGAATGCCGAAGCTTAGCCGTGTTCTGTTAGAAGATCATCGGGGCCGAGTCCTAAGGTTGGGCGCGAGTTAGGTCCACAGAGAAGAGGGTAGTCTGCAGGCAGTGTGCTTTTTGCCGTGTCTACGTTGCGAGTCTCGGGGCCGAGTCCTAAAGTTGGGCGAACAGTGTAGGTCCGAAAGTGGGATAGCTCGTAGATAGTGTGCAGTTGTTTTGCCTTGCCTATGTTGCGAGTGTCGGGGCCAAGTCCTAAAATTGGGCAAACAGTGTAGGTCCGTGGGTGGGATAGCTCATAGGTAGTGCGCAGTTTCCACATTCGTTCTGATGCACAATATTTCAGCGGGTCCGTCAGCAGCCAGTCCGAAGTCGGATCGTCATCGGGACGATGCCGAGATTAAGTGGGGGAGAGTGTCACAAGCCATCGTGCAAGTGATGTGGATTGTGCTCCCAAGTATGTCATCGAGGACGATGACAGTTTAAGTGGGGGAGAATGTCACAACCATACTAGAAGAGAGTAGGTTGTGACCCTCACTGAGCAGACAGTGAAGTGGTGGCACGTCGAGTGTCGCCCATCGGGCCATGTCAGAGGGCCGAGAGAGAGAAGTGCCATGATGCGATCGAGGAGGAAGATGCATCATCCAACACACCAAGATGAGTGGGCATTGATGTCACAAGAAGGCACGAGCATATTGAGAAGCAACAGTGTCGTCAGACGCGTCAGTGGTATGCTTAATGGGGGTCAGATGGGGCCTCGGGCCATGACCTCGGAAGTCGGGGTTCCGTCGTGAGTTTTGACGAGCGGCTTTGGAGTTAAGTGCATATGAGTGAAGAATGCAAGCCCGCAAAGTTTCGTGTCAATCGGACACCAGACGGGCGCTCCACGTTGGCGTATGACTCCTCGTGAATATGACGTGCAAGGGTGTCAGACCAAATATGCCTCAGAATGCACTATAGGGGGAGGCATGGTGTCAGCTCTCCACCACCCCTGGGCCCTGTGGCCTAAGTGAGCTACCCCATGGCACATGCGTGTGTCATGGCGTGGGCGAGCGTTGCAAGACGAGTGTCTTGGGCGTCTTCCTTTGGGAATGGGTTTCCAAGGACAGTGTCGGGCGGCACGGGTGTGCCGACATTGCGCCCCCGCCCATAGGCTAGAGGTTGCACCATATGGCCGGGCTGCGGCACGCTATACGAAAATGACTCGGCATGACGCGGAAGGGTTCATGCCTCGATATGCCCGGATGGATGGATGTCCGGGAGGCCCCGATCATAAGTAAAGCCCATGGGTTGGTTCTCGAGAAGCAGGTCCCAGCGAGCGGTTAAGTCAGATGACATCCCGAGGCTCGGGGTGGCATCGTGAAGCATCAGTGGAACCCGATAGTTCCCGGTTGGCACGGTATTTGCCCGAAATGTCCCGGTAAGCATTATAATGGCCCGATAAGCCCCATAGGCGTCGAAAAGCCCCGGTAAGCGTTTTAATGCCCCGGTAGGTCAAGGTAAGTGCTGAAATCACCCGATAAGCTCCGGTTGAGCGTTTTAAGGCCGTTTTGACCCCGAGAAGGGTCCGAACACATCCTGGCGAAGTTCCAGATCGATGTAGAAGTGTGTGGGCCGTGTCCTCGAGATAGAGGACGATGAAAAGTGATGCGACGTTGCGTTCAGATGACCTTGGCCTGATGTAGAGGCAAGGTTGAGCCTTGGGACTTGGCCTAGAGTAGAGGCAAGTCGGCTAGAGTCGTGAACGAGTGAAAATACACGTACGGGCGACGTGTATGACCGAATGTATTCCGCTGCAAGACGATTCGAGTTCGGTTAAGGATGGAGAACCTCGCCTAAGGTCTGATGAAGCACCAAAGTCCCACGAAAAAGTTGTGTGGGTTAGAGATGACCCTTAAGGCTGGCCATGGTCGCGTGTAAGATCATGGCGCCGCACGGTTGAAAAGGTACGACTGTGACACACGGCACGAGAAGGACGAGACCTTCGAGTTTCTCACCGGCGATCGTGAACCAAGAACCTGACGCTTAAACTCCTTCTTCCTCGACAATGCCGGCAACCTCGAGGGAGAATCCGAGTTCGTCTCAACCACAGAGGTCCACGCGCGCCAATGTCGTCCATAAAACCCAAAAACCCATAACTCAACAATTCAGAAAACGCTCGCGAGAGTGGTTTTCAATGATCCGAGAAATGAGAGCTCAAAGACGTGTTGCTCTTGAAGAAGAAGCGAATAGGCGAGATGAAGAAGAAGCCACCAAGGCAGCAGGAAGCTCTCGGCAAGGAGAAGCTTCAACGGGTAAACATTCTGAACCTTCGACTAACCCCTCTTAGTGTTGGAGGAACAAACCATTCGTTACCTACAGTGCAAGGAGGAGGAGTCCTAAGAAAGTTGTGTCCGAGAAACCACTTGTTACCGAGCCCCTTGAAACCACAAGAATGCCCCCAGATATGTTCGAGGACATAATTCGCCAAGCTGTGGCAAAGGCTCTTGTGATTTCCGAAGGCTAAAAGGCTGAACAAGAAGCCTTGAGGGAAATTGAGGTCGAGAAAGAGATGGAAAATCAGCACATGAGGGACGAAGATGAGTTTTCGAGAAAAAGAGATCTTGAAGAATAAAATAAAAAAGAAGAGGAAAGGCAAGAAGCCGAGAAGGCCTTAGAATCTTTCTATATATTCTCCTTATTTGCTATGGACAAGGGGAGTCAAATTTGAGAGAATGTAGCCGTAATTTCGACTAGAAACCTTCTGTGGGAGTTGAAGCAAAGCCTAAGAGCGGGAACCAAGCTTGAAAGCGTGGAGATCGTGACGGGGACGTGCCGGTTTCAACGATTTCGAGTGTTTTCCTTCCTTTTCCTTGTCTTTAGTTAGTTTTCATGACTTTATCATGCTTAGTTTATATCGTAACGCCATGTATGGGTAGCTAAGCTTGTTTCTTTGGGATTGATGTAGTCATTTATGTTTGTGGATTGATTTGTGGGATGGTTTTGTGCAATGGTTTTATGTATGCAATCATGTTTGAAGGCTTTCAATTACTTGTCCATTATTTAAATGATATAAGTGTTGAATATTGCTTGGGAGAGGGTGTTTAACATAGACATATTTAAGATTGCATAACTAAAGTAGAAATTCTAAGCTCGTGACGGAATTTAGAATAACCTTAGAATTGGCAAATGAACTAAAAGTCTTGCATGTTAATGAACTTAGATATGGACATCAAGTTTATTAGATGCATGAGAATCAATTATGCTCGGAAGAGATAGTTGTGATAAAAGGTTCCTAGGCTCATAAAATAAATGCATGTTACAATGCATTCCCTTAAATTAATCCTAAACTAAACTGACGAAATCAATTCCCCAAGAATTTTTTCAATTGAATCTCACATCTTTAAATTGCATCACCTTTGTTTTCTAAACTTTATTAATTTTCGGTTCCTAAATAAAATTGAGCAAAATTATTACTTGACCCGTGCACTTGCGATTCGAACAGTCCACATCAAGTTTTTGGCAGCGTTGCCAAGGATTTGCATATTTAGTTGAATTAATTTTGTGACAAAATTGTTTGGTCTTAATTTAGGGTGTATTTTTTTTTTAGGTAGATTGCATTTTTTCCATATTTGTTTTTTTTTTCTATATTTGTTTTTGCTATTTAGTGTCTTTCTTATTTGTGTATTCTTTTTCCCTATTTGTTAGTTTCATTATTTGCTTTTATATTTTCGTTTCTTTTTAATTTGAGCTTTTCCTTGTTGGTAATTTTTATTGATTGGTATTTTCCATTTTTTGCTTTTTTATTGGTTAATAATTTTTTTTTCTAGAATATATTTTCCATACTTAGTTTTGTTGTTTTCTTTTATAGTTACTTTCATTGTTAGGCTAGTTTAGATTGTGTATGCAAAGGAATAGGGATTTGGCCTTAGTACCGTTGGACCTCGATATAGAAAGAACAATTCATAAGTTTCGAAGAAAAACTAGAGAATCTATCCAAATGGCCGACCCTAATCCACATGACAAGCCCAAGCCCATTGGAGACTACTTTCAGCCTAATTTTCAAGGGCAACAGTCGGGGATTGTTTATGCCCCGATTAATTTTAACTGCACGAACCGCTGCGAACTGTTCATGTCGTGCACATTCACGTACAATTTGTCTACTAAATTCTCTTTCTTTAGGGACACCACCACAAGTAGAACATCGACTATTAATCTTGTATTATTTGAGATCACGATGGTGGGATCAAAGTCTTGAAAGGGAATATTTACAGCAGTTTCTTTTCTGTGTTCTTCTTTTGAGAGTGAGATTTTTGAGAGAATGGAGCAAAAACAGAAAAACATCCACAGGTCTTCACCTCTGTCTTTTGTTTTAACGTGATATAGTGGGATATTGGAAAACAACTTCCAGCAACTACTGGGAGTTGTGTTTTGAGTAAAATTAATTGTAATCATTTAAAACTAATTTAGTTTAATTAATTAAACTTATAATTAAATGAAATTTAATTATTAATATCATTTAAATCATATTCAAGTGATTTTCCCACATATCCTATGGTATTAATTTAACTTAATTAAATCATATTTGATCAAATTAAATTAATCAATTAATTAATTCATAATTAATTGATCACTAAATTAAATATCTCACATTTAATTATGTTCATATTTGAATCAAATTCAAATGCATTCTCTCATATATAATAGTTTTAATATGAATCCCTAGTAGTATTAATTTTAACCTATAATTCAATATGAATCTAATTCATATTTTAATATTCGAACCCAACCTTCAAATAATTAATTCTCTCATAAATTAATTTTGAATTATATCCAAAATTAATTTTATTATAAAGTTTAATTCACTAAATAAACTTATACCATAATGTATCTCTATGCACTATATTAATTGTATCAAATACAGTTGACTTAAATTCTCTTAATATTCAAGACTAATTAATCTTAGTACTTGTTACGAGCTAGCAGGTGGACCTAATGGACCTACAGATCAGAAGCTCCAACGATACGAGATTAACTGGCTAAACTCATTAACCAAGTTAATCAACATTCGTTAACTGTGGATCACTCCACTAAAGACTCACATCTGCACTCTTCTCACTGTAGAATATTTTTGTGTCCATGGATATCGACCAATACAGTAAGTCAATCCTTCACGAGTGTTCGTAACACCAACTGGGTTAAATTATCGTTTTCCCCTGGGTTACCTCTGGATCCTTAAGTACCACTGATCCCTCTAATGAACATGTTATTTTGGGTCCAACCCCTAAACAGGAGTTCCTCTTGGGCCAGGAGAGGACGTCGCGCCTTTGCTCAAGCCGCGGTATAAACCCTTGAGAGAACACACGTCTACTTACCCAAATAGGGGAAGGAGTGAATTCCATCTTGAACTCTTATCTTCCCAGCCCCCATTCGGTCTTGCCCCTGAAATGGTAGGATTATTGAGTTGGCAGGCAAACCACTCTCACCAATACAAATCTAAGGACAATCCCTCCTAAAAAGGGGTTCATAACAAAGTCATGATTGAGATTGAGTTACCTAGGTCATCCTATTGAAATAAAAACCTAAACTAGTCAACGGTGTTACATCTAGTGGTTACTATTTCGTTGCCCGGTCTTATGAAAACTCTTTGCATAGGATATCCTGAGTTCTTGTCCCCTACATGGATGCTTTAGATCAATGCATCTATATCGAATACACGGTGGGTCGTATCTTTTAGTGTCACCAGGGTAAGGTACCCAACCTTATCCCTATACTATAGACCATTTAGGTTGTTACTTGAACACCGATCCCCGTATGTCCCCACATACTAGTCCAAGTTTCATTTAAACAACCTTGGATCTTAGTTTATTGGATTTAGAGTTTATTAATGCAAATTCGATTATTCAATAACTGAATTACTAAATCACTCAAATAACATTTTATAGAGATCGATTAATTTGTTTCATATACCATCTACGAGTTTTAGGGCATATAACACAACAAATTTAAATACTGCACGTATAAATATGAGATTCATATTCAAATGATCGATTTTTTGAGAAGTCGGTATGCATGCAAAAATGATTAATTTAATAATTTATAATAAATTAATATAATTAATTAAATTGTTTAATTGATTATTTAAAATTTTATATTATTTAAATAGAATTATTAGAATAAAGTTTATTTAATATTAATTTTAAAATTCATTTAATTTTGATTTTGAGAAAGTCAAAATTAAAAGAGTTTTGGGAGGTGGAGTGCTTTGTGACTCAAACCCAAGTGTCTAACTCATGAGTTATGAAGTTCGCAGTTATTGCTAGAAGACCAAATTTTAACCTTAGTTCGACATCGAACCTTCGTGTTTGTAAAGATTTCACCCTATTTCCACCTTGTAAATGGAGTGTACAGTGTCGTAAGAACTCTAGAAGGACTGGATAAAGAGAAAAACCCCTAGTTTTAGGTATTGCACATTATTTTTCAACACCTTATTCTTTTCATTATTTCTTGTACTTAACGTTTACTTATTCAATGCAAAGTTATTTGTTTGCACTTTTATCCATCATGCGTAGCTAAATTCCACTGAGGGTTTCGGTTTACTGAATTCTCTTGTGGATGGAATGGCTTGAAAGTTTTTTGTTTACCTAAGCTTCATGTATCCATGTCATCCTTTGTTGATTGTTATTCTAATCTTGTTGAATTTAACTTGATAACTTACATTTAGGACGCTATGTGAGTTTGGTACCGAAAGTGTCAAACAAAATCGGTTTTCATAAAAGTGATATATGAGAAAGCGCTCGAGAGAGTGTATTTGCTGTTATAGGGGATTGTCGCTTATGATAACTATAGGGTTATAGGTTGCATGCATGAATCATCTACGTTGGAGTCGAGTCACATAAATGTGCATAACGATACTCGTTTTGTCTTTCTAACGGTTTTTGGGAGCAAGGCCAAACAGGAACTAAATATGATCCAATGCATATCTAGACTTAGGTTGAATCAATCTATTGTTAGAGTTATTCGCCCTTGGGCTGAAGCTTTACTGAATTCTTCGCTTTTATTATTGATTGTTTATTCTTTTTACTGTTTGCTTTATTATCTTAAAAACTGCAACATCAATTAGTTTTTCTTGGTTACCTACTTAGCATATTAAAAGCAGTTTCTTCCTCAAATTTCCATTTAACTAGTCCTTGTGGGATCGATACTTTTGGAATACTTCAAGAGTTTGTATTACTACATGCGATAGTGTAGACTTGGGCTTAGCTTGATTGAATTCATCCTTAATTGTTATTTTTCCATCTTATTCCTACCTTCATCCTTAATCTAATCGCATTTCCAGGACCTAAAAGTGAAACTAGTTGTTGTTTGTTTTAAATTGCGATTTAATTGCGACCGCATTTCTACGTTATGATAATATAACTACGGTTTGCAGTTTCCTTTGTAGGTTGAAGTTTGTGCATGAGCAAAGAGTATCATCTCTTCGAGCTAGATCCTGAGATATAAAGAACATTTCATCGTCGTCGTAGAGGGCAAAGGAGAAAGAAGAAGGAACAACGGGTGTTGATCTCACAGGAATATCTTGAAGCGAAGCTACTTATATTCAATAATTTCTAATGGATTCGCCAGAGTCAATCCTCCTGTTGACCAACAAAATGATGAAATGAACAAAAATGGTGGGAGAATACCTCCACCACTACCAGTTCCACTCGTGTCACTAATGGAAAATTTGATCAATATTCCAAAATATCGAAATGGAGCAATAAGTGATTATACCTTACCGGTTTTTCAAACTCTAAACCCATGAATACCCGAGTCACCGATAGAAGCACCACAGTTTGAGTTGAATCCAGTGATGTTTCAGATGCTCAAAAATATGAGCAAGTTTTCAGCCCTTCCAAGCTAAGATCCTCATAAGCATATTAAAGAGTTTTTAAGAATTTGTAGTTCATTTCAAGTTACAGGAGTTCAAGAAGATACATTGAAACTTCAACCTTTTGTTTTCTCATTATAGGGAGACGCAGAGGCGTGGTTGGATTCATTTCCACCAAACTCCATCACATCCTGGAATGATCCAGTAGAAAAGTTCTTAGAGAAGTCTTTTTCCATCCAACAAGAAAGTAAAATGTAGAGCGGAGATTGTAGCTTTTAGAAAATCCTATAATAAGCCTTTGGATATTGCATGAGAGAGATTTCAGAAGTTAGTTTGAAAGTGTCCTTATCATGATTTGCCTTCTTGCATCATCCTCAAGCATTTCTATAGTGGGCTTGATCAAGGTTAGCGAGTTTGTTATGAAAAGAAAGAGTTTATTGAAATAAGAACAATGACAGGTTAGCGAGTTTGTATTGATTATCCCCGACTTAACAAGGTGACAAGGAAAGATCATTTCCCATTGTCGTTCATAGATCAGATGCTAGATAGATTGACGGGAAAGGATTATTATTGTCTCATTTACGGATATTGGGGATACAATCAAATTTCAATAAACACAGAACATCAAGAGAAGGCAACATTTACATGTCCATACTTAACGTTTGCTTTATGTGGGATGCCATTTGAACTATGCAACGCTCTAGCTTCCTTTCAAAGGTGCATGATGGCAATCTTTTCGGACGTGGTAGAACCAACATTGGAAGTTTTGATGGATGATTTATCTGTCTTTGTAGAGACTTTTGCAAGTTGTTTTAAGTATTTCTACCAGATGTTCAAGTGATGTGTAGAGACAAAACATGTGTTGAACTAGGAACAATGCCATTTTATCGTACGAGAGGGTATAGTCATTTGGATATTAGATCTCCAGAAATGGGATAGAAGTGGACAAGGCGAAGATAAAGCTTATATCCAAGCTTCCTCATCGTAAGAAAGTGTGAGTGTTAGACGTTTCTTAGGCCGAGTAGGTTTCTATGAAAGATTTATCAAATATTTTTCCAAAGTATCAAAACTTTTGTGCACGTAACTTGAAGTTGATAGACCATTCAAATTTGACAAAGAATGTGAACAATCTTTCAATATTTTGAAGGATGCACTTAGTTCAGCACCAGTCATGATTAAGCTATATTGGACTCGACCATTTGAATGAATGTGTAATCCCAATGATTTTGCTGTAGGAGAAGTTTTAGGATAAAAGAAAGACAAGATTGTTCAACCAAATTACCACATGCAAGCAAAATTTTCAAACAAGCATAGTTGAACTACACTCTGACTTAGAAGGAATTAGTAGTATTAGTTTATGATTTTGACAAGGTTTAGATCTTACCTAGTTGGAGCTAATGTTTTGGTTGCATTGACCATTCAGCTCTCTATCACTTATTAGCAAAAAAGGATGCCAAACACCGTCTCATCCTTTGGTTTTCCTAATACAAGAATTTGACGTCGAGGTCCAGGATAGGAAAGGGACAGTGAACCAAGTTGTAGATCATTTGTCAAGGCTTGGGGAAGAGGCATAAGTGGAAGGGAGGTTGGAGATTCATGAAGCATTTTAAAATGAACAGTTATCAGCGGTGAAAACAATCGAGACTTCATTGTTTGAAGACTATGTTAATTATCTAGTCAGTGGACTTAAACATCCTGAAGCAACACCTCAACATATGAAAAAGATTTTAAAAGATGTGAAAGAATATTATTGGGATGAAACTTATTTGTATAGGCTTGGACCAAACTATATACTTTGAAGATGTGTGACTGAGGAAAAAGTGCCATATATTTTAGAAGCTTGTAACAGATCAGCTCCATTTGGAGGGCACTTTGTTGGTTTGAAAACTGTAGCGAAAGTCCTACAAAGTGGGTACTTTTCGCCACGTCTTTTTAAAAATTCCCACCTATTTGCAAAGAACTATGACCAGTGTCAAAGAATAAGAAACTTAACCGCCAGAAGTGAGATATCACATAACTTTATACTCGAAGTGAGATACCATCTAACTTTTCGATGTGTGGGGCATAGATTTCATGGGCTTGTTTCCTCCGTCCTTTGGGAATATCTACATTCTACTTCTTCTTTCTACTTTCAGTGGGCTGTGTATCTAAATGGATCGAAGCTGTAGCTGTAGGGATTAAAACCCTTACGATGCAGAAACTCAAACAAAACAACGATCGAAATACCGATATGTTAGCAATTAATCTACAGCAGTAATTCAAACATAAACATATTGTATTAAGTCTATAAAACATGCTGATTTTTAATAAAAAAAAAACACTCTAGATATAATCTAAATATTGATCCTAATGATCAAAGGATGTCAGGTACTTACTACCATCGAGGTCTTGATCAAATTCGCCAATTTTTGATCCCTTGCTCAAAATTCCAACAACCCCTTTTTCACCTTTTGTTGGAAAGATCTCCACGAAACACCACCACAGGATGACACCGGTATTCTCTGATCGCACAAAACACCACCATAGGGAGAGGGAGACTTTTCAAGAACTGAACGCACGATCAGGTAACTGGTCTAATCAATTACCTGATATTTTAATTTTAAATAAAATTAAAATAAATTGTAATTTAATTAATTAAATTAATATAATCTAATTTAAATTATATTTAATTAGATTATTCATTTAATGATTATTAAATGAGCTTCCCTCTTTTACCCTATAGTTTTAATATCATTTAATTAAATAAAATTTAATTAAACTAAATTAAAACTTATAATTAATTAATTCAAAAAATCAATTAATCATAAAATTGAATATCACATATTCTATTACTTTCCTCACATATACTATAGTATTAATGTGCATGTAATGCACATTAATTTTAACCTATAGTTTAAATATGAATCCAATTCATATTAAATTTTCCTGAGTAAATTTTCCTCAACACCTTATATGAGTTACCGGTGGGACCTAATGGACGTACAGATCAAAAGTTCAAACGATATGAGATTAATTTGCTAAACTCATTAACCAAGTTATTCAATATTTGTTAACTGTGGTTCACTCCACTGTAGAACCACAACTGCACTTTTCTCACTGCAGATATATTTCTATGTCCACGGATATTGACCAATAATAACAAGTCAGTCCTTAACGTGTGTTCGTAACCCCAGCTAGGTCAAATTACCATTTGACTCCTCGGTTACCTCTACATCCCCAAGTCTCAATGCTCCTCTAATGAACAACCTATTTGAGGTCCAACCAACAAACAGAAGTCCCACTTGTGCCATATAGAGGGTAGGGCCCTTTGTTCAAGACCCAGAGACACCACTACTTACCCTAAAGTCGGGAAGGAGTGAATTTCATCTTGTGTGATTATGTTCCCAGCTTCCCACTCGATCTTGTCCCCAAAATGGTAGGCTTATTAAGTCGGTGTTCATGCCACTCTCACCAATATAAATCAAAGGACAATCCCTCGTGAACATGAGTCTATAATCCACACAGGATTAAGACTAAGTTGCCTATTTCATCCTAGTGAAATAGGAACATAACTAGTCAACGGTCTTACAGCTAGTGGTTAACTATTTCGCGATCAGGTCTTATGCAAACTCATTGCACAGGATACCCCCACTCGCATGTCCCCTACACGAACGCGTTGGATCATTGCGTTTGTATCCAAATACAAAGCGGGTCGTCTTTATAGTGTCACCAGGATAAGGTACCCAGCCTTATCCGTATACTATAGACCCCTTAGGTTGTAAATTGCTAGTTCAAGTCTCATACTAACAGCCTAGGATGTTTAGTTTATTGGTTTAGGGTTATATAGGCAAGATTACACAATACAAAATAAATGAATAATATATCATTTTATTAATGTTTTGTCAAATGTTACATTCACTATCAACAAGTTTTAGGGCATATATCCCAACAGTAGCTACATCATCCAATGATACGAAAATGGTGAAAAGGTTTTTTTTTATTAAGAATATCTTTACGAGATTTGGGACCCCTAGATTTGTTATAAGTGATGAACGTATGTGATGGGTGTACCACAAGTGTACGGTTGCCACAAGTAATATAGTGATTTTGAGTTTAGAGTATCGTCTCCACAGTGATTGGATTTATTCAATTAATTACTGCGAATAATCTTTTTTTGCTTTGTTTATAGAACAAAATATAATGTCAAAAAGAATGACAACAAGCTAATCTAGAAAGCAAAAGATAAATGGAGACACAATTTGGAGGGATAATTTTAGAGTGTTGATTTCATTAATTGAACCTTTAATGACTTGATCAATTAGGCAATTGGGATTAATTAGTCATTAAATTCATAATTCTAGAAGCTTGATGATAGCATGCATAAATGCTATCATTTCATCCGTAGATTTAAGAGTTTTTGTTTGGTTTTATTGTGGACTTAATGTCCAATTATGTAATTTCAACAATTATGCCCCGGAGGAGCTTTATCATAAATTTTGGAGGAAAAGACAAAACTTGGTATCAGAGCAGTTAGCTCCATGCGAAACGAGGCATGGTAGTTAGTGCTAAGAAGAAACTAGGAAGTAAATAGTTAGACGTTGGGTCAGTTCAGATAGAACTAGCGGAGTATGGTCCGAGTATTATTGAGAGTGAGTCCAGTCAGGACTAGAATGTGGGTATAAGTTTAGTATCATGCATCTAAGTTAAGTATCTATTGCATGTCTGATGTGTTGATATGTTATAGGAGTCATGCCACCACGTACCAGCAGACGACAGAGGCAGAATCAGGACGGGACGCAGGATCCTACCCAAAGTCATTCTGAAAGGGGATCCAGTACCCCGAGAGGTTAGAATGAGGCAGGGAGTGAGCGATTTGCTAGATCTGCACATGAGATCGGTAGGCAAGAGAGAGCAGGGCCTAGTGATCCGGAAAAGACGTATGGGATTGAACGGTTGAAGAAATTAGGAGCCACAGTGTTTGAGGGTTCCACGGACCCAGCTGACGCCGAGGTCTAGTTAAATATGCTGGAGAAATGCTTCGATGTGATGAGTTGTCCGGAGGAGCGAAAAGTCAAATTAGCCACATTCCTTTTGCATAAGGAGGCGGAGGGATGGTGGAAGTCTATTATAGCCAGGCGCAGTGATGCACGTACGTTAGATTGGCAGACATTCAGAGGCATATTTGAGGAAAAGTACTACCTCACCACATATTGTGAGGCGAAGAGAGATGAGTTTCTGGAGCTGAAACAAGGGTCACTTTCAGTGGCCGAGTATGAGAGAAAGTATACCTAGCTTTCACGGTATGGTGAAGTGATTGTGGCATCTGAGAGTGACAGGTGTCGCATGTTTGAGAGAGGGCTACGTTTTGAGATACGTACCCCAGTTACCGCTATTGCCAAGTGGACGGATTTTTCCCAGCTAGTAGAGACTGCTTTACGTATGGAGCACAGTATTATAGAGGAAAAGTCGACTGTGGAGCCTAATCGTGGAGCTCGAACAGCTAGTGGTTTCCGAGGTCGTGAGGAACGGAGGTTCACACCTGAAGTGAATGTTTCAGGCCGTCAATACTTCAAGCGTCGATCTAGTGGCCAGTTATTGAGGCAGATGAGTTCGGGTAGTGCCTATCAGAGGCAGAGTCAGAGAGCCCCCAGTCAGTCTACGAGTTCAGTAGCAAGACCGCGGACGGGTCATGAGTCCGTTGCTAGTGAATCCAGGAGAACCCCATGTGTAAGTTGTGGCAAGAATCATCGGGGTCAGTGTATTGTTCGCGCCGGTGTGTGTTATCAGCGTGGACAACCAGGGCATTTGAAGAGGGATTGTCCACAGTTGAGGGCAGCAGTTCAGAGGGACTAGGGAGTTGAGTCCCACACAGTTGAGCAGCCGAGAATCTTAGCAGGCGCAGGAGAAGGCACTAGTGGTGCAAGGCAAAAGGGAGTTGTGGGGAGACCTAGGCAGCAGGGAAAAGTCTACGCCATGACTCAACAGGAAGCAGGGGATGCACCAGATGTGATCACTGGTACGGTTTTGCTTTGTAATGTACCTGCACGTGTTTTATTAGATCCAGGTGCTACGCATTCCTTTGTTTCTAGTATGTTTTTAACTAAGCTGAATAGGATGCTAGAGCCTTTATCTGAGGAGTTAGTCATATACACACCAATTGGCGACGTTTTATTAGTCGATGAAGTGTTACGTGATTGTGAGGTTGTAGTAGAAGGTCTCTGTATGTTAGTGGATCTTCTTCCCCTAGAGTTGCAGGCCTTGGATGTAATTTTGGGAAAGGATTTCTTATTCACTCATTATGCTTCTATGGATTTCCATAAGAAGGAAGTGACTTTTAAGAAACCAGGTTTGACTAAAGTAGTTTTCAGAGGTGAGAGGAAGATTATTCCTACGAGTTTAATTTCAGCTTTGAAAGGTGAGAAGTTGTTGAGGAAAGGTTGCACAACGTTTCTTGCACACCTAGTAGAGGTGCAAGAAGAAAAGCTGAAACCAGAAGATGTTCCTGTGGTGAACGAATTTCTTGATGTTTTTCCAGCTGATCTATCGAGTTTGCCACCTGATAGAGAGGTGGAGTTCACTATTGAATTGTTACCAGGAACAACACCTATTTCACATGCACCATACAGAATGGCTCCGAGCGAGCTTAAGAAGCTGAAGGTGCAGTTGCAAGAACTAGTTGATAAGGGATTCATCAGGCCTAGTGTATCACCTTGGGGAGCTCCAGTGTTATTCGTGAAGAAGAAAGATGGTACCCTGAGAGTATGCATTGATTACAGGCAGTTAAACAAGGTCACGATACATAACAAGTATCCTCTACCACGCATTGATGACTTGTTTGACCAGTTAAGGGGAGCAGCAGTGTTCTCTAAGATTGATCTGAGGTCAGGATACCACCAGTTGAAGGTTTGGGAATCAGATATTCCTAAGACAGCCTTCAGGACGAGGTATGGGCACTATGAGTTTTTAGTAATGCCATTCGGTTTAACGAATGCGCCAACAGTTTTCATGGACCTCATGAACAGGATCTTCCATCAGTATTTAGATCAGTTTGTGATAGTGTTCATCGATGACATACTAGTTTACTAAATTCAAGGAAAGCCCATGAGGAACATCTAAGGATTGTTCTACAGACACTACGTGATAAAAAGTTGTACGCTAAGTTCAGCAAATGTGAGTTCTGGTTGAATCAAGTGGTGTTCTTAGGGCATGTAGTTTCAGCGGACGGAGTTAGTGTTGATTCGCAAAAAGTGGAAGTTGTTGTCAACTGGGAGAGACAAGCTAGTGCAACAGAGGTGCGTAGTTTCCTCGGCCTGGCCGGATACTACAGACGTTTTGTTGAGGATTTCTCACGATTAGCACTACCCTTGACAGCTTTGACAAGGAAGAATGCTAAGTTTGGGTGGTCGGATAAATGCGAACAAAGTTTCCAGGAGTTGAAGAAGAGATTGGTGACATCACCTATTCTGACAGTTCCTGTAACAGGGGAGGGGTATGTGATCTATTGTGATGCTTCGAGGCAAGAATTAGGTTGTGTGCTGATGCAGGAAGGAAAGGTAATAGCTTATGCTTCAAGGCAGTTGAAGAAGCATGGGTGTAATTACCTTACCCATGATCTTGAGCTAGCAGCAGCTGTTTTAGCACTAAAGATCTGGAGACATTATTTATTCTGTGAGAAGTGCCACATTTTCACAGATCATAAGAGTCTGAAGTATATCTTTGATCAGAAAGAGCTGAATCTAAGGCAGAGGCGATGGCTAGAACTGATCAAAGACTATGACTGTACCATAGAATATCATCCAAGTAAGGCTAACGTGGTAGCAGATGCGTTAAGTAGGAAGTCGAGACTTCCGAAGAGTGCCTTGTGTGGTATTCGAGCAAGCTTGCTAAGTGAGTTAAGAGGTTTCAAGGCATTATGACTGCAGAAAGCTCAGGGAGTCTTTTAGCTCAATTTCAGGTTAGGTCCTCTCTAGTAGCAGATATTGTGAGAAGACAGCCAGAGGATAGTAACTTACAGAAAATGCTTGCAAAGTCCAGGCAAGGCCCAGAGGCAGAATTTGAGCTGAGAGCAGACGAAGCCATAGTTAAGCAAGGAAGACTATGCGTTCCGAATATTAGTGAGCTTAAGAGTGCTATACTAGAGGAAGCTCACAGTTCAGCTTACGCTATGCATCCAGGAAGCACCAAGATGTATAGAAATCTGAAGAAAACTTATTGGTGGCCTTGAATGAAGCGAGAGATAGCCGAATATGTCGATAGATGTTTGATCTGCCAATAGGCTAGACCAGTGAGACAGAGGCCAGGAGGACTCCTTAATCCACTGCCAATGCCGGAGTGGAAGTGGGAGCATATTACCATGGATTTTCTGTTTGGATTACCTCGTACTTCCAGTGGACATGATGGTATATGGGTAATAGTGGACAGACTCACCAAGACAGCACGGTTTATACCGATTAAAGCGACGTCTACACTAGATCAGCTAGCTAAGTTATACGTCGACAAGATTGTAAGTCAACATGGAGTGCCAGTGTCCATAGTTTCAGATAGGGATCCGAGGTTTACTTCTAAGTTTTGGCCTAGTGTGCAAAAAGCAATGGGAACAAAGTTGAAGTTCAGTACTGTTGGGTTTAATGTCCTATAAACTCGTAGTTTGTAAATCATTAAACATATTCTATTTTCAATAATGACGTTATTGAGGTTATTTAGTAAAAGATGTTATTGAATATATAAATTGCGAATGATTAACCTAAATCCAATAAACCAAGATCCTTGACTATAAAATCAATACTCGAACTATATGTAGGGACATGTCGTAGGATCAAGTTCAAGTTTATAGTCAAAATAGTCTATAGTATAAGGATACGATTGGGTGCCTTATCCTGGTGACACTATGGACGCGACCCACCATCTATTAAGTAAAAACGATGAGATCCTAAGTCGTTCATGTGGAGACATGCGAGTGGGGGCGTCGTATGCAATGAGTTTGCATAAGACAGGACCACGAAATAAGTCACTGTCTCTTCATAACGCCGTTTACTGAAGAAACTGACTATTTCTCATAGATGACCTAGGTAACTCGTTCTTAATCATGAGCTAACTATGAACTCCTGTTTATACGAGATTATCCTTTGATCTGCATGGGTGAGAGTGGCCAGCATCGCCGACTCAACAAGCCTGCCATTTTGGGGATAAGATCGAATAGATAGCTGGGGACATAGTTTCGCAAGACAGAATTCACTCCTACCCATTTCAGGGATAGCAGAGAGGTTGTTCCCTTAAGTACTAACTCCAAGACTTGAACAAGGGGCCCTACCCTCTCGTTGGATCGAGAGGGACTTAGGTTTGATGGTTGGACCAGAAACCGATTGTTCATTAGAGGATTAGTGGAACTTAAGGAACAAGAAGTACTATAGGGGTGAAACGGTTATTTGAGCTAGCTATAGCTACGAACAACCTGTGAAGGAACGACTTACTAAACATGGTTAAATCAAGTGGACAGAAATATATCTATAGTGAGAGGAGTGCAACTATCGGGCTATATTGGAGTGTCCCGGTAGTTAACGAATGTTGGCTAGCTTTGATAATGAGATTAGTCGGCTAGCCTCGAATCGTTGGAGCCCATGATCTATAGGTCCATTAGGTCCCTCTACTAGCTCATATCGGATTAAAGCCTAGAACATATTGATAGGAATATTTGAATTGTTCAAAATCGGGAAATACGGAATTATCATAAAATTATGTTCGACACAATAATTTAATTATGAATTCAATTAGAAAATGAGAGATAAGGTATTTAAAAGGGTTTAAATACAATATACATGAAGTGAGATTCATATATAAAGAATACACATTAATAAGATGATTAATTTGATTAATCATTCATAATTAGTGGGGTAAGCTTCAAGATTAATTGTCATTGTTGATTTCAATTTATAATTGAAATTAAAACAAGAAATGCACAATTAATAATCTGATTTTGAATCATTTGTTAGTGGAGAAAGTTGGAAATGCACTCATGCATGAAGACTCAAAGTGGAATTACACCACATTCATGCAAAGGTGCATGTATTGTTGCTTGAACACCTAGCTTCCACTTTCACCATCAAGACCACCATGTGTCTTGCATTCTGAAGCCCTTTCTTGCATGGATTCTCTCTATAAGTAGAGGAAGAATCAGATTGTGCAAAGGGACAACATTCATCTTAGTGTTATGCTGCAGAATTTCTTCCTCATTCACTCTCTCATCTCATATCTCCATAAAGCTTGAACCTTCAAGTATCCCCTTCCATTTCCCTATCACTATAGACTCCCACAAGTCGTTCTTGGCCCGGAGAATAGTAGAGAAGACTCTAGAGGTTGTCCAAGTAGCATAGGAGAAGAAAACACCACAAGGAGTTCCTCATTAGTGAGCTACAAAGGTTGGTGTTCTCTAAACTCTCTATTCTGTCTTTTCTAGAACATGCATGCTTTAGGAGCAAAATTGAATATCTTAAGTGCTTTCGATCTTCAATTGCTTCCACATGTGTTATATGAACACCTTCAATTGGTATCAGAGCATGATTAGAGCACTTAATTCGTTTTAATTTTGCTGTGGTGGGTACCATTTTGAAATTGAATTTTCTGTGTGCTAAAATGGAAGTGTTCTGGTTTGGCAGTTTTTTGAGCTTTCGAATCTTCATGAAATTGTAATTGCTCGGATATGTAAGAGCGTTAATGTGTGTACTAGAGTTTGTAATTTTTATAGAGTCATTAGAGTCCATATAGGCTGTAAAATCGAAGAAAAACTGGAGCAGACGCAGCAGAAAAGGAAAATTCCAGCAGCAGTTTTTTTTTTCTTTTTCTTTTCCAGTTCGGTTCGGTTCAGCTGCTTTTGTTGGGGTCCGGTTCGGTCTGCTGCAGCTTATTTACACACTTTTGAAGGGCGGTTCACTCCATGGAGGGTTGGTTCGGGTTGGTTCGTGAAGCTCGGGATTGCTACAAGCTTTTATTTCTTAATTATTATTGTAATAATTAGTTAAAGTGCTTGTTTTAAATTGCCAAACCATTCCATTTTAGTCTTGATTTAATTTCTTTTATGCATGGAGAATGTATGGTTTAATTAGATTAAATGTATGTGCATTATGAGTATGCCATATAGATTTAAATCCCACCATAGGAAAGCATGTTCATGCATTTTTAATAAGTGTTATTAAATGTTCAAATGCATGAGGGAAATTTCATGTTTAATTGATATAAGTGTTATATTGATTTAGGGAGATTCATGCTTGAATGGTTAATTAAAATTGGTTAATTGATATAAAAGTTATATTAATTAAAAGATAAAAGTAACCTAGCATGAAGCATGAAATTTCATTAGTGTTTGTTTATAAAGAGTTATATTCAAATGGGGAAGCATGTTATAGATTAGATTTATAAATGTTATAAATCACTTAGAAATCTAAAATCTATAACAAAGAAAAGGTGCATGCTCACTTAGGGTTAAATTATATCCAACTCTCGATCGATTTCAATTAGATTCAAATAGGTCGATAAGCTTGTAAAACATAGGTTACAAGAGAACTCACCCGACGAGATGTTGTCTAAGGCTGGAGGTATCTAAGTTGACGGTTTACGGAACACCTCCTACCTGGGCATTGAGTTGGTTCTTGAGTTAAAGTTAACCCAGTTTTATGAGCATGCACGTGTGTGATGTGAGGTTTTAATCGTTATCACCTAGACATCGTAGGATTAAATGAACTTAGACTTAGGGTTATTCAATTAGCCGGAATTCGCCTAAGTATAAGTATACCCAAAACCGTTTAAAATACTTAGTGGGAGGGGAGAGATATATCAAATCCATTTCCCTTTCACGTTCTCCCTTTTTGTTCACAAGGTGAGATTTATGCTTGGCCTCGTGTTGATTATACCTCAACTACTCCATTCGGAAGGTGTTTGCATAAATCAATAACAAGGTGAATGGAGAAAGTATTTATAGTAAGTGAGTGAAGGAAGTGTGTCAACACATCCTGTGGTCTCCTCCGTTAGGTTGCACCGTGAAATTTCCATGTTGCGTCTGCTTGTATGCCCTAGAGCTACTAACCATTCGGAGGGTTGTAACATGGAGATCGGAACAACGCAAACTCCTGAGACGGATAGGATTACTTAGGACCATTTCCAACATTAGATTTTCCATTCGGTAGCATTGTTGGGGCCGTTCTCTGTAATCTTAAAACGGCAGGTCACACTTACAAGGGTTACTAAGTGTTAGTAAATTCCTGACCAAACGTAACGATAACTAAACCACTATAGGAATAAGAGTTATTCTGGGATTAGTATTTAGTCAAGAACGCCTTGATTTAGTGAAGGAGTAATTGACTGCCCCTCGGCAGCGGTTGCTCTAACTCACTAAAATGTCGTTGCAAAATAATAATCCTGGGTACATTATTACTTTTGCTAAAAATTGATTGGATTTTTTCTAAAAATGGTTAGTAAGCAATTTCTAATAGCCTTGTTTAATTTTTTAGCATGTCTAGCTCACTAGTACAATTACTCGCTTCGGATAAGCTTAATGGAGATAATTATGGAACTTGGAAGTCTAATCTGAACACAATACTAGTAATCGAGGATCTTAGATTTGTCCTTACCGAAGAGTGTCCACCTAACCCTGGCTCGTCAATAAACCGAATTGTTCGGGAAGCATATGAGAAATGGACTCGCGCAAATGAAAAGGCAAGGGTCTATATCTTAGCAAGCATCTCAGATGTCTTGTCAAAAAAGCACGAGAGGATGGTCACCGCGAGGGAGATCATGACTTCGTTGCAAGGTATGTTTGGACAACCGTCCTCACAAATTAGGCACGAAGCTCTCAAGAATGTTTACAATTTCCGAATGAAGGAAGGTGCTTGAGTTAGGGAACATGTTTTGAACATGATGGTTCAGTTTAACATTGCTGAAGTAAACGGTGCTACAATTGACGAGGGTAGTCAAGTAAGTTTCATAATGAAGTCTCTTCCGAAGAGCTTCATTCAGTTCAGGACAAACGCTGTCATGAACAAAATAGACTTTAACCTGACTACTTTGCTAAACGAGCTCCAGACTTACCAAAGTCTCACTAAGAGGGGACATGAAGGGGAGGCAAATGTTGCTACAACCAAGAGGTTCCAAAAGGGATCGTCCTCAGGAACCAAGTCTGGACCTTCCACTTCAAAGAATAAGAGTATTCAAATGAAGAAAAAGAAGGATAAAGGGAAAGGAAAAGCTCCAGTGGGAAGCAAGGCAAAAACTAAAGCTGCAGATAAAGGAAAATGTTTCCATTGTAATGTAGACGGACATTGGAAACGCAATTGTCCCAAGTACCTTGCGGAAAAGAAGGCTGAAAAAGAAAAACAAGGTAAATTTGATTTGCTCGTTATTGAAACATGTTTAGTTGAGCAAGATAGCTCTGCCTGGATATTAGATTCAGGAGCGACTAACCATGTATGCTCTTCTTTACAGGAAATTAGTTCCTGGCATATGCTGGCAGATGGCGAAGTAACTCTCAGAGTTGGAACTGGAGAGGTCGTCTCAGCCAGAGCTTCTGGAACTCTCAAGTTGTCTTTTGGAGATAGATTTTTACTACTTGAAAATGTCTTGTACGTTCCCGATATAAAATTGAACTTAATTTCTATCTCTTGTTTGATTGAACATAAATACCAAGTATCTTTTGATATTAATGAAGTGTTTGTTAACAAAAGAGGTATGCATATATGTTCTGCAAAACTTGAAAGCAACTTATACGTATTAAGGCCAATTCAAGTTAAAGCTATTTTTAATACGGAAATGTTTAAAGTAGCGGAAACTCAAAACAAAAGGCGAAAAGTTTCTCCTAATACCTATCTTTGGCACTTGAGATTAGGCCACATAAATCGCAATAGGATTGAAAGGTTGGTAAAGAGTGGACTACTAAACCAGTTAGAAGATGACTCGTTACCACCATGTGAGTCCTGCCTCGAGGGAAAAATGACCAAACGACCTTTTTCAGAAAAAAGGTTATAAGGCCAAAGAACCTTTAGAACTCGTGCATTCGGATCTCTGTGGTCCTATGAATGTCAAAGCACGAGGAGGGTATGAATACTTCGTCAGCTTCATTGATGATTATTCAAGGTATGGCTACCTTTACCTAATGCATCACAAGTCTGAAGCCCTTGAAAAGTTCAAAGAGTATAAGACCGAGGTTGAGAACCACTTAGGTAAAACGATTAAAACACTACGATCAGATCGAGGTGGAGAATATATGGACCTACAATTCCAAGACTATTTGATAGAACATGGTATTACGTCCCAACTCTCAGCCCCTGCTACACCACAACAAAATGGTGTATCAGATAGGAGAAACCGAACCTTGTTAGACATGGTTCGATCAATGATGAGCTATGCTCAGTTGCCTGATTCGTTCTGGGGATATGCAGTTGAGACTGCCGTATACATTTTGAACATGGTTCCCTCTAAAAGTGTTTCTGAAACACCTTATGAGCTATGGAAAGGGCGTAAAGGTAGTTTACGTCACTTCAGAATTTGGGGATGCCCGGCACACGTATTGGTGCAAAACCCAAAGAAATTGGAACGACGTTCAAAACTGTGCCTGTTTGTGGGATATCCAAAAGAAACGAAAGGTGGTCTATTTTACGACCCTCAGGATAACAAAGTGATTGTATCGACAAACGCTACTTTCCTTGAGGAAGATCACATAAAAGATCATCGACCTCGCAGTAAACTAGTATTAGATGAGATTTCAAGAAAAACTACAAAAGAATCTACAAAAGTTGTAGATCAAGCTGATCCATCAAGAGTTGTTGATCAAACACATCCTTCTCAAATAGTGGGAGAGCCTCGACGTAGTGGGAGGGTAATAAGACAATTCGACCGCTACATGGCTTTAACAGAAACTCAAACCATCATATCTGATGATGGCATAGAGGATCCATTGTCTTTTAATCAGGCAATGAATGATGTTGATAAGGACCAGTGGATCAAAGCCATGGATCTCGAAATGGAGTCAATGTACTTCAATTCAGTCTGGGATCTTGTGCAGCAGCCGGATGGGGTAAAACCTATTGGTTGTAAATGGATCTACAAGAGAAAACGAGACCAACCCGGTAAGGTTCAAACCTTTAAGGCTCGACTTGTGGCAAAGGGTTTTACCCAGCGGGAAGGAGTCGATTTTGAAGAAACTTTTTCCCCTGTTGCCATGCTCAAGTCGATTAGAAAACTCTTATCCATTGCCACATATTATGATTATGAAATATGGCAAATGGATGTCAAGGCAGCCTTTTTGAACGTGAATCTTGAAGAGACTATCTATATGGCTCAACAATAGGGATTCATAGTCCACGGTGATGAGCAAAAGGTTTGCAAACTTAAATGATCCATTTATGGATTGAAACAAGCATCAAGATCCTGGAATATACGTTTTCACACTGCGATCAAAACGTATGGCTTTGAGCAGAATATTGACGAACCTTGTGTTTACAAGAAAATCGTCAAATCCACTGTAGCTTTTCTAGTTCTATACGTAGATGATATCCTACTTATTAGGAATAATGTAGGATTCCTGACTGACGTAAAACAATGGCTAGCGACTCAATTCCAAATGAAAGATTTGGGTGAGGCTCAATTTGTTATGGGCATTCAAATCATTAGAAATAGAAAGAACAAAACGCTAGCACTGTCTCAAGCATCATATATCGACAGAATGTTGGTACGATATTCGATGCAGAACTCCAAGAAAGGATTATTACCTTTTAGACACTGGGTTCACTTGTCAAAGGAACAAAGTCCTAAGACACCTCAAGAAGTTGAGGAAATGAGACGAATTCCCTACGCATCAGCAGTTGGTAGTTTGATGTATGCCATGTTGTGTACCAGACCCGACATATGCTATGCCGTAGGAATTGTCAGCAGATTCGCTCCTAAGGCTTTCAAATCCAATCCCAAGCACACGAATATTCACTCTGTGCAAGAAAATTCTTCGAAAACGTTTAAAAAGACTAAATTTTGAGTAACATGCTTACAACTCGTCAAAAGCAGTAGAACTGGCAGAATGGCACATCGTTGATTCTTTGCAATCAAACTCAAAATCATACTCAAAATTTAAAAAATTGCTCATAAAATAGGTCCAATGCTCAAACGCATGGCCTCAATCAAATAAGCATAGATCAATAAAATAAAGCATGCATAATAAAATAGTCTGATGCTCAGTTGCATCGAGACTCAACAAAACACATGCATGCAAAACCAATTCCACCCCTAACCTAAAATCATACATTGTCCTCAATGTATCTAAACATGAAAAACTAAAGGACGACAAGTAAGGGAAAAAAGTAAACATTCCCTGATTTTAAGCGCAATGGTTGGAAGGGAATGATTCACCACACCTCGGAAGATTGCTTGCTCATAGGAAAAGGTCATAGACTCCTATAAAACAAAACAACAAAAACAAACATAAATAAAGACTAAAAAGGCAAACAACTAGAAATAAAGGGAAGGATCAAAATTATTTTTATTGCTGGGCGGCCTCCCAGAAGCGAAATTTTTTAACGTCAACTGCTCGACATGATTTGCAAAAGAAGACTGTGGGGCTCAAAAGAAGATTTGCACTGCACGTTTGACCCTTTCTATCTCAGCGAAAAGTGGGTCGAGAGTCTGTTAGATATCCAATAAGCTCAGATACCCTTCTCCTTGCTTCTTGGTAGAAAGTAAGTTTGCTCCTGTAAGGATTTGTGACTAGTTCCTGCAGAAACAAACTAAAAACACAAGAGACAAGAAAAAGGTGAAAACACAAAAATAATTAGAAATAAAGCAACGTGTTGGCCGGCAAAGGTGCCAATTTGATGGGTTTGGAGTTGTCGAGGCTCTGAGTTCTCAAATAAATTTAGAATTCACCGACTACTAAACTACTTGCAGAAGTAGTGGTTCCGGGTTGATCACTGGGAACAATTGGTTTATCTCTAATCACTTTTGTGCTTGTTGATAACAGAAGGGGGGGGGGGGCTGGAAGAAGAATGGAATAATTGCAAGAAAGTAAATTGCATAAAATTAAATAACAAAAAAGTAAAAGGGTGGTTGCTTAATCTCACATTGGCGATCACTGTAGCTGGAAACACTTGAATTCAGTGCACTTGTTTTTACTCATCGATTAACAAATAATAATGTTGCCTAATTGGTACTCTAAGTCATCCAATCATACATCGACTCAATTATTAATTACTAATTAATTCACCCCTACTAATATGTCAAGATTAACTAATTAAATATTTGCATTACGACCAAGATACCCTTAGAGCGCTAACCCGACTAGCCCATCGAACCAACATCCAATCAATTAATTAATTAACCCGATCATGATTAACGAATTAACTAATTGTTCCTCTAGGTTAGGATTCTCTAATTAACTAGGAAAAACCTAAATTAATTAAGAACACCGATTTAGACCATAGACCTATCTTGTAGACGATAAAGTCTGAGAACTGCTCTTGGGACACGTGTCCATGACTTGTTCTATATGCTAACTACAATAAAAATTTCATCAGCGGGGTGGATTTTAATTTCTTAGCTAATTACTAACATACAATTTGCGAGTTAGGACGTCAATCTAATCTACTGTGCATGCTAGTAGTGTAAACGAGAATCTAGAATCACGAACAGCAAAGAATCATGCAATACATAACAGAAAACTCAATGAGTCATACATTGAGCACAATAAACTCAAATAATCTCATAAAAACATAATGTATTTACGATACCGAGGTTCCAACTACAACATACAACACTTATACGACTTAAAACTAGAGATTACATAGAAAGAACTCAAAGAAACAAGAGAAAGCCAAGAGAAAGGGATGAAAAGTGGATGAGAATTATGACCTAATTGGAAAAACAGCTATGTAAATAATTACAGTAGCGTTGAGACGCTAATGGTAATTTGGGTGGTCCATCATCTTCATAGCGTCTCGACACTGCATCTAAGTTTTGGATTGTTTGGATGCTTCATTTCCGCTTCCTTTGACATTGTTTTCGTTGTTTTCGTTGTTTGAGTGATTCGCTTTGGTCTTTTCACCTCCTCGACTTCTCGTGGACTTCATGTTGGATCAAAACCACGCTAATTTGCTCAAATTAACGTCAATTTGGATTATCAGGTCTCGAGAATATTTGTTACGCAAATTGCTAACTACAAGTGTACGGGCCCAAGTTGTTTGGTTTTCTAGTTCACATAACTACTAAAGGTATATTTGCCCATTTTTATTTAGAGAAAAGATTCGAGAAATATTCAAATTATTTAAAAACTTCACAAAGCAATTAAATGGGTGGAAACATAATGGAGAAAAACCTTAGGGAATTGATTTCAGCTATTAGACGCATGAATTAATTTAGTGATTAAATGTGATGGAAACATGTAACAATTTCATAAACCAAGGATTATTAATTATTAAATGTCTCTCCCGAGCACAATTAATTCTTTATGCAAAATTAAGAAATTGATATCCCTATCTAATTTCTACAACTAGCATAAGCATTAAAGTTCAATCCTTATAACGGTTTCTCAAGCAATCCTAAATCTCCCGATTATAGAACCACCCTAGTCATGCAATTGATAATCTAATATAAACAACCCTCTCTCGAGTAATTAGTTCAAATAAAACAACATATAATGCATGATCAAGAGATTATAAGCATTAAGCATTGAATTGCATAAATAAAAGGCATTACGAACCATCCACAAAAATCCCTAAATTAATCCATACAATCTAATGGCTACATCAAGCCCCTAAGAAACGGAAAATTAGCTACTCATGGTCTCAAAATCACAAGCAAACTCTGTCATAGAGCTCATAAAAACAATGCAAGGAATGAAGTAAGGAAGAAT
Source organism: Luffa aegyptiaca (assembly GCA_017139565.1). Taxonomy (NCBI): domain Eukaryota; kingdom Viridiplantae; phylum Streptophyta; class Magnoliopsida; order Cucurbitales; family Cucurbitaceae; genus Luffa; species Luffa aegyptiaca. The sequence continues at coordinate 41,640,495 of CM029407.1, forward strand.
AAACTCGCTAGTCGTGATTGTCGCACGCGTTCCCGTCACGATCCTCAAGATTCAAGCTTCGAAAATCCACCATCCTCGGTCTCCTCAGTGTTCTGGTTGAAATCTCCTAAGAATAATCATATTTTCCCCTCCAAAAAAGCTCCCCTCTCTCAGCTGCGACGTTATGAATTTATAACACATCTTATGTCGCGACAGCGTCGCAACACTAAGGACAGCGTCTCGCACTGTCGCGTTGCATGCCCTAGCAAATCAGGAAAGTGGCACAACATCGAGACGCTGTGGAGGTAGCGTCTCGACGCTGCCTCAATTATGCGCATTCTGACTTTTGGGGCAGCGTTCAAATTCTTTATTCTCTTATGGATTGAAGAAGTATCTTCTCCTCGTTTCCTTTAGGATTGCCTACAATTAGGCATAATTTTGAACGGTATTCCAATTTATTTTGGGTTAGTCACAAGCACAAGTGCTGGACACCCCAAAATTTAAAGGAACGTAAACAATCTTTACGTCCAATCGACAACATAGAAGGTGTTTCAGAAACACTTTTGATGGAACATTGTTGAAAATACACGTTGCAGTCAAACTACATGACCCCAAAACGAGTCAGGCAATTGAGCATAGCTCAACCGAGATTGAACCATATCCAATAGGGTTCTATTACTCCTAACTGAGATTTAGGATGTGATTCCATGAACTATCAAATAGTCCTAGAATCTCAAGTCCCTATACTCAAGACATTGATCAGATCAAAGTGTTTTTATTATCTCACCTAACAAGTTTTCAACTTCAGTCTTAAGACCCTCAACTTCAGTCTTAAGACCCTTCGAATATCTTAAGAGCTTCAGACTGAAATTGCATTAGGTAGAGATATTCATACCTATGAATAATCATCTATAATAGAGATAAACTATTCACACCCTCCCACTGCTTTAACATACTAGACCACAAGGATCCAAATGTACAAGCTCCAAGGGCTCTTTGGCTCTTTAGTTCTTTTCCAGTAAAAGATCTATCAGTCATATTGCCCTTAAGGCATGACCTAATTGGTATTAGAGAGTCTTCTTCTAACTAACTTAGAAGTATACTCTAATCTAAGCTCCCAATCATATTGAGATCAAAATAGCCTAACCTTAAGAACCAAAGAAAGGTATTTCCTATAGGAGATATCCTTTGCCTTTATTTCTCTGAGTATAAGCAATCTTAAACAAGTTAGTGCTCATGACTTGCTTTACTCTCGATTAGTCTTAAAACACATAAGTTATTTTTCAGTAAAGCTGAACAAATGTCAACTCCCTTTCTAAAAATAAAACTGCGTTAGCAGAGAAAGGTATAGAGTAACATTGTTCCAGCTTGTAAGATACAGAAATCAAAATTCTGTTAATCTTTAGGAAATTCATACACATTATCTAATAATGTGTATTTTCTCCCACTGAATAAAATAACTTAATGTTCCCTCTACCATAGCCGAGACATACTCTCCAGATCAAAATCTAAGAGTCATCTCAGCTATTTGCAACTGTTGCCATGAGCTTATTCCTTAAAAGGAAAAACAAACGTGATAAGTGGCACCTGAATTAAAAAATTCAGGTTGTATCCTCATTTTCCATTATGCACGTTTCAATGACCAATAAATCACATTCATTGTCCTCGACATTGGTTGGGCAGTTAATGTCATAATCATCATGAACGATTCAAGATGAACTAGACACATGGGCCTGAGGACATTCCTCACTAAAGACTAATCTAAAATCATCTACCAAGAGTTTGTTGTTTAAGCTAATTGTATCAAAACCTTTATCAATTGGCATAAGACAATGCACATAGAAATTATCACTGAAACAACAAATTATTTGTTTTGCACTAAACCCATTACACAAAATAATATTGTTTTAATCCAATCAATTTAGCAAAAGTAATCATCGACCCAAATATATGATACATATCTGCAACGATACTTCAGAGGTTTAGAGCAACAGCCACCGTAGGGTAGTCAGCCACTCCTCCTCTGAATTGAGACAATCTCAACCAATCCCTATTACCAGAATAACTCATATTCCAATAGTTCTTAGCTACCGTTTTTTCGATCAGGAAAGCATTAACACTTTAACGATTTCCCGTAAGTGTGACAATCCATTTTCAGATTCCAGAGGTCGGCCCCAACAATGCTACCGTAGGGAAAGTCAAAGTTGGGAATGGACTTAAGAAATCTTATCCATTTCTGGAGTTTGCGTTGTTTCGAATCCCATGATCAAGCACTCCGTAGGGTGATCGCTCCCAGGGCGACTCGCACGCAGATCATAGGAATCTCACGATGCAACCTAATGGAGGAGACCGTAGGATACGTTGACAAGTGTCCTGCTCCCACTTACTATAAAATACTCTCTCATTCACCTTGATATTGATCCATGCAAACACCATCCGTAGGGGGTCACTCCCAGGGTGACTGGAGGCCAAGCATGGACCTCACGTTGTGAATTCTTGAGGACGTGAGAGCAAAACTTGATTTATGAAAATCTTGTTTTGATATATTTCCTCCCACTAAGTATTTTTATAATTAAAGGGTCTATTACTTAGGTAAATTCCGGCTAAGCAAATCTATCTAAGTCTATGCCTTTATATAACTCTTATATATAAGTCTTTACTCTAATGTCTAGGTGAATTAAACTCATTTAATTACGTAGTGACATTGCATGCTAACATTAGACTATGATTAATTCAACTAAGGCTCCGGGTCTGTTCCCAAGTAGGAGGTGTTCCGTAACCGTCAACTTAAATACCCCTAGCCAAGACAGAACTTCACCGGGAGAGTTCCCTTATAACCATTGTAATGTTTTTCCTACTTAGTGCATTAAAACTATTTTAATCCTAAGTAAGAATATAATTCTAATCCTATTAGAATTAAAATGAGCTTAGGTCTAATTAATTTTAAACAATTTAAAATTAATTCATTTTAACCTAAGGTCCTATGTTTGCATGCAACTCTTTGCTATAGGTTGGCGGTTTCTAATCAATTTTATAACTATTATAAAATTTTAATGATTAGCTGTAAAGCCCAGCCCATTTGATGTTTCCTTTCATTTAAGATTTCAAAAAAAAAAACATGGGAAAATGTGAGGCGGCAAATGGGGATTAAAAAAAAAGAAGAAATAAAAAAAAAAAGAGAAAATGAAAGGGCTGGAACACCCACGAAGAGAGAGAAGTTTAAAAAAAAAAGAAGAAGAGAAAAGAAAGCAAGCCATCGAGGAGAGAAGAACGGTAGAGGGAGAGGGAAGAAGAAAAATCGAGGGAAGGAGAGAAGAGGGGTTCTTGGACCGATTTTTTTGGAGATTTGAGCTTAACCACGAAGTTTCCTCAACGGGTTTGGTAAGTAACTCTTGGAATTCCTTAAGTTTTGTTAGTTTTTCTTGTAATTTTGCCTATGGGTAAGAGTGTTTTGGTGATGTAATTTCCAAAGAAGAAGAGGAAAGGAAGTGGAGGTGTGGTTTTGTGTGAAAAGAGAAGAAAAATAAAGGGGTGTAATCATGGAGAAATTTATGGAGTTTTGGTTGAATAAGGAAGTAAAGAAGAATTAGGGAGAGAGGTTGAAGATGATGAATAGTAAAGAGGGAAAAGGTTGGGTTTAAGCAAAAGGCAAAAGTTTGGAAAAAAAAAAGTATAATAATGAAAGGAAAGGAAGGAAATCGTGAATTGAGTTGGAAAAAAAAGGAAGAGGAAAGAGGAAGTTGGTGTTGGATGAAGAAAAGGGAGATAGGAAAGTTGTACCATGTAATAATGAAGAGAGAGAAAGGAGGAGAAATGTTTGGGGAAGTTGAAAGAATAATAGTATTTAATTGTAGGATGGGACAAAAGAGTACCTAGAATGTGAATTGAGGAAAAATGGGAGTTCATGGAATATTTTAAATATGTGCTTAAACTAAACTAGTTATTTTAGTTAAATGGGAACTTATATGTTGGTTTACTAAATGTTTCAGGTCAAACAGAGATCGGGACGGCCTACGACCCGAATTTCTCTCATCGATAGGACTGTGAGTGGTTGTTTTAATGATTATTTTTCCGCTAGTAAAAGTACTATATTTAGGAATTTGAGAAAAATTGGAGTTAAACATGTTTAGAGAAATGATTTAAATTTCATTTGCTTTATGATTTCGTAGTTGGAATATGCATTTTGGAAGCATTCGAAACAACGTACGCTTATTTGAGAATTTTAGAATGTCTTCGATATTTGTAAACGTTGCTTGTGTTTTTGAAACGTTATCTTACAAGAGAAAATGATTTTAGATAAGTTTTGAATAAAGAAATTCATATGAGAAAAATAGTTTTTACGTCGCTAGCTCTACGTACTCTAGGTGATTACCCATGTGCTGTGTGAATATGTTTCCATAGTACATAGAGAGAGATTTGTTATGCGTGCACGTAAAATTTTCTACCACTCACTGGGCGTTAGCTCATTCTTTTCCTTTTAAAATTTTCTACCAGGTAGCGACTGAGTTTCGACAAGCCTACAGAAGCCGATCTTGCCACTCGAGACCGCGTTTTTAGTACTTTTGTATGTATATGATGTTTTGGATTGGAAGTTATGTAAAAGCTCATGTGTTGCTAAGAGTAGCCAGTTGTATATTTATCGTATCTCGAAGTGTTGGGCTGAATATTATGGTTGAGATGCCTGGGTCTCTACTCTGGTTTTTGGTTGTGATATAGTTATGAATATATGTATATGCGTGGTTTCTTTCCAGTGTTTTTTAGCCAAGGTTTAGGGGAAACTCTGCCCAAATTTTTGTTTCCTTGAGAGCTTAAGCGTGGTTAAGAGTGTGTAGAGGCCTTGAGTCCTATAGTTAGTTAGGATTCTTTGCCAGCACACCACGTCACTAGACAGTTACGAGAGAGCTGGGGCGGGGTGTGAATTTTGGCTTGACAAGGTGATGTTTCTGGGTCATGTGATTTCTGCAGAGGGTATATGCATTGATCCACAGAAGACTGAGGCAGTGGCTAGGTGGGAGCAGCCTACTACCGTGACAGAAGTTCGTAGTTTCCTTGGTCTAGCTGGTTATTATCGTCGGTTTGTGGAAGGATTTTCTAAGATAGCACTTCCATTGACTAATCTGACCAAGAAGAATGCAAAGTTTGTGTGGACAGAGAAGTGCGAGCAGAGCTTCCAGGAATTGAAGAAAAGGTTGATTTCGGCTCCAATTCTATCACTTCCCATTCCTGGTGAGGAATATGATGTGTACAGCGATGCTTCTCATCAGGGTCTTGGGTGTGTTTTGATGCAGAAGGGCAAGGTGATAGCTTGTGCATCGAGACAGTTAAGGAAGCATGAGCATAATTATCCAACTCATGATTTGGAGTTAGCCGCTGTGGTTTTGGCATTTAAGGTTTGGCGACATTACCTGTTTGGTGAGAAATGTCATATTTATACAGACCATAAGAGTCTCAAATATATCTTTGATCAGAAGGAGTTAAACCTACGTCAGAGGAGGTGGCTCGAGTTAATTAAAGATTATGATTGTACAATTGATTATCATCCAGGGAAAGCAAATGTGGTAGCTGACGCGTTGAGTCGGAAGCCAATCTGCTTACAGGTTTCGCAAAATGCGATTAGCTTCTCCCTGTTGGGCGAGCTAAAAAGCTTGAACGCTGAGATAGCAGTAGATGGTTCAGGACGTTTACTTGCTCACTTTCAAGTGAGACCTACTTTGATTAATAAAATTATAGAGGCTCATCATGGTGATCCAGTTTTAAGTAAGATAAAGATGGAAGTGATGAATAGTCAGCGAGCAGATTATGCACTGAGAGAAGATGGAGCTTTGGTGAACTGTAATCGTTTATGTGTGCCGAACCAACCAGATTTAAAGAATGAGATCCTGGAAGAAGCGCATAGTTCAGCTTATGCTATGCATCCAGGGAGCACGAAAATGTACAGAACCTTGAGGGAGCATTATTGGTGGACTGGTATGAAAAAAGAGATTGCAGAGTTTGTTTCCAAATGTTTGATCTGCCAGCAAGTAAAACCAGAACGTTAGAAAGCTAGTGGACTTCTAAACCCACTTCCGATTCCAGAATGGAAATGGGAACATATCACCATGGATTTCTTATTTGGACTTCCTCGTACACAAGCTGGTCATGATGGGATTTGGGTGATAGTTGACAGGTTAACCAAGACTGCACGGTTCTTACCAATCAAGATCACCTATACGCTTGACAAGTTGGCTAAATTATATGTGGATGTGATAGTGAGCTTGTATGGGGCTACAGTGTCTATAATCTCGGACAGGGACACTGGATTTACTTCTAAATTCTGGCCGAGTTTGCAGCAAGCTTTAGGTACTAAATTACATTTTAGTACAGCTTTTCATCCTCAAACAGATGGTCAGTCAGAGAGAACTATTCAGACTTTAGAAGACATGTTGCGAGCCTGTGTCTTGCAGTTCAAAGGGAGTTGGGACTCACATTTATCCTTGATGGAGTTCGCGTACAACAATAGTTACTATTCCAGCATTGGAATGGCGCCGTTTGAAGCGTTGTATGGTCGGAAGTGCAGAACTCCAGTTTGTTGGAATGAAGTTGGAGAAAGGAAGTTGATGGGACCTGAGCTTGTTCAGATCACTTCAGAAAAGGTGAAACTGATTAAAGAAAGATTGAAAATAGCTCAGGATCGACAGAAGAGTTACGCTAATAAACGTCGGAAGGATCTAAGCTTTTCAGTGGGTGAAAAAGTTTTTCTTCGGTTGTCACCTTGGAAGGGTGTGTTGAGATTCGGAAGGAAAGGAAAGTTAAGTCCGTGATATATAGGTCCATACGAGATCCTAGAACGTGTTGAACCAGTTGCTTACCGTTTAGCGTTGCCAATGGAACTTTCCAGGATTCATGATGTGTTTCATGTTTCTATGTTACGCAAGTATGTACCAGACCCATCGCATATACTAGAGTCGCAACCCGTGCAACTGAAAGAGAATCTAACTTACGTGGAGGAGCCAAAGAAGATTCTGGATAGGAAGGAACAGGTGCTACGAAACAAGACCATTCCACTTGTTAAGGTTCTGTGGGGAAACCATGCAGTGGGAGAAGCAACCAGAGACAGTGAAGATGAAATGCGAGCTCAATATCCTCAGCTTTTCTCTTGAAAGGAGTTGCTGAATTTCGAGGACGAAATTCCTAAAAGGAGGTAATATTCTATAAAGCCCAGCCCATTTGATGTTTCCTTTCATTTAAGATTTCAAAAAAAAAAACATGGGAAAATGTGAGGTGGCAAATGGGGATTAAAAAAAAAAGAAATAAAAAAAAAGAGAAAATGAAAGGGCTGGAACACCCACGAAGAGAGAGAAGGTTAAAAAAAAAGAAGAAGAGAAAAGAAAGCAAGCCATCGGGGAGAGAAGAACGGTAGAGGGAGAGGGAAGAAGAAAAATCGAGGGAAGGAGAGAAGAGGGGTTCTTGGACCGATTTTTTGGGAGATTTGAGCTTAACCACGAAGTTTCCTCAACGGGTTTGGTAAGTAACTCTTGGAATTCCTTAAGTTTTGTTAGTTTTTCTTGTAATTTTGGCTATGGGTAAGAGTGTTTTGGTGATGGAATTTCCAAAGAAGAAGGGGAAAGGAAGCGGAGGTGTGGATTTGTGTGAAAAGAGAAGAAAAAGAAAGGGGTGTAATGATGGAGAAATTTATGGAGTTTTTGGTTGAATAAGGAAGTAAAGAAGAATTAGGGAGAGAGGTTGAAGATGATGAATAGTAAAGAGGGAAAAGGTTGGGTTTAAGCAAAAGGAAAAAGTTTGGAAAAAAAAAAAAGTATAATAATGAAAGGAAAGGAAGGAAATCGTGAATTGAGTTGGAAAAAAAAAGAAGAAGAAAGAGGAAGTTGGTGTTGGATGAAGAAAAGGGAGATAGGAAAGTTGTACCATGTAATAATGAAGAGAGAGAAAGGAGGAGAAATGTTTGGGGAAGTTGAAAGAATAATAGTATTTAATTATAGGATGGGTCAAAAGAGTACCTAGAATGTGAATTGAGGAAAAATGGAAGTTCATGGAATATTTTAAATATGTGCTTAAACTAAACTAGTTATTTTAGATAAATGAGAACTTATATGTTGGTTTACTAAATGTTTCAGGTCAAACGGAGATCGGGACGGCCTACGACCCGAATTTCTCTCATCGATAGGACTGTGAGTGGTTGTTTTAATGATTATTTTTCCGCTAGTAAAAGTACTATATTTAGGTGTTTGAGAAAAATTAGAGTTAAACATGTTTATAGAAATGATTTAAATTCCATTTGCTTTATGATTTCGTAGTTGGAATATGCATTTTGGAAGCATTCGAAACAACGTGCGCTTATTTGAGAATTTTAGAATGTCTTCGATTTTTGTAAACGTTGCTTGTGTTTTTGAAACGTTATCTTACAAGAGAAAATGATTTTAGATAAGTTTTGAATAAAGAAATTCATATTAGAAAAATAGTTTTTACGTCGCTAGCTCTACGTACCCTAGGTGATTACCCATGTGCTGTGTGAATATGTTTCCATAGTACATAGAGAGAGATTTGTTCTACGTGCACGTAAGACTAGGGAATTGCTCTACTAAGTGTGGAATGTATTCCATGCCTAGTATGACAGAGTTTGCTCTGCTGAGCGTATTGAGAAGACTCTGCGCCGGTATGACTAGAGATAAGGGTACAGGGTTAGTGAGTTTTCTTGTTGATTCTTTGGTTATGCTTCAAGGGAGTTACTACTGCATTTTCCTTTTGCAAGCTAACATTTATGGGTTCCCGAGCTATACGTTTTACACAATTTCTGTTAGTTGAGTTAAATATTTTCAAGAACTATTTTCGTAAAAGAAAATGAATACCACTCACTGGGCGTTAGCTCATTCTTTTCCTTTTAAAATTTTCTACCAGGTAGCGACTGAGTTTCGACAAGCCTACAGAAGCCGATCTTGCCACTCGAGACCGCGTTTTTAGTACTTTTGTATGTATATGATGTTTTGGATTGGAAGTTATGTAAAAGCTCATGTGTTGCTAAGAGTAGTCAGTTGTATATTTATCGTATCTCGAAGTGTTGGGCTGAATATTATGGTTGAGATGCCTGGGTCTCTACTCTGGTTTCTGGTTGTGATATAGTTAATGAATATATGTATATGCGTGGTTTCTTTCCAGGTGTGTTTTAGCCAAGGTTTAGGGGAAACTCTGCCCAAATTTTTGTTTCCTTGAGAGCCTAAGCGTGGTTAAGAGCGTGTAGAGGCCTTGAGTCCTATAGTTAGTTAGGATTCTTTGCCAGCACACCACGTCACTAGACAGTTACGAGAGAGCTGGGGCGGGGTGTGTCATTAGCCCTATAACATGCTTCTATGGTGTTTCCAAATAACAATCTAATTCGAATTATTAAACACCATAATGCTCATGATGCCGATAATATAACGATTATATTAATCTAAGGTGGTGTCATGCTTCATGCAATTTCAATTTCATTTAATTAATATCGATTATATTAATTAATCATCAACGAAATTAAATTACATGAAATTTTGACATTAATATAATATAACCCTTATATCAACCTAATTAATGTCATGCTCAATGCTATTCCATTTTCATTAAAATTAATATAACATTTATATCAAATCATACATGAAAACAAGCATTGATATTTATTTCCATTCATAATATAACTATTATATTAATACTCATGAAAATAAATCTAAGTATGCATGCTACATTAATAAAATATAACAATTATATTTATCTAATTAATGTCATGCATCATGCTTTTCCAATTTCATATTTTTAATATAACAATTATACTAAATAACTCATGAAACTTAAATTCATGCACAATTATCATATATTATAACATTTATAACATAAAAATGCATGAAACATGCTTAACCTATGGTGGGATTTTAATCTATATGACATTCATAAAGCATTAAACAGCTAAATAGACCAGTATTTTTGGCACCCTAAGGACAAAAAATGAAAAATTACATTAATTTTAACATAATTTAGCCTTTAACCACCATGTATAAGGTCTGAACCGCCTCAAACCCCTTCGAACCCGCCCGAACCGTGTCATAATCGTCCGAACTGGACCCAATTCTCCATGAACCGGACCAACAAGCCTTAAACCGGACCGAAACCAACTTTGAAGCGCTCATAACTGCTCACGCGCGCAAAAAAGAAAAAATAACTAACCCATTTACACATGCACAAGCTCGAACACATGACCTCCAACATCCTACCCACGAACTTCAGCCAACTGCTACACCAGAACACGTTCGATTTTCAATGGACGCATAAAATCTTATTTTGAGTCCATTTTTTTTCTTCGGCTCCGGGTGAATTTTGCCTCGGTTCCCGGTCCCGATCTCGGTCGGAAATTACCCGGTCTCGATCCCGGTCGGGAAAATTTCCAGACAACTCTGAAAATCTCCCATTCCTCTGTTTTCTGCTCTGTTTTCTAGGTTTTCTTCGTTTTCAGCAGCCGTAAATCGCCATTTTCGACCCCAATCCGAGCAGATTTCATCAAATTGAAATCCTATTTCACTAGACACGGACTTACATGACTCGATTTACAACTTTTGCCCAAAAAACACAGGCCTTTACATGATCAAATCATAGAAATTGTAAATCTAGGGCCAAAAATACCTAAACAGTCTATCAGCAAACCATTTACATCCATTATGCAAAATTACCCACCAAAAACCAATGCAAATTTCTTAGAAACGAAATTAAAGAATGATCGGGCTCTGATACCAATTGAAGGAATAAAAATCCTACGCAGCAGAAGCGTGTATCATATCGTTTCGTTCTTAATTGGGTTTCATAGAAATACCGATACATTGGCCAATAATTTCAGAACAATTCTAAAATTAAACCTAGACTGAGCATGCAATTACTAATTCTAAACAATTTAGAATTTCAGGAACTTACTTGTTGTAGAACGATTCCACAACGCTATGCTCCGAAAAACACGAACAATTCGTCCAACCAACACCACCATCAAGGAGCACCCACTATCCTCTGAACTCTTAAGGTTTGGATTGTGGGATCCAATATCTTGGAGAAAGGGAAGAAAATTACAGCATCAATCTTGCTGTAATTTCTTGAGAGAAAATTTAGAGAGAGAGATCCTTTCTTGAGAAAATACCGAATTCTCTCTTGGTTGAAGGAGGGTGAGGGGGAATTACACGATTAACTCCCCACACCCGTTGGTTGAAGGAGGGTAGGGAGTTACTATCGTGTAACTCCCCAATGAGGTGTCAAAACCTCATTCCTCAAATTATTAATTTAACACATTAAATTAATAATTGCATAAACTATATATTATGCATCAATTTAATTAATTCAAAATTAACATATAGTTTAAAATTCAATTAAATCACATTTAATTGAATTAATTCAACCAACTAATTAAATTTCATATATTTAATTAATTTTGTATTTGAATCAAATCCAAATATGTTTCTCTCTTTTAACCTATAGTTTTAATGTGCATCAAATGTACATTAATTATAAACTATAGAATTAATTTAATTAAATCAAATTTAATTAATTCTCCAATTAATTAATTCATTAATTAAATATCATATATTTAATTAATTTACTATTTGAATCATATTCAAATAATTATCTCATAAACTATAGTTTTAATATGAATCTTATTCACATTAAATATAACCTATAGTTCCAATACGAATCTAATTCATATTTAATATTTGAACCCCTTCAAATATTTAATTCTCTCATTAATTAATTTTGAATCACATCCAAAATTAATTTTACATTATAAAGTTTAATTCACTAATTAAACTTATATTATAATGTATCATCATACATTATCTTAATTGTATCAAATACAATATAATTCCCTTAATGAATTTGAACACACTTCAAATTATATTCAAGACTATTTAACCTCAGAATCCTTTACGAGCTAGCAGGTGGACCTAATGGACCTACAGATCAGAAGCTCCAACGATACGAGACTAATTGGCTAAACTCATTAACCAAATTAGTCAACATTCATTAACTGTGGGTCACTCCACTAAAGACCCACAACTGCACTCTTCTCACTGTAGAATATTTCCGTGTCCACGGATATCGACCAATAACAGTAAGTCAATCATTCACGAGTGTTCGTAACGCCAGCTGGGTCAAATTACCGTTTTACCCCTGGGTTACCTCTAGATCCTTAAGTACCACTGATTCCTCTAATGAACAATCTGTTTATGATCCAATTAATAAACAGCAGTTCCTCTCAGGCCAGGAAAGGATGGGCGCCTTGTTCAAGTCCCGGAATCAGCCCTTAAGAGAACAAACATCTACTTACCCCAATAGGGGAAGGAGTGAATTCCATCTTGTAATGTTATGTTCCCAGCCCCCACTTGGTCTTGCTGATAGCGAGCATAGCTAGCTATCTTTACTTATTTAATTTAGCTAGTCTTTGATGATTGTTGGCCATTTTATTGCACTTTATTGTTTATTTTGTAGGAAATGGTTGATTGGAGCTATAGCGTAATATTGGAGTTAATCGGGTGCTCGGGACGTGAAAAGATGCAAAGGAATGAAAAAGAATCAAAGAGAAAAAAGTCAACATTCGGTTAACATTTGACCAGCGTCGAGACGCCATCCCTTGAGCGTCTCGACGCTGGCATTCCATATCAGAATAGGCGCAAAAAGGTCACAGCGTCGAGACGCTGCGACCTTACCGTCCCGACGCTGCATAATTTCCTTTCCAGAATACGCGTGTTTAGAGGCAGCGTCTCGACGCTGTCTTGACAGCGTCTCGACGCCACGACGAAAAATCAGTATTTATAGTTCTTTTCGGCTAGGTTTTTGGGGGATTCAATTTTGGGACCTTTTAGTGCCGTAAAACAGAGGAGAAAACAGAGGATTGAGGCTGAACAAGAGGGAGAAAAGCGGAAATCAACCCATCGTTCGTGGGGATCGTGACGGGGACGTTCGGTCTCGGCCTACATTGAGTTTTCTTTTCCCTTTCCTTTTCTCTAGTTAGATTTATGGCTTCATTATGTTTAGTTGAGCTTGTAATACAAATCATGAGTAGCTAAACTTGTAGCTTAGGGATTGATGTAGTTGATTGAGTTTATGGATTGATTTATGGTTTAAGTTGTGCAATGTTTATTATGTTTGTAATCTTGATTTAATGCTTTCAATTAATTGGCCATTAGTTGGATGATTTATGTTTTGAATCTAGCTCGGGAGAGGGGATTTGATATAGACATACTCAAGATTGCATGACTAAAGTTTATTTTCTAATTCGTGACGGTTTTAGATTAACTTTAGAATTGGTCAAAAGATCTCATGGCCTTGCATATTAATAAACTTAGATAGGGATATCAAGTTGGTTAATTTGCATGAGAATCAATTATACTCGGGAGAGGTAGTTGTGATTAAAGGGTCTTTGGCTCATAATTTCATTGTGCATAATAACTTAATCCTTAAAATCAATCCTAGACTAAATCGGCGAAATCAATTCCCTAAGTGTTTTTCCCAATTGAATTTCCACACTTTTTACTTGTTTTGATTTAGTTTTCATATCATCTATTCATCACTTTTTGATCCCTAAATAAAATTGAGCAAGATAATTCACAATACTTGATTTGCTTAATAATCCAATCCAGAGGACGACACTCGTTTATACGAACTCTTTATTATTACTTGACCCGTGCGCTTGCGGTAAGGAAAAGTCCACATCAAGTTTTTGGCGCCGTTGCCGGGGATTGGCACGTTTAGCTAGATTGATATTGTGAAAAAATTGTTTGATCTTAATTTAGGGTGTATTTTTACTTTTCTAGGTTGTTTGCATTTTTTTCCTTATTTGTTTTTCTTTCCATATTTGTTTCTCTAGTTTAGGTTGTTTGATTTTTTTTCCATAGATAGATTCTTTTTCATTTTTAGTGTTTTCTATCCTTTGTAGATTAGTTTTTCTTTATTTGTTAGTTTCCTTATTTGTGGTTGCCATATTTATTTTGCATTCCATATTAGACTATTTTGTTTCCTTTTCTAGATTATATTTTCCATATTTAGATTAGTTGTTTTCTTTTCTTTGTTTTCTTTCCTTATTTGTTTTCTTTCTTTTTTAGGTTAGTGTAGATTGTTTATGCGAAGTAATAAAGAATTAATTTTGGAACCTTTGGATCCCGAGATCGAGAGAACAATTCATAGGATTCGAAGGGAAACTAGAGAAAATTTTCAAATGGCCGACCCAAATCCACCTGAGGAGCCTAGGCCTATTAGAGATTACTTCCAGCCCGTGTTTCAGGGGCAACAATCGGGGATTGTCTATCTCCCGATCAATGGCAACAACTTTGAGCTGAAGACCGGTCTCATTCAGATGGCTCGAGACTGTGCATATAGAGGATCACCCACTGAGGATCCAAATTCTCATCTTAAATCATTTTTGGACATTTGTGGGACGGTAAAAATTAATGGAGTCTCTGAGGATGCCATTCGCTTACGCTTGTTTCCTTTTTCTTTGCAGGATAAAGCACGAGATTGGTTGCAGTCCATTCCCCCTGGGAGCATCACCACCTGGGATGCTTTGGTCCAGGCATTTTTAAAGAAATTTTTCCCTCCTGCAAAGACGGTCAAGCTGAGGACCGAGATTGGGACATTCCAACAACAATATGATGAGCAGCTGTTCGAAGCTTGGGAGCGATTTAAAGAGCTACTGAGGAAGTGCCCTCAGCATGGCTACCCCGACTGGCTCCAGGTTCAATTGTTTTATAATGGTTTAACTCCTAATACCAAAACTATTGTTGATGCAGCTGCAGGTGGGACTCTGTTGTCCAAGACCGTGGAAAATGCTCGCATTCTTTTAGAGGATATGGCCACAAACAGCTATCAGTGGCCATCTGAGCGGTCTACACCCAAAAAGATTGTTGCTGGAGTGTTTGAGGTTGATAAAGTAAGTGCACTCCAGGCCCAGATGACTTCCCTTGCTAATGCTTGTATGAAATTTTCAGGTACAGGGAGTGCACAATCAATTGAATCAGCTGCTGCTTTGGCATCTAGACCTCAAGAGGAGACCACTGAACAGGTTCAGTATGTATCAAATTCAAATTTTAGGGGATATAACAATAATGTTACACCTACACATTATCACCCTAACAATAGGAACCATGAAAACTTTTCTTATGCAAATACTAAGAATGTTCTTAATCCTCCTGGGTTTGCCCCTCAAACTCAAGAAAATAAAAAGTTAGAAGATCTTGTTGGAGCTTTCATTGCAGAGTCTAGTAACAGGACAACTAAATTGGAGGAGGCAGTCTTTGCCATCAACACCACGGTGAATGGCCACGGTGCTGCCATCAAGAATATTGAGACTCAGCTGGGACAGTTGGTAAGTGTTGTAGGTACCATGAATAAAGGTAAGGCCCCAGCTGAGCAGGAGAAAACTCAGATGGAGTACTGTAAGGCAATCGCTGTACATCAGGAGGAAGCTGAAGAGGAGCCTGAGTCTGAGGATTATGAAACGCCCACAGGGGAAGCTGAGGAGGACACATCAGCAGATGAGGCTGAAAAGCCTAACCTTGAGCCTCCTATTCCTTCTCCCGCACTGATGGTTCCCAAGGAAAAGAAAAAGAAAAAGAAGAAAAAGAACAATCAGGTTCAGTTTGACAAGTTTATGAATGCTTTTATGAATCTGAACATTAATATTCCTTTTGCAGAGGCATTAGAGATGCCACAGTATAACAGGTTCATGAAGGAGTGGTTAGCAAAGAAGCGAAAGGAAAAGAAGGGGTGTATATCTTGCTTCCACATGCAGCACCAGAGTACAACAGAAAGTACCTGAAAAAGTAGCAGATCCAGGGAGTTTTTCTGTTCCTTGTAGTTTTGGTACTTATTCTTTCAGAGCATTATGTGATTTAGGTGCCAGCATCAATATCATCCCTCTATCTCTGTGCAAAAAGTTAGACATAGGTGAGATTAAATCTACTCCTGTAAAGCTCCAATTGGCTGATCAGTCTGTGGTTAGACCAGTTGGCATTATAGAAAATGTCTTAATCAGAGTAGGTAGATTTTTCTTCCCTATTAATTTATATGTTATGGACATGATAGAAAATCCTTCGATGCCTGTCATATTAGGAAGACCATTCCTGCTACTGGGCGAGTAATTATTGATATTGAGCGCAGGGAGCTCACTGTAAGAGTCAAGAATGACAAATAAATATTTAAAGCAGTTGAATACTCTAAGGGACACTCGGACGTGCTTTTCATGGGCTACAAGAAAGGTGCAAGAAAGAGCACCACTGTTGGATTCACAGAAAAGAAGCCTCCTTGAAGCATGGCCAACACGTCGAGCTAATGACGTTAAACAAGCGCTTATGGGAGGCAACCCAAGTAAGTGTAGTTGTGCTTTTCTGTTTGCTTTTGATTCATTTTTTGTTTTTGTGTTGTAGGTCTTGTTTTCTGTCTCTCCTTTGCTTTCAAGATTTCAAGATTTCAAGGAAGAAGTCATCCTCAATTCAGGCCAGTATTATTCACTCCTCTTATTCTTTTATTGTTCTCATACTTGTTTATGCCTTACTTTCTTTATACATTGAGGACAATGCATGTTTTAAGTTTGGGGGTGGAGTAGCATGGTTGTGGAGCCCTTGAGCATCTGAGTTCGGGCTATAGTTTTGAGCTTTCTTTGAATTGAGCATATGGTTGTTTTCTGGATGTTATTTTTGCATGATTATGATGTCCTAGGATAGGCTTTCTTGTCAATTTTCAAGCTTGTGATGAGTTGAAAGCATGAGTGCCCAAAAAGGGAGACTTTTTAAAAAAATTTCTAGGAGATGGCTTGCATGAGTAGAGTATTTGTCTTGGCTAGATTTGGATTTGAATGCTTAGGAGCGAATTATTGGGTTCATATGCTTGTTTCTCTCAGGTTAAGGGTCCCTGCAATGGGTGTGTGAAAGCTAGGGCCACATATACATGCTTAATTCAATTGTTAATTAAAAGCACCTAAGTTGAGAGGAAAACAAACTAATTTGTTTCATTAACTCATTAGTGAAACCTTAGTGCCAGTGTAGAGGGAAGATGAGCTGAGAGTTTAATAATCCAATCCCGGGCTAGTAGAGTCTGATCTTGTTGAGTTAGATCTCGCTTATGCAAGTTAATTTTGGAGAAATTTTAATTTGTCTCCCTCATTGGTCCTTGTGTGCATATCTCTTGCTTGCTTGACTATTGACTTTTGAGCCTTGAGGATTGAGTCATGATTATTGCATCCATTCTTCCATCGTATGTTTGATTTGTAGTTTGCTCGAGGACTAGCAAAAGCTTAAGTTTGGGGGTATTTGATAGCGAGCATAGCTACCTATCTTTACTTATTTAATTTAGCTAGTCTTTGATGATTATTGGTCATTTTATTGCACTTTATTGTTTATTTTGTAGGAAATGGTTGATTGGAGCTATAGCGCAATATTGGAGTTAATCGGGTGCTCGAGACGTGAAAAGATGCAAAGGAATGAAAAAGAATCAAAGAGAAAAAAGTCAACATTCGGTCAACATTTGACCAGCGTCGAGACGCCATCCCTTCAGCGTCTCGACGCTGGCATTCCATATCAGAATAGGTGCAAAAAGGTCACAGCGTCGAGACGCTGCGACCTTAGCGTCCCGATGCTGCATAATTTCCTTTCCAAAATACGCGTGTTTAGAGGCAGCGTCTCGACGTTACGACGAAAAATCAGTATTTGTAGTTCTTTTCGGCTAGGTTTTTGGGGGATTCAATTTTGGGACCTTTTAGAGCCGTAAAACAGAGGAGAAAACAGAGGATTGAGGCTGAACAAGAGGGAGAAAAGAGGAAATCAACCCATCGTTCGTGGGGATCGTGACGGGGACGTTCGGTCTCGGCCTACATTGAGTTTTCTTTTCCCTTTCCTTTTCTCTAGTTATGTTTATGGCTTCATTATGTTTAGTTGAGCTTGTAATACAAATCATGAGTAGCTAAACTTGTAGCTTAGGGATTGATGTAGTTGATTGAGTTTATGGATTGATTTATGGTTTAAGTTGTGCAATGTTTATTATGTTTGTAATCTTGATTTAATGCTTTCAATTAATTGGCCATTAGTTGGATGATTTATGTTTTGAATCTAGCTCGGGAGAGGGGATTTGATATAGACATACTCAAGATTGCATGACTAAAGTTTATTTTCTAATTCGTGACGGTTTTAGATTAACTTTAGAATTGGTCAAAAGATCTCATGGCCTTGCATATTAATAAACTTAGATAGGGATATCAAGTTGGTTAATTTGCATGAGAATCAATTATACTCGGTCATAGCGTCGCGACGCTATGAAATTTTTTTTTTTTTTTTTTTAGATTGAAGACTCCATTTGACTCCAATTGCTGAATTAAGCTTCAAACACATACTTCCTACAAATAAAACATAAAAATACATAAATTTGGGCAAATAATTGTAAAAGACTAGCTTAATTAATCAGAGAAAATTAGCTAGGTATGCTCGCTATCACAAAAACTTGATGTGGACTTTTCCTACCGCAAGCGTACGGGTCAAGTAATAATATAGTGAATGTAATTCGAATGTCGTCCTCTGGATTGGATTTTTAAGCAAATCAAGTATTGTGAATTATCTTGCTCAATTTTATTTAGGGATCAAAAAGTGATGAATAGATGATATGAAAACTAAATCAAAACAAGTAAAAAGTGTAGAAATTCAATTGGGAAAACACTTAGGGAATTGATTTCGCCGATTTAGTCTAGGATTGATTTTAAGGATTAAGTTATTATGCACAATGAAATTATGAGCCAAAGACCCTTTAATCACAACTACCTCTCCCGAGTATAATTGATTCTCATGCAAACTAACCTACTTGATATCTCTATCTAAGTTTATTAATATGCAAGGCCATAAGATCTTTTGACCAATTCTAAAGTTAATCTAAAACCGTCACGAATTAGAAAATAAACTTTAGTCATGCAATCTTGAGTATGTCTATATCAAATCCCCTCTCCCGAGCTAGATTCAAAACATAAATCATCCAACTAATGGCCAATTAATTGAAAGCATTAAATCAAGATTACAAACATAAGAAACATTGCACAACTTAAACCATAAATCAATCCATAAACTCAATCAACTACATCAATCCCTAAGCTACAAGTTTAGCTACTCATGATCTGTATTACAAGCTCAACTAAACATAATGAAGCCATAAATCTAACTAGAGAAAAGGAAAGGGAAAAGAAAACTCAATGTAGGCTGAGACCGAACGTCCCCGTCACGATCCCCACGAACGATGGGTTGATTTCCGCTTTTCTCCCTCTTGTTCAGCCTCAATCCTCTGTTTTCTCCTCTGTTTTACGGCACTAAAAGGTCCCAAAATTGAATCCCCCAAAAACCTAGCCGAAAAGAACTATAAATACTGATTTTTCGTCGTAGCGTCGAGACGCTGCCTCTAAACACGCGTATTCTGGAAAGGAAATTATGCAGCGTCGGGACGCTAAGGTCGCAGTGTCTCGACGCTGTGACCTTTTTGCGCCTATTCTGATATGGAATGCCAGCGTCGAGACGCTCAAGGGATGGAGTCTCGACGCTGGTCAAATGTTGACCGAATGTTGACTTTTTTCTCTTTGATTATTTTTCATTCCTTTGCATTTTTTCACGTCCCGAGCACCCGATTAACTCCAATATTGCGCTATAGCTCCAATCAACCATTTCCTACAAAATAAACAATAAAGTGCAATAAAATGGCCAATAATCATCAAAGACTAGCTAAATTAAATAAGTAAAGATAGCTAGCTATGCTCGCTATCAGAGAGGTAGTTGTGATTAAAGGGTCTTTGGCTCATAATTTCATTGTGCATAATAACTTAATTCTTAAAATCAATCCTAGACTAAATCGGCGAAATCAATTCCCTAAGTGTTTTTCCCAATTGAATTTCCACACTTTTTACTTGTTTTGATTTAGTTTTCATATCATCTATTCATCACTCTTTGATCCCTAAATAAAATTGAGCAAGATAATTCACAATACTTGATTTGCTTAATAAACCAATCCAGAGGACGACACTCGTTTATACGAACTCTTTATTATTACTTGACCCGTGCGCTTGCGGTAAGGAAAAGTCCACATCACTTGCCCCTGAAATGGTAGGCTTATTGAGTCGACGAACTGGCCACTCTCACCCATACAAATCGAAGGACAATCCCTCCTGAAAAGGGGTTCATAACATACTCAGGATTTAGATTGAGTTACCTAGGTCATCCTATTAAAATAGAAACCTAAACTAGTTAACGGTGTTACATCTAGTGGTTACTATTTCGCGGTCTGGTCTTATGCAACCTCATTGCATAGGATACCCCCACTCGCATGTCTCCTACTTGGATGCTTTGGATCATTGCATCTGTATCGAATACAAAGTGGGTCGTATCACATAGTGTTACTAGCATAAGGTACCCAACCTTATCCCTATACTATAGACCATTTAGGTTGTTACTTGAACACTGATCCCCGTACGTCCCCACATACTAGTTCAAGTTTCATCTAAACAACCTAGGATCTTAGTTTATTGGATTTGGGTCAAATTGTGCAATTTAGTAACAATAACTCTTTATTGTACAAACCTCAATAACGACATATTGATACAAGTGAACAATTTGTCACCATTCACTACCTACGAGTTTTAGGGCATAAAACCCAACAGAGACGCCATAAGATAGCGTCTCAACGCTGCCCTCTCGAATGGGGGCCTTGAACCTTGCTTTCTTTCACTCATTTTTTCAATTGAATAAGTTCTTTTGCTCCCAAATCACCGGTATTCATCAAAAACATCAAATTCATCCAAAAGCTTGATTCCTACAAAATTAAACCAAATACACGTAAAATTGGCAAAATAATCCTCAAGACTAGCACTAAAATAATATAAATATAGCTCAATAATTTGAGCTATCAAATACCCCCAGACTTCAACATTTGTTTGTCCCGAGCAAGGTAAGAATAAAAAATAATGTGTCAATCATAAACAATTGAGGGAAATGCTGCTAATGACTCATGCCTCAAGAATTTCAAATCACAAATAATTCAGACTGAAAGAACAATGATCAAACACATTCATCAAGATAAACCTCATTTATTTCTTTCCTCTCTTACGTGTGTGTGTGACTAGTCCTCCCTATCTTAATCTTTTAACCCCGGCAAAGTTCTATGCAATCCTTTGCTCGTTTTCCCCCTACTTTGGTCCTAAGTTCCAATTATTAAGCCTCTCCACACTCAAGATTGTAATATGCCACTAGGGTGCCTAAATTGTGGCACCAAACTTTGAGTTTTTTCAAATTAAACAATCATCTATAATGGTGGCCACTAGCTTTCACACATCTATTGTAGGGACCCATAACCCGAGGCTAACTCTTTGTTGGCCTGACTGATCACAATAGGGGTAGCTCTTTTTGACCTTAATTCAATTTCATTTACCAAGCTCATCCATTTTTTTTATTCATTCATTTTTTTCATTACATTCTTTTTCTTTAATAACATGCAAATTAAGTAATGAAAGGCATAATTTTCTCCCAAGTGTGACAACACTAACTATCATGCAAATTAACCATCAAACTAGTCCCTAAAACCTTTCAAGGTGACAACGAGGCCTAGATCACATAACCCTAATCTAAGCTCGCAAAACTAAAGTCAGGAGACTACGTGCACAGGTGGTGCAAGAGATTCATAGAATAAAATCAAAATATCTTGAATCTTGTCTTTAATTATTATTGAACAGAAGTAACTCACCTGCTTTCTGAAATTAGGTATCATCATCGGTTGCCATAATCAAAGTAACAACCCTCAAATAGAAACACAACTCATAGACAAAAATTCAATCCCAAATCACAATGAAACTCAAGATAATCCAAACTGATAAAACACTATAATCCATCCAGGAAGGTAAAACGAATACATCTCATATCATGGTAAAAAAGAAAAATAACAATTAATTACAAACCAAAAATAAATAATCCACCCCCAAACTTAAAAATTACATTGTCCTCAATGTAAAATAGATAATAAATAAATACAAATATGAGAACAAAATACAATGAAAAGAAGAATGAGGGGGAAAGAAACAACCGTGAAAATAGGACGACGACATGGCATCACTCGTCGTCATCCTCGGGCGACGGTAAAGGTGGCGGTAGAGGTTGGCCCGTACGGGAAGTGACCTGGCACTGATATGAATGTGCATATGTGCTCGTGGTGCCGCTCCCGATTGTGCTGGCGCTGAAACTCCAAGAAAATGAGTTGTTGATTCTCCGCAAGATGCTGCATGGTAAGTCGCATCTGCTGCATCTGCTCCTCGACTCTGGGCTGCTATGGATTCTCAGGTATGGGAAGAGCGTGTTATGCACCCTGTGGTCCAGACACTCGATATCGATGGTGATCAAATGGGACGGAGGAAGAGGAAGAAGTGGCATTTATACGAGATCTTTTACTCATGATGACTAAGGGAAGGGGACTAAAAATCTAGGAATAGAGTACTACTTAAACCAACCTCCAATAATCAAAACAACCACCCAACTACAAGATAAGCTCGACCGCCACAATTTAAAGATTCAACACACAACTACACTACAAACAAACCCTTGCCACAAATATAATGTAAAAACCAGCAGCCACAGCGACCTAAGCTCCAAACAGTGAGTAAAAGCAAAAATTAACTCACAAAAAGCTCATTCATGGATGCACAAATGAAGCCCAAAAACTAATACACAAAAATCAGCAGCAAAGAGGGCTCTCTAATTAGCTTAACACCATATAAATCAAGGAGAATGCAAATAACAACCCAAAAATCGCGGATTCTTCGATCTATAAGTAACTACTATTGGTGTTTATGTCCTATAACTCAAGTTTTGTTATCCTTTACATAAAAAGGATGTTATTCAGTGAAATTATTTATTTATAACTTACAATCCAATATCAACATCCATGGTTATAGCATGAGATACTCGAACTATATAGTAAATATGGACAGGGATCAAGCTCGAGTATATAACCTTAATGGTCTATAGTAAATGAATAAGGTTGGGTACCTTATTCTGGTAACACTATGGATGCGGCCTACTTTGCGAATAAAGCAAACGACGTGATCCTGGATCGTTCATGTAAAGACATGCGAGTATGGGCATCTTGCGTATAAGATGTTTACACAAGACTGGACCGAGAAACAAGTCACTCTTACTTTATAACCTCGTTTACTGTTAAGTCTGATTATTTCATGTGATGACTTAGGTAACTCGATCTTAATCCTGAGCTTACGATTAAAACACTACGATCAGATCGAGGTGGAGAATATATGGACCTACAATTCCAGGACTATTTGATAGAACATGGAATTACGTCCCAACTTTCAGCCCCTGCTACACCACAACAAAATGGTGTATCAGAGAGGAGAAATCAAACCTTGTTGGACATGGTTCGATAAATGATGAGCTATGCTCAGTTGCCTGATTTGTTATGGGATATGCAGTAGAGACTGCTGTATACATTTTGAACATGGTTCCCTCGAAGAGTGTTCCTGAAACGCCCTATGAGTTATGGAGAGGGCGTAAAGGTAGTTTACGTCACTTCAGAATTTTGGGATGCCCGACACACGTGTTGGTGCAAAACCCAAAGAAATTGGAACGATGTTCAAAACTATTATTGTTTGTGGGATATCCTAAAGAAACGAAAGGTGGTCTATTTTATGATCCTCAAGAAAATAAAGTTATTGTATCGACAAATGCCACATTTCTTGAGGAAGATCACATAAAAGAACATCGACCTCGCAGTAAACTAGTATTAGATGACATTTCAAGAAAAGCTAAAAAAGAATCTACAAAAGTTGTCGATCAAGTTGGTCCGTCAAAAGTTGTTGATCAAACACATCCATCTCAAGAAGTGAGAGAGCCTCGACGTAGTGGGAGGGTTATAATACAACCTGGCCGTCACATGGGTTTAACAGAAACTCAAACCATCATACCTGATGATAGTGTAGAGGATCCATTGACCTTTAATCAGACAATGGATGATGTTGATAAGGACCAGTGGATAAAAGCCATGGATCTCAAAATGGAGTCAATGTACTTCAATTCGATCTGGGAACTTGTAGAGCAACCAAATGGGGGTAAAACCTATTGGTTGCAAATGGATCTACAAAAGAAAACGAGACCAAGCCGGTAAGGTTCAAACCTTTAAGGCTCAACTTGTGGCAAAGGGTTTTACCCAGCGGGAAGGAGTGGATTTTGAAGAAACTTTTTCCCCTATTGTCATGCTTAAGTCGATTAGAATACTCTTATCCATTACCACGTTTTATGAACGCCCTGACAAATCAGGAAAGTGGCAAAGCATCGAGACGTTGTGGATGTAACGTCTCGACGCTGCCTCAATTATGCACATTCTGACTTTTGGGGCAGCGTTGAGACGCTCAAAGATAGCGTCTCAACGCCACTCTCTCGGATGGGGGCCTTGAACCTTGCTTTCTTTCACTCATATCTTATATTGAATTAGTTCTTTTGCTCCCAAATAACCAATATTCATCAAAAACATCAAATTCATCCAAAAGCTTGATTCCTTCAAAACTAAGCCAAGTACACATAAAATTGGCCAAAAAATCCTCAAGACTAACACTAAAATAATATAAAATATAGCTCAATAAACTGAGTTATCAAGCTTTAACGTCGAATACCTATAAAACTAGCAAGATCAAGACTGAATAAATAGGACTAAATTTGTCCTATCTACCCTCTCATTGGCCCGAGAAAGACTCGGTTGGATGGTTGGAACATAAATCAATTGTTCAGTAAAGGATCAGTGGGACTTAAGAAGAACCGGGTAATACATGAGTAAAACATTACTTTTGGCCTATGTGTAATTACGAATAGAACTTGTGAAAGATTGACTTACTAATCATGGTTATATTGAGTGGACAAAATGTTGGGTTTAATGTCCTATAAACTCGTAGTTTGTAAATCATTAAACATATTCTATTTCCAATAGAGATGTTATTGAGGTTATTCAGTAAAAAGATGTTATTGAATATGTAAATTGTGTATGATTAACCTAAATCCAATAAACTAAGATCCTTGACTATAACATGAATACTCGAACTATATCTAGGGACATATCATAGGATCAAGTTCAAGTTTATAGTCAAAATAGTTTATAGTATAAGGATAGGGTTGGGTGCCGTATCCTGGGGACACTATGCACGCTACCCACTTTGTATTAAGTACAAACGATGAGGTCCTAAATCGTTCATGTGGAGACATGCGAGTCGGGGCGTCCAATGCAATGAGTTTGCCAAAGAATAGACCACGAAATAAGTCACTTTCTCTTTATAACGTTGTTTACTGAAGAAACTGACTATTTTTCAAAGATGACCTAGGTAGTTCTTAATCCTGAGCTAACTATGAACTCCTGTTTATACGAGATTATCCTTTGGTCTGCATGGGTTAGAATGGCCAGCATCGCCAACTCAAAAAGCCTACAATTTTGGGGATAAGATCGAATAGATAGCTGGGGACATAGTCTCGCAAGACAGAATTCACTCCTACCCATTTCAGGGATAGTAGAGAGGTTCTTCCCTTAAGTACTAACTCCAGGACTTGAACAAGCGGACCCACCCTCTCGTTGGATCGAGAAGGACTTAGGTTTGATTGTTGGACCACAAACAGATTGTTCATTAGAGGATTAGTGGAACTTAAGGAACAAGAAGTACTATAGGGGTAAAACGGTCATTTGACATAGCTATAGCTACGAAAAACCGGTGAAGGGTCGACTTACTGAAGTGCAACTATTGGGCTATAGTGGAGTGTCCCGGTAGTTAACGAATGTTGGGTACATTATTACTTTTGCTAAAACCTGATTGGATTATGTAAAAAATGGTTAATAAAAAAAATTACTAAGGCCCCGTTTGATAACCATTTGGTGTTTGGTTTTTGGTTTTTGAAAATTATGCTTGTTTTCTCCAATTTTTCGTACCATGGTTTTCATCTTTGTTAAGGGCACATTTGAATTCCTAGCCAAATTCTAAAAACAAAAACAAGTTTTAGAAAACTACTTTTTTTAGTTTTCAAAATTTGGCTTGGTTTTTTAAAACATGGAAAAGATGTATTAGAAAAGCAAAGAAAGTTGTAGGTGGAATTAGTGTTTATAAGCTTAATTTTCAAAAACCAAAAACCAAATGGTTATCAAACGGGGCCTAATAGTTCTGTTTAATTTTTCAGCATGTCTAGCACACTAGTACAATTACTCGCTACGGATAAGCTTAACGGGGATAACTATGGAACTTGGAAGTCAAATCTTAATACCATACTAGTAATCGATGATCTTAAATTTGTCCTAACCGAAGAGTGTCCACCAAACCCTGGCGCGTCAACAAACCGAAATGCTCGAGAGGTGATAAGGGTAAGAAATATACCTATTGTGCCCTTATATTTAGCTCATTTTTTGGTCAAATGTTGTGTGTTGTGACCAATTTACTGTTCCCGAGCTCAAAATATACTTAAGTTGTTAAGTTAGGGTGTTGAGATTCACTTTTGTCAAATTATGCTCATTTGTGCTTAAAAATACTTGATTTTAAGAGAATTTGACTTAGATTGTTGTTGTGCAGAAAAACAGAGGAAAAGCTAGAATTTCCCAGAAATGCGACCGCATTTCTGGGAAGGCAAAATGAAATGCGACCGCATTTCTGGAAAAACCGAGACCGTTCCGAGTCATCCGCGGGTCGTTGTTGACACCCAAAACCGACTAGGCAACTTCCAGCACCTATTTCGCAGCTCCTCGACTATTTTCTACACTATATAAGCTCGAGATTCAAAGTCAAATTCAAATAGAACTCATTTGGAAGAAGAGGGTGGTGACAGAACCCTAGTTGACAGCTATGAGTAGGGATGCCCGAGGTCCTTCTTAGATGACTAAATTCTAACCTGAGTTAGACATCAAACCTTAGGGTCGTTTGGTACAAGGTTTTTGGAGATGGGAATGGGCAAGGGAATGGGCAAGGTTTTTGGAGATGTTTTATTTGCTTAAGTTTATGTTTAATGCATGTCATTCTTTATTGACTATCACTCTAATCTTCCTGAGTTTAACTTGATTAGTTAGACTTTGCATGCTATGTGAGTTTGATCTCGAAAGGGAAAAACGATATCGGTGCTCATAAAGGTGATATAGGAGAAAAAGCTCGAAAGAGATTGTTCGGTAGTATAGGGCAAGCTGCCTAAGGCACCCTGTATCGACTATAGGGTTATAGGTTGCATTCGTGAATTATCTATGTCGGAGTCGAGTCACAGAAATGTGCATAGCGGTACTTGCTTAGCCTTCTAACGGTTCTTGGGAGCAAGGGCCAAATAGAAGTCAAATCTGACCCAATGCATTGAATAGGCTTAAGTTAAATATTGCATGACTAAAGTTATTACCATAGGGATGAATCCATGTTGAATACCTCGTTGTTTATTATTGTTATTCTTTATTATTTAATTGCTTGTTTTATTTATCTTTTCGAAAACCCAATCAATCAAGCTTATTTTCTTTGGTTACCTTTTCAAAAGCAAACATTTGAACAGTTTATTCATCAAATCTGTATTTCCAGTTTAGTCTTCGTGGGATCGATACCCTTGGAATACTTCTAAAGTTTTTTATCACTATGTGCGACAGTGTATAGTTGCACTAAGGTTGGCTGAATTTATCTTTATTAAAATTTATCATCTTATCTCACATCCATCCATTCAGCCTCTGCCACACCAAGAGGCTTGTGAGAAATGGACTCGTGCAAATGATAAAGCTAGAGTATATATCTTAGCTAGCATTTCAGATGTCTTGTCTAAAAAGCACGAGAGGATGGTCACCGCAAGGGAGATCACGACTTCGTTGCAAGGTATGTGTGGACAACCGTCCTCACAAACCAGACACAAAGCTCTCAAGAATGTTTACAAGTTTCGTATGGGAACATGTTTTGAACATGATGGTACAATTGAATGAGGCCGAAGTAAATGGTGCTACCATAGACGAGGGTAGTGAGGTTAGTTTTATAATGGAGTCTCTTCCGAAGAGCTTCATTTAGTTCAGGACAAATGCTGTCATGAACAAAATAGACTATAACCTGACTACTTTGTTGAACGAGCTCCAGACTTACCAAAGTCTCACCAAGAGGGGACATGAAGGGGAAGCAAACGTTGCCACCACCAATAGGTTCCAAAAAGGATCATCTTCAGGAACCAAGTATGGACCTTCCACTTATAAGAACTGCAGTCGTCACCCCGTCGCGTTGCCGCCGCAGCTCCATCGCGTCGCTGCCGCCGGTTCGACCTACCGTCGCTGCCCCGATCTGCCGCCGCCACTCTGATCTGTCGCTGCCGCTTCAAACTAACGGCCACTGCTACTGGTAACGCTCTGAACCCAACCTCTCTGAGCCGCCGTCCAGCCGAAACGTGAGTTATTGGTTTCATTATTCACGTTTTGTATTGATATGTTTTGTTGTGGTTATGTCTAACCCTCGAATCTTGGCCCATTTCAAATACCCAATATGTTTTGACGTTAGACCTGCGAGATTAGAGCGGTTTGGTGGACTGTCCAACGATGTTTTGGGTTGTTCGAGTGAATTCCAGTGGGTATCACTGTTCCAAAAACCTTATTTAAACTTAGTTTAAATGCCATAGTTCGAGTTCTAACCGTAGGAAATTTCTTTATGCTAGGTTCCAATTGTCCTATTAAGGCCTAAAAGTAGCTTCAAGTATAAACAACTTGGGTTGGACCAAGGGTTAGGCAAAAAAGAAAGGAACCACTTTGTTAGGACGGCGTAAAAGTAAGTGGCTCCTCTATCAGCACGTTGGAACTTTATTTGTTTAGTTGAAAAATGGTTAGACGTCGTGATTAATTGTGAAATTGTTGGGCGCTGACCTGTTTTAGTTGTGGCGCTTGTGTTGATATTGATTATGTGGAATTTGCTAGAATTTGTATGTTTTGTATCTGGAATGTTAAGCATGTAAATTAGAAATTTGATATTTGTTCTGGAATGTTATACGAATGAAATGTGAATTTCCATGTTTTGTATTATCATAAAGCTAGTTGGGGACCTCACATTGCATATGTGTGACTCATGGTTCGAATGTTCTTAGATATTTTATCATTAAAAAACTTGACGATATGGTCAAGACATTAATTAAAATATTTTTTCTTGAAAACTTGGCGATATGGTCAGGACATGTTTTTATTGATTTTTTTTCTGGAAACTTGGCGATATGGTCAAGATAAAGATTTTAGTACCATTTTTCAAAACTTGGCGATATGGCCTTGGTGACAAGTGGCGACATGGTCACGATAAAGTTTTAGTGGCGATAAAGTCACAATATAGTTTGTGGCGATAGGGTAGCGTTTAGCGTTATGGTCAAGGAGTAAAGCTGTTATAAAATGAAGTTTAGGTCCCTTCATAGATGATTGTGTTTGCATAAGCAACCCTGGTAGAGGGGTTACTTACTGGGTATTTTCAATACTCATTCTTGTTTATTTTAATTTTTTTTTAGGCAAGGGTGAGAACGTGTTAGGCGACTGATCAAGAGCTCTTGTTGGTGGTGCCATGGTGGACGGTGTCAACATATTTTACTTCCGCATATTAGTTATTGTTATTTGAATTTTCTACGTAAATAATCAAAAACTTATTTATTTTGATGCATTTTGAAGCGTTGAGACATTTTATGTTTTTACAAGTTTTCTTGGGATCCCAAACAATTGTTTTACTGAAATTATTTACCTATTTTATGCATTCTAGATTTCTAGGGAAAAATTTCTCTGTAGTTCTTTGAATTATTCATGCATGTAGTAACGTCCCTAGTCAGTCTTAAGGTTTTAAAAAGTCGTGGCATTACACAAAACCCCTCACGGCTAAAGTTTTTTAGGGTCACCTAGTTAATCTAGGACTATGAGCTTTGTTAGACTACGGCAAGTGGGAGAAATGTAAGGGTATGGTGGATGCCGTAGTTTATTGTCTTTATGTATCTCTCACACCTAACTTCTTGTACCCCACTAGAGTTTACAGTCCAAGTGGGAGTTTGTTGGGTTAATGTCCTATAATCTCGTAGTTTGTAAATCATTAAACATATTCTATTTCCAATAGAAACGTTATTGAGGTTATTCAATAAAAGATGTTATTGAATATGTAAATTGGGTATGATTAACCTAAATCCAATAAACTAATATCCTTAACTATAACATGAATACTCGAACTATTTGTAGGGACATATCATAGGATCAAGTTCAAGTTTATAGTCAAAATAGTCTATAGTATAAGGATAGGGTTGGGTGCCTTATCCTAGGGACACTATGGAGCGGCTGGTGCGTCGTCAGCTGAATGGATGGAATGTGAGATAAGATGATAAATGAAATAATAAAGAAATATCCAGCCAACACTTAACTGCAAGTATACACTGTCGCACGTAGTAATAAAAAACCTTAGAAAGTATTCCAAGGGTATCGATCCCACGAGGACTAAATTGGAAATTTAGATTTGACGAAGAAACTGTTCAAATGATTGCTTTTGTAACAGGTAACCAAAGAAAATAAGTTGATTGATTGTGTTGTTGAAAAGATAAATAAAACTAGAAATAAAACAATGAAGAATAACAATGAAATAAAACGAGGTATTCAACATGGATTCATCCCTAGGGTAACAACCATACTTATGCAATATCTAACTTAAGAGTGTTTAATGCATTGGGTCAGATTTAACTTCCTTTTGGACCTTGTTCCCAAAAAACGTAAGAAGGCTAAGCGAGTACCGTTATGCCCATTTATGGGACTCGACTCTGACATAGATAATTCACGAATGCAACCTATAACCCTATAGTCGATATAGGGTGCCTTAGGCAGCTTGCCCTATACCGCCGAACAATCTCTTTCGGGTTTTTTCTCCTATATCACCTTTATGAGAACCGATATCGTTTGTCCCTTTCGAGATCAAACTCACATAGCATGCAAAGTCTAAGTGATCAAATTAAACTCAGCAAGATCAGAATGATATTCAATAAAGAATGACATGCATTAAACCCTACTTAAGCAAATAAAACACTTTCAAGCCATTAAACCCTAAGAGAATTCACCACATTTAACCCCTAAACGGGATTTAGCTACTCATGATCGGATAAAAAGCAAATGAACACATTTTCATTGAAATAATGATGCAAAGAATACAAAGTAATGAAAAGATTTAAGAGCTGGAATTAAGAGACACTCCTTCTAAAGCTCGCTAAGACACTCCACTCTCTCACTTTTACACAATCCTTCTAGAGCTCGCTAAGACACTCCACTCTCTCACTTTTACAATATGGGAATGGGTGAAACTCTCTACAAACCACAAGTTTTGATGTCTAACTCTCTCTCGAGTTAGAATTTGTCATCTAAGAAGGACGTCGGGCATCCCTACTCATTGGCGTTGAGCCTGGTTCTGTCACCACCCTTTTCTTCCAAGTGAGTTCTGCTTAAATTTGACATCAAATCCCGAGCTCATATAGTGTAGAAATTGGTTGAGGAGCTGCGAAATAGGTGCTGGAAGGTTGCCCAGTCAGTTTCGGGGTCAAAACAACCGGTTAGGTGCGAAGAAGACTCGTCAACAACGACCCGCGCACGACTCGGAACGGCCTCTGTTTTTCTAGAAATGCGGTCGCATTTTAATTTTGCCTTCCCAGAAATGCAGTCGCATTTCTGGAAAATTCCAGCTTCAACTCTGTTTTTCTGCACAACAGCAAACTAAGTCAAATTTTCTTCAAATCAAGTCTTTTTAAGCATAATTAAGCATAATTCCGCAAAAGTGACTCTCAACACCCTAACTTATCAAATTAACATATTTTGAGCTCGGAAATAGTAAAATTTACCTAAACACTCAATATTTGACCAAGAAAAGAGCTAAGAATAAGGGAAAAATAAGTATATTTTTTACCCTTATCAGCGGCCCACTTTGTATTAAGTACAAACGATGAGGTCCTAAATCATTCATGTGGAGACATGCGAGTGGGGGCGTCCTGTGCAATGAGTTTGCATAAGACTGGACCACGAAATAAGTCACATTCTCTTTATAACGTCGTTTACTGAAAAAACTAACTATTTCTCAAAGATGACCTAGGTAACTCGTTCTTGATCCTGAACTAACTATGAACTCCTGTTTATACGAGATTATCCTTTGATCCGCATGGGTGAGAGTGGCCAGCATCGCCCACTCAACAAGCCTACCATTTTGGGGATAAGATCGTATAGATAGCTTGGGACATAGTCTCGCAAGACGGAATTCACTCCTACCCATTTCAGGGATAGTAGAGAGGTTGTTCCCATAAGTACTAACTCCAGGACTTGAACAATGGGCCCCACCCTCTCGTTGGATCGAGAGGGACTTCGGTTTGATGGTTGGACCATAAACCGATTGTTCATTAGAGGATTGGTGGAACTTAAGGAATAAGAGGTACTATAGATGTCAAACGGTCATTTGACCTAGCTATAGCTACGAACAACCTGTGAAGGGTCGACTTACTGAACATGGTTAAATCAAGTGGACGAAAATTAGTCGATTAGCCTCGAATGTTGGTTAAGCTTGGTTAATGAGATTAGTCGATTAGCCTCGAATCATTGGAGCCCATGATCTATAGGTCCATTAGGTCCCCCTACTAGCTCATATCAGAATAAAACTTAGAACAATAAGATAGGATTCTTTGAATCGTTCAAAAAACGGGAAAAAGGGTATTATCGTAAATTGTGTTTGACACAATAATTTAGTTATGAATTAAATTAGAAAATGAGAGATAAAGTATTTAAAAGGGTTTTAAATACTATATACATGAATTGAGATACATGTATAAATGATGCACAAGATTAAGATGATTAATTTGATTAATCATGCATAATCAATTGGGCAAGCCTCAAAGATGATTATATATATTTATTTCATATTTAGAATTGATATTAATATCATAGATGCAAATTTAAATATGATTTTAATCACATGGTAAGTGGAAAATGTTGTAATTCCACTCTTGCACGAAGATACAAAGTGGAATTACACCACAAGCATGCTTACTTGCATGTGATGTTGTTTGAACACCTAGCTACCACTTTCACCCAAAAGACCACCATGTGTCTTGCATCCTGAGGCTTCTTCGTGCATGGATTCTCTCTATAAGTAGAGGAGGAATCGGATTGAAAATTATACAACAATTACCTTAAGGTTATGCTGTTGAAATTGTGCCTCAAAACACTCTCATTTCACATATCTCCATAGAGCTTGATCCTTCAAGCATTTCCTTCCCATTCCCTATCTCTATAGACTCCCACAAGTCGTTCTTGGCCCAGGGAATAGTAGGGAAGACACTATCGGTTGTCCAAAGTTGATTGGAGAAAGAAAACGGTACAAGGAGGTTCATCCATTTGAGCTACAAGAGGTTGGTTCATCTAAACTTTATGTTCTGTTTTCTTTAGAACAAGCATGCTTTAGGAGTAAAATTAATGTTGTTAAGTGCTTTCGATTTTCAACTGCTTCCGCATGAGTTATAAGAACACCTTCACAAAAATATATTTATAGTGAGGAGAATGCAGATGCAGGGCTATACTGGAGTGATCCGACAATTAATGAATGTTGGTTAACTAGGTTAGAGAGTTTAGCCAGTTAATCTCAGATCGTTGGAGCTCATGATCTCTAGGTCCATTAGTCCCCCCTTGCTAGTTGACATCGGACTAAACCTTAGAACAGTGCGATGAAGGAATTTCAGCGTTCAAATTTTATTTAGGGAGTATGTGTTAATTGTATGTGACATAATGAGTGTTTTATAGTTTAATTGTGAATTAACTTATACCACAAAGAGAATATAAAATTGTTCAGATGAGATTTCAACAGAGGAAAGTTGATTCGTGGAAATGAACTTGATTTTATTGAATTTGAATGTATAAGCGTTACAGTCTCTAATATTTATCATCTGATTCTTTCTCACAAATATATAAAGTTTGGCCTCTAGCATGTTGCTCTTCTTGGGCTGGTTTGTTGGGCTTCTTGGATGATTGACTTGCTAGGTTGATGATCTCTTGGATCGACCTTTTGGCTTTATTATCTCTTGGATTGGCTTGTTGGTTTGATGATCTCTTGGATCGACTTATTGGCTTGTTGATCTTCTTGGATGATCGGCCTACTGGCTTAATGATCTCTTAGATCGGCCTGTTGTGACTTGTCGATCTCCTTGGATGATCGGTCTGCTGGCTTGACGTTCTTTTGGATCGGCCTGTTGGCTTGATGATCTGTTGGATCGGCTTGTTAGCTTATTGATCCTCTTGGATGATCGACCTACTGACTTGTTGATCCTCTCGATCGGTCGGTTGGCTTGTTGATCTTCTTAGATGATCGCCTTGCTGACTTGTTAATCTTCTTGATCGGTCGGTTGGCTTGTTGATCTATTCTTGGAGTATTCTAGTCTTCAAACCTTCTGAGTCTTGGATCCTTTGAATTCTGAATCTCGAATCCTTATGAATTCTTTGGACTCTTTGGCTGCTGACAACTCTAGACTCTTGCAGAATGCTCTGGACTCTTTGTCTCTGAATATAAATGCCTAAAATGAATGGTGACCTCCTCTATTTATAGAGTTTGACGGACCTCATATTGGCTTGGGCTTGGGCAATATTTGGGATTTAATTCGACCATTTTTTAATAAAGGTTGGATTATTTTAATTTAGCCCAATTTCTTCAATGACCTCGAGTTACATTAGTCTCGAGTCTAATTTCCACGTGTCATAATTTGATTGGACTTGGCTTATGTCATCTGATGGATCAATAATAGACAAGTGGCATTGTTTGATTTGTCAAATTTTAATGTCTATTAATTTAATTTAGGGACACGTGTAAATTTATAATTGGTCCAAAATTTATTTTATCATTAATTTGAATTAATGACGTGCCAATTTGTGATTGACCAAAATTTCTCATTCAACAAATGCCCCCTTTTCGAGATTCATGCACAAGTATGTGTGAGTGAATCTTTAATAAGATAATTTGAGATCAAAATGTAAGATATTCGTTCTTAATTGAGTTTTTTTGATGTGTCAAATAATCAAAATATGAATTTAGTTCAAAACTTTGATTTTGATTTCCTTTTTTTATTTAACACGATTTTATGCCAATTAATCAAAATAACTTTGATTTTCTTATTTGGCAACAAACTTTCAGTCGACTCTCAATAGACTTTATATTCCAAATCGCATTTTGAGTAGGATTGATGTTCTATCCAATTTGGAGAAGGATTTAGAGTCCACTCAATTTTAATTTGAGGTGGAATTTTACAAAAATTTTACGTGAATTTGGAATGAAAATTTTAAATTCAAATTTTGATTTGGATGAAAATTTGGAGTATGTTGAAATTTTAATTTGAGCATATTTAGACTTTCAATAGAATTTAAAATAAGATCAAATATTATTTTAGAGTGTTGATTTCATTAATTGAACCTTTAATTACTTAATCAATTAGGCAATTATGATTAATTAGTCATTAAATTCATAATTCTAGAAGCTTGATGATATCATGCATAAATGCTATCATTTCATTCGTAGATTTAAGAGTTTTTCTTTGGTTTTATTGTGGACTTAATGTCTAATTATGTAATTTCAACAATTATGCCCCGGAGGAGCTTTATCATAATTTTTGGAGGAAAAGACACAATTTTGGCCCAAATAATGAAGAAGTGGGTCAAAGAAGGAAGATTCAAGAGCTTAAAGTGAATATCATAGGCCAAAAATTTGGAAAGGAAGGCCCCAAACTAGCTAACAAGTCGAGAGAATGAAGTTCAAAAAAAGGAGTGGGGTCAAGGCGCTGAGGCTACTTGGACAACACGAAGGTGACATCACGGCGTCGAGACGTGGTGACGTCAGCGTCTCGACTGCAGGCTGGATGGAGTATTATATAAACAAGCATTTTACCTCAGTTTTCAATCATTAAGTAGCAAATGGGAGTGTTTTCCAAAGGCTCTTGGAGCCTTTTAGAGGGAGGGATTGAGAGAAATGTTTTACGGAGAGTTTTCTGAACATTTTTGGGGTGATTCGGGCTTGTGACGGGGATCCAATTGAGGCTCTCCTATGGCGGATTAAGGCGTAAGCAAGGATTCGACGTTGGGATAAGTTCTATACCGTTTTTCCTTGTTCATATTACAGTTTTGAACATAAAAACCCTTCCAAGCACACAATTCAAGCACAAAACTAGCTAAAATTAATTGGAACTATATAGCATTTCTGCTGGGTATCAGTATGCACTTTTTTAATAATATGATAGCTAATTTGTTTTCCAAATATAATATCAAGAATAGGGTAGCCCCTACTTACTATCCCCAAACGAATTGGCAAGCAGATCTCTCTAACGTGGGAGATTAAGGCTATATTAGAGAAAATGGTAGATCCTTCATGAGAGGATTGGTCACTTCGTCTTGACGAAGCGTTATGGGCACACGGGAGAGCGTACAAAGCACCTTTGGGTGTGTGTCCCTACCCAATCTTATCCTTGTACTAAAGACCTTTTTGGTTGTTACTTGAATATCGACCCCCATATGTCCCCACGTACTAGTTCAAGTTACATACAAATAACCTTGGATCTTACTTTATTTGATTTGGGTTATATCTTATAATACTGAACAATAACATTTTATTGTAGAAACTCAATAACACTTTATCAAAACAAGTATACAGTTTGGTTACATTCACTACCTAAACGTTTTCGGGGATAAAACCCAACATTTTTTGTCATTTTGCCTCAAGGACATGATTCACATATAGATAAAGAGTCATCTTCTAACTCACTTAGAAGCCCACTTTTCACCAAATTTCCAATCCTATTGAGAATAATGTGACGTAATCTAATATGCCAAATATAAGTATTTTTTTTTAGAAGAAACTTTTTGCCTTTTAGTTTGAGTTGTAGTTGTTTTAAACAATTCGGTATTTAGAATTGCATTGGCCATGATTAGTCTCAAAACATTCAAGTTATGTTCTAATTTAGCATAACAAATATCAACAAATAATATTTGATTAACTGCAAACCAAATGAGATTACATTGTGTCTACCCAGCAAGAAAATGAAATCAAGTACCTTTTATTTATTTATTTTTTAACTATACACACATTGTCTAATTACATTATGCTCCCCATTGCCACATCCAAGACGACCTCTTCCATTCAACATCGAGAGTCATCTCATCGGCTAATAGGTGCCATCAAGAACTAATTCCCTAAAAAGAGGAACAATTATTGTTAGTGGCTGCTGAATCGAGTATCCCTTCAGCCTCGTCGATACCCACTAAACATATTTCAAGGACCAGTAAATCATATTTACCTTCTTTGGCTTTCTTTGTCAGGACCAAGTATTTTGGACAACTTTTCTTCTTGTACCCATCTACATTGCAGTGGACACATTTCCCTTTGTTTGCAGCTTTGGTCTTCCTCCCCTTTGGGGGAGCAGCAGTGGCGTCAGCTTTATTGCCCTCCTCACCTTTCTACTTCTGTAAACATTTTGTGTCATAAGAACATGGAACAGATTTAGTCTCAGAGGTTGAACCTATGTTTAAATTCTTATCTTCTTCTTCGTAAGATAATAGTAACTTCGTACCTCATTTTGAAGGGTGGTAAGGTTGTAATAAGACCTATTCAAAATAACATTGTTTCGAAACTGACGGAAACTCTTCGAAAGAGATTCCCAAATAATGCTGACATGGCTTCTTTTGTCCATCACAAATTCGTTAGTTTCGGCCACGTTAAAGTGGACAATCATGTTGAGAACGTGTTCACAAACAAATGTTCCCTCTTTCAACCTTGATTCTATGGTTTTGACCTATTGATTGTGAGTTTAATTTCTAATTTATTTGTAACTAACGTTTGTAGAGGAGCGTAACTTTTCATCTAATTTTGTAGCATCAAATTTGACCATGTAGCTATCAGGCACATTATCCCATTGTGCTAAACTTCACGATAGGATCAAGAATTAAACCTTTTCTCGCATAAGTTCACAGCTTTCCTAGTTTATTTAATTATGCCTATTAATTAATGATCTTAGATCTTGATGTTGTCGGCTAATTATTTAATTATGCCTATTAATTAATCTCCCCATTAGGATCTAGACTCGAAGAATTCGTCGGATTAAAAACATTAGGGGTCATTACACTCGATGACTTTACTTGTTGAGTAGTTTGATGACTGGTGATTAAATCTATTGCAATTTGCCAAATTGAAATTTGGAACTCCCAATTACGTAATCTTGAGGTAAGATTAGAGAATTCACCCCTTGTAATTTCTCGTTCTTTAATTTTAAACATTTAAATTTTCTCGAAGCTAATCTCCTTAAAGCCTGAACCCCCCCCCCCCCCCCAACAGGTTACTGATAGAAAAAATCATTCATATGAATGGTCTTGTGAATCGTGATAATTATCTTCATCCTTATGTTTGGTACATTTATGATAACCAATTAGTTTTATTTCATTTGTTGATATGCAATTTTAAAAAATCATTCCAATTAAACGAGAGAAATGAACTATGAAAAAACATTTTCTTCATCCTATTGTGTAGGAAAAAACTTCGTCAACACAAAACAAACAAATATCACTCCGTCCAAAGATAGAGGAGTGATAAACTAATTTTAGCATTTGACGATCTAAATTTAACAAATGATAGTCTATAAAGTGGCCTTTCCATATCGTCATAAAAATCATCCGCTTGTGATCCAAGAAAGAAGAAAATAAAAAAGGAAAATATAAGACAAGACAAAAGGAGATTAACCACGAAAATGGCCAAGAAAATGATGGCAACATTGCTATTGTGTATTATGGTGATGGCCACACTACAATTATCTGTGGCCAACAATGTGGCTGACAAGGAGGCTAGAGTGAAGACCTTTTTCAACTCCCTTGATTGCCTTAAAACGTGCACTGACCAATGTACAGCCAAAGGCACTAAGTCCCTTGAGGAATGTATGCCTACGTGCACACATTGTGGCAAAGAAATGAAGGGTATGCCTCTTGCTTTCATCATAAAAAACACACTTCATAGTCGTATACATGTTAAGATGTTTCTATTTTTAACACACTTTTCTTCCACCTACAAATTCAATAAATTTAAAAGTTTATGTCGTATGTTGTTTTTTTTGTTTTTTTTTTTTGAAAGAAAACTATGAATGACGGTAGAGTTATTCAATAGGCGATTTTGTGTATGGTGAAGTTTAATTTCATTATGCACTCGACTCCTATTATTGGTTTGGTGAGATTTTGAAGTTTTTCAAATTGTCCTCTTTACTTAAAATTTGATGAAATTGATAATTTTCCTTGTAAGTCTTTACACTGATTTACAGTAAAAATTTGCTTTCCCTTTTTGCTTTGTCTTTTGTTTGTTTTTTTTTTTTTAAATGTATTATTGGATCAATGTTAATATTTGTCGTGTT
Organism: Luffa aegyptiaca; assembly: GCA_017139565.1. Taxonomy (NCBI): domain Eukaryota; kingdom Viridiplantae; phylum Streptophyta; class Magnoliopsida; order Cucurbitales; family Cucurbitaceae; genus Luffa; species Luffa aegyptiaca. The sequence goes on from CM029407.1 coordinate 41,679,896, forward strand.
TACTTTGTAGAGAAATACAACGTTGATATCTTCGAGAATTAAATGGTTGAGAAGCTCTCAAGAGTGATCGCATTGAATCAAGAAGATTATGATAGATTTATTTGAATAAGGAAATTTGGAATTTCCTTTATCATCTTTTTGTTTTTTCCATGTAATTTATTTGTTTTCATTATCAAAAAATTGTCCTTGGAATCATATGTTTATTGTTATCAACAAATAAGATTCAATTGGTTTAAGATTTATACTCACAGTAATTATTATTATATTGTTAGTCTATATTGAACTAAAAAGCCCTATTGTTAAAAATATGAATAACAAGTAAGATATTATAGTCAACAAAGATAAGTATTTGTCTGTATGTCGATAAATCCTTTAATGAAAAGGTTCAACGTCGGAATTAAGATTTTTTTTGTATAACATTGATGTGTAGTATAAAATATCAAACAATTAACTGTATCATTTGAAACCATAAAAAATTGTAATGTCATCAATTTCCATGAGTTGTTAGTTATTTATAATAGTATTGATTTCATTCCATTGAAAAATTATTAAAAACTACATAAATTAATTCAAAATTTATTCATTTATGATAATTGAGTGTTGTAGTTGTTTTAATTACTAGATTTATATTATTTTTTTCATCACCGCCAACTTTTTGAGTTATGTATGGAACTTTACTCAATCATTGCTTTAATAGCAACTGCAATGCCCAAAAAGTCTAGACACCATATATCTATGTCGTGAACCACAGTGCAAGGGATAGAGACACTCTCTTGACTTTCATCTTAGAGAAAATGGAAACCCCACAAAATTTGCAATGCCCAAAAACTTATATGCTCCTGCATATAAGAAAATGGAGACACTCCTGCATTGCCAATAAAAAAATGAAATATGTTAATAAAACTAGCGTGAAGCTGAAATTTACCTTCAATCTCAAGATACACTATGAACACAAGCTACTAGATGAAATGTGGAGCTAACAACTTTTTCATCGTATGCTCGACCATCTTAATAAGAAAAGAAACTCCACATAGACTATGCTAGATGTGATCTTCTAAGCTCAGTTCTTCTTGCCTCAAAAGGTAAGAAAAAGCTAGTAAAGTCCCCGCAAGAAACGAATGAAAATAGAAGAGACAATTGGCGAAGAATAAAAAATTAAGAAAGATAATCAATCGTGCTCCCTTGCAATGATCCAAATTTAACAGTCAAAATTTTCGAACATTCCATCAAATTAAATTTACAGTCATCGGCCTGCTACTTTATAATTGTAGTGCGAAAAGTTGAACAAAGGTAGCAACCACAGTTAATTCTATTAATTGAAGACTTTTTCTACCAGTAACCTAATTGGGGGCGGATCAGTCATCAAGGAGATTGGCTTCGAAAAAATTAAAATGTTTAAAATTAAATAACAAGAAATTACAAGGGGTGAATTCTCTAATCTTACCTTGAGATCACGTAATTGGGAGTTCCAAATTTCAATTTGGCCAATTGCAGTCGATTTAATCACCAGTCATCAAACTACTTGACAAGTAAAGTCAATGAGTGTAATGAACCATAATGTTTTTAATCGGACCAATTCATCGAGTGTAGAGCCTAATGGGGAGATTATTTAATAGGCATAATTAAATAATCAAGTGACAACAATAGATTGATTCAACCTAAGTCTAGATATGCATTGGGTCATATTTAATTCCTGCTTGGCCTTGCTCCCAAAAACCGTTAGAAAGACAAAACGAGTATCGTTATGCACATTTATGTGACTCGACTACGACATAGATGATTCATGCATGCAACCTATAACCCTATAATTCTTATAAGCGACAATCCCCTATAACAGCAAATACACTCTCTCGAGCCCTTTCTCATATATCACTGTTATGAAAATCGATTTTGTTTGACACTTTCGGTACCAAACTCACATAGCGTGCTAAATGTAAGTTATCAAGTTAAATTCAACAAGATTAGAATGACAATAAACAAAGGATGACATGGATAGATGAAGCTTAGGTAAACAAAAAACTTTCAAGCCATTCCATCCACAAGAGAATTCAGTAAACCGAAACCCTCAGTTGAATTTAGCTACGCATGATGGATAAAAGTGCAAACAAATAACTTTGCATTGAATAAGTAAATGTTAAGTACAAGAAATAATGAAAAAAATAAGGTGTTGAAAAATAATGTGCAGTACCTAAAACTAGGGGTTTTTCTCTTTATCCAGTCCCTCTAGAGTTTTCACGACAATGTACGCTCCATTTACAAGGTGGAAATAGGGTGAAATCTCTACAGACACGAAGGTTCGATGTCGAACTAAGGTTAAAATTTGGTCTTCTAGCAAGGATTGCGAACTTCATAACTCATGAGTTAGACACTTGGGTTTGAGTCACAAAGCACTCCACCTCCCAAAACTCTTTTAATTTTGACTTTCTCAAAATCAAAATTAAATGAATTTAAAAATTAATATTAAATAAACTTTATTCTAATAATTCTATTTAAATAATATAAAATTTTAAATAATCAATTAAAAAATTTAATTAATTATATTAATTTATTATAAATTATTAAATTAATCATTTTTGCATGCATACCGACTTCTCAAATTATCGATCATTTGAATATGAATCTCATATTTATACATGCAATATTTAAATTTGTTGTGTTATATGCCCTAAAACTCGTAGATGGTATATGAAACAAATTAATCGATCTCTATAAAACGTTATTTGAGTGATTTAGTAATTTGGTTATTGAATAATCGAGTTTGCATTAATAAACCCTAAATCCAATAAACTAAGATCCAAGGTTGTTTAAATGAAACTTGGACTAGTATGTGGGGACATACGGGGATCGGTGTTCAAGTAACAACCTAAATGGTCTATAGTATAGGGATAAGGTTGGGTACCTTATCCTAGTGACACTAAAAGATACGGTCCACCGTGTATTCGATACAGATGCATTGATCCAAAGCATCCAAGTAGGGGACATGAACTCGGGGTATCCTATGCAAAGAGTTTGCATAAGACCGGACAACGAAATAGTAACCACTATATATAACATCGTTGACTAGTTTAGGTTTCTATTTCAATAGGATGACCTAGGTAACTCAATCTCAATCATGAGTCTGTTATGGACCCCTTTTTAGGAGGGATTGTCCTTAGATTTGTATTGGTGAGAGTGGAATGCCTGCCGACTTAATAATCCTACAATTTTAGGGGCAACCCCGAATGGGGCTGGGAACATAACAGTTCAAGATGGAATTCACTCCTTCCCCTATTGGGTTAAGTAGAAGTGTGTTCCCTTGAGGGTTCATACCGCGGCTTGAGCAAAGGCGCGACGTCCTCTCCTGGCCCAAGAGGAACTCCTGTTTAGTGGTTGGACCCAAAATAACATGTTCATTAGAGGAATCAGTGGTACTTAAGGATCCAGAGGTAACCCAGGGGAAAACGATAATTTGACCCATTTGGTGTTACGAACACTCCTGAAGGATTGACTTACTGTATTGGTCGATATCCGTGGACACAAAAATATTCTACAGTGAGAAGAGTGCAGTTGTGGGTCTTTAGTGGAGTGACCCACAGTTAACGAATGTTGATTAACTTGGTTAATAAGTTTAGCCAGTTAATCTCGTATCGTTGGAGCTTCTGATCTGTAGGTCCATTAGGTCCACCTGCTAGCTCGTAACAAGTACTGAGATTAATTAGTCTTGAATATTAAGGGAATTTAAGTTAACTGTATTTGATACAATTAATATAATGCATGGAGATACATTATGGTATAAGTTTATTTAGTGAATTAAACTTTATAATAAAATTAATTTTGGATATAATTCAAAATTAATTTATGAGAGAATTAAGTATTTGAAGGTCGGGTTCAAGTATTAAAATATGAATTAGATTCATATGGAACTATATGTTAAAACTAATATTAATAGGGATTCATATTAAAACTATAGTATATGTGGGAATGAATTTGAATGTGATTCAAATATGAACATAATTAAATATGAGATATTTAATTTAGTGATCAATTAATTATGAATGAATTAATTGATTAATTTAATTTAATCAAATATGATTTAATTAAGTTAAATAAATACCATAGGATATTTGGGAAAATCATTTGAATATGATTTAAATGATATTAATAATTAAATTTGATTTAATTATAAGTTTAATTAATTAAATTAAATTAATTTTAAATGATTAAAATTAATTTTAATCAAAATACAAATCCCAGTAGTTGCTGGAAGTTGTTTTCCAATATCCCACTATATAACGGTAAAAAAAAAAGACAGAGGTGAAGACCTGTGGATGTTTTTCTGTTTTTGCTCCATTCTCTCAAAAATCTCACTCTCAAAAGAAGAACACAGGAAAGAGACTGCTGTAAATATTCCCTTTCAAGACTTTGATCCCACCATCGTGATCTCAAATAATACAAGATTGATAGTCGCTGTTTTACTTGTGGTGGTGTCCCTGAAGAAAGAGAATTTAGTAGACAAATTGTACGTGAATGTGCGCGACGTGAACAGTTCGCAGCGGTTCGTGCAGTTTAAATTAATCGGGGCATAAACAATCCCAGACTGTTGCCCTTGAAAATTAGGCTGAAAGTAGTCTCCAATGGGCTTGGGCTTGTCATGTGGATTAGGGTCGGGCATTTGGATAGATTCTTTAGTTTTTCTTCGAGACCTATGAATTGTTCTTTCTATCTCGAGGTCTAAAGGTACTAAGGCCAAATCCCTATTCCGTTGCATACACAATCTAAACTAGCCTAAAAATGAAAGTAACTAGAAAAGGAAACAACAAAACTAAGTATGGAAAATATATTCTAGAAAAAAAAAATTACTAACTAATAAAAAAGCAAAAAATGGAAAATACCAATCAATGAAAATTACCAACAAGGAAAAGCTCAAATTAAAAAGAAAATAAAATATAAAAGCAAACAAGGAAACTAACAAATAGGGAAAAAGAATACACAAAATAAGAAAAACTTTAAATAGCAAAAACAAATGTAGAAAGAAAACAAATAAGGAAAAAAAGCAATCTACCTGAAAAAAAAAATACACCCTAAATTAAGACCAAACAATTTTGTCACAAAACTAATTTAACTAAATGTGCCAATCCTCGACAACGAAGCCAAAAACTTGATGTGGACAGTTTGAACCGCAAGTGCACGGGTCAAGTAATAATTTTTCTCGATTTTATTTAGGAACCGAAAATTAATGAAGTTTAGAAAACAAATCTGATGCAATTTAAAGATTTGAGATTCAATTGAAAGAATTCTCAGGGAATTGATTTTGTCAGTTTAGTTTATGATTAATTTAACGGAAAGCATTGTAACGTGCATTTATTTTATGAGCCTAAGAACCTTTTATCACAACTATTTTTTCCGAGCATAATTGATTCTCATGCATCTAATAAACTTGATGTAATATCTAAGTTCATTAACATGCAAGACTTTTAGTTCTTTTGACCAATTCTACGGTTATTCTAAATTCCGTCACGAGCTTAGAATTTCTACTTTAGTTATGCAATCTTAAATATGTCTATGTTAAACACCCTCTCCCAAGCAAGATTCAACACTTATATCAGTAAAATAATGGCCAATTAATTGAAAGCCTTCAAACATGATTGCATACATAAAACCATAACTACATCTCATTACTCGGATCATTGAAAACCACTCCCGTGAGCGTTTTCTGAATTGTTGAGTTACGGGTTTTTGGGTTTTATGGACGACATTTGCGCACGTGGACCTCCGTGGTTGAGACGAAATCGGATTCTCCCTCGAGGTTGCTGGCTTTGTCGAGGAAGAATGAGTTTGAGCGTCAGGTTCTTGGTTCACGATCGCCGGTGAGAAACCCAAAGGTCTCGTCCTTCTCGTGTCGTGCATGGGGGTGTCGGGTTGCTCCTCTTGACGTCGAACACTTGCTTCAACTTTGTGGGCGGTTTGAGCACTCTGGGATCGAGTGATCTTCATGGTTCTTTGATGTGGGTTTCAGTTTCAAGATGAGAGAATATGGAGAGTTCTTGAGTTTTGACTTGAATACAAAAAGTCTTAGTGTTTGATGAAGAGGGAAAGAAAAAGTCAGCTATTTATAGTTTTCTAATTAGGTCACGTGATGGTCAAAAGAAATTCGTGACTGCCCTCTTATTTTTTAAAATGCAGTCGCATTCCCAAATACACTGGGGAGAAATGCGATTGAATTTTCCTAGTTTTCTGCCTTCACTTTTTTTTCAGACCTTTTCGTTTTCCTTTGCTTTTCCTTTTCTTACTAAAACACTCATAAATATGTTTGAAAGCTCATATGCTCAATCATGATTCATTATTATTATTTTCTTTTAAGAGAAATTAAGTCAAAAGTTTTGATCAATTCAACTTCCAGGTAAGTCCCCAAGTAGAGGTGTTGCCTTTACCCTTTCATCTTCATCCATGCTCTTCTCTTATTTCTTCTTCTCAGTGTCACCATCTTACACTGCTCTCTTGGGTTAGGTTTAGTATCGCTTGGAAATTTTCCCTTCTGAAGGGCATTCACCGCTGAAGCGATCTATCCTATCTAAACTTCCATATTTTTCAGAGTTGTGTCGTGGTTATTAACTGTCGTTTGGAGATTTACATTCAACACTTTTTGTTCTTTGATAAACATAGCCACCATCTCCTCCAGGTTACTCTTATTTTCTGGCGCACTGGATGATGCAAAACCTGGCGGTGGCTGTAAAACGTTCTTCGTGTTCGAGTATGAGAAGTTCTCATGATTGCGCAGACTGGGTGGTAGAAGTTTGGTACTCCTTGAGTAAATGATTTGTTTTCTACCTACTGAACTTCTTGCACATCTTGACCTTCCTTTTTTGAATATCCTTCAGCTAAGGTGGAAATGGACTTGACAACCTCAGATGAAGTCAGCTTGTTCAGGGCATTGGTCAAAGATGCCATCTGTGCCTTCAATGAACTTGACTGAGCTAATTCATAAATTCCAGCCTTTTTTTAAATTTTTTCCCTCTCGTTCGGCCACAGGTAGCTGGTTGCTGCCATTTCCTCTAGCAAATCCTTGGCTTCCGTCACTGTTTTGGAAAGAAAACTTCCTCCTGCTGATGTGTCTAGAACTGTCTTGGTGGAGGGATTCAATCCATTGTAAAATAACTGCACCTGGAGCCAATCTGGATATCCATGTTGGGGGCATCGCCTATGCATTTCCTTGTATCTCTCCCATGCCTCGTACAACTGCTCCTCATGAAGCTGCCTAAACGTTCCTATCTCAGTCCGAAGCTTTGTAGTTTTGGCAGGCGGGAAAAATTTCGTTAGGAAAGCCTGGGCAAGCTCGTCCCATGTGGTAATACTGCTCGTCTCGACTGATTTGAGTCAATCATTTGCCTTGTCTTGTAGAGAAAATGGGAATAACCTCAATCTTATAGCGTCAGCCGGAACTCCATTCATTTTTACCGTCCCACATATTTCCAAGAATGATCGCAGATGCGAGTGTGGGTCCTCAGAAGGATGTCCCTTAAAAGAGTTATCGCGTGCCATCTGAAACAATCATGTCTTCAACTCAAAATTGTTCGCTTGGATTGGGGCGTAAACGATGCCTGAATTTTCATAGGGGATAACTGGCTGTAGAAAGTCTCTCATTGCCTTGGGAGCTTCATCTTGATGGGCCATTGCTTCCGTTAGTCTTTTCTCTCTACGAATAAATCTGAGTGTCCTGGTAATTTCAAGATCTAAAGGAAACAATTCAACCACCTTATATCTTCGCATGCAACACTCCCAATCAATCAATGGAACCAAACAAAAACACAAATAAAATGATATTCAGAAAATAATAAAAGAAAAATATTTACACCTAAATTTCTATCTATCCCTTTCTTTTTTATGTAAAAAAAAAAAATGTTTTTCTTTAAAATCAAGCCTCCCCGGCAACAGCGCCAAAGGCTTGTTCACACGATTTTACACCGCAAGTTCACGGGTCGTCACAAGTAATAGTAAAACGGAAGAATTCCAAGTATTGAATCCACAGGGAGGCGAAGCGAAATTTAAGCAAGCAAAAAATTCTTTGAACACTAAAAATATTTGGGATAAATAATATCTAGGGACTAGAACATGCAATCAAACGAAATTTAAAAATCAAAGCAATGAAAGAAATCAATTTGACCAATCAAGGAAAATAAAATATGGAGAAAGAGTCTTTTTAATGGTAAGAGGGGTCTTGAAAATCAATTATTAGCTAAACATCTATTATAATTATCCTATCTCGATGCCAAACTAATTATAATCATAGAATCTCTGTTAATCACATAGGTTCTCCTGTCGGTTTCCCCTAATTGTAATTATTTCATTTTAACAACCTAAGTGTCCTTAGCGCCATTAAAAATCATTAATTATGACGCTTTGATTCATTTTAGGAATCTAAGTTTAATCAACTAATCTCGTTGTCATGACGGACAATTAAACTAGTTGCATGGATTATGATCTATCCTAACTTCTCTCCGTCGAGTCTCCATTAAGAATCAGATCAATATACAATTGGCCATATTGCATACATCATTAAGCACATCCATACAAATAATTAGTAAAAAGGGCAAGAGATAGGCAATTATGACAACATTTAAACTATAATTTCATTTCAAGACCCCAAATTGGGGTTTAGCTATACATAGCTAAAATATCAACAAGGTTTAGAATGGAAAGCATAATAAAGAGCATAATAAAAGGGAAGGAACTGACCGTGGAAGACCCCTTCGCTGCACTTGGAGTCCCTCCGAACACTCCTTGAGCCTCCTAGAATGCTCCCCAAAATCCCCCAAAGTTTTCCCACTAAAGAACTCTAAAAAAGGCTAGAAAGCCTTGAGAGAGGCTCCAAAAGAGCCAAGGAAAGGAATGAAAGAATGGAAGAAATGATGATTGATGGTAAAAATTGGATCCAGGGGGCGCCTTTTATAGGCTCGGAAATTGGGGTTAATTGATATAAAAGTTATATTAATTAAAAGATAAAAGTAACCTAGCATGAAGCATGAAATTTCATTAGTGTTTGTTTATAAAGAGTTATATTCAAATGGGGAAGCATGTTATAGATTAGATTTAAAAATGTTATAAATCACTTAGAAATCTAAAATCTATAACAAAGAAAAGGTGCATGCTCACTTAGGGTTAAATTATATCCAACTCTCGATCGATTTCAATTAGATTCAAATAGGTCGATAAGCTTGTAAAACATAGGTTACAAGAGAACTCACCCGACGAGATGTTGTCTAAGGCTGGAGGTATCTAAGTTGATGGTTTACGGAACACCTCCTACCTGGGCATTGAGTTGGTTCTTGAGTTAAAGTTAACCAAGTTTTATGAGCATGCACGTGTGTGATGTGAGGTTTTAGTCGTTATCACCTAGACATCGTAGGATTAAATGAACTTAGACTTAGGGTTATTCAATTAGCCGGAATTCGCCTAAGTATAAGTATACCCAAAACCGTTTAAAATACTTAGTGGGAGGGGAGAGATATATCAAATCCATTTCCCTTTCACGTTCTCCCTTTTTGTTCACAAGGTGAGATTTATGCTTGGCCTCGTGTTGATTATACCTCAACTACTCCATTCGGAAGGTGCTTGCATAAATCAATAACAAGGTGAATGGAGAAAGTATTTATAGTAAGTGAGTGAAGGAAGTGTGTCAACACATCCTGTGGTCTCCTCCGTTAGGTTGCACCGTGAGATTTCCATGTTGCGCCTGCTTGTATGCCCTGGAGCTACTAACCATTCGGAGGGTTGTAACATGGAGATCGGAACAACGCAAACTCCTAAGACGGATAGGATTACTTAGGACCATTTCCAACATTAGCTTTTCCATTCGGTAGCATTGTTGGGGCCGTTTTCTGTAATCTTAAAACGGCGGGTCACACTTACAAGGGTTACTAAGTGTTAGTAAATTCCTGACCAAACGTAACGATAACTAAACCACTATAGGAATAAGAGTTATTCTGGGATTAGTATTTAGTCAAGAATGCCTTGATTTAGTGAAGGAGTAATTGATTGCCCCTCGGCAGCGGTTGCTCTAACTCACTAAAGTGTCGTTGCAAAATAATAATCCTGGGTACAGTATTACTTTTGCTAAAACCTGATTGGATTTTTTCTAAAAATGGTTAATAAGCAATTTCTAATAGCTTTGTTTAATTTTTCAGCATGTCTAGCTCACTAGTACAATTACTCGCTTTGGATAAGCTTAATGGAGATAATTATGGAACTTGGAAGTCTAATCTGAACACAATACTAGTAATCGAGGATCTTAGATTTGTCCTTACCGAAGAGTGTCCACCTAACCCTGGCTCGTCAACAAACCGAATTGTTCGGGAAGCATAAGAGAAATGGACTCGCGCAAATGAAAAGGCAAGGGTCTATATCTTAGCAAGCATCTCAGATGTCTTGTCAAAAAAGCACGAGAGGATGGTCACCGCGAGGGAGATCATGACTTCGTTGCAAGGTATGTTTGGACAACCGTCCTCACAAATTAGGCACGAAGCTCTCAAGAATGTTTACAATTCCCGAATGAAGGAAGGTGCTTCAGTTAGGGAACATGTTTTGAACATGATGGTTCAGTTTAACATTGCTGAAGTAAACAGTGCTACAATTGACGAGGGTAGTCAAGTAAGTTTCATAATGGAGTCTCTTCCGAAGTGCTTCATTCAGTTCAGGACAAACGCTGTCATGAACAAAATAGACTTTAACCTGACTACTTTGCTAAACGAGCTCCAGACTTACCAAAGTCTCACTAAGAGGGGACATGAAGGGGAGGCAAATGTTGCTACAACCAAGAGGTTCCAAAAGGGATCGTCCTCAGGAACCAAGTCTGGACCTTCCACTTCAAAGAATAAGAGTATTCAAATGAAGAAAAAAAAGGATAAAGGGAAAGGAAAAGCTCCAGTGGGAAGCAAGGCAAAAACTAAAGCTGCAGATAAAGGAAAATGTTTCCATTGTAATGTAGACGGACATTGGAAGAAAAGAAGGCCGAAAAAGAAAAACAAGGTAAATTTGATTTGCTCGTTATTTAAACATGTTTAGTTGAGCAAGATAGCTCTGCCTGGATATTAGATTCAGGAGCGACTAACCATGTATGCTCTTCTTTACAGGAAATTAGTTCCTGGCATATGCTGGCAGATGGCGAAGTAACTCTCAGAGTTGGAACTAGAGAGGTCGTCTCAGCCAGAGCTTCTGGAACTCTCAAGTTGTCTTTTGGAGATAGATTTTTACTACTTGAAAATGTCTTGTACGTTCCCGATATAAAAATGAACTTAATTTCTATCTCTTGTTTGATTGAACATAAATACCAAGTATCTTTTGATATTAATGAAGTGTTTGTTAACAAAAGAGGTATGCATATATGTTCTGCAAAACTTGAAAGCAACTTATACGTATTAAGGCCAATTAATGTTAAAGCTATTTTTAATACGGAAATGTTTAAAGTAGCGGAAACTCAAAACAAAAGGCGAAAAGTTTCTCCTAATACCTATCTTTGGCACTTGAGATTAGGCCACATAAATCGCAATAGGATTGAAAGGTTGGTAAAGAGTGGACTACTAAACCAGTTAGAAGATGACTCGTTACCACCATGTGAGTCCTGCCTCGAGGGAAAAATGACCAAACGACCTTTTTTAGAAAAAGGTTATAAGGCCAAAGAACCTTTAGAACTCGTGCATTCGGATCTCTGTGGTCGTATGAATGTCAAAGCACGAGGAGGGTATGAATACTTCGTCAGCTTCATTGATGATTATTCAAGGTATGGCTACCTTTACCTAATGCATCACAAGTCTGAAGCCCTGGAAAAGTTCAAAGAGTATAAGACCGAGGTTGAGAACCACTTAGGTAAAACGATTAAAACACTACGACAAATCGAGGTGGAGAATATATGGACCTACAATTCCAAGACTATTTGATAGAACATGGTATTACGTCCCAACTCTCAGCCCCTGCTACACCACAACAAAATGGTGTATCAGAGAGGAGAAACCGAACCTTGTTAGACATGGTTCGATCAATGATGAGCTATGCTCAATTGCCTGATTCGTTCTAGGGATATGCAATTGAGACTGCCGTATACATTTTGAACATGGTTCCCTCTAAAAGTGTTTCTGAAACACCTTATGAGCTATGGAAAGGGCGTAAAGGTAGTTTACGTCACTTCAGAATTTGGGGATGCCCGGCACACGTATTGGTGCAAAACCCAAAGAAATTGGAACGACGTTCAAAACTGTGCCTGTTTGTGGGATATCCAAAAGAAACGAAAGGTGGTCTATTTTACGACCCTCAGGATAACAAAGTGATTGTATCGACAAGCGCTACTTTCCTTGAGGAAGATCACATAAAAGATCATCGACCTCGCAGTAAACTAGTATTAGATGAGATTTCAAGAAAAACTACAAAAGAATCTACAAAAGTTGTAGATCAAGCTGATCCATCAAGAGTTGTTGATCAAACACATCCTTCTCAAATAGTGGGAGAGCCTCGACGTAGTGGGAGGGTAATAAGACAATCCGACCGCTACATGGGTTTAACAGAAACTCAAACCATCATATCTGATGATGGCATAGAGGATCCGTTGTCTTTTAATCAGACAATGAATGATGTTCATAAGGACCAGTGGATCAAAGCCATGGATCTCGAAATGGAGTCAATGTACTTCAATTCAGTCTGGGATCTTGTGGAGCAGCCGGATGGGGTAAAACCTATTGGTTGTAAATGGATCTACAAGAGAAAACGAGACCAAGCCGGTAAGGTTCAAACCTTTAAGGCTCGACTTGTGGCAAAGGGTTTTACCCAGCGGGGAGGAGTCGATTTTGAAGAAACTTTTTCCCCTGTTGCCATGCTCAAGTCGATTAGAAAACTCTTATCCATTGCCACATATTATGATTATGAAATATGGCAAATGGATGTCAAGGCAGCCTTTTTGAACGTCAATCTTCAAGAGACTATCTATATGGCTCAACCAGAGAGATTCATAGTCCACGGTGATGAGCAAAAGGTTTGCAAACTTAAACGATCCATTTATGGATTGAAACAAGCATCAAGATCCTGGAATATACGTTTTGAAACTGCGATCAAAACGTATGGCTTTGAGCAGAATATTGACGAACCTTGTGTTTACAAGAAAATCGTCAAATCCACTGTAGCTTTTCTAGTTCTATACGTAGATGATATCCTACTTATTAGGAATAATGTAGGATTCTTGACTGACGTAAAACAATGGCTAGCGACTCAATTCTAAATGAAAGATTTGGGTGAGGCTCAATTTGTTCTGGGCATTCAAATCATTAGAAATAGAAAGAACAAAACGCTAGCACTGTCTCAAGCATCATATATCGACAAAATGTTGGTACGATATTCGATGCAGAACTCCAAGAAAGGATTATTACCTTTTAGACACTGGGTTCACTTGTCAAAGGAACAAAGTCCTAAGACACCTCAAGAAGTTGAGGAAATGAGACGAATTCCCTACGCATCAGCAGTTGGTAGTTTGATGTATGCCATGTTGTGTACCAGACCCGACATATGCTATGCCGTAGGAATTGTCAGCAGATTTCAGTCCAATCCTGGTCATGCGCATTGGACTGCCGTTCAAAACATCCTTAAGTATCTGAGGAGAACTAGGGATTATACGCTCGTGTATGGAGCTAAGGATCTGATCCTTACAGGATACACTGACTCAGATTTTCAGACCGATATAGATTCAAGAAAATCAACATCGGGATCTGTGTTTACTCTAAATGGAGGAGCAAGAGTATGGAGGAGTATTAAGCAAGGTTGCATTGCTGACTCTACCATGGAAGCAGAGTACGTAGCCGCCTGCGAAGCAGCAAAAGAGGCAGTATGGCTAAGAAAATTCCTAACAGAGTTGGAAATCGTTCCAAATATGCAACTGCCTATCACCCTCTATTGTGATAACAGTGGAGCAGTTGCAAACTCTAAGGAACCTCGAAGTCACAAGCGAGGAAAGCATATTGAGTGCAAATACCATCTCATCAGGGAGATCGTGCAACGAGGAGATGTGATCGTCACGCAGATTACTTCGGAGGACAACATGGCTGATCCGTTTACAAAACCCCTCACGGCTAAAGTTTTTGAGGGTCACCTAGCTAATCTAGGATTACGAGCTTTGTTAGACTAGGGCAAGTGGGAGAAATGTAAGGGTATGGATGATGCCCTAGTTTATTGTCTTTATACTTCTCTCACACCTAACTTCATGTACCCCACTAGAGTTTCTAGTCCAAGTGGGAGTTTGTTGGGTTTAATGTCCTATAAACTCGTAGTTTGTAAATCATTAAACATATTCTATTTTCAATAATGACGTTATTCAGGTTATTTAGTAAAAGATGTTATTGAATATATAAATTGCGAATGATTAACCTAAATCCAATAAACCAAGATCCTTGACTATAAAATGAATACTCGAACTATATGTAGGGACATATCGTAGGATCAAGTTCAAGTTTATAGTCAAAATAGTCTATAGTATAAGGATACGGTTGGGTGCCTTATCCTGGTGACACTATGGACGCGACCCACTTTGTATTAAGTACAAACGATGAGATCCTAAGTCGTTCATGTGGAGACATGCGAGTGGGGGCGTCCTATGCAATGAGTTTGCATAAGACAGGACCACGAAATAAGTCACTTTCTCTTCATAACGCCGTTTACTGAAGAAACTGACTATTTCTCATAGATGACCTAGGTAACTCGTTCTTAATCATGAGCTAACTATGAACTCCTGTTTATACGAGATTATCCTTTGATCTGCATGGGTGAGAGTGGCCAGCATCGCCGACTCAACAAGCCTACCATTTTGCGGATAAGATCGAATAGATAGCTGGGGTCATAGTTTCGCAAGACGGAATTCACTCCTACCCATTTTAGGGATAGCAGAGAGGTTGTTCCCTTAAGTACTAACTCCAGGACTTGAACAAGGGGCCCCACCCTCTCGTTGGATCGAGAGGGACTTAGGTTTGATGGTTGGACCACAAACCGATTGTTCATTAGAAGATTAGTGGAACTTAAGGAACAAGAAGTACTATAGGGGTGAAACGGTTATTTGACCTAGCTATAGCTACGAACAACCTGTGAAGGAACGACTTACTGAACATGGTTAAATCAAGTGGACGGAAATATATCTATACTGAGGGGAGTGCAACTATCGGGCTATAGTGGAGTGTCCCGGTAGTTAATGAATGTTGGCTGGCTTTGATAATGAGATTAGTCGGCTAGCCTCGAATCGTTGGAGCCCATGATCTATAGGTCCATCAGGTCCCTCTACTAGCTCATATCGGATTAAAGCCTAGAACATATTGATAGGAATCTTTGAATTGTTCAAAATCAGGAAATACGAAATTATCATAAAATTGTGTTCGACACAATAATTTAATTATGAATTAAATTAGAAAATGAGAGATAAGGTATATAAAAGGGTTTAAATACAATATACATGAATTGAGATTCATATATAAAGAATACACATTAATAAGATGATTAATTTGATTAATCATTCATAATTAGTGGGGTAAGCTTCAAGATTAATTGTCATTGTTGATTTCAATTTAGAATTGAAATTAAAACAAGAAATGCACAATTAATAATCTGATTTTGAATCATTTGTTAGTGGAAAAAGTTGGAAATGCACTCATGCATGAAGACTCAAAGTGGAATTACACCACATTCATGCAAAGGTGCATGTATTGTTGCTTGAACACCTAGCTTCCACTTTCACCATCAAGACCACCATGTGTCTTGCATTTTGAAGCCCTTTCTTGCATGGATTCTCTATACAAGTAGAGGAAGAATCAGATTGTTCAAAGGGACAGCATTCATCTTAGTGTTATGCTGCAAAATTTCTTCCTCATTCACTCTCACATATCATATCTCCATAAAGCTTGAACCTTCAAGTATCCCCTTCCATTTCCCTATCACTATAGACTCCCACAAGTCGTTCTTGGCCCGAAGAATAGTAGAGAAGACTCTAGAGGTTGTCCAAGTAGCATAGGAGAAGAAAACACCACAAGGAGTTCCTCATTAGTGAGCTACAAAGGTTGGTGTTCTCTAAACTCTCTATTCTGTCTTTTCTAGAACATTCATGCTTTAGGAGCAAAATTGAATATCTTAAGTGCTTTTGATCTTCAATTGCTTCCGCATGTGCTATATGAACACCTTCAAGTACAGCGTTCCATACCCAGACAGATGGTCAGTCAGAGAGGACCATCCAGACCTTAGAGGACATGTTGAGAGCATGTGTTTTTCAGTTTAAGGGAAGCTTGGATACCAACTTATCACTTATGGAGTTTGCTTATAATAACAGCTATCAGTCTAGTATCGGCATGGCACCATTCGAGGCTTTGTATGGCAGACCATGCAGGACTCCTGTGTGCTGGAATGAAGTGGGAGAGCGAAAGCTCGTTGGTCCTGAGTTGGTACAAGTTACGTCAGACAATATTAAGCTGATTATGGAGAATCTGAAAATAGCTCAAGATCGACAGAAGAGCTATGCAGATAAGCGACGAAGAGACTTAGAATTCCAGGTTGAAGATCAAGTTTTCTTGAAGTTATCGTCGTGGAGAGGTGTTATTCGCTTTGGGAGGAAAGGTAAGCTGAGTCCTAGATATATTGGTCCTTACCAGATAATAGAACGAGTTGGACCAGCAGCCTGTAGACTTGAGTTGCCAGTGGAACTCGCTCGAATACATGATGTATTTCATGTGTCCAAGTTGAGAAAATATATATGATCCATCACATGTGTTGCAAGAGCAACTGATTGAGCTGAAAGAAGACTTGAGTTATAAAGAGGAAGCGGTTCAGATCCTCGACAGAAAGGAGCAAGTTTTCAGGAATAAAACGATCCCACTCGTGAAAGTTCTTTGGAGACATCATGGAGTAGAGGAGGCAACCTGGGAGTCAGAAGATCAAATGAGGAGGAGTTACCTGACTTTCTTCACCTAAGACTTCTAAATTTCGAGGACGAAATTTCATAAGGGGCCGAGGTATGAAGGGATAAAAGCCCCACGCAGCGGAAAGTATTACCGAACCTACTCAGAGTCTTAGATTCTAATTGAAATACCAATACAATTTGCAAAATATTACAGCAATAAATATATATTTAATGGGCTGTCCATAGACTATAAACATGCTAAAAGATCAACTAGATTGATCCTAGTGATCAAGGATTTCATAGAAAACTTACTTTTGTAGAAAGCCTTGATCAATTCGCCTTTTCTTGCCAATAAGATTGAAGACGCAGCAACCCACTTGTGCGAACACCGCCAATCGGCTACACCGGTATATCTCTACGACTTCTTGAAGCAGGAGACTTGTGGGAGTCTTTTGGGAGAAATCTCTGAGAGAAGGAGAGACAATGGGATGCCTTTCACCCCACCCTAGGGGTCCTATATATAGGTAAAGGCCAAGACCTTTTCCTAATAGGAAAAAGTCTAGGAATAAGTTAAAATCTATTATCTAAACAATATCTAATTTTAATTAATTAATTCCATAATTAATTAATTACCCAATTAAATATCACATATTTAATCTTAGGGATTTTATTAAAAATAAAATTAATATGAATCCAATTCATATTAAATTTATTTGAACTCTTTCAAATATTTTCTTTCCTAATTGGAAAAGGTCTCTAATTTTAATAAATAGTTAATTAATTCCATGATTAATTAATTACCCAATTAAATCTCATATATTTAATCTTAGGGATTTTATTAAAATTAATATGAATCCAATTCATATTAAATTTATTTGAACTCTTTCAAATATTTTCTCTCAAGAATTAATTTTTGAAATAAATTCAAAAATTATATTATAAAGTTTCATAAACTTTATATTATAATGCATCAATATACATTATACGATTCCCCAAATAAATTGAACACTTTCAATTTACAAGTTATATTTGATTGCTTCAAGTCTTTTTACGAGCTACCAGTGGGACCTAATGGACCTACAGATCAGAAGCTCCAACGATACGAGACTAATCAGCTTAAACTCATTAACCAAGTTAGTCTCCATTCGTTAACTGTGGGTCATTCCACTAAAGACCCTCAGCTGCACTCTTCTCACTGCAGAATATTTCTGTGTCCACGGATATCGACCAATACTACAAGTCAGTCCTTCACGTGTGTTTGTATCCCAGCTGGGTCAATTTACCGTTTTACCCCTGGTTTACATCTTTGTCCTTAAGTCCCCAGTGCTCCTCTAATGAACAACCTGTTTGAGGTCCAACCAACAAACAGAAGTCCCTCTCGTGCAATAGAGAGGGTTGGGCCCATTGTTCAAGTCCCGGAGACACCACTTAAGGGAACACACCTCTACTTACCCTAGAGTCGGGAAGGAGTGAATTCCATCTTGTGTGATTATGTTCCCAACTCCCCACTCGGTATTGTCCCCAAAATGGTAGGCTTATTGAGTTGGCGTGCTGGCCACTCTCACCCATGCAAATCAAAGGACAACTCCTCGTGAACAGGAGTCCATAATCCACTCAGGATTGAGACTAAGTTGTCTAGGTCATCCTAGTGAAATAGAAACCAAGCCAACTAACGGTATTACAGTTAGTGGTTAACTATTTCGCGGTCCGGTCTTATGCAAACTCATTGCATAGGATACCCCCACTCGCATGTCAACTACATGGACGCGTTGGATCATAGCGTTTGTATCATAATACAAAGTGGGCCGTATCCATAGTGTCACCAGGATAAGGTACCCAGCCTTATCCCTATACTATAGACCCTTTAGGCTGAATCTTGAACATTGATCCTCGTATGTCCCTACATATTAGTTCAAGCCTCATACTATCAGCCTAGGATGTTTAGTTTATTGGAGTAGGGTTAATAAGACAAGATCTACTAAATACAAACAAAATAAACTATTTTATTAATGTTCGGTAAAATGTTACATTTACTATCTACGAGTTTTAGGGCATAAAACCCAACAAACTCCCACTTGAACTAAAACTGAAGTTAATGGGAAAGAACATGTACAAGTAATCTAAAGTTGGAAATGGTAAATACAATAAACTAGGGCATCCTCATACCCTATTATACATCTCCCACTTGCCCTAGATTACATAATGTACATATCTCGTAGACCTAGACACTCTAGATGACCCTCAAACACTTTAGCCAGGAGAGCCTTCGTAAAAGGATCAGCAATATTGTGCTCTGAAGCGATCTTAGTGACGATCACATCTCCTCGTTGCACAATCTCTCGTATCAGGTGACACTTCTTCTCTATGTGTTTTCCTCATTTGTGGCTTCGAGGTTCTCTAGAATTGGCTACAGCCCCACTGTTGTCACAGTATAACGTAATGGGCAAATCCATATTTGGAACTACTTCCAAATCTGTCAGGAACTTTCTTAGCCAAACCGCTTCCTTGGCTGCTTCACAAGCCACTACATACTCAGCCTCCATGGTTGAGTCCGTTATGCATCCTTGCTTGATGCTTCTCCAAACTACAGCTCCCCCGTTGAGGGTAAACACTGACCCCGACGTGGATTTCCTAGAATCCTTGTCAGACTGGAAGTCAGAGTCGATGTATCTAGTGAGAACTAACTCTTTAGCCCCAAACACCTGCATGTAGTCCCTCGTTCTCCGAAGATACTTGAGGATTCCTTTAACGGCGGCCCAGTGGTCTAACCCCGGATTTGACTGATATCTGCTGACTATCCCTACAGCATAACAAATGTCAGGCCTCGTGCAGAGCATCGCATACATTAAGCTGCCCACTGCTGAGGCGTAGGGAATCCGTCTCATATCCTCAACTTCTTGAGGTGTCTTAGGACACTGTTCCTTAGACAAGTGAACCCCATGCCTGAAAGGCAAGAAGCCCTTCTTGGAGTTCTGCATCGAATATCGGGACAACATTTTGTCGATATACGTTGCTTGAGACAGGGCTAGTGTTTTGTTCTTTCGATCCCGAATGATCTGGATTCCAAGAACATATTTGGCCTCTCCTAAACCTTTCATCTGGAATTGGGCCGCCAGCCATTCTTTTACGTCAGACAGATATCCTACATCATTCCCAATGAGTAGGATGTCATCAACATAAAGTACTATGAAAGCTACTTTGTTTTTTTGTTGAATTTCTTGTATACACAAGGCTCATCAACATTTTGGTCAAAGCCAAAAGATTTGATCGCAGTATCAAATCTAATGTTCCAAGATCTGGAAGCCTGTTTCAACCCATAAATGGATTGATTCAGTTTACAAACTTTTTGTTCCTGACCTTGGGTTATGAACCCTTCGGGCTGAGACATAAAGATATTCTCTTCAAGACTACCATTCAAAAAGGTAGTCTTGACATCCATTTGCCATATTTCATAATCATAAAACGTGGCAATGGATAAGAGAATTCTTATTGACTTTAACATAGCAACAGGAGAAAAAGTTTCCTCATAGTCCACCCCTTCTCTTTGGGTATAACCCTTTGCTACAAGTCTTGCTTTGAAAGTCTGTACTTTCCCAGCAGCATCTCTTTTCCTCTTATAGATCCATTTACACCCTATGGGTTTGACCCCTTCAGGTGGATCTACAAGTTCCCAAACTTGATTGAAGTACATAGACTCCATCTCAAGGTCCATGGCTTTGGTCCATTCATCTTTATCTACATCATTCATTGCTCGTCGACAAGAGAATGGATCCTCAACATCGTCATTAGGTATGACCACTTGTGTTTCAGTTAAACCCAAGTAACGGTCAGGTTGTATCACAACCCTCCCACTGCGTCGAGGCCCTCCTACTATGGGAGGAGGATGAGATTAACGTGAAGAAGTGGCTCCAACATCAACTCTTGTTGAAGGACCAGCTTCATCAACAACTCTTGTTGACTCTTCTGTAGCTTCTCCAAATACTTGTTTACTACATGGTTTGTGATCTCGAATGTGGTCTTCCTCCAAGAAAGTAGCGTTTGTCGATACGAACACTCAGTTTTCTTAAGGGTCTAGAACAGACCACCTCTCGTTTCTTTAGGATAACCAATAAATTGGCATATTCTAGAACGGGGTTCCAGTTTCTTAGGATTTGTTACTAGCACGTGTGCAGGACAACCCCAGATACGGAAGTAACGCAAACTAGGTTTACGCCCCCTCTAGAGCTCAAAATGTGTTTCAGAAACACTTTTTGATGGAACGTTGTTTAGAATATGAACTGCAGTCTCTACTGCATACCCCCAAAACGAGCAAGGCAATTGAGCATAGCTCATCATAGAACGAACCATGTCTAACAGGGTTCTATTTCTCCTTTCTGATACACCATTCTGCTGAGGTGTACCAGGTGCTGAGAGTTGGGATTGGATTCCATGTTGTATCATATAGTCCTGGAATCTTTGATCAATGTACTCTCCACCTCGATCTGATCGAAGTGTTTTAATTGTCTTACCTAATAGGTTTTCAACCTCAGTCTTAAATTCTTTGAACTTTTCAAAAGCTACAGACTTGTGACCCATTAGGTATAAGTAACCATATCGAGAATAATCATCTATGAAAGAGATGAAGTATTCATAACCTCCTCGAGCTTTTACATTCATTGGACCACAAAGATCCCAATGTATCAACTCTAGAGGTTCTTTGGCACGATATCCTTTTCCGGTAAAAGGCCTCTTGGTCATTTTACCCTTGAGACACGATTCACAGGGTGGTAAAGATTCATCTTCTAAATCGGTTAGAAGTCCATTCTTTACCAAACGACGGATCCGATCGATGTTAATATGACCAAGACGTAAGTGCCAAAGTTATGTATTGTTACTTATTGGAGAAATCTTTTGCCTTTTATTTTGCGTTTCAGCCGATTTAAACATCTCATGATTTAAAAGCGCTGTTGTGTTGGTTGGTCTTAACACATATAAGTTGTTTTCTAGCATAGCAGAACATATAAATACTCCATTTCGACAAATGAACGCTTCATTTAATTCAAAAGAAATAGAATAATTGTGTTCTATCAATCCAGAAACAGAAATAAGGTTCCTCTTAATGCGAGGAACAACATACAAGTTTTCTAAAACCAAAAAACTTATTTCTGAAAAACAACTTCGCAGCTCCCACTGCACTTGCTGAAATGACATCTCCCGTTCCAACCTTGAGTGTCATCTCACCATCTTGAAGCTGCTGGAAATCATTTCCCTGAAAAGAAGAACAGACATGATTAGTTGCTCCGGAATCTAAAATTCAGGCATACTCATTATGTTAAACAAGGCACGTTTCTAAAACAAGTAAATCAAATTTACCTTCCTTGTCATTCTTTTTGTCTGCAAGGTATCGAGGGCAGTTTCTTTTCCAGTGACCATCCACATTGCAGTGGAAGCACTTGCCCTTATCAGCCACAACCTTGGCCTTTCCCTTGCCTCGAGCAGCTTTAGTAGGAGCCTTCCCCTTATTACCCTTCTTCTTCTGTATCTTCTTTGAAGAAGAAGAAGCTTGAGGTACAGGTTTAGTTCCTGAGGATGAACCCTTCAGGAACTTTTTGGAATGGGTCACATTGGCCTCTCCTTTAACCACAATTTTGCCCTTGCTTTTCAGCATGGACTCATAAAACTGTAGCTCATTTAGAAGGGCAGTCAGGTTGAATTGGATCTTATTCAAGCCAGCGTTTGTTCGAAATTGCATAAAACTTTGTGGAAGTGAATGCAATATAAACGCAACCTGACTTCTTTCGCAGACGACCCCACCATTAGCTTCCGGAATATTGAATTGGTTTATCATTTAAAGAACATGTTCTCGAACAGATTGTCCCTCTTCCATGCGGAAGTTATGGATTTTTTGTAGAGCCTCGTGGTGGAGTTGGTAGGATGGTAATCCAAACATCTCCTGAAGGGAATTCATAATTTCCCTTGCACTTTCCACGTTCTCATATTTCTTGGCCAAAACTTCAGTTAAGCTAGCCAAGATATAGACATGGGCCTTTTCGTTGGCCTTAGTCCAGTGGTCGTGCGCATCCTTTATTGCTTTGGATGCATTGCGAGGGGGAACTGGAGGACAATCATCCGTTAAGACGAACCGGAGATCTTCAACAACCAGAATCGTATTAAGGTTGGATTTCCACGTAGGAAAGTTCTCGCCGGTTAATTTTTCATTTTTCAATAAAGCGATGATAGAGGAAGACATTGCTGGAAAAATTTTACCGTATTAGTTATCTTTGTCTTAACCCATCAAACAGGCAAACAAACAATTGCACAAATCCAATCAATTTTGCAAACAATCAATCAAAGAACCCTAACAAACTATCGATTGTGTTTAGCAACGATGCTTTACAGGTTTAGAGAAACAGTCACCGAAGGGTGATCAGCTACTCCTCCTCTAAAATGAGACTCTTCTCAGTCAACTCTATCACCAGAATAACTCATATTCCTATAGACATTGACCACCGTCATTCGGTCCAGGACTCGTTAACGAATTAACTTATCCTCGTAAGTGTAACCCTCCCACTTTTAGATCCCAGAGGCACGCACCAACAGGCTACCGAAGGGAAAGACAACTGTTGGTAATTAGCCTAAGTGACCCTATCCTTTCCAGGAGTTCACGGTGTTACGAACCCTATGATCAGGCCTTCCGAAGGGATGGTTGCTCCAGGACAACACGCAGGCGGATCATAAGACTCTCACGGTGTGACCTATGGGTGGAGACCGAGGGATACGTTCACACGTGTCCTGCTCCCACTTACTATGGGCACTTTCCCCATTCACCTTGTTATTGACTCATGCAAACACTTTCCGAAGGGAGGTCGCGCTAAAACGACACGAAGCCGAGCATGGATCTCACGTTGTGAATATATGGACGTAGGAGTAAAAACTCGATTTAAATCAAGTTTTGATTTTACCTCCCACTAAAGTGACCTACCGTATATTTTAGGGTTTATTAACCTAGATAAATCCGGCTACTTCAATTTATCTAAGTCTAATCCTATTATAACTATTATAATGAGAATTGTAATGTTCTAGGTGAATTAAACTCTTTTAACAAACCTAGCAACATCGTATGCTAACATGACTATGGTCATTTCAACTCAGGTTCCGGGTTTGTTCCCAGGTAGCAGGTGTTCCGTAAACCGTCAGATTAAATACCTCCAGCCTTACACAGAACGTAACCGGAAGAGTTCCCTTTTAACCATAGTAATGTAAAGTCTTTACTCTAAACATATAGGTGTATTAAACTCTTTTAATAAACCTAGTGACATTGCATGCTAACATATAACCATGATTAATTCAACTTCGGTATTCCGGGTCAGTTCCCAGGTAGGAGGTGTTCCGTAAACCGTCAACTTAAGTACCCCCAACCTTAGACAGAACTTTACTGGTAGAGTCCCCTTATAATCACAGTAATGTTTGTCCTACTTAGTAGGTTAAAACTATTTTTAAAAAACTAAGCAAGACTCAATTCTAATCCTATTAGAATTAACGAGATCTTAGGTCTAATTAGTTTTAAACATTTTAAAATTAATACATTTACCTATGATCCTATGTTTGCATGCAATCTTTATTATAGGTTGACGGTTTCTAATCATCAATTTTAAACTATTCAAAATTTTAATGATTAGCCCTATAATCATGCAGACTATAGTTTTAAAATAATTAACAATCATATTCAAGTTAATATAATAAATCTATATATATTGCCTTGCATTGCATGAAATTAATATAACAATTATATTAAGCTATGGATGTTTCATGCCCAATGCAACTTTGATTTCCATTATTAATAAATTAACAATTAAAATATTACCAAAAATGGTAAATCAAAGTAGCATGCTGCAAACAATTTTATTAAATATAACTATATATATTTAACTAGGTAATTGTATGCATCATGCTTATCCTTTTTCATGATTTTAATATAACTCAACTATATATTAAAAACTCATGAAAATAAACCATGCATTTCAATCCATACATTATAACTAATTATAATATATATAAAATGCATGAGCATGCTTTATAACCTAAGGTGGGATTTTAGATCTAAATGACATCCATAAAGCATTTAAATAGCGTATAAACCGATTAATTGGCCCCTAGGATAAAATAAAGCACATAAATTACTATAATTGAAGCTATTTTATCCTATTACAGCCTTCTGCAGCTCCGAACCGGACCAAAACCGCTCCAAACGTGCCAAAACAGTTCAAACCGGGTCAAAACCGCCAAAAAATGGGTCAAAACCGCTTGAACCAGTCAAAAATCACTGCTCAGTCAACGAACCGGTCAATTCTCGCTTGAACCGCGCTGAACCAGTCAAAGACCAACGAACCGCACGCGGGAAAAAAAACCGCTCATATCTGTACAAATAAAGACTCGAACCCATGCCCTCGAGGTGAATAAGCGAACGACCAAACCACCAAGGCACGTCCTCGTTTCGAATGTTGGATTACGCAATTTTTATTTACCTTATTATTTTATTTCGATTTTCTCGAAAAAAAACCTGCAGTGTTCCAGCCGCAAATCTTTGCCGTTTTTCGCTGCTTTTGGCCAAATTTGGTCCCGATCTTCATCGTTCTTCAATCTAAACTAGACCCGGACTTACAGAGACTCAATTTACAATTCAAATTGCCCAAAAACGCAGGGGCCTTTACATTTGATCGCATCAAAAATTGTAAATCTATGGCCAAATTAATCGAAACCATTTATACGCAAACCATAACATTCATAATGCATAAATCCCACCAAGAACAAATTGCAAATTTCAATTTAAAAATCAAGAACAACTGAGTTGCTCTGATACCAATTGAAGGGATAAAAGCCCCACGCAGCGGAAAGTATTACCGAACCTACTGAGAGTCTTAGATTCTAATTGAAATACCAATACAATTTGCAAAATATTACAGCAATAAATATATATTTAATGGGCTGTACATAGGCTATAAACATGCTAAAAGATCAACTAGATTGATCCTAGTGATCACGGATTTCATAGAAAACTTACTTTTGTAGAAAGCCTTGATCAATTCGCCTTTTCTTGCCAATAAGATTGAAGACGCAGCAACCCTCTTGTGCGAACACCACCAATCGGCTACACCAGTATATCTCTACGACTTCTTGAAGCAGGAGACTTGTGGGAGTCTTTTGGGAGAAATCTCGGAGAGAAGGAGAGACAATGGGATGCCTTTCACCCCACCCCAGGGGTCCTATATATAGGTAAAGGCCAAGACCTTTTCCTAATAGGAAAAGGTCTAGGAATAAGTTCAAATCTATTATCTGAACAATATCTAATTTTAATAATTAATTAATTCCATAATTAATTAATTACCCAATTAAATATCACATATTTAATCTTAGGGATTTTATTACAATTAAAATTAATATGAATCCAATTCATATTAAATTTATTTGAACTCTTTCAAATATTTTCTTTCCTAATAGGAAAAGATCTCTAATTTTAATAAATAATTAATTAATTCCATGATTAATTAATTACCCAATTAAATATCATATATTTAATCTTAGGGATGTTATTAAAATTAAAACGAATCCAATTCATATTAAATTTATTTGAACTCTTTCAAATATTTTCTCTCAAGAATTAATTTTTGAAATTAATTAAAAAATTATATTATAAAGTTTCATAAACTTTATATTATAATGCATCAATATACATTATATGATTCCCCAAATAAATTGAACACTTTCAATTTACAAGTTATATTTGTTTGCTTCAAGTCTTTTTACGAGCTACCAGTGGGACCTAATGGACCTACAGATCAGAAGCTCCAACGATACGAGACTAATTAGCTTAAACTCATTAACCAAGTTAGTCTCCATTCGTTAATTGTGGGTCATTCCACTAAAGACCCTCAGCTGCACTCTTCTCACTGCAAAATATTTCTGTGTCCACGGATATCGACCAGTACTACAAGTCAGTCCTTCATGTGTGTTCGTATCCCAACTGGGTCAAATTACCGTTTTACCCCTGGTTTACCTCTTTGTCCTTAAGTCCCCAGTGCTCCTCTAATGAACAACCTGTTTGAGGTCCAACCAACAAACAGAAGTCCTTCTCGTGCCATAGTGAGGGTTGGGCCCATTGTTCAAGTCCCGAAGACACCACCTAAAGGAACACACCTCTACTTACCCTAGAGTCGGGAAGGAGTGAATTCCATCTTGTGTGATTATGTTCCCAACTCCCCACTCGGTATTGTCCCCAAAATGGTAGGCTTATTGAGTCGGCGTGCTGGCCACTCTCACCCATACAAATCAAAGGACAACTCCTCGTGAACAAGAGTCCATAATCTGCTCAGGATTGAGACTGAGTTGTCTAGGTCATCCTAGTGAAATAGAAACCAAGCCAACTAATGGTGTTACAGTTAGTGGTTAACTATTTCGCGGTCCGGTCTTATGCAAACTCATTGCATAGGATACCCCCACTCGCATGTCAACTACATGGACGCGTACGATCATAGCGTTTGTATCATAATACAAAGTGGGTCGTATCCATAGTGTCACCAGGGTAAGGTACCCAGCCTTATCCCTATACTATAGACCCTTTAGGCTGAATCGTGAACATTGATCCTCGTATGTCCCTACATATTAGTTCAAGCCTCATACTATCAGCCTAGGATGTTTAGTTTATTCGATTAGGGTTAGTAAGACAAGATCTACTAAATACAAACAAAATAAACTATTTTATTAATGTTCAGTAAAAAGTTACATTTACTATCTACGAGTTTTAGGGCATAAAACCCAACAAGGTAAGTTGTAAACCCGAGACTTTCCTTGGATCATTTACTCTTGTCATCTATTGTGGTTTCATGGTTGAACTTAAGTTGTTGGGATTTACCAAGTTAAAAGAAGAAAAAGAAAAGGAAAGAAAAGGAAAAAGAAAATGAAATGGGGAAATGAAAAACAAACAAAAAAAAAAGAAAAGAAAAAGAAAAGGAGATGGGAAAAGGCAGCAAGCGGTGGTTTAAAACCCACCACCGACAGCCTTCTTTACAAGCCCATTACCATCCATTTTTCTATCATTTTCCATCCAAATTTTCAGAGAACTTGAGGGAGAGAGTGAAGGAGAAAGAAGAAGATGATTTTCGTGGTTTTGAGGTTGAAGAAGATAGGAAAATCTCATGCAAATCCAGCCATAGCAGAATCTGAGATGGCTGGAAAGCTTATTCAATTTGCTACAACTTTAATGAAGATTTTGTGAGCCAAAAATTACTTTAAGTAGGTTTAATTTCAGGAGAAAGATAAATGGTAGCAGAGAACCTCAAATCTGTGTTGTCTGTGTTCGGGGCAATTCTGGACAAATTGGTTGGCAATCTCGTTTTCCTTCCTTCAGGTATGTTGTAGAGTGTTCGAAAGTGAAGAGTTTGATGTATAGTACATTAATTGTGGTTAAGTATGGAGGAAGTTATGGGTGTTGGAAGTTAGGGTATAGAATCTGGAAAATCTGGAAAGTAGAATGTGAATGTGATTCTTAATCCAATTGTTTAAAAATTCATGAGCATTGAAAGACAAAGCTATCTGTGGTTCTAATGCTCGGTTTTGGTTGTTTGACAGGCCAAGAGGAAATAGGTCGGGTCTACAAACCAGGAAACTAGCTAAGACTGTGAGTGGCAAAATGAATTTTGAAAATTGTTTCCAACGGTTACTCATTTCTAGACGTTTTATATGCTTTTCTATGAATGATACATGATTTCTATGAATGGTTTCAAGCATAAGTTTTGAGCTTAGATTTTCTAATGAGGGTTATATACAAGCACGTGGCTAATGACTTTATGAAAAGTAGCTGAAACGATATCTTTTAAAGCAAAGTATGGATTAGCAAGTACTTCTAAATGACTTTCAGTTTTTCACGAGCAAGCTGAGTAAGCTTAAGTTTTACGAAAGATAACGATAAGCAGGCATGTTTTAATGTTTTCATGTGATTTTCCGAGATTTCTATTTACTACATGACTGAGATATTGAGCCCGAGGCTATATGGTACCGTGTGCACATAGGTTATATTCCGTTGTTGACGTTGAGTGTACTCCGTGACAACGATGTTGTCGTGAGTGCTGGGCGGGCCCCACTACGACTAAGACGATGGGAGTGCTGGGCGGGCCCCACTACATCGTAGGACTAGTAAACGTTGGTTGTACTGGGCGTGCCCTACACAACGTAGATCGATCATGTTAGTTAAAACGTTTGATGTACTTAATATGCCTTGCTAGATTTTTAATGACGAACTTGCGAGATGTTTTAGAAAGCCTTTATCCTTACACGTTTATGTTAAACGCTTTGATTGAGCATATTTATACGTTTAAAGGTTTATCACGTGTTTTGACTTCCAGATTTAGAGTTTTAAAGTTAGTCACTCACTGGGCTTCATAGCTCATTATTTCAAAATGTTTTTCCACTTTTTGTAGAGATCGAGCTCCTGGTGCCTGATACACTGCCAACGTCTGCTGAAAGTTCTAGAACAAGCTCCAGTATGTGGGTGGAGTTGTATATCGAGTCTGTTCATATTGTAAATGTTTTGTAAGGATTGGATAATTTAGTCCTAGAGGTCGTGGTTGTATAAACCCTAGTTGTATATGTTTTTGGTTGTGATATCTATATCAGGTTATTATCCGAACCAAGTTATGTCAGGGTGGCACCTTGTGTTTGTTGAAAGTTTTTTTTTCAGGGATTCCGCTGTGTTCTGTTTCATGTAGAATGTTTTATATCTATGATTAGTATGTTTATCAGGTTCGACGTTCAGGAGGGTCAGCGGGTATCGTTAGAGGAGGACATGTTCTCATGCCATCTTTCGGGCTAAGCTACCAGGTGGTCTGGGAGGGGGTGTGACAGTGTTGGCCCAAATAATGAAGAAATGGGTCAAAGAAGGAAGATTCAATAGCTTAAAGTGAATATCATAGGCCAAAAATTTGGAAAGGAAGGCCCAAAACCAGCTAACGAGCCGAAAGAATGAAGTTAAAAAACAGGAGTGGGGTCGAGGCGCCGAGGCTACTTGGGCAACACGAAGGTGACGTCACAGTGTCGAGATGCGGTGATGTCAGCGTCTCGACTGCAGGCTGGATGGAGTATTATATAAACAAGCATTTGACCTCAGTTTTCAATCATCAAGTAGCAAATGGGAGTGTTTTCCAAAGGCTCTTAGAGCCTCTTAGAGGGAGGGATTGAGAGAAATGTTTTGGAGAGTTTTCTGAACATTTTTTGGGTGATTCGGGCTTGTGACGGAGCTCCAATCGAGGCTCTCCTATGGCGGATTAAGGCGTAAGCAAGGATTCAACGTTGGGATAAGTTTTATACCGTTTTTCCTTGTTCATATTACAGTTTTAAACATAAAAACCCTTCAAAGCACACAATTCAAGCACAAAACTAGATAAAATTAATTGGAAATGTATAGCATTTCTGCTGGGTATCAGTATGCACTTTTTTAATAATATGATAGCTAATCTGTTTTCCAAATATAATATCAAGAATAGGGTAGCCACTACTTACTATCCCCAAACGAATGGGCAAGCAGAGCTCTCTAACGTGGGAATTTAAGGCTATATTGGAGAAAACGATAGATCCTTCATGAGAGGATTGGTCACTTTGTCTTGACGAAACGTTCTGGGCACACGGGAGACATAAAGAAAAATCATTCTTGTTGTTACAATTTGAAAAAAAAAAAAGGAAAGTCATGACTTATGCGTGCAATGCAATGCTTAATAAAGTTTTGGCAAAAAGAGCTACCCTTATTGTGATCAGTTAGGCCAACCAAAGAGTAAAACTCGGGTTAAGGGTCCCTGAAATAGGTTTGTGAAAGCTAGTGCCACATATAAATGCATCTTGTAATTTTAAATTATAAGCACCTAAGAATGAAGGAAAACAAAGTAATTTGTTCCATTGACTCGTTAGTGAATCCTTAGTGCCAGTGTAGAGGGAAGATAAGTTGAGAGTTTAGTAATCCAATCCCGGGCTAGTAGAGTCTAATCTAGTTAAGTTAGATCTCGCTTGTGCAAGTTAATTTTGGAAAACTTTTGATTTGTCACCCTCATTGGTCCTTACGGATCTTAGGCCTTAAATTTCATTAATTTCTAAAGAGAAAGCATGATGGAGAAATGAGCAAAAACAGAGCATTTAAAATACTAACCTTTGGAGCTCGAATTGAATTGTTTCTTTGGCGGATTCTCAGCTCGATCAAGTCATGGACGACCACGGAGATCTTTCCCGCTATATTATGGCCTTAAAACAAGCTTGTGGAAACCCGAGAGTGATGAGATTGAGAAAGAATGAAATGGTTTTGAGAGAGTTTTCCCTTTTGGTTTACGAGAGAATTTTCATGTTCTTTCCATGGATACTTCCCGCAAGCTCACTATGATTTCATTTCCAGCAATCTGTTTATTCATGTATGAATAATCCAAGCTTATGTATCATGGAACAACACTAACAAATTTGGAATTGCTTACTCACCATTTAGGTGTCAAGATATGGGACTGTGCATAAAAAAACTCAAGAAGTTATTTGTCATGTCCTTGGATTTTCCCACATTCAATTTTGTTAATTTGAAAACCAATTTGAAATTAACCAACCACAATAAATTTGAGTAAAATTAATTCTCATAATTAATCTTCAATCAAGTTTTAATTTAAATACTTAATCAAAACCACTTATTAAATATAATTATTGAATTTAGTACCAAATATTAAAATACTTGCACCAATACCAATTCCTCTGAAAACCGAATGAATATGAATCACTATTCAATTTCAAACCAAACATGTATTGAATACATATTCCAATATTTAAATGTTTCCAACTCTCTCTTATAGTTTCATCTATATTTAAACATAAAACATTAAGTGTATCGCATATAACTAACGTTAATTCCCTTTATCGAGTTTGAACGTTTCAAACTTTTTCATCACATTGTTCTAAGGTTTGGTTTGTTTGAGCTAGCAGGGGTACCTAATGGACCTACAGATCATGGACTCCAACGATCCAAGATTAACTAACTAAACTCTTTTAACCTAGTTAACCAACATTTGTTAATTAACGGGACACTCCGTTATAGTTTGTTGTTGCACTCCCATCACTATAGATATATATCCGTCCACTCGATAAAACCATGATTAGTAAGTTGACCCTTCACAGTTTGTTCATAACTATAGCTAGGTCAAAAGTCTGTTTTACACCTATAGCACTTCTTGTTCCATAAGTCACCACTGAGTCCCTTTGAACAATTGGTTTGTGGTCCGACCACTAAACCTAAAACCTCTCGGGCCAATGAGAGGGTGGCGCACCTTTGTTCATGTATCAGATTCGAACATTAAGGGAACAACCTCTCTAATATCCCTAACGACGGGTAATAGTGAATTCCATATTGCAAGACTATGTCCCCAGCTATCTTCCTGGTCTTATTCCCAAAATGGTAGGAACTTATTGAGTCGACGATGTTGATATATCCTATAATGAAAAGGTTCAACGTCGAAATTAAAATTTTATTGTATAAATTAAGATAAATACCCATAAACAGGAAAAAATGAACATTAATTCAATTATACCCCTAACCCTATGGGTTGTATAACCTAAAGTATCAAACAATTAATTGGCATATCAAACTAGAAGGTAAATGTTTCTCCTAAAAAAAAAATACAAATATTAGGCATATTAGATTACGTCACATTATTCTCAATAGGACTGGAAAATTGGTGAAAAGTGGACTTCTAAGTGAGTTAGAAGACGACTCTTTATCTGTATGTGAATCATATCTTTGAGGCAAAATGACAAAAATGTTGGGTTTTATCCCCGAAAACTCGTAGAGAGTGAATGTAACCAAACTGTATACTCGTTTTGATAAAGTGTTATTGAGTTTCTACAATGTTATTGTTAAGTACTATAAAATATGACCCAAATCCAATAAAGTAAGATCCAAGTTTGTTTGTATGTAACCTGAACTAGTATGTGGGGACATATGGGAATCGATGTTCAAGTAACAACCTAAAAGATCTTTAGTACAAGGATAAGATTGGGTACCTTATCCTGGTAACACTATGTGATATGACCCATTTTGTATTTGATACCAACGCAATGATCCAATGCGTTCATGTCGGGGACATACAAGTGGAGGTATCGTATGCAATGAGTTTGCATAATACCGAACCGTGAAATAATAACCGCCAGCTGTAACACCGTTAACTAGTTAGGTTTTTATTTCACTGGGATGACCTATGCAACTTAGTCTGAATCCTAAGTTGATTATGGACTCCCGTTTGCGAGGGATTGTCATTTGATTCGTATGGGCGAGACCTGCCAAAACGTCGATTCAATAAAACTAACCTTTTGGGGACAAGACCGAGTGAGGAGCTGGGAACATCATAACACAAGCTGGAATTTACTATATCCCGACTTTGAGGAAGTTGGTGAGTGTTCCCTTAAGTGGTGTCTTTGGGTCTTGAACAAAGGGCCCTACCCTCTCACTGGCGCGAGAGAGATTTTTTGTTTGGTTGTTGGACCACAAACAGGTTGTTCATTAGAAGAGCACTGATACTTGAGAAGGTGGAGGTAACTCAGGGGTAAAACGCTAATTAGTCCCAGCTGGAGTAATGAACACTTGCGAAAGGCTAACTTGTTGTTATTGGTCTATATCCGTGGACACAAAATTATGTATGCAGTAAGAAGAGTGCAACTGTGGGTCTTTAGTGGAGTGAACACACAGTTAACGAAAATTAATTAATTGGTTAATGAGTTTAGCCAATTAACCTCATATCGTTGGAGCTTCTGATCTGAAGGTCCATTAGGTCCCACTGGTAGCTCGCAAAGAGACTTAAGGTAATTAAGTATTAGTTTTAAGTTGAATGTGTTCAATTTATTCAGGGTTATCATATAATGTTTTTTTGATGCATTATAATATAAGGTTTGTGAAACTTTATAATATAATTTTGAATTAATTTCAAAATTAGTTTTGAGAGAAAATATTTGAAAGAGTTCAAGTAATTAATATGAATTGGTTTTGTATTAATAAAATAAAAAATTTAATAAAATCCATAAGATTAAATATATGATATTGAACTGGTTAATTAACTAATTATGGAGTTTTAATAGATCCAGCACTGCGAAATAGTCACGTTTATTTTATAACATTGTTTACCGTTTAAAATGAATATTTCATTCCATGACGTAGGTAAGTCGATCTTAGTCCTCGGCTAACCATGAACTTCTATTTATTTGGGATTATCCTTTGATCTGCATGGATGAGAGTGGCCCGAGATCGCCGACTCGATAAGCCTACCTTTTTGGGGATAAAACTGGGTAGATAGCTGGAAAGATAGTCCAACAAAAAGAAATTCAGTCCGATCCGTTTCAGGGATAGTAGACAAGTTGTTCCCCTAAGTGTTGACTCCATGTCTTGAACATGGGCTCCCACCGACTACTAAACTACATGCAGTAGTAGTGGTCGAGGTCGATCACAGGGAACAACTGGTTTATCTGAAATCACTTCTGTTCTTGTTGGTAACAGAAAGGGGTTGAAGAAGAAGGGAATAATTCCAAGAAAAGTAAAGTGCAAGAAATTAAATTCCAAAAAATTAAATAGCAGAAAAGTAAAAGGGCGGTTGGTTAATCTCACCTTGGCGATCACTGTAGCTAGAAACACTCGGATTCAGTACACTTGTTTTTACTCATCGATTAACAAATAATGATTTAAATTCATGTTGCCTAATTGGTATTCTAAATTAATTAACTTGGTCCAATCGTACATCGACTCAATTACTAATTAATTAACCCCTACTAATTCGTCGAGATTAACTAATTAAAAAACAGCATTACGACAAAGATACCCCTAGAGCGCTAAAGCGACTAGCCCATAGAGAACCAGCATCCAATCTATTATTAATTAACGCGGTCGTGATTAACAAATTAACTAATTGTTGCTATAGGTTATAATGCTCTAACTAACTAGGAAAAACCTAAATTAATCAAGAACACCGATTTAGACCCTACAACTATCATGCAGACGACAAAGTCAGAGAACTGCTCTTGGGACCCGTGCCCATGACTCGGTCTATGTGCTAAATACAATTAAAATTACATTCGCGATGTGGATTTTAATTTCTTAGCTAATTACTAACATACAAGCTGCGAGTTAGGGTGTCAATCTAACCTACTGTGCATGCTAGTACTGTAAATGTGAATCTAGAATCGGGAACAACAAAGAAATCATGCAATACAGAACAAAAAACTCAATGAATCATACATTTAGCACAATAAAGTCAAAGAATCTCATAAAAACATAATGTACTTAGAATACCTAGGTTCCAACTAAAGCAAACGGTGATTAGACGGCAAGAGACAAGACTAATCTAAGCCAAAAGGCTTGTAAAACCAACCTAACTATCTTAAAGCTAAAGATTACAGAGAAAAAAACTCAGAGAAAAGAGAGAAAACGAAGAGGAAAAGAGGAAAAGCGGCTGAGAATTGTGACCTAATTAGAAAAAATGCTATTTAAATAATCGCATCAGTTTCAAGACACTGACGGTAATTTGGGCGGTCCATCATCTTCGTAGGGTCGAGACACCGTGAGGTAGAGTCTCGAGACTATCTCTCGGGTCTAGCTTGTTTGGTTGCTTCATTTTCACTCCATCTGACGTCCTATTCAAGGTTTGAGTGTCCTGGTTTTGTCTTTTCACCTCCTCGACATCTCGTGGACTTCAAGTTGGATCAAAACCACGTTAATTTCCTCGAATTAACATCAAATTGGATTATCGCTCCTGAGAAACTTTAACGCCAAATACCTATAAAATAGTATAATTAAGCGCACGATTAAACATAAAACTAACAAGATCAAGACTAAATAAATAGGACTAAATTGGTCCTATGAAATACCCCAAAACTAAACCTTCATAGTCCTCGAGCAATCATATAAAACAAAAGAATAGGATTCGACAGTTGGAGTTCTATAACTCCAGTTTCAATGCCTAGAATGCCAAAAATATTGCAACCAAGAGACATGCACATATAGCCCAATAAAGAGACATGTTAAAATTTTTCATGAAATATCTTGCTAAAGCTCACACTTAGCCTACTTAAGACTAATTCTACTAACATGGGATTGGATTATACAACCCTCAACCTCTCTTCCCTCTACACTGACACTAGGAACAAACATTCAAGCAGTTTGAATAATTAAGCAAGTAATATGTTACTAGGCACCTCAAAATAGAAACACGTTATATTTTCCATTTAAAGGATGGCAGTAGCTTTCACACGCCTATTGCACGGACCCATAACCCGAGTTTAACCCTTGGTTGGCCTGACTGATTACAACAGGGGTAGCTCTTTTCGTCGTAACATTTTTAAACGATGCAAGGTGCACACTAGACTAGACTTTTTCTTTTTCTTTTTCTTTTTTTTTAATTGTTTTGTCAAGTCAAGAGTGATTCTTTTTCTTTTAAGCACGACATGCATATTTTATTTTATCGTTCCCAAGCAAGGCATTGCAAGCCATTATGTCCTAAATCACTAGATAGCAAATCCCTACACCTATCAAGGTGACAACAAGCATATGAGTTTTATGATTCGCTCCTAAGGCTTTCAAATCCAATCCCAAGCACACGAATATTCACTCTGTGCAAGAAAAATCTTCGAAAACGTTTAAAAAGACTAAATTTTGAGTAACATGCTTACAACTCGTCAAAAGCAGTAGAACTGGCAGAATGGCACATCGTTGATTCTCATAATCATAGCAGAAGCAACTAGATCATCCTAGCAATCAAACTCAAAATCATACTCAAAATTTAAAAAATTGCTCATAAAATAGGTCCAATGCTTAAATGCATGGCCTCAATCAAATAAGCATAGATCAATAAAATAAAGCATGCATAATAAAATAGTCTGATGCTCAGGTGCATCGAGACTCAACAAAACACATGCATGCAAAACCAATTCCACCCCTAACCTAAAATCATACATTGTCCTCAATGTATCTAAACATGAAAAACTAAAGGACGACAAGTAAGGGAAAAAGTAAACATTCCCTGATTTTAAGCGCAATGGTTGGAAGGGAATGATTCACCACACCTCGGAAGATTGCTTGCTCATAGGAATAGGTCATAGACTCCTATAAAACAAAACAACGAAAACAAACATAAATAAAGACTAAACAGGCAAACAACTAGAAATAAAGGGAAGGATAAAAATTATTTTTATTGCTGGGCGGCCTCCCAGAAGCGAAATTTTTTAACGTCAACTGCTCGACATGATTTGCAAAAGAAGATTGTGGGGCTCAAAAGAAGATTTGCACTGCACGTTTGACCCTTTCTATCTCAGCGAAAAGTGGGTCGAGAGTCTGTTGGATATCCAATAAGCTCAGATACCCTTTTCCTTGCTTCTTGGTAGAAAGTAAGTTTGCTCCTGTAAGGATTTGTGACTAGTTCCTGCAGAAACAAACTAAAAACACAAGAGACAAGAAAAAGGTGAAAACACAAAAATAATTAGAAATAAAGCAACGTGTTGGCCGGCAAAGGTGCCAATTTGATGGGTTTGGAGTTGTCGAGGCTCTGAGTTCTCAAATAAATTTAGAATTCACCGACTACTAAACTACTAGCAGAAGTAGTGGTTCCGGGTTGATCACTGGGAACAATTGGTTTATCTCTAATCACTTTTGTGCTTGTTGATAACAGAAGGGGGGGGGGGGGCTGGAAGAAGAATGGAATAATTGCAAGAAAGTAAATTGCATAAAATTAAATAACAAAAAAGTAAAAGGGTGGTTGCTTAATCTCACATTGGCGATCACTGTAGCTGGAAACACTTGAATTCAGTGCACTTGTTTTTACTCATCGATTAACAAATAATGATGTTGCCTAATTGGTACTCTAAGTCATCCAATCATACATCGACTCAATTATTAATTACTAATTAATTAACCCCTACTAATATGTCAAGATTAACTAATTAAATATCTGCATTACGACCAAGATACCCTTAGAGCGCTAACCCGACTAGCCCATCGAACCAACATCCAATCAATTAATTAATTAACCCGATCATGATTAACGAATTAACTAATTGTTCCTCTAGGTTAGGATTCTCTAATTAACTAGGAAAAACCTAAATTAATCAAGAACACCGATTTAGACCATAGACCTATCTTGTAGACGATAAAGTCTGAGAACTGCTCTTGGGACACGTGTCCATGACTTGTTCTATATGCTAACTACAATAAAAATTTCATTCGCGGGGTGGATTTTAATTTCTTAGCTAATTACTAACATACAATTTGCGAGTTAGGACGTCAATCTAATCTACTGTGCATGCTAGTAGTGTAAACGAGAATCTAGAATCACGAACAGCAAAGAATCATGCAATACATAACAGAAAACTCAATGAGTCATACATTGAGCACAATAAACTCAAATAATCTCATAAAAACATAATGTATTTACGATACCGAGGTTCCAACTACAACATACAACACTTATACGACTTAAAACTAGAGATTACATAGAAATAACTCAAAGAAACAAGAGAAAGCCAAGAGAAAGGGATGAAAAGTGGTTGAGAATTATGACCTAATTGGAAAAATAGCTATGTAAATAATTACAGTAGCGTTGAGACGCTAACGGTAATTTGGGTGGTCCATCATCTTCATAGCGTCTCGACGCTGCATCTAAGTTTTGGATTGTTTGGATGCTTCATTTCCGCTTCCTTTGACATTGTTTTCGTTGTTTTCGTTGTTTGAGTGATTCGCTTTGGTCTTTTCACCTCCTCGACTTCTCGTGGACTTCATGTTGGATCAAAACCACGCTAATTTGCTCAAATTAACGTCAATTTTGATTATCAGGTCTCGAGAATATTTGTTACGCAAATTGCTAACTGCAAGTGTACGGGCCCAAGTTGTTTGGTTTTCTAGTTCACATAATTACTAAAGGTATATTTGCCCATTTTTATTTAGAGAAAAGATTCGAGAAATATGCAAATTATTTAAAAACTTCACAAAGCAATTAAATGGGTGGAAACATAATGGAGAAAAACCTTAGGGAATTGATTTAAGCTATTAGACGCATGAATTAATTTAGTGATTAAATGTGATGGAAACATGTAACAATTTCATAAACCAAGGATTATTAATTATTAAATGTCTCTCCCGAGCACAATTAATTCTTTATGCAAAATTAAGAAACTGATATCCCTATCTAATTTCTACAACTAGCATAAGCATTAAAGTTCAATCCTTATAACGGTTTCTCAAGCAATCCTAAATCTCCCGATTATAGAACCACCCTAGTCATGCAATTGATAATCTAATATAAACAACCCTCTCTCGAGTAATTAGTTCAAATAAAACAACATATAATGCATGATCAAGAGATTATAAGCATTAAGCATTGAATTGCATAAATAAAAGGCATTACGAACCATCCACAAAAATCCCTAAATTAATCCATACAATCTAATGGCTACATCAAGCCCCTAAGAAACGGAAAATTAGCTACTCATGGTCTCAAAATCACAAGCAAACTCTGTCATAGAGCTCATAAAAACAATGCAAGGAATGAAGTAAGGAAGAATAAACTCGCTAGTCATGATTGTCGCACGCGTTCCCGTCACAATCCTCAAGATTCAAGCTTCGAAAATCCACCATCCTCGGTCTCCTCAGTGTTCTGGTCGAAATCTCCTAAGAATAGTCATATTTTCCCCTCCAAAAAAGCTCCCCTCTCTCAGCTGCGACGTTATGAATTTATAACACATCTTCTGTCGCGACAGCGTCGCAACACTAAGGACAGCGTCTCGCACTGTCGCGTTGCATGCCCTAGCAAATCAGGAAAGTGGCACAACATCGAGACGCTGTGGAGGTAGCGTCTCGACGCTGCCTCAGTTATGCGCATTCTGACTTTTGGGGCAGCGTTCAAATTCTTTATTCTCTTATGGATTGAAGAAGTATCTTCTCCTCGTTTCCTTTAGGATTGCCTACAATTAGGCATAATTTTGAACGGTATTCCAATTTATTTTGGGTTAGTCACAAGCACAAGTGCTGGACACCCCAAAATTTAAAGGAACGTAAACAATCTTTACGTCCAATCCACAACATAGAAGGTGTTTCAGAAACACTTTTGATGGAACATTGTTGAAAATACACGTTGCAGTCACACTACATGACCCCAAAACGAGTCAGGCAATTGAGCATAGCTCAACCGAGATTGAACCATATCCAATAGGGTTTTATTACTCCTAACTGAGATTTAGGATGTGATTCCATGAACTATCAAATAGTCCTAGAATCTCAAGTCCCTATACTCAACACATTGATCAGATCAAAGTGTTTTTATTATCTCACCTAACAAGTTTTCTACTTCAGTCTTAAGACCCTTCGAATATCTTAAGAGCTTCAGACTGAAATTGCATTAGGTAGAGATATTCATACCTATGAATAATCATCTATAATAGAGATAAACTATTCATACCCTCCCACTGCTTTAACATACTAGACCACAAGGATCCAAATGTACAAGCTCCAAGGGCTCTCTGGCTCTTTAGTTCTTTTCCAGTAAAAGATCTATCAGTCATATTGCCCTTAAGGCATGACCTAATTGGTATTAGAGAGTCTTCTTCTAACTAACTTAGAAGTATACTCTAATCTAAGCTCCCAATCATATTGAGATCAAAATAGCCTAACCTTAAGAACCAAAGAAAGGTATTTCCTATAGGAGATATCT
Source organism: Luffa aegyptiaca (assembly GCA_017139565.1). Lineage (NCBI taxonomy): Eukaryota > Viridiplantae > Streptophyta > Magnoliopsida > Cucurbitales > Cucurbitaceae > Luffa > Luffa aegyptiaca. The sequence continues at coordinate 41,720,504 of CM029407.1, forward strand.
TTTGCCTTTATTTCTCTGAGTATAAGCAATCTTAAACAACTTAGTGCTCATGACTTGCTTTACTCTCGATTAGTCTTAAAACACATAAGTTATTTTTCAGTAAAGCTGAACAAATGTCAACTCCCTTTCTAAAAATAAAACTGCGTTAGCAGAGAAAGGTATAGAGTAACATTGTTCCAGCTTGTAAGATACAGAAATCAAAATTCTGTTAATCTTTAGGAAATTCATACACATTATCTAATAATGTGTATTTTCTCCCACTGAATAAAATAACTTAATGTTCCCTCTGCCATAGCCGAGACATACTCTCCAGATCAAAATATTAGAGTCATTCAACTATTTGCAACTGTTGCCATGAGCTTATTCCTTGAAAGGAAAAACAAACGTGATAAGTGGCACCTGAATTAAAAAATTCAGGTTGTATCCTCATTTTCCATTATGCACGTTTCAATGACCAATAAATCACATTCATTGTCCTCGACATTGGTTGGGCAGTTAATGTCATAATCATCATGAACGATTCAAGATGAACTAGACACATGGGCCTGAGGACATTCCTCACTAAAGACTAATCTAAAATCATCTACCAAGAGTTTGTTGTTTAAGCTAGTTGTATCAAAACCGTTATCAATTGGCATAAGACAATGCACATAGAAATTATCACTGAAACAAAAAATTATTTGTTTTGCACTAAACCCATTACACAAAATAATATTGTTTTAATCCAATCAATTTAGCAAAAGTAATCATCGACCCAAATATATGATACATATCTGCAACGATACTTCAGAGGTTTAGAGCAACAGCCACCGTAGGGTAGTCAGCCACTCCTCTGAATTGAGACAATCTCAGCCAATCCCTATTACCAGAATAACTCATATTCCAATAGTTCTTAGCTACCGTTTTTTCGGTCAGGAAAGCATTAACACTTTAACGATTTCCCGTAAGTGTGACCTTCCATTTTCAGATTCCAGAGGTCGGCCCCAACAATGCTACCGTAGGGAAAGTCAAAGTTGGGAATGGACCTAAGAAATCTTATCCATTTCTGGAGTTTGCGTTGTTCCGAATCCCATGATCAAGCCCTCCGTAGGGTGATCGCTCCCAGGGCGACTCGCAGGCAGATCATAGGAATCTCACGGTGCAACCTAATGGAGGAGACCGTAGGATACGTTGACAAGTGTCCTGCTCCCACTTACTATAAAATACTCCCTCATTCACCTTGATATTGATCCATGAAAACACCATCCGTAGGGGGTCACTCCCAGGGTGACTGGAGGCCAAGCATGGACCTCACGTTGTGAATTCTTGAGGACGTGAGAGCAAAACTTGATTTATGAAAATCTTGTTTTGATATATTTCCTCCCACTAAGTATTTTTATAATTAAAGGGTCTATTACTTAGGTAAATTCCGGCTAAGCAAATCTATCTAAGTCTATGCCTTTATATAACTCTTATATATAAGTCTTTACTCTAATGTCTAGGTGAATTAAACTCATTTAATTACCTAGTGACATTGCATGCTAACATTAGACTATGATTAATTCAACTCAGGCTCCGGGTCTGTTCCCAAGTAGGAGGTGTTCCGTAACCGTCAACTTAAATACCCCTAGCCAAGACAGAACTTCACCGGGAGAGTTCCCTTATAACCATAGTAATGTTTTTCCTACTTAGTGCATTAAAACTATTTTAATCCTAAGTAAGAATATAATTCTAATCCTATTAGAATTAAAATGAGCTTAGGTCTAATTAATTTTAAACAATTTAAAATTAATTCATTTTAACCTAAGGTCCTATGTTTGCATGCAACTCTTTGTTATAGGTTGGCGGTTTCTAATCAATTTTATAACTATTATAAAATTTTAATGATTAGCTGTATAGCCCAGCCCATTTGATGTTTCCTTTCATTTAAGATTTCAAAAAAAAAAAACATGGGAAAATGTGAGGCAGCAAATGGGGATTAAAAAAAAAGAAGACATAAAAAAAAAAGAGAAAATGAAAGGGTTGGAACACCCACGAAGAGAGAGAAGGTAAAAAAAAAAAGAAGAAGAGAAAAGAAAGCAAGCCATCGAGGAGAGAAGAACGGTAGAGGGAGAGGGAAGAAGAAAAATCGAGGGAGGGAGAGAAGAGGGGTTCTTGGACCGATTTTTTTGGAGATTTGAGCTTAACCACGAAGTTTCCTCAACGGGTTTGGTAAGTAACTCTTGAATAAGGAAGTAAAGAAGAATTAAGGAGAGAGGTTGAAGATGATGAACAGTAAAGAGGGAAAAGGTTGGGTTTAAGCAAAAGGCAAAAGTTTGGAAAAAAAAAAGTGTAATAATGAAAGGAAAGGAAGGAAATCGTGAATTGAGTTGGAAAAAAAAGGAAGAGGAAAGAGGAAGTTGGTGTTGGATGAAGAAAAGGGAGATAGGAAAGTTGTACCATGTAATAATGAAGAGAGAGAAAGGAGGAGAAATATTTGGGGAAGTTGAAAGAATAATAGTATTTAATTGTAGGATGGGACAAAAGAGTACCTAGAATGTGAATTGAGGAAAAATGGGAGTTCATGGAATATTTTAAATATGTGCATAAACTAAACTAGTTATTTTAGTTAAATGGGAACTTATATGTTGGTTTACTAAATGTTTCAGGTCAAACAGAGATCGGGACGGCCTACGACCCGAATTTCTCTCATCGATAGGACTGTGAGTGGTTGTTTTAATGATTATTTTTCCGCTAGTAAAAGTACTATATTTAGGAATTTGAGAAAAATTAGAGTTAAACATGTTTAGAGAAATGATTTAAATTTCATTTGCTTTATGATTTCGTAGTTGGAATATGCATTTTGGAAGCATTCAAAACAACGTGCGCTTATTTGAGAATTTTAGAATGTCTTCGATATTTGTAAACGTTGCTTGTGTTTTTGAAACGTTATCTTACAAGAGAAAATGATTTTAGATAAGTTTTGAATAAAGAAATTCATATTAGAAAAATAGTTTTTACGTCGCTAGCTCTACGTACTCTAGGTGATTACCCATGTGCTGTGTGAATATGTTTCCATAGTACATAGAGAGAGATTTGTTATGCGTGCACGTAAGACTAGAGATTTGTTCTGCATGCACGTAAGGGTACAGGGTTAGTGAGTTTTCTTGTTGATTCTTTGGTTATGCTTCAAGGGAGTTACTACTGCATTTTCCTTTTGCAAGCTAACATTTATGGGTTCCCGAGCTATACGTTTTACACTATTTCTGTTAGTTGAGTTAAATATTTTCAAGAACTATTTTCGTAAAAGAAAATGAATACCACTCACTGGGCGTTAGCTCATTCTTTTCCTTTTAAAATTTTCTACCAGGTAGCGACTGAGTTTCGACAAGCCTACATAAGCCGATCTTGCCACTCGAGACCGCGTTTTTAGTACTTTTGTATGTATATGATGTTTTGGATTGGAAGTTATGTAAAAGCTCATGTGTTGCTAAGAGTAGCCAGTTGTATATTTATTGTATCTCGAAGTGTTGGGCTGAATATTATGGTTGAGATGCCTGGGTCTCTACTCTGGTTTTTGGTTGTGACATAGTTAATGAATATATGTATATGCGTGGTTTCTTTCCAGGTGTGTTTTAGCCAAGGTTTAGGGGAAACTCTGCCCAAATTTTTGTTTCCTTGAGAGCTTAAGCGTGGTTAAGAGCGTGTAGAGGCCTTGAGTCCTATAGTTAGTTAGGATTCTTTGCCAGCACACCACGTCACTAGACAGTTACGAGAGAGCTGGGGCGGGGTGTGTCAATTTGGTATCAGAGCATGTTAGATTCTGCAAGTTTAACCTAAAGAGTTGTGTTGTTCTTGTTGTGTTAGTATGTCATGCAGTTTGTTGTTGTCTCAGGGTGGCAAGATTTGTAGGCTACAAGACATCGAAACTCAGAGAACTACCTGCAGAATAGATACAATGGATGAAGGTGATGTAGGAGGGTCAAGACACGATCGAGAGGAGTCTCGAGGGAAAAGAAGTGCAGAGGAAAAGCAAGAACTGATGGTTAGCATCACCCACGGTGTAGCGGAGGCGATAAAGATGCTCAAGAAAGACCCAACAAAGAATATTAAGATCGAACGACTCATAGCCTTGGGGGCAAAACCTTTTCTAGGTAAAGCCAGTCCCGCTGATGCAAAGCAGTGGATGGATAATATTGAAGCCGGATTGAAGGTTATGGGGTGCCCAGAAGACAAGAAGGTATCATTAGCTACGTATCTCCTACAAGGAGCAGCTCGAGATTGGTGGAGGTCAATCTTGAGTAGAGGAGCAGACGCTGAAGAAATGGCTTGGCAAGAGTTTAAGAGGGTCTTTTTCGAAAAGTACTACCCACGATCTTTTCAGGATGCAAAGCGCAATGAATTTCTGAGACTTGAGCAAGGATCGATGACAGTGGCTGAGTATGAGCATAAGTATCTTGAGTTATCCAAGTACGCTACAAATATAATCAGTGATGAGATCGATAGATGCAAGCGGTTTGAAAACGGTCTTCGAGGTGAAATTCGAACTCATGTTACTGCCAGCACAGAAAGGAAGGAGTTTGGAACATTGGTGGAACTTGCCATGAGGGTGGAAAAAAGTCTGATAGACGCGAGAACTCAAAGTGAAGCTTCTAGGAGTGCACGAGCTTCAGGGGACAGATCATATAGAGGTGGCAACAAGAGTTTTGTACCAGGAGTCAGGGGGCATGGAAGTTTTAAACCAAGGCAACGTGGTTTAGCGAGAGAAGATTCTAGTTTCTGCCAGTCTGCTAGTAGTGGTTCAGGCCGGTCTTCGCGGTCCTTTGGCGGTCAGCAGGCATCTCAATCAGGGGAACCAGCATCCAGTCAAAGCAGAGGCGTAGCTTGTCAAAATTGTGGCAAGCATCATCAGGGACAGTGTCTATGGGGGACCCGAGTATGTTATAACTGTGGCCAGTCAGGTCATATGAAAAGAGAGTGTCCTCAGTTGCAACAAGGAGGTAGCATGTCCAAAGATGCCTCGTCTTTTCCTAGTAATCAGGGACCCTCTGGCACACAGGTGAAACCTACTGCAACAGGTGGTGATAGTCAAAGCAAGGAAGACAGTTCTAGCGGGTCAAAGCAGAAGGGGCAAGTTGGCAGGTCCCGTGGTCAGGGAAAGGCTTTTGCGATGACACAGCAGGAGGCACTAGAGTCATCTGATGTTGTGATGGGTACGTTAACTATCTTTGACAAAAATGCTCATGTATTGTTTGATCCGGGTGCTACTCATTCATTTGTTTCGTATATGTTCACTGTTGGGATAGATAAAACTCTAGAATTATTGCCTGGTGAAATAGTGATAGGCACACCTGTGGGAGAACCAGTAGTAGCATGTAATGTTTATAGAAATTGTATGATTGAAATAGGGGGGAAGCAATTGTCTGTTGACTTAATACCATTGGGAATCCAAGAGTTTGATATTATCTTGGGGATGGATTTCTTAGCCATGTATTATGCATCAGTTGATTGCTATCACAAGGAAGTTGTGTTTAAACGACCTGGTGAGGCGGAAGTTACCTTTAAGGGTGAAAGAAAGATTTGGCCATCGTGTATAATCTCGTCACTGAAGGCCAATAAATTGCTAAGGAAGGGTTGTACAGCTTACTTGGCTCATGTGATTGATACACGAATTGGAAAGCTAAAACTTGAATATATACCTGTCGTGCAAGAGTTTCCAGATGTGTTTCTAGAAGATCTATCGGGGTTACCACCTTATAGAGAGATAGAATTTAGTATCGACCTGATACCATGCACTGCACCAATCTCACAAGCTCTTTATATAATGGCACCTACAGAGTTAAAGGAGTTGAAGGCTAAGTTGCAAGAGTTAGTTGAAAAAGGCTATATCCGGCCTAGTGTGTCGCCATGGGGTGCACCGGTTTTGTTCGTTAAAAAGAAGGATGGCACTTTGAGATTGTGCATTGATTATAGACGATTGAATAAGGTAACGATACGGAACAAATATCGCTTACCTCGAATTGACGACCTGTTTGATCAGTTGAGAGGTGCTGCAGTGTTCTCCAAGATCGATTTACGATCAGGATATCACCAGCTTAAGATAAAAGAAGCAGACGTGCCGAAGACTGCATTCAGAACACGTTATGGGCATTACGAGTTTTTGGTCATGCCATTTGGGTTGACCAATGCTCCAGCAACGTTTATGGATCTTATGAATAGGATATTTCATCCATTCTTAGACCAGTTTGTAATAGTGTTTATCGATGACATACTAATTTACTCGAGTAGTCGAGAAGAGCATGTTAAACAGCTCAAGATTGTGCTGCAAACATTGCGTGAGAAGGAATTGTTCGCTAAGTTCAGTAAGTGTGAATTCTGGCTTGACAAGGTGATGTTTCTGGGTCATGTGATTTCTGCAGAGGGTATATGCATTGATCCACAGAAGACTGAGGCAGTGGCTAGGTGGGAGCAGCCTACTACCGTGACAGAAGTTCGTAGTTTCCTTGGTCTAGCTGGTTATTATCGTCGGTTTGTGGAAGGATTTTCTAAGATAGCACTTCCATTGACTAATCTGACCAAGAAGAATGCAAAGTTTGTGTGGACAGAGAAGTGCGAGCAGAGCTTCCAGGAATTGAAGAAAAGGTTGATTTCGGCTCCAATTCTATCACTTCCCATTCCTGGTGAGGAATATGATGTGTACAGCGATGCTTCTCATCAGGGTCTTGGATGTGTTTTGATGCAGAAGGGCAAGGTGATAGCTTATGCATCGAGACAGTTAAAGAAGCATGAGCATAATTATCCAACTCATGATTTGGAGTTAGCCGCTGTGGTTTTGGCATTTAAGGTTTGGCGACATTACCTGTTTGGTGAGAAATGTCATATTTATACAGACCATAAGAGTCTCAAATATATCTTTGATCAGAAGGAGTTAAACCTACGTCAGAGGAGGTGGCTCGAGTTAATTAAAGATTATGATTGTACAATTGATTATCATCCAGGGAAAGCAAATGTGGTAGCTGACGCGTTGAGTCGGAAGCCAATCTGCTTATAGGTTTCGCAAAATGCGATTAGCTTCTCCCTGTTGGGCGAGCTAAAAAGCTTGAACGCTGAGGTAGCAGTAGATGGTTCAGGACGTTTACTTGCTCACTTTCAAGTGAGACCTACTTTGATTAATAAAATTATAGAGGCTCATCATGGTGATCCAGTTTTAAGTAAGATAAAGATGGAAGTGATGAATAGTCAGCGAGCAGATTATGCACTGAGAGAAGATGGAGCTTTGGTGAACTGTAATCGTTTATGTGTGCCGAACCAACTAGATTTAAAGAATGAGATCCTGGAAGAAGCGCATAGTTCAGCTTATGCTATGCATCCAGGGAGCACGAAAATGTACAGAACCTTGAGGGAGCATTATTGGTGGACTGGTATGAAAAAAGAGATTGCAGAGTTTGTTTCCAAATGTTTGATCTGCCAGCAAGTAAAACCAGAACGTCAGAAAGCTAGTGGACTTCTAAACCCACTTCCGATTCCAGAATGGAAATGGGAACATATCACCATGGATTTCTTATTTGGACTTCCTCGTACACAAGCTGGTCATGATGGGATTTGGGTGATAGTTGACAGGTTAACCAAGACTGCACGGTTCTTACCAATCAAGATCACCTATACGCTTGACAAGTTGGCTAAATTATATGTGGATGTGATAGTGAGCTTGTATGGGGCTCCAGTGTCTATAATCTCGGACAGGGACACTAGATTTACTTCTAAATTCTGGTCGAGTTTGCAGCAAGCTTTAGGTACTAAATTACATTTTAGTACAGCTTTTCATCCTCAAACAGATGGTCAGTCAGAGAGAACTATTCAGACTTTAGAAGACATGTTGCGAGCCTGTGTCTTGCAGTTCAAAGGGAGTTGGGACTCACATTTATCCTTGATGGAGTTCGCGTACAACAATAGTTACTATTCCAGCATTGGAATGGCGCCGTTTGAAGCGTTGTATGGTCGGAAGTGCATAACTCCAGTTTGTTGGAATGAAGTTGGAGAAAGGAAGTTGATGGGACCTGAGCTTGTTCAGATCACTTCAGAAAAGGTGAAACTGATTAAAGAAAGATTGAAAATAGCTCAGGATCGACAGAAGAGTTACGCTAATAAACGTCGGAAGGATCTAAGCTTTTCAGTGGGTGAAAAAGTTTTTCTTCGGTTGTCACCTTGGAAGGGTGTGTTGAGATTCGGAAGGAAAGGAAAGTTAAGTCCGTGATATATAGGTCCATACGAGATCCTAGAACGTGTTGGACCAGTTGCTTACCGTTTAGCGTTGCCAATGGAACTTTCCAGGATTCATGATGTGTTTCATGTTTCTATGTTACGCAAGTATGTACCAGACCCATCGCATATACTAGAGTCGCAACCTGTGCAGCTGAAAGAGAATCTAACTTACGTGGAGGAGCCAAAGAAGATTCTGGATAGGAAGGAACAGGTGCTACGAAACAAGACCATTCCACTTGTTAAGGTTCTGTGGGGAAACCATGCAGTGGAAGAAGCAACCTGAGACAGTGAAGATGAAATGCAAGCTCAATATCCTCAGCTTTTCTCTTGAAAGGAGTTGCTGAATTTCGAGGACGAAATTCCTAAAAGGAGGTAATATTCTGTAAAGCCCAGCCCATTTTATGTTTCCTTTCATTTAAGATTTCAAAAAAAAAAACATGGGAAAATGTGAGGTGGCAAATGGGGATTAAAAAAAAAAAAGAAGAAATAAAAAAAAAAAGAGAAAATGAAAGGGCTGGAACACCCACGAAGAGAGAGAAGGTTAAAAAAAAAAGAAGAAGAGAAAAGAAAGCAAGCCACCGGGGAGAGAAGAACGGTAGAGGGAGAGGGATGAAGAAAAGTCGAGGGAAGGAGAGAAGAGGGGTTCTTGGACCGATTTTTTGGGAGATTTGAGCTTAACCACGAAGTTTCCTCAACGGGTTTGGTAAGTAACTCTTGGAATTCCTTAAGTTTTGTTAGTTTTTCTTGTAATTTTGGCTATGGGTAAGACTGTTTTGGTGATGGAATTTCCAAAGAAGAAGGGGAAAGGAAGTGGAGGTGTGGATTTGTGTGAAAAGAGAAGAAAAAGAAAGGGGTGTAATCATGGAGAAATTTATGGAGTTTTGGTTGAATAAGGAAGTAAAGAAGAATTAGGGAGAGAGGTTGAAGATGATGAACAGTAAAGAGGGAAAAGGTTGGGTTTAAGCAAAAGGAAAAAGTTTGGAAAAAAAAAGTTATAATAATGAAAGGAAAGGAAGGAAATCGTGAATTGAGTTGGAAAAAAAAAAAGAAGAAGAAAGAGGAAGTTGGTGTTGGATGAAGAAAAGGGAGATAGGAAAGTTGTACCATGTAATAATGAAGAGAGAGAAAGGAGGAGAAATGTTTGGGGAAGTTGAAAGAATAATAGTATTTAATTATAGGATGGGACAAAAGAGTACCTAGAATGTGAATTGAGGAAAAATGGGAGTTCATGGAATATTTTAAATATGTGCTTAAACTAAACTAGTTATTTTAGTTAAATGAGAACTTATATGTTGGTTTACTAAATGTTTCAGGTCAAACGGAGATCGGGACGGCCTACGACCCGAATTTCTCTCATCGATAGGACTGTGAGTGGTTGTTTTAATGATTATTTTTCCGCTAGTAAAAGTACTATATTTAGGAGTTTGAGAAAAATTAGAGTTAAACATGTTTAGAGAAATGATTTAAATTCCATTTGCTTTATGATTTCGTAGTTGGAATATGCATTTTGGAAGCATTCGAAACAACGTGCGCTTATTTGAGAATTTTAGAATGTCTTCGATTTTTGTAAACGTTGCTTGTGTTTTTGAAACGTTATCTTACAAGAGAAAATGATTTTAGATAAGTTTTGAATAAAGAAATTCATATTAGAAAAATAGTTTTTACGTCGCTAGCTCTACGTACCCTAGGTGATTACCCATGTGCTGTGTGAATATGTTTCCATAGTACATAGAGAGAGATTTGTTATGCGTGCACATAAGACTAGGGAATTGCTCTACTAAGTGTGGAATGTATTTCATGCCTAGTATGACAGAGTTTGCTCTGCTGAGCGTATTCAGAAGACTCTGCGCCGGTATGACTAGAGATAAGGGTACAAGGTTAGTGAGTTTTCTTGTTGATTCTTTGGTTATGCTTCAAGGGAGTTACTACTGCATTTTCCTTTTGCAAGCAAACATTTATGGGTTCCCGAGCTATACGTTTTACACAATTTCTGTTAGTTGAGTTAAATATTTTCAAGAACTATTTTCGTAAAAGAAAATGAATACCACTCACTCGCGTTAGCTCATTCTTTTCCTTTTAAAATTTTCTACCAGGTAGCGACTGAGTTTCGACAAGCCTACAGAAGCCGATCTTGCCACTCGAGACCGCGTTTTTAGTACTTTTGTATGTATATGATGTTTTGGATTGGAAGTTATGTAAAAGCTCATGTGTTGCTAAGAGTAGTCAGTTGTATATTTATCGTATCTCGAAGTGTTGGGCTGAATATTATGGTTGAGATGCCTGGGTCTCTACTCTGGTTTCTGGTTGTGATATAGTTAATGAATATATGTATATGCGTGGTTTCTTTCCAGGTGTGTTTTAGCCAAGGTTTAGGGGAAACTCTGCCCAAATTTTTGTTTCCTTGAGAGCCTAAGCGTGGTTAAGAGCGTGTAGAGGCCTTGAGTCCTATAGTTAGTTAGGATTCTTTGCCAGCACACCACATCGCTAGACAGTTACGAGAAAGCTGGGGCGGGGTGTGTCATTAGCCCTATAACATGCTTCTATGGTGTTTCCAAATAACAATCTAATTCGAATTATTAAACACCATAATGCTCATGATGCCGATAATATAACAATTATATTAATCTAAGGTGGTGTCATGCTTCATGCAATTTCAATTTCATTTAATTAATATCGATTATATTAATTAATCATGAACGAAATTAAATTACATGAAATTTTGACATTAATATAATATAACCCTTATATCAACCTAATTAATGTCATGCTCAATGTTATTCCATTTTCATTAAAATTAATATAACATTTATATCAAATCATACATGAAAACAAGCATTGATATTTATTTCGATTCATAATATAACTATTATATTAATACTCATGAAAATAAATCTAAGTATGCATGCTACATTAATAAAATATAACAATTATATTTATCTAATTAATGTCATGCATCATGCTTTTCCAATTTCATATTTTTAATATAACAATTATACTAAATAACTCATGAAATTTAAATTCATGCACAATTATCATATATTATAACATTTATAACATAAAAATGCATGAAACATGCTTAACCTATGGTGGGATTTTAATCTATATGACATTCATAAAGCATTAAACAGCTAAATAGACCAGTATTTTTGGCACCCTAAGGACAAAAAATGAAAAATTACATTAATTTTAACATAATTTAGCCTTTAACCACCATGTATAAGGTCTGAACCGCCTCAAACCCCTTCGAACCCGCCCGAACCGTGTCATATAATCGTCCGAACTGGACCCAATTCTCCATGAACCGGACCAACCAGCCTTAAACCGGACCGAAACCAACTTTGAATCGCTCATAACTGCTCACGCGCGCAAAAAAAAAAAAAAATAACTAACCCATTTACACATGCACAGGCTCAAACACAAGACCTCCAACATCCTACCCACGAACTTCAGCCAATGGTCCACCAGAACACGTTCGATTTTCAATGGACGCATAAAATCTTATTTTGATTCCATTTTTTTTTCTTCGGCTCCGCGTGAATTTTGCCTCGGTTCCCGGTCCCGATCTCGGTCGGGAATTACCCGGTCTCGATCCCGATTGGGAAAATTTCCAGACAACTCTGAAAATCTCTGATTCCTCTGTTTTCTAGGTTTTCTTCGTTTTCAGTAGCCGTAAATCGCCATTTTCGACCCCAATCTGAGCAGATTTCATCAAATTGAAATCCTATTTCACTAGACACGGACTTACATGACTCGATTTACAACTTTTGCCCAAAAAACACAGGCCTTTACATGATCAAATCATAGAAATTGTAAATCTAGGGCCAAAAATACCTAAACAGTCTATCAGCAAATCATTTACATCCATTATGCAAAATTACCCACCAAAATCCAATGCAAATTTCTTAGAAAGGAAATTAAAGAATGATTGGGCTCTGATACCAATTGAAGGAATAAAAATCCTACGCAGCGGAAGCGTGTATCAGATCGTTTCGTTCTTAATTGGGTTTCATAGAAATACCGATACATTGGCCAATAATTTCAGAACAATTCTAAAATTAAACCTAGACTGAGCATGCAATTACTAATTCTAAACAATTTAGAATTTCAGGAACTTACTTGTTGTAGAACGATTCCACAGCACTATGCTCCGAAAAACACGAACAATTCGTCCAACCAACACCACCATCAAGGAGCACCCACTATCCTCTGAACTCTTAAGGTTTGGATTGTGGGATCCAATATCTTGGAGAAAGGGAAGAAAATTACAGCATCAATCTTGCTGTAATTTCTTGAGAGAAAATTTAGAGAGAGAGATAGCCATTCAGAGAGAGAGAGATCCTTTCTTGAGAAAATACCGAATTCTCTCTTGGTTGAAGGAGGGTGAGGGGGAATTACACGATTAACTCCCCACACCCGTTGGTTGAAGGAGGGTAGGGAGTTACTATCGTGTAACTCCCCAATGAGGTGTCAAAACCTCATTCCTCAAATTATTAATTTAACACATTAAATTAATAATTACATAAACTATATATTATGCATCAATTTAATTAATTCAAAATTAACATATAGTTTAAAATTCAATTAAATCACATTTAATTGAATTAATTCAACCAACTAATTAAATTTCATATATTTAATTAATTTTGTATTTGAATCAAATCCAAATATGTTTCTCTCTTTTAACCTATAGTTTTAATGTGCATCCAATGTACATTAATTATAAACTATAGAATTAATTTAATTAAATCAAATTTAATTAATTCTCCAATTAATTAATTCATTAATTAAATATCATATATTTAATTAATTTACTATTTGAATCATATTCAAATAATTATCTCATAAACTATAGTTTTAATATGAATCTTATTCACATTAAATATAACCTATAGTTCCAATATGAATCTAATTCATATTTAATATTTGAACCCCTTCAAATATTTAATTCTCTCACTAATTAATTTTGAATCACATCCAAAATTAATTTTACATTATAAAGTTTAATTCACTAATTAAACTTATATTATAATGTATCATCATACATTATCTTAATTGTATCAAATACAATATAATTCCCTTAATGAATTTGAACACACTTCAAATTATATTCAAGACTATTTAACCTCAGAATCCTTTACGAGCTAGCAGGTGGACCTAATGGACCTATACGAGACTAATTGGCTAAACTCATTAACCAAATTAGTCAACATTCATTAACTGTGGGTCACTCCACTAAAGACCCACAACTGCACTCTTCTCACTGTAGAATATTTTCGTGTCCACGGATATCGACCAATAACAGTAAGTCAATCCTTCACGAGTGTTCGTAACACCAGTTGGGTCAAATTACCGTTTTACCCCTGGGTTACCTCTAGATCCTTAAGTACCACTGATTCCTCTAATGAACAATCTGTTTATGATCCAATTAATAAACAGCAGTTCCTCTCAGGCCAGGAAAGGATGGGCGCCTTGTTCAAGTCCCGGAATCAGCCCTTAAGAGAACACACATCTACTTACCCCAATAGGGGAAGGAGTGAATTCCATCTTGTAATGTTATGTTCCCAGCCCCCACTTGGTCTTGCCCCTAAAATGGTAGGCTTATTGAGTCGACGAACTGGCCACTCTCACCCATACAAATCTAAGGACAATCCCTCCTGAAAAGGGGTTCATAACATACTCAGGATTTAGATTGAGTTACCTAGGTCATCCTATTAAAATAGAAACCTAAACTAGTTAACGGTGTTACATCTAGTGGTTACTATTTCGCGGTCTGGTCTTATGCAAACTCATTGCATAGGATACCCCCACTCGCATGTCTCCTACTTGGATGCTTTGGATCATTGCATCTGTATCGAATACAAAGTCGGTCGTATCACATAGTGTTACTAGGATAAGGTACCCAACCTTATCCCTATACTATAGACCATTTAGGTTGTTACTTGAACACTGATCCCCATACGTCCCCACATACTAGTTCAAGTTTCATCTAAACAACCTAGGATCTTAGTTTATTGGATTTGGGTCAAATTGTGCAATTTAGTAACAATAACTCTTTATTGTACAATCCTCAATAACGACATATTGATACAAGTGAACAATTTGTCACCATTCACTACCTACGAGTTTTAGGGCATAAAACCCAACAGAGACGCCATAAGATAGCGTCTCAACGCTGCCCTCTCGAATGGGGGCCTTGAACCTTGCTTTCTTTCACTCGTTTTTTCAATTGAATAAGTTCTTTTGCTCCCAAATCACCGGTATTCATCAAAAACATCAAATTCATCCAAAAGCTTGATTCCTACAAAATTAAACCAAATACACGTAAAATTGGCAAAATAATCCTCAAGACTAGCACTAAAATAATATAAATATAGCTCAATAATTTGAGCTATCAAATACCCCCAGACTTCAACATTTGTTTGTCCTGAGCAAGGTAAGAATAAAAAATAATGTGTCAATCATAAACAATTGAGGGAAATGCTGCTAATGACTCATGCCTCAAGAATTTCAAATCACAAATAATTCAGACTGAAAGAACAATGATCAAACACATTCATCAAGATAAACCTCATTTATTTCTTTCCTCTCTTACGTGTGTGTGTGACTAGTCCTCCCTATCTTAATCTTTTAACCCCGGCAAAGTTCTATGCAATCCTTTGCTCGTTTTCCCCCTACTTTGGTCCTAAGTTCCAATTATTAAGCCTCTCCACACTCAAGATTGTAATATGCCACTAGGGTGCCTAAATTGTGGCACCAAACTTTGAGCTTTTTCAAATTAAACAATCATCTATAATGGTGGCCACTAGCTTTCACACATCTATTGTAGGGACCCATAACCCAAGGCTAACTCTTTGTTGGCCTGACTGATCACAATAGGGGTAGCTCTTTTTGACCTTAATTCAATTTCATTTACCAAGCTCATCCATTTTTTTTTATTCATTCATTTTTTTCATTACATTCTTTTTCTTTAATAACATGCAAATTAAGTAATGAAAGGCATAATTTTCTCCCAAGTGTGACAACACTAACTATCATGCAAATTAACCATCAAACTAGTCCCTAAAACCTTTCAAGGTGACAACGAGGCCTAGATCACATAACCCTAATCTAAGCTCGCAAAACTAAAGTCAGGAGACTACGTGCACAAGTGGTGCAAGAGATTCATAGAATAAAATCAAAATATCTTGAATCTTGTCTTTAATTATTATTGAACAGAAGTAACTCACCTGCTTTCTGAAATTAGGTATCTTCATCAGTTGTCATAATCAAAGTAACAACCCTCAAATAGAAACACAACTCATAGACAAAAATTCAATCCCAAATCACAATGAAACTCAAGATAATCCAAACTGATAAAACACTATAATCCATCCAGGAAGGTAAAACAAATACATCTCATATCATGGTAAAAAAGAAAAATAACAATTAATTACAGACCAAAAATAAATAATCCACCCCCAAACTTAAAAATTACATTGTCTTCAATGTAAAATAGATAATAAATAAATACAAATATGAGAACAAAATACAATGAAAAGAAGAATGAGGGGGAAAGAAACAACCGTGAAAATAGGACGACGACATGGCATCACTCGTCGTCATCCTCGGGCGACTCGTACGACGGTAAAGGTGGCGGTAGAGGTTGGCCCGTACAGGAAGTGACCTGGCACTGATATGAATGTGCATATGTGCTCGTGGTGCCGCTCCCGATTGTGTTGGCGCTGAAACTCCAAGAAAATGCGTTGTTGATTCTCCGCAAGATGCTGCATGGTAAGTCGCATCTGCTGCATCTGGTCCTCGACTCTGGGCTGCTCAGGCTGCTATGGATTCTCAGGTATGGGAAGAGCGTGTTATGCACCCTGTGGTCCAGACACTCGATATCGATGGTGATCAAATGGGACGGAGGAAGAGGAAGAAGTGGCATTTATACAAGATCTTTTACTCATGATGACTAAGGGAAGGGGACTAAAAATCTAGGAATAGAGTACTACTTAAACCAACCTCCAATAATCAAAACAACCACCCAACTACAAGATAAGCTCGACCGCCACAATTTAAAGATTCAACACACAACTACACTAAAAACAAACCCTTGCCACAAATATAATGTAAAAACCAGCAGCCACAGCGACCTAAGCTCCAAACAGTGAGTAAAAGCAAAAATTAACTCACAAAAAGCTCATTCATGGATGCACAAATGAAGCCCAAAAACTAATACACAAAAAACAGAAGCAAAGAGGGCTCTCTAATTAGCTTAACACCATATAAATCAAGGAGAATGCAAATAACAACCCAAAAATCGCGGATTCTTCGATCTATAAGTAACTACTATTGGTGTTTATGTCCTATAACTCAAGTTTTGTTATCCTTTACATAAAAAAGGATGTTATTCAGTGAAATTATTTATTTATAACTTATAATCCAATATCAACATCCATGGTTATAGCATGAGATACTCGAACTATATAGTAAATATGGACAGGGATCAAGCTCGAGTATATAACCTTAATGGTCTATAGTAAATGAATAAGGTTGGGTACCTTATTCTGGTAACACTATGGATGCGGCCTACTTTGCGAATAAAGCAAACGACGTGATCCTGGATCGTTCATGTAAAGACATGCGAGTATGGGCATCTTGCGTATAAGATGTTTACACAAGACTGGACCGAGAAACAAGTCACTCTTACTTTATAACCTCGTTTACTGTTAAGACTGATTATTTCATGTGATGCCTTAGGTAACTCGATCTTAATCCTGAGCTTACGATTAAAACACTACGATCAGATCGAGGTGGAGAATATATGGACCTACAATTCCAGGACTATCTGATAGAACATGGAATTACGTCCCAACTTTCAGCCCCTGCTACACCACAACAAAATGGTGTATCAGAGAGGAGAAATCAAACCTTGTTGGACATGGTTCGATCAATGATGAGCCATGCTCAGTTGCCTGATTCGTTATGGGATATGCAGTAGAGACTGCTGTATACATTTTGAACATGGTTCCCTCGAAGAGTGTTCCTGAAGCGCCCTATGAGTTATGGAGAGGGCGTAAAGGTAGTTTACGTCACTTCAGAATTTTGGGATGCCCGACACACGTGTTGGTGCAAAACCCAAAGAAATTGGAACGACGTTCAAAACTATTATTGTTTGTGGGATATCCTAAAGAAACGAAAGGTGGTCTATTTTATGATCCTCAAGAAAATACAGTTATTGTATCGACAAATGCCACATTTCTTGAGGAAGATCACATAAAAGAACATCGACCTCGCAGTAAACTAGTATTAGATGACATTTCAAGAAAAGCTAAAAAAGAATCTACAAAAGTTGTCGATCAAGCTGGTCCGTCAAAAGTTGTTGATCAAACACATCCATCTCAAGAAGTGAGAGAGCCTCGACGTAGTGGGAGGGTTATAATACAACCTGGCCGTCACATGGGTTTAACAGAAACTCAAACCATCATACCTGATGATAGTGTAGAGGATCCATTGACCTTTAATCAGACAATGGATGATGTTGATAAGGACCAGTGGATAAAAGCCATGGATCTCAAAATGGAGTCAATGTACTTCAATTCGGTCTGGGAACTTGTAGAGCAACCAAATGGGGGTAAAACCTATTGGTTGCGAATGGATCTACAAAAGAAAACGAGACCAAGCCGGTAAGGTTCAAACCTTTAAGGCTCGACTTGTGGCAAAGGGTTCTACCCAGCGGGAAGGAGTGGATTTTGAAGAAACTTTTTCCCCTATTGTCATGCTTAAGTCGATTAGAATACTCTTATCCATTACCACGTTTTATGAACGCCATGACAAATCAGGAAAGTGGCAAAGCATTGAGACGTTGTGGATGTAACGTCTCGACGCTGCCTCAATTATCCACATTCTGACTTTTGGGGCAGCGTTGAGACGCTCAAAGATAGCGTCTCAACGCCACTCTCTCGGATGGGGGCCTTGAACCTTGCTTTCGTTCACTCATATCTTATATTGAATTAGTTCTTTTGCTCCCAAATAACCAATATTCATCAAAAACATCAAATTCATCCAAAAGCTTGATTCCTTCAAAATTAAGCCAAGTACACATAAAATTGGCCAAAAAATCCTCAAGACTAACACTAAAATAATATAAAATATAGCTCAATAAACTGAGTTATCAAGCTTTAACGCTGAATACCTATAAAACTAGCAAGATCAAGACTGAATAAATAGGACTAAATTTTTCCTATCTACCCTCTCATTGGCCCGAGAAAGACTCGGTTGGATGGTTGGAACATAAATCAATTGTTCAATAAAGGATCAGTGGGACTTAAGAAGAACCGGGTAATACATGAGTAAAACATTACTTTTGGCCTATGTGTAATTACGAATAGAACTTGTGAAAGATTGACTTACTAATCATGGTTATATTGAGTGGACAAAATGTTGGGTTTAATGTCCTATAAACTCGTAGTTTGTAAATCATTAAACATATTCTATTTCCAATAGAGATGTTATTGAGGTTATTCAGTAAAAAGATGTTATTGAATATGTAAATTGTGTATGATTAACCTGAATCCAATAAACTAAGATACTTGACTATAACATGAATACTCGAACTATATGTAGGGACATATCATAGAATCAAGTTCAAGTTTATAGTCAAAATAGTTTATAGTATAAGGATAGGGTTGGGTGCCGTATCCTGGGGACACTATGCACGCTACCCACTTTGTATTAAGTACAAACGATGAGGTCCTAAATCGTTCATGTGGAGACATGCGAGTCGGGGCGTCCAATGCAATGAGTTTGCAAAAGACTAGACCACGAAATAAGTCACTTTCTCTTTATAACGTTGTTTACTGAAGAAACTGACTATTTTTCAAAGATGACCTAGGTAGTTCTTAATCCTGAGCTAACTATGAACTCCTGTTTATACGAGATTATCCTTTGGTCTGCATGGGTTAGAATGACCAGCATCGCCAACTCAAAAAGCCTACAATTTTGGGGATAAGATCGAATAGATAGCTGGGGACATAGTGTCGCAAGACAGAATTCACTCCTACCCATTTCAGGGATAGTAGAGAGGTTCTTCCCTTAAGTACTAACTCCAGGACTTGAACAAGCGGCCCCACCCTCTCGTTGGATCCAGAAGGACTTAGGTTTGATTGTTGGACCACAAACAGATTGTTCATTAGAGGATTAGTGGAACTTAAGGAACAAGAAGTACTATAGGGGTAAAACGGTCATTTGACATAGCTATAGCTACGAAAAACCAGTGAAGGGTCGACTTACTGAAGTGCAACTATTGGGCTATAGTGGAGTGTCCCGGTAGTTAACGAATGTTGGGTACATTATTACTTTTGCTAAAACCTGATTGGATTATGTAAAAAATGGTTAATAAAAAAAATTACTAAGGCCCCGTTTGATAACCATTTGGTGTTTGGTTTTTGGTTTTTGAAAATTATGCTTGTTTTCTCCAATTTTTCGTACCATGGTTTTCATCTTTGTTAAGGGCACATTTGAATTCCTAGCCAAATTCTAAAAACAAAAACAAGTTTTAGAAAACTACTTTTTTTAGTTTTCAAAATTTGGCTTGGTTTTTTAAAACATGGAAAAGATGTATTAGAAAAACAAAGAAAGTTGTAGGTGGAATTAGTGTTTATAAGCTTAATTTTCAAAAACCAAAAACCAAATGGTTATCAAACGGGGCCTAATAGTTTTGTTTAATTTTTCAGCATGTCTAGCACACTAGTACAATTACTCGCTACGGATAAGCTTAACGGGGATAACTATGGAACTTGGAAGTCAAATCTTAATACCATACTAGTAATCGATGATCTTAAATTTGTCTTAACCGTAGAGTGTCCACCAAACCCTGGCGCGTCAACAAACCGAAATGCTCGAGAGGTGATAAGGGTAAGAAATATACCTATTGTGCCCTTATATTTAGCGCATTTTTTGGTCAAATGTTGTGTGTTGTGATCAATTTACTGTTCCCGAGCTCAAAATATACTTAAGTTGTTAAGTTAGGGTGTTGAGATTCACTTTTGTCAAATTATGCTCATTTGTGCTTAAAAATACTTGATTTTAAGAGAATTTGACTTAGTTTGTTGTTGTGCAGAAAAACAGAGGAAAAGCTAGAATTTCCCAGAAATGCGACCGCATTTCTGGGAAGGCAAAATGAAATGCGACCGCATTTCTGGAAAAACCGAGACCCTTCCGAGTCATCCGCGGGTCGTTGTTGACACCCGAAACCGACTAGGCAACTTCCAGCACCTATTTCGCAGCTCCTCGACTATTTTCTACACTATATAAGCTCGAGATTCAAAGTCAAATTCAAATAGAACTCATTTGGAAGAAGAGGGTGGTGACAGAACCCTAGTTGACAGCTATGAGTAGGGATGCCCGAGGTCCTTCTTAGATGACTAAATTCTAACCTGAGTTAGACATCAAACCTTAGGGCCTTTTGGTACAAGGTTTTTGTAGATGGGAATGGGCAAGGTTTTTGGAGATGTTTTATTTGCTTAAGTTTCTGTTTAATGCATGTCATTCTTTATTGACTATCACTCTAATCTTCCTCAGTTTAACTTGATTAGTTAGACTTTGTATGCTATGTGAGTTTGATCTCGAAAGGGACAAACGATATCGGTGCTCATAAAGGTGATATAGGAGAAAAAGCTCGAAAGAGATTGTTCGGTAGTATAGGGCAAGCTGCCTAAGGCACCCTGTATCGACTATAGGGTTATAGGTTGCATTCGTGAATTATCTATGTCGGAGTCGAGTCACAAAAATGTGCATAGCGGTACTTGTTTAGCCTTCTAACGGTTCTTGGGAGCAAAGGCCAAATAGAAGTCAAATCTGACCCAATGCATTTAATAGGCTTAAGTTAAATATTGCATGACTAAAGTTATTACCATAGGGATGAATCCATGTTGAATACCTCGTTGTTTATTATTGTTATTCTTTATTATTTAATTGCTTGTTTTATTTATCTTTTCGAAAACCCAATCAATCAAACTTATTTTCTTTGGTTACCTTTTCAAAAGCAAACATTTGAACAGTTTATTCATCAAATCTGTATTTCCAGTTTAGTCTTCGTGGGATCGATACCCTTGGAATACTTCTAAGGTTTTTTATCACTATGTGCGACAGTGTATAGTTGCACTAAGGTTGGCTGAATTTATCTTTATTAAAATTTATCATCTTATCTCACATCCATCCATTCAGCCTCTGCCACACCAAGAGGCTTGTGAGAAATGGACTCGTGCAAATGATAAAGCTAGAGTATATATCTTAGCTAGCATTTCAGATGTCTTGTCTAAAAAGCACGAGAGGATGGTCACCGCAAGGGAGATCACGACTTCGTTGCAAGGTATGTGTGGACAACCGTCCTCACAAACCAGACACAAAGCTCTCAAGAATGTTTACAAGTTTCGTATGGGAACATGTTTTGAACATGATGGTACAATTGAATGAGGCCGAAGTAGATGGTGCTACCATAGACGAGGGTAGTGAGGTTAGTTTTATAATGGAGTCTCTTCCGAAGAGCTTCATTTAGTTCAGGACAAATGTTGTCATGAACAAAATAGACTATAACCTGACTACTTTGTTGAACGAGCTCCAGACTTACCAAAGTCTCACCAAGAGGGGACAAGAAGGGGAAGCAAACGTTGCCACCACCAATAGGTTCCAAAAAGGATCATCTTCAGGAACCAAGTATGGACCTTCCACTTATAAGAACTGCAGTCGTCACCCCGTCGCGTTGCCGCCGCAGCTCCATCGCGTAGCTGCCGCCGGTTCGATCTACCGTCGCAGCCTCGATCTGCCGCCGCCACTCTGATCTGTCGCTGCCGCTTCAAACTAACGGCCGCTGCTACTGGTCACTCTCTGAACCCAACCTCTCTGAGCCGCCGTCCAGCCGAAACGTGAGTTATTGGTTTCATTATTCACGTTTTGTATTGATATGTTTTGTTGTGGTTATGTCTAACCCTCGAATCTTGGCCCATTTCAAATACCCACTATGTTTTGACGTTAGACCTGCGAGATTATAGCTGTTTGGTGGACTATCCAACGATGTTTTGGGTTGTTCGAGTGAATTCCAGTGGGTATCACTGTTCCAAAAACCTTATTTAAACTTAGTTTAAATGCCATAGTTCGAGTTCTAACCGTAGGAAATTTCTTTATGCTAGGTTCCAATTGTCCTATTAAGGCCTAAAAGTAGCTTCAAGTATAAACAACTTGGGTTGGACCAAGGGTTAGGCAAAAAACAAAGGAACCACTTTGTTAGGACGGCGTAAAAGTAAGTGGCTCCTCTATCAGCACGTTGGAACTTTATTTGTTTAGTTGAAAAATGGTTAGACGTCGTGATTAATTGTAAAATTGTTGGGCGCTGACCTGTTTTAGTTGTGGCGCTTGTGTTGATATTGATTATGTGGAATTTGCTAGAATTTGTATGTTTTGTATCTGGAATGTTAAGCATGTAAATTAGAAATTTGATATTTGTTCTGGAATGTTATACGAATGAAATGTAAATTTCCATGTTTTGTATTATCATAAAGCTAGTTGGGGACCTCACATTGCATATGTGTGACTCATGGTTCGAATGTTCTTAGATATTTTATCATTAAAAAACTTGACGATATGGTCAAGACATTAATTAAAATATTTTTTCTTGAAAACTTGGCGATATGGTCAGGACATGTTTTTATTGATTTTTTTTCTGGAAACTTGGCGATATGGTCAAGATAAAGATTTTAGTACCTATTTTCAAAACTTGGCGATATGGCCTTGGTGACAAGTGGCGACATGGTCACGATAAAGTTTTAGTGGTGATAAAGTCACAATATAGTTCGTGGCGATAGGGTAGCGTTTAGCGTTATGGTCAAGGAGTAAAGCTGTTATAAAATGAAGTTTAGGTCCCTTCATAGATGATTGTGTTTGCATAAGCAACCCTGGTAGAGGGGTTACTTACTGGGTATTTTCAATACTCATTCTTGTTTATTTTAATTTTTTTTTAGGCAAGGGTGAGAACGTGTTAGGCGACTGATCAAGAGCTCTTGTTGGTGGTGCCATGGTGGACGGTGTCAACATATTTTACTTCCGCATATTAGTTCTTGTTATTTGAATTTTCTACGTAAATAATCAAAAACTTATTTATTTTGATGCATTTTGAAGCGTTGAGACATTTTATGTTTTTACAAGTTTTCTTGGGATCCCAAACAATTGTTTTACTAAAATTATTTACCTATTTTATGCATTCTAGATTTCTAGGAAAAAATTTCTTTGTAGTTCTTTGAATTATTCATGCATGTAGTAACGTCCCTAGTCAGTCTTAAGGTTTTAAAAAGTCGTGGCGTTACACAAAACCCCTCAAGGCTAAAGTTTTTTAGGGTCACCTAGTTAATCTAGGACTATGAGCTTTGTTAGACTACGGCAAGTGGGAGAAATGTAAGGGTATGGTGGATGCCGTAGTTTATTGTCTTTATGTATCTCTCACACCTAACTTCTTGTACCCCACTAGAGTTTACAGTCCAAGTGGGAGTTTGTTGGGTTTAATGTCCTATAATCTCGTAGTTTGTAAATCATTAAACATATTCTATTTCCAATAGAAACGTTATTGAGGTTATTCAATAAAAGATGTTATTGAATATGTAAATTGGGTATGATTAACCTAAATCCAATAAACTAATATCCTTAACTATAACATGAATACTCGAACTATTTGTAGGGACATATCATAGGATCAAGTTCAAGTTTATAGTCAAAATAGTCTATAGTATAAGGATAGGGTTGGGTGCCTTATCCTAGGGACACTATGGAGCGGCTGGTGCGTCGTCAGCTTGATCCTTCAATCAGATTGCATGCTATGTGAGTTTGATCTCGAAAGAGACAAACGATATCGGTTCTCATAAAGGTGATATAGGAGAGAAAGCTCGAAAGAGATTGTTCGGCGGTATAGGGCAAGCTGCCTAAGACACCCTATATCGACTATACGGTTATAGGTTGCATTCGTGAATTATCTATATCGGAGTCGAGTCCCAGAAATGGGCATAACGGTACTCGCTTAGCCTTTTTACGGTTTTTGGAAACAAGGGCCAAAAGGAAGTTAAATCTGACCCAATGCATTAAACACACTTAAGTTAGATATTGCATAAGTATGGTTATTACCCTAGGGATGAATCCACGTTGAATACCTCGTTTTTTTTTATTATTGTTATTCTTTATTAATTATTTGCATGTTTTATTTGTCTTTTCGAAAACTCAATCAATCAACTTATTATTTTCTTTGGTTAACTTTTTCAAAAGCAATCATTTGAGTAGTTTCTCCATCAAATATGAATTTCCAATTTAGTCCTCGTGGGATCGATACCCTTGGAATAATTTCTAAGGGCTTTTTTTTATTACTTCGTGCGACAGTGTACACTTGCACTTAAGTGTTGGCTGGATATTTCTTTCTTATTATTATCCATCTTATCTCACATTCCATCCATTCAGCTAGCCACGCACCAAGTTTTTGGCGCCGTTGCCGGGGACAAAAAGTTAAACCAGATTTGTTTTTGAAATTGCGATTACATTGCGACTGCATTTCTGGCTCAAAAGGGAATTTGACTTTGATTTGCATTTGTTTTGCTTTTTCAGGATGAAGTTAGTGCATGAACAAGGGGTGTCCACTCCTTGACATAAACCTTGAGATAGAAAGAAAGAGCAATAGGAATTGAGCGCACGAGAATATCTTGAAGAAGCTTCTTACACTCGAGAACTTCTAATAGATCTACCCGGAGTCGATCCTCCTATTGGCCAAAAAAAATAGACAAATAAAAAGGCGATAAAAGATAAGCACAACTGAAGGGTTGATGAGTCTGGTGCCCTAAAACTCGTAGATAGTGAATGAAACAAATAGTTATATACTTGTTCGATAAAGTCGTTATGGAGTTTTTGCTCACTCAAGTTATTAAATGAGTGAATTGCACGTTAAACAACCCAAATCCAATAAACTAGTATCCTTGGCTATGACATGAGTGCTTGAACTATATGCTGTAACATAAATATGGATCAAGTTCAAGTAATAGCCTAAACGGTCTATAGTATAGGGATAAGGTTGGGTACCTTAATCCTAGGAAAGTTATGCGATGCGGCCCACTTTGTTTTGAGTACAAACGACGTGATCCTGGATCGTTCATGTATAGACATGCGAGTGGGGGCATCCTATGCAAACGAGTTTGCATAAGACCAGGACCAAGAAAAGTCACTCTTACTTTATAACGTCGTTTACTGTCAAGACTGGCTATTTCAATGCGATAACCTAGGTAACTCGATCTTAATCCTGAGCTAACTATGAACTCCTGTTTATTCGGGCTTATCCTTGGATTTACATGGGTGACAGTGGCTCAACATCGCCGACTCAATAAACCCCCCATTTTAGGGATAGGAACGAGTAGATTGCTGGGGACATAATCTTGCAAAATGGAATTCACTCCTACCCAAATTAGGGATAGTAGAAAGGTTGTTCCCTTAAGTGACTGACTCCGGAACATGAACAAAGGGATTCCACCCTCTCATTGGCCCAAGAGGTTTTAGGTTTAGTGGTGGGACCACAAACCAATTGTTCATCAAGGACTCAGTTGGAGACTTAAGGGTCAAGATGTAACATCAGGGGTAAAACAAACTTTTGACCCAACTTTAGTTACGAACAACCTGTGGAGGGTCGACTTACTAATCATGGTTATATCGAGTGGACAGAAATATATCTACAGTGAGGGGAGTTCAACTATCGGACTATAGTGGAGTTTCCCGATAGTTAACGAATGTTGGTTAACTGAATTAAAAGAGCTTAATCAGTTAATCTCGGATCGTTGGAGCCCATGATCTGTAGGTCCATTAGGTCCCCCTGCTAGCTCATACGGATTAAACCTTGGAACATATGTGATGAAAAAGTTTGAAACGTTCAAACTAATATTGAGGGAGTTGTCGTTAAATTATATTCAATATATTTAACGCTATAGTTTAATTTGCGAATTAAACTAATAATTAGAGAGATTGGAAATATTTAAATTAAATTAAAATATTTATCATACGAATAGGGATTCGTATTTACCGGGATTGAAAGATAACGGGATTGGTGAATAATTCAATATTGGATATTGAATTAATAATTAAATAGTTTAATTAATTGAAATTTTATATAAAAATAGTTTTATATACACTTAATTTGAAATGAAATTCAAATCAGAAAATTGAATTGAGATTCAATTTTGATCAATTAAATAAAATGAAAATTAATTTCATTTTTAGGAGGTGTAGTGGATTAACTTGTAATCCAAATAATGCCTCTCAAATTGACACCTTAATCCCATTATTTTGTTGGCAATTTGTTGTCATGATCTAAGGCTTCAAAATGCATGGTTTTCACCTTTAAAAGGAAAAAGAAAACACCAGACAAGGGATGGTTTTTTTTTGTGAAGCTTGCTGGAAAAATTCTCTAAGAAAACTTCATAGTTTCTCTCTTTATTTCTCTGCCAAATTTGATCACACAAAAGGTTCCCACAAACCATTCTAAGGCCGGAGAATAGCGGGGAAGACTCTCGTGGTCGTCTACAACTGATTCGTGCAAAGATATCATCCACGATTTTGAAGAATTTCGTCCAAAAAGGTTGGTAACCGAGTTCCTCTGTTTTTAGGTTTAATTGTGCATGTTTTCATAGCTAAAATGAAAAGAATTTTGAGTGTTTCGATCCGAATTGCTTCCGCTAGTGTGTCGCACACTCCTTCAATTGGTATCAGAGCATGAATGAAGCACTCAATTTTGTTTAATTTTAGCTTGGTGGGTTGAATTTTGCATGATGTTTGCTTGGTTGCTAAAATGGGCTCATTATGGTTTTGGCATTAAATTAGCTTTAAATTCGTGGATGAAAGTTGTAATTGCCTACATGTTTATGGGCATATATGTCTTTGCTTGAGTCTGTAAAAATTTGGGAGTCAATAGAGTGGAAATTAGGTTGTAATCGAAGAAAGAAGACGTGTTCGCTGGCCGGAAAAACAGAGCACGAAGAAAATGCAGTTTCTGGGCTGCTGTATGAACAGCGTCTCGACGCTGTTCATCAAGCGTCTTGATGCTGTTGCATTTTCAAAGATGCGCAGGTCATTTTAAACGATGGTCCGGTTTGGTTTATTTCCCGGTCCGGTTCAACCTTTTCCAGACCGGTTCAAGCCTATTTCAACTCCTTTAGGTTCAGTTAAAGCAATTCCAAGGCGGTTCGGGCCGGTTCAAATGATTCGGGAGCGGCTCAAGGCTTTTTTTTTTCAATTATTCATGTAATAATTTTAGTTTCTAGCTTGATTAGGATGCCAAAATCGGTCCATTTTAGTGTGTTTAATTTATTATGCATTGTGGATGTATAGTTAAATTAAATTAGAATTAAATATGCATATTGGATGCCATATAGATTTAAAAACCCACCATAGGAAAGCATGTCTCATGCATCAGTAATTTATTATAAGTGTTATAATAAAAATGAAATGCATGATTAGGATTTCATGATTAGATGCATGTTGAATGTTTAATTTCGTTTGACTCGATTTGTATAAATGTTATAGGAATAAACGAAATCGAACAAAGCATGCAGCATGAAACCACCTTAGAATAGATAATTGTTATAGATTTATCATTTTTTATAATGTGTTATAAACCGAGATAGACGTTAAAATCTATAACAAGATAAAAGCATGCTCACTTAGGGTTAACGAACCTCCAACTCGAACAATTCACATAGAATAGGTCGATATCTTGTAAAGCTAATGTTACAAGAGAACTCACCCGACGAGATGTTGTCTAAGGCTGGAGGTATTTAAGTTGACGGTTTACGGAACACCTCCTACCTGGGCATCAAGTCGGTACTTGAGTTAGGTTAACCCGAGTTTTTATGAGCATGCGTGAGCGATGTAAGGTTTAAAAGACTTTATCACCTACACATCATAAGTATAAAGTAGTTATACGAACCTAGACGTAGGTTGCTTTTAAATGGTGCTTTATATAACTTGAATACTTCATTGTTATATGCTTTTACCACCATTAGAAGCTTGTTATAGGTCTAATTCATTAAAAGTTATAATGGTTATAAAGGTTAATGAATAGAAACCGTTAAACCTATAACAAAGAGTTGCATGCTAACATAGGATCTTAGGATTGAATTAATTTTAAACGGTTTAAAATTTTACTAGACCTAAGATCACAAATTCTAATAGGATTAGAATGTCCTACTTAGTATTTTAAATATATATTAAAATATGATTAAGTAGGATATAAGACTTCGGTTATAAGGGAACTCTCCTGGCGCCTGGTCCGGAACCTGAGTTCAATTAACCACGGTTTTATAAGCATGCACACGTCACTAGGTAATTGTTGGGTTTAATGTCCTATAAACTCGTAGTTTATAAATCATTAAACATATTATATTTCCAATAAAGACGTTATTGAGGTTATTCAGTAAAAGATGTTATTGAATATGTAAATTGCGAATGATTAACCTAAATCAAATAAACTAAGATCCTTGACTATAAAATGAATACTCGAACTATATGTAGGGACATATCGTAGGATCAAGTTCAAGTTTATAGTCAAAATAGTCTATAGTATAAGGATACGGTTGGGTGCCTTATCCTGGTGACACTATGGACGCGGCCCACTTTGTATTAAGTACAAACGATGAGATCCTAAGTCGTTCATGTGGAGACATGCGAGTGGGGGCATCCTATGCAATGAGTTTGCATAAGATAGGACATCGAAATAAGTCACTTTCTCTTTATAACGCCGTTTACTGAAGAAACTGACCATTTCTCATAGATGACCTAAGTAACTCGTTCTTAATGCTGAGCTAACTATGAACTCCTGTCCATACGAGATTATCCTTTGATCTGCATGGGTGAGAGTGGCCAGCATCGCCGACTCAACAAGCCTACCATTTTGGGGATGAGATCGAATAGATAGCTGGGGACATAGTTTTGCAAGACGGAATTCACTCGTACCCAATTCAGGGATAGCAGAGAGGTTGTTCTCTTAAGTACTAACTCCAGGACTTGAACAAGGGGCCCCACCCTCTCGTTGGATCGAGAGGGACTTAGGTTTGATGGTTGGACCACAAACCGATTGTTCATTAGAGGATTAGTGGAACTTAAGGAACAAGAAGTACTATAGGGGTAAAACGGTTATTTGACCTAGCTATAGCTACGAACAACCCGTGAAGGAACGACTTACTGAACATTGTTAAATCAAGTGGACGGAAATATATCTATAGTGAGGGGAGTGCAACTATCGGGCTATAGTGGAGTGTCCCGGTAGTTAACGAATGTTGGCTAGCTTAGATAATGAGATTAGTCGGTTAGCCTTGAATCGTTGGAGCCCATGATCTATAGGTCCATTAGGTCCCTCTACTAGCTCATATCGGATTAAAGCCTAGAACATATTTATAGGAATTTTTGAATCGTTCAAAAACGGGAAATAGGGTTTTATCGTAAAACGTGTTCGACACAATGATTTAATTATGAATTAAATTAGGAATTGAGAGATAAGGTATTTAAAAGTGTTTTAAATACTATATATGTATTAGGAATCATAAATAATTCATGGCATTAGGTGATAAAGATTTATTGGATTAATCATATCAAAATTACTTGGAAATGTCCCAATTAATTGCCTAGAAATCAATTTGAATTTTGAATTGAATTTGAAATGAATTGAAAGCTTAAAATTCACAATTAGGATTCAATTCATAGTGGATTTAGTGGTTTTTCCACTATTGCATAATGATACATAGTGGAAAACAACACAAACATGCATTAGATGCATGTGTTGTGAAGTAGACACCTAGAATCCACTTTGAGTTGCATCTTGACCATGTGGCTAAGTGTCATGAAGCTTTTCCTTGCATGGGAGATGTCTATAAAAGGGGCTTGAATTAGATTCAAGAATAGCAAGCTTTCATTTAGTGTTATGCTGCAAATTTTCTCCCTCAAATTTTCTCCCATTTCATCTCCTTCCAAAAGCTTGTACTATCAAGCATTCCCTTCCTATTTCTTTCTTCTATAGACTCCCACAAGTCTTTCTAGGCTCAAGAGAATAGTAGGCAAGACACTAAAGGTTGTCCAAGAGAAGTTGGAGAAAGATAATATCACAAGGAGTTCCTTACAAGTGAGCATCAAAGAGGTTGGTACTCATTTACTCTCTTTTCTACCCTTTCTAGAACATGCATGCTTTAGGAGTAAAATTGAATGTCTTAAGTGCTTTCGATCTTCAATTGCTTCCGCATGTGTTATATGAACACCTTCAGTAATTAAAAGAGTTTAATTCACCTAGATAATAGTGTAAAGACCTTATATAATAAGGCATAGACTTAGATAGATTCGTTTAGCCGGAATTGACCTAAGTAGAATAGACCCTAAATTATTAAAATACTCAGTGGGAGGAAACGTATAAAAACAAGATGTATCATATCAAGTTTTTATTCCCACGTATCTCTAGATAGTTCACACCGTGAGAATCATACTCGGCCTCGTGTCAACCTGGAAGTGACCTCCCTTCGGAAGGTGTTTGTATGATTCAATACCAAGGTGAACGGAGAGAGTGTTTATAGTAAGTGGGAGTAGGAAGTGTGTCAACACATCCTACGGTCTCTTCCATTGGTACGTTTTGAGACCTCATACTCCGCCTGCGTGTTGCCAATAGTGTAACCATCCCTTCGGAGGGCTTGAGTATGGGGTAATAGGGCGAACTTCGTAATGGATAGGGTTTCTTAGGTTTTGCCCCAACATTGTCTTTCTTGATCGTAGCTTGTTGGGGCGGACCTCTGATATCTAAAAGTTGGTGGGTTACACTTACTGGAAATTATTAACATAGTTAATAATTTCTTGACCGAACAACGGTAACTGAATGCTAAAAGATTAAAGCGTTATTCTTTAGAGTTTGGTTGGGAATGTCTCGTTTCAAAGGAGGAGTAGCTGATCACCCTTCGGTGGCTGTTGCTCTAAACCTTTGAAGTATCGTTGCAAAAGAATTATGAAATATAGGGTGCTTAATTACTTTTGATAAATTTGATTGGATAATTATCTAAAAAGGGTTTAGTGCAATTTTTAATATAAGTTATTTGTTTATTTCAGCAATAATGTCAAATTAAGTATGTGCTTTGTCTGGCGCGAAATTAAACGGTTTAGATTATACTACTAATATCGCTTACACTAATCTAGTGGCATACGATTTAAAGGTCTTAAATGAGGATCGTCCTGAAGAAAACTGCTTACCTTACAATAACTTAACTAAAGACTTACTAGTCTTTGAAAACGTGCATAGTGGAGAATGATAGTTCAGCATGGATTCTTGATTCAGGGGCCACTAATCACGTTTGTTCTTCGTTTAAAGGAATCAGTTCCTGGGAACAGCTTGAGGCTGGTGAGATGACTCTCAAAGTTGGAACTGGAGAGGTTGTCTCGGCTATAGCAGTAGGAAACATAAAATGATTTTTCCCCGATAACAAGTATATATTATTAGAAAATGTATACATAGTTCCTAAGATCAAAAGAAATTTGATTTCTATATCTTGTTTGCTTGAACAAACATATTCCGTATCTTTCTCACTAAATGAAGTCTTCATTTATAGAAAGGGAATTCATGTTTGTTCAGCGTTAATGGAAAATAATTTATATGTTTTAAGACCCATTGAGAGTATAGCAGTTAATAATACTGAAATGTTTAAAACTGTTACTACTCAAAGTAACAAAAGGCAAGGAATTTCTCCAAAAGAAAATACCTATCTTTGGCACTTGAGGTTAGGCCATATTAATCTCAATAGGATTGGGAGATTGGTTAAGAATTGGATTCTAAGCGAGTTAGAGGACGATTCATTACCTCCCTGTGAGTCATGCCTTGAAGGCAAAATGACAAAATGATCTTTTAAAGGAAAAGGTTAAAGGGTCGAAGAACCTCTCGAGCTTATACATTTGGATCTATGTGGTCCAATGAATGTTAAAGCACGAGGAGAATTTGAATATTTCATCAGTTCTATTGATGATTATTCTAGGTATGGTTATCTTTACCTGATGCATCATAAGTCCAAAGCCCTTGAAAAAATCAAGGAATATAAGGCAGAGGTTGAGAACTTATTAGGTAGAAAGATAAAAACACTTCGATCTGATCGAGGTGGAGAGTATATGGATTATTAATTCCAAGACTATATGATAGAACATGGAATAACATCCCAACTCTCTGCACCAGGTACACCTCATCAAAACGGTGTATCGGAAAGGAGAAATAGAACCTTACTGGATATGGTTCGTTCTATGATGAGCTATGCTCAGTTGCCTGACTCGTTCTGGGGTCACACGGTTTTGACTGCTGTTTACATTTTGAATAATGTTCCATCCAAAGGGAGGGGATTGACTATGAAGAAACCTTCTCCTCGGTTGTCATGTTAAAGTCAATAAGAATACTTTTATCCATTGCTGCTTTCTATAATTATGAAATATGGCAAATGGATGTCAGACTGCTTTCTTGAATGGCAATCTTGAAGAAAGTATCTTTATGTCTCAGCCAGAAGGGTTCATTGCCCAGGATCAAGAGCAAAAGGTTTGCAAGCTCAAACGATCCATTTATGGATTGAAACAAGCGTCAAGATCCTGGAATATAAGATTTGATATTGCGATCAAGTCTTATGGCTTTTAACAGAATGTTGACGAACCTTGTGTTCATAAAAGGAATGTCAAAAGTTCAGTAGCTTTCTTAGTATTATATGTAGACGATATCCTACTTATCGGGAATAATGTAGGTTATCTGACTCACATTAAACAATGGCTAGCAACTCAATTCCAAATGAAAGATTTGGGTGAGGCGCAGTACGTTCTAGGGATCCAAATTGTTCGGGACCGAAAGAACAAGACGCTAGCTATGTCTCAAGCATCTTATATAGATAAGTTGTTGTTTAGATATAAGATGCAGAATTCCAAGAATGGTTTATTGCCTTTCAGACATGGAGTTACTTTGTCTAAGGAACAATGTCCTAAGACGCCTCAAGAAATTGAGGACATGAGACGAATTCTCTATGCCTTTAATGTATGCCATGTTGTGTACAAGGCCTGATATTTGTTATGTAGTAGGGATTGTCATTAGGTATCAATCTAATCTAGGATTCGATCACTGGACTGCCGTGAAAAATATCCTTAAGTACCTAAGTAGAATAAGGGACTATATGCTCGTGTATGGTGATAAGGATTTGATCCTTACAGGATACACTGATTCTGATTTCCAAACCGATAAGGATTCGAGGAAATCCACATCGGGTTCAATAATCACTATGAATGGAGGGGCAATAGTATGGCGCAATATCAAACAAAGATGCATAGCAGATTCGACCATGGAGGCTGAATATGTAGCTGCATGCGAAGCAGCAAAAGAAGTAGTATGGCTCAGAAAGTTCTTGGCCGACTTGGAAGTCATTCCAAATATGCATCTGCCTATCACTCTTTACTGTGATAATAGCGGAGCAGTTGCAATTTCGAAAGAACCTAGAAGCCATAAGAGGGGCAAGCACATTGAAACAAAATATCATCTCATCCGGGAGATAGTGCACCGAGGGACGTGATCGTCACAAAGATAGCATCGGAGCACAACATTGCTGATCCATTCACAAAGGCTCTCACGGCTAAAGTGTTCGAGAGTCATCTAGAGGGTCTAGGTCTACGAGATATGTATAGAAAATAATCTAGGGCAAGTGGGAGGAATGTAACCGGTATTCAAAAACTGTGATGTATTGAGTATTATTATGCCCTAGTTTACTGTATTTATAAATTGTTATTAATACAAGTACTTATTCACTCACTACTGTTATAGATTATGTACATCCTACTAAACTACAGTTTTGGTGCAAGTGGGAGATTGTTGGGGTTGGTGCCCTAAAACTCGTAGATAGTGAATGAAACAAATAGTTATATACTTGTTCGATAAAGTCGTTATGGAGTTTTTGTTCACTCAAGTTATTAAATGAGTGAATTGCACATTAAACAACCCAAATCCAATAAACTAGTATCCTTGGCTATGACATGAGTGCTTGAACTATATGTTGTAACATAAATATGGATCAAGTTCAAGTAATAGCCTTAACGGTCTATAGTATAGGGATAAGGCTGGGTACCTTAATCCTAGGAAAGCTATGCGATGCGGCCCACTTCCTTGCAGCTTTTGAGCCACTTCACAAGGCTCCAAGTGAGGCTAATGTGCTGCACGGAAGGGTAGACGAAGAGGCCCAACAGGGGCCAAGAGAAGAAAATTTAGAAAATGAAGAAGAAACAGAAAAAGAAGTACAAGGCCAGAATGTGACCGCATCTGGGCCGCATTCTGAAGAAGGCCTAACTGAGGCCAGTAAAGAGCAGCCAGCAGAAGAGGTTTTTGAGCCTCTATTCACATATGACTCACCAGTTGCTGATAACACCTCTTTAGAGGAGAAGAGGGATGAAAAAGAAAAAGAAGACGAGGAGGCCGAGACCTCCAGTGATTCTGACTCCGATATAGAATCTGGTTCAGAGATTAGGGAGCTAGATGAAGACTAAGTCCCTATCTCTGCAGCATTAAGAAGAAAGAGAAAGAGAGAGATTAAGGCTGAGAGGAGGCCAAAGAACAAGAATTACTCAATCTTTGCCAAGAGGTCGAGGACGAGATCCATGGACGCCTTTCCTGCAGTTCCTCCAACCGTCTCACCTGCCAAACCAAAGGGCAAATCACCCAAGGCCGCATCTCCTAAAATTTCGTTCCCTGAGGTATTAAAAGATGTTAATTTTCAGGAAAGGATGGAGATCATGAAGAAAAGAGATTTCCTCAATGAGAACGGATTCTCTGACCGAGCTGGAGCACTGCCAGAGTTCGTAAGCAGAGGTATCTTCCAATACAAGTGGCAGGAGTTTTGTGCTCACCCTGAGGAGGCTGTTGTGCCCCTATTTCGTGAATTCTACGCCGCCTGAGGGAGGAGAGTATTAGCATGGCGGTGGTGAGGTGGAAGATGGTCAGTTTCTCCTCAGTCGACATCAACAGGGTATACAGGATCAAGGCACCCCTGAACCCAAGAGGAAATGATGTGATAAGGAACCCTTCGGCCAAACAGATGAAGGAAGCATTGAAACTCGTGGCCAACAAGGGGGTCCAATGGAAAGAATCGCAGACAAAAGTGAAGTCTCTAGTGCCAAGCGACCTAAAGCAATAATCGACAGTTTGGCTTCACTTCATCAAGAACCGCTTGATGCCAACAGCCCACGACAGCACGATTTCAGTAGATAGAGTGATGCTACTCTATTGCCTAATGAAGGGGTTAGAGATCAATGTAGGAAGCATTATCAGGGATGAGATCTTAGCCTATGGACGGAAAAGGGCATGCAAGCTTTTCTTTGGCTCACTCATCACTCAACTCTGTCAGAGGGTGAAGATTGTGCCAAACAAGGACGAGGAGCGCCATTTCTTTAAACCAACTATTGTCTTGTCCTTGATAGGGAAGCTCCAGCAGAACAACATCCAGAGGAAGGATAAAGCCTCCACATCACAGGCCACACCTCAATCAGGGCCGAATGTAGCCTCTTCATCCCAACACACTCCTTTTACAGAGCCTTCACCAGCATCAGAAGCCCTAGGCATGGTCCACCACCAGCTTGATCGAATCAGGGAGAACCTGAAGACTTATTGGACGTATGCCAAGGAAAGGGATGAAGTTATTAGAGAGTTCTATCTCTCCATTGCCCCAAGCATTGCTCCAGTCTTTCCAAATTTCCCTCAGTCACTGCTGCCCCAGGAAGAAGAGGATTCTGATGAAGAGGAAGATGAAGAAAATTAAGAGGAAGAGAGTTCCTCAGACGAGGAATAGGGGAGTTTTCTGATCCCATTTGACTGAATATTTTTGTGAATAAATACTGTTTTTGATTGTTTTCTGTTTTTTAGTTTTAGCATGTTTTAAATTCTGTTTTTAGTAGTTTAGTTGTTGTTTTGATTGTTTTAGTTGCTTAATTGTTAATAGCTTTGATCATAGGGTAGTTTAGATAGCTTGTGGATAGCTTGGAATAGAATAAACTTAGGTTTTTTTTCTTTATTGAAAAATCTGCTTGCTGTTTTCTCAGCTTTTTTACCTATGATAGTTTTGAAGAAAAAATCAACTTTAAGAAAAATTGCTTTAAAATATTTTGGAAGAAGTTTTCTTTTAAGCCCTTAATGGTGAAAACTAGAGCTTTGTTCTATATCAAAAGTGCCACCGTGTCAACTTAGTTGTTTTCTAGTCATAGGCTTTCCATTTGTCTTTTTCTTTACACTCTAGACGAGTTTAGCCTTGAAGTTTTAAAAACAAAAAGCCTCATATTAAGCCCATGCCTAAAAAACAAGCCAATGAGGACATTGTCTACCTTTAAGTTTGGGGGGGTGTTTTATGCTTTATGTAAATATCTTTTGTAAATTTGTATTGCTGGAAAGAATATGTGCTCATAATATCTAAAAAAAAAAAAGATGAAAGAAAGAAAAAAGTAAGAGTTACTCCTCCCCAGGGTTTACTGAGTAACCAGGGGCATTCATGACACCCATGGTTTGCCACTGCATGAAAGGTTTGCCTACGGAAGTGAGTATCACTCCGAGCTTTTGAACTTTGCTCGTAGTTAGATATCTTCACCAGAAAGTGTCGATAAGCTAGAACGAAGGTAAATATGACAGCAAGGATGCTCTTGGGAGGAAAAAGAAGTTGAATAAAAGGAGCACCAGCAATCAAATAAGTTTGGGGGAGATGGAAAAGGTCTGGTAATTCATATATGCTTTTGTTTTCCTAAAGATTGTTTTCTTAGACTAAAAGGACTACACTAGGCTCTATGAGTAGAAGTTAGGTAGTTTAAGCACATTGGTTAGGATGGATGAGAGAGAGTTTTGCTTTGAAAAAGAACAGTAGAAATCTTCATGCCTTGGAAACTCAGACGTTGTGACTGGCACTAGAGTAGAACCCTCTCTTGAAAGGCAAACTTTTTAGAAAACGATCTTGAAATACATGTTTACTTGATTCCATGTCACTTGATTTGAAATGAAAATTTGATACTAGTACCGTGATTCATTACTATGCATGAACTCTAATATTTTGGTTTGCAATTAATATTGAGCTCTCACGTTCTGATTGGCAATTAAAGAGTTGATCTCTAACATTTTGATTAGCAATTGCTTGATGACAAGCAATGAGTTAAGTTTGGGGGTATGATAAGGGTCGAAAATATGCCTACCCTTATTCTTAGCTCATTTCTTGGTCAAATATTGAGTGTTTAGGTCAATTTTACGATTCTCGAGCTCAAAATATGTTAATTTGATAAGTTAGGGTGCTGAGAGTCACTTTTGTTGAATTATGCTTAATTATGCCTAAAAAAGACTTGATTTGAAACAAATTTGACTTAGTTTGCTGTTGTGCACAAAAACAGAATTGAAGCTGGAATTCCCCAGAAATGGGACCGCATTTATGGGAAGGCAAAATGGAAATGCGACTGCATTTTTGGAAAAACAGAGGTCATTCCGAGTCGCACGCGGGTCGTTGTTGACGAGTCTTCTTCGCACCTAACCGGTTGTTTTGACCACGAAACTAACTGGGCGACCTTCCAGTACCTATTTCGCAACTCCTCAACCAATTTCTACGCTATATAAGCTCGGGATTCGAAGTCATATTCAAGCAGAACTCAGTTGGAAGAAAAGGGTTGTGACAGAACCCTAGCTCGACGCCAATGAGTAGGGATGCCCGAGGTCCTTCTCAGATTACAAATTCTAACCCGAGAGAGAGAGTTAGACATCAAACCTTGCGGTTTGTAGAGAGTTTCACCCATTCCCATCTTGTAAAAGTGAGAGAGTGGAGTGTCTTAGCCAACTCTAAAAGGATTGTGTAAACAAAAAACCCATAATATTTAGCTATCTCTTTAAATTCCAGCTCTTGAATCTTTTCATTACTTTGTATTCTTTTCATCGTTGTTTCAATGAAAATGTGTTCATTTGCTTTTTATCCCATCATGAGTAGCTAAATCCCACTGAGGGGTTCAATGTGGTGAATTCCCTTAGGGTTTAATGGCTTGAAAGTGTTTTATTTGCTTAAGTAGGGTTTAATGCATGTCATTCTTTATTGAATATCATTCTGATCTTGCTAAGTTTAATTTGATCACTTACACTTTGCATGCTATGTGAGTTTGATCTCGAAAGGGATAAACGATATCGGTTCTCATAAAGGTGATATAGGAGAAAAAACTCGCAAGAGATTGTTCGGCGGTATAGGGCAAGCTGCCTAAGGCACCCTATATCGACTATAGGGTTATAGGTTTCATTCGTGAATTATCTATGTCGGAGTCGAGTCCCAGAAATGGGCATAACGGTACTCGCTTAGCCTTCTTACGGTTTGTGGAAACAAGGGCCAAAAGGAAGTTAAATCTGACCCAATGCATTAAACACTCTTAAGTTAGATATTGCATACGTATTGTTGTTACCCCAGGGATGAACATGTTCAATACCTCGTTTGTTTTATTATTGTTATTCTTTATTAATTATTTGCATGTTTTATTTGTCTTTTCGAAAACTCAATCAATCAACTTGTCATTTTCTTTGGTTACCTTTTTCAAAAGCAATCATTTGAGCAGTTTCTTCATCAAATCTGAATTTCCAATTTAGTCCTCGTGGGATCGATACCCTTGGAATACTTTCTAAGGTTTTTTTTTTATTACTACGTGCGACAGTGTATACTTGCACTTAAGTGTTGGCTGTATATTTCTTTCTTATTATTATCCATTCAGCTAGCCACGAACCAGAAACTTAATGGAGAAAAGCCTTAGGGAATTGATTTCACCTATTAGGTGCATGAATTAATTTAATGATTAAATGTGATGGAAACATTTAACGATTTCATAAACCAAGGATTATTAATTAGGAAATGTCTCTCCTAAGCACAATTAATTATTTGTGCAAAATTAAGAAATTTATATCCCTATCTAATTTATACAACTAGCATAAGCATTAAAGTTCAATCCTTACAACGATTTCTCAAGCAATCCTAAATCCCCCGATTATAGAACCACCCTAGTCATGCAATTGATAATCTAATCTAAATGACCCTCTCCCGAGCAATTAGTTCAGATAAAACTGAAGGTGTACATATTACACATGCGGAAGCAATTGAAGATCGAAAGCACTTAAGACATACAATTTTACTCCTAAAGCATGCATGTTCTAGAAAAGACAGAATAGAGAGTTTAGAAAACACCAACCTTTGTAGCTCACTTATGTTGAACTCCTTGTGGTGTTTGCCTCTCCTATGCTCCTTGGACAACCTCTAGAGTCTTCCCTACTATACTCCGGGCCAAGAACGACTTGTGGGAGTCTATATAAGATAGGGAATAGGAAGGGAATGCTTGAAGCTTCAAGCAATGGAGAAGAATGAGAGATGAGAGAACTTTGAGTCCAAATTCCAGCAGCATAACATTAAGGAAAATGGCTCTCTTCTATTTGAATCTGATTCATGAAGGTGTTCATATAACACATGCGGAAGCAATTGAAGATCGGAAGCACTTAAGACATTCAATTTTGCTCCTAAAGCATGCATGTTCTATAAAAGACAGAATATAGAGTTGAGAGAACACCAACCTTTGTAGCTCACTTATGTGGAACTCCTTGTGGTGTTTGCCTCTCCTATGCTCCTTGGACAACCTCTAGAGTCTTCCCTACTATTCTCTTGGGCCTAGAAAGACTTGTGGGAGTCTATAGAAGAAAGATAGAAGGGAATGCTTGATGGTACAAGCTTTTGGAAGGAGATGAAATGAGAGAGAATTTGAGGGAGAAAATTTGCAGCATAACACTAAATGAAAGCTTGCTCTTCTTGAATCTAATTCAAGCCCCTTTTATAGACATCTCCCATGCAAAGACAAGCTTCATGACACTTAGCCACATGGCCAAGATGCAACTCAAAGTGGATTCTAGGTGTCTACTTCACAACACATGCATCTAGTGCATGGTTGTGTTGTTTTCCACTATGCATCATCATGCAAGAGTGGAAATGCCACTAAATCCATTATGAATTGTATCCTAATTGTAAATTTTCAGCTTGCAATTCATTTCAATTTCAATTCAAAATTGAAATTGATTTCTAGGCAATTAATTGGGACATTTCCAAGTAATTTTGATATGATTGATCCAATCAATCTTTATCACCTAATGTGATGAATTATATATGATTCCTAATACATATATATGGTATTTAAAACACTTTCAAATACCTCATCTCTCAATTCCTAATTTAATTCATAATTAAATCATTGTGTCGAACACGTCTTACGATAAAAACCCTATTTCCCGTTTTTGAACGATTCAAAAATTCCTATCAATATGTTCTAGGCTTTAATCCGATATGAGCTAGTAGAGGGACCTAATGGACCTATAGATCATGGGCTCCAACGATTCAAGGCTAACCGACTAATCTCATTATCTAAGCTAGCCAACATTCGTTAACTATCGGGACACTCCACTATAGCCCGATAGTTGCACTCCCCTCACTATAAATATATTTCCGTCCACTTGATTTAACCATGTTCAGTAAGTCGTTCCTTCACAGGTTGTTCGTAGCTATAGCTAGGTCAAATAACCGTTACACCCCTATAGTACTTCTTGTTCCTTAAGTTCCACTAATCCTCTAATGAACAATCGGTTTGCGGTCCAACCATCAAACCTAAGTTCCTCTCGATCCAACGAGAGGGTGGGGCCCCTTGTTCAAGTCTTGGAGTTAGTACTTAAGAGAACAACCTCTCTGCTATCCCTAAAATGGGTAGGAGTGAATTCCGTCTTGCGAAACTATGTCCCCAGTTATCTATTCGATCTTATCCCCAAAATGGTAGGCTTGTCGAGTCGGCGATGCTGGCCACTCTCACCCATGCAGATCAAAGGATAATCTCTCATAAACAGGAGTTCATAGATAGCTCAGGATTAAGAACGAGTTACCTAGGTCATCTATGAGAAATAGTCAGTTTCTTCAGTAAACGGCGTTATAAAGAGAAAGTGACTTATTTCGTGGTCCAGTCTTATGCAAACTCATTGCATAGGACGCCCCCACTCGCATGTCACCACATGAACGTTTTAGGATCTCATCGTTTGTACTTAATACAAAGTGGGCCGCGTCCATAGTGTCACCAGGATAAGGCACCCAACCGTATCCTTATACTATAGACTATTTTGACTATAAACTTGAACTTGATCCTACGATATGTCCCTACATATAGTTCGAGTATTCATTTTATAGTCAAGGATCTTAGTTTATTGGATTTAGGTTAATCATTCGCAATTTACATATTCAATAACATCTTTTACTGAATAACCTCAATAACGTCTTTATTGGAAATAGAATATGTTCAATGATTTACAAACTACGAGTTTATAGGACATTAAACCCAACAATTCAAACTCCTTTTAAAGACATTCTCCACGCAAAGCCAAGCCTCAAGACACAAGACACATGGTGTATTTGCAAGCTCAAGTGGATTCTAGGTGTACATTACACAAGACATCACTACAACAAATACCTCTTTTAATAGCATTTTAGGATAGCTTTTTATATAAAAAGCTATAAAAAAAAACAAAAAACAAAATAAGCGGGAAACGTGAAAATTAGAGCGCGCAAAAGTGTTTCACGTTACGCCACTATCATTTCTTCTTCTCCTCTTTGTGCACTGCCACTTTCATTTCCTCTTCTTCTCTGTGTGCAGACTCTCATTTCCTCTTCTTCTGCATCTAACTGTGTCGCCTCCTTCTTCATTTCCATTTCACTAGACGAATTCTCACACCTGAAATTGTTCGATTCCATTTCACCAGTGAACTCCTTCGTTTGATTTCACCATTTCACCAGTGAACTCCATCGTTCGATTTCACCATTTCACCAGCGAACTCCATCGTTCGATTCCATTTCACCAGCGAACTCCATCGTTCGATTTCACCATTTCACTAGCGAGCTCCATCGTTCGATTCCATTTCACCAGCGAACTCCATCGTTCGATTCAAGGAACTCAACCGGCGGGAAAGTGAAATTGGGTAACTCCATTGTTCGATTCAAGCAACTGCACAGACATAACACAAGTGAAATTAGGTTTGTTCTCTGTTTTCGTTCAAGCAAACTCCAACTGGAAGACTAAATTAGGGGTTTTCTTTGTTTTCGTTCAAGCAAACTCCATCGTTTGATTGAAGCAACTGGAAGCCTAAATTTTGTTTTTTCTCTGTTTTCCTTCAAGCTAATTCCATCGTTCTATTCAAGCAACTCGAAGACTTTCCATTCTCTTGCCATTCTTCTAATATGTCATTCCTTTTGAGCAACTCGTGACTGTTCGAGGAACTCCAACTCCATCGTCTTCTCTATCATTCCTAACTCGGTAAGTTATTGTTTCTTCTTATTCTTCTACGTCTTGTTCCCTCTGGTACTGATGGGTTGCGATTGATTTTTTTTTTTTTTGGTTTTTTGAGAACCATATGAGTTACCTAATGGAATGGGTACTCTGAATTTTTCTAATGTTTCAAAGCTTGAGGAAGGTGACAGACAGACGAGATTGATAAGCTTGCCAATGCAATCGGTCTAACTCTTGCACCTAGGGGTAACTTCTTGGCTCTGTTGTTGAGTTTATACGAATGGTTTTCTTTTTTTCTAGATTGCTTGTTTTGTTTTCTTGGAATATCTTGCAAATTTGATAGAGAATGGAGTTTGTGTTTGCTGCAATAGTTGATGAAATGCACAGAATATCAGTGGAAAACTATAAGAGTTTGTGTTTGAGTTAGGCCATTTGTTTTGTGCTTTTGTTTCTTGTTTGTGTTTGTGTTTGTAAGTATTCAACTCTCAATATCTTTATGCACATAATGACACTATCCCTTTGAGTTTGTGTTTTCTGCACTATCTCTTTGTGGTTTTCTCCATTTGATTGAAATTTGTGTTTGTTTGCAACTGTTGGCCATTTCTTTTTTGTTTTGTTTTAGTTCAGTTTAGTGGTCTTTACGCTGGGGTTTGGAATTTTTGTGTCATAATGGAGTGGTTTTTACTAGTCTTTATTTACAATCTTTCACAAGATTGATGGTTCTAAAGAATATAAAAAAGGTTATTGCCTTCAACTTCAATTTTACCCATAATGTTTAAGCTAACACCATTGTTATAGTAAAGGTCCTTTAAAATCTAATAATGCTTTTATTAAAGGGTAGTCGAATTAGAATTATTCCATCCTACTCTGTTCTTCTAATGTTTAAGTTGTATTTGATGTTATGCAGTTGTTTTGTAGTTCTTTTGGCTCTGAGGCATGATAAAAGAAATTATCATTTTAGACATTAATTCTTTGGAGATCTTGAATTGTGTAAGACATTTGTTTTCTTTATATGTATGCTTCTTGTTGCTTGGTCAATGTATGAAAGATATTTAGAATTCTGGACAAGTGAAAAGTCTCCCTTTTTGGGGATCTTTGTGTTGTGCTCATAACTAGATTATGTTATTATTAATTTGACTGTCACTTCAAGACTATCTATAATGTCCATAAGGCACACTTTTTTTCATCTTTTGCGTTTTCTCATGTCCCTCTTTTATTAGGTTCTCCTTGGATTCCTTCTTCATGTGTTTGGTCTCAGCTTTATGTGTTGAACTCGGTTTGTTGCTTAAGAGTTTTTATTCCCATTTTTGTTGTTCAAAGTTCTTTATAAAAAAACAGGTTGATCAAAGTTGGAATTTAACCAAGATTAATGTAAATCCTCTTCGTTGACATTATTTGATGTTGCTGAGGGTCTTTGTTCCATTGTTCTTGTTGGTTTGGTCTTCCTTAGTTTTGTCTGATCCCTCTTGGGCTGTTATTGTTGTTGGCTGTTGAGGCTAAGTTGTGGAAGAGGAATTTGACATATTGTTTTTCGATTGTTGGGACCTTGAAGAGCCTGCTAGAACATTTATTTGAGTTGGCTATAAATGGTTGTGCTCATATGTGTATGTAATGACAAACATGTTGGGTTATGTTCTACTTCTTTCCACTTGTTTTCTGGTTGAATAACCCTTTGAGCTGTTACATTTATAGTCCTCCTTAAAAAAGTTGGGA
Source organism: Luffa aegyptiaca (assembly GCA_017139565.1). Lineage (NCBI taxonomy): Eukaryota > Viridiplantae > Streptophyta > Magnoliopsida > Cucurbitales > Cucurbitaceae > Luffa > Luffa aegyptiaca. The sequence goes on from CM029407.1 coordinate 41,764,805, forward strand.
ACTTTTTACACATATAGTTTAAAACTTTGTTTTTTTTTACACCCTTTTGTGTGACATCATTGGTCATTTTCTTTTCATTGATCTTGTCTTTAGAAGACAAGGTTAAGTTGATCTTAGGTCACCAAAGTTCATGCATCTCACAAAAAAGAACACTTTTATTTATTTTTTTTTTCACATCAGAAAGTTATGGTAAAATTACTGCCTTTACATTGGTTTATAGCAGAGGGAAATGAAAGAAAGAGAGCAAATGATGGATGAATTATTAAGGTTAAGTTGATGTTATGTGATCAAAATCTTATTGCTTGTTTTGAAACTGTTTTTAAGCTTATAATCGGTTGTCCTTATGTTAATACATCACTTTGATCAAGTGCATTGTACGTTTGTTTGCTTAGAATACACATTTATTGATTGCTATTGTTTTATCTACCGATGACTTTTGGGTATTGGCTTAATGTAAATCCTTATTCACATGTTATATTGTCTTATTAGATTAATTTAAAATTATTTGCTGATAGGGAATCCTTAATGTAAAATTTTGAAAAACAAGGTATTGCTTGAATGTAAATAAAAAACAAAAACAAAAACAAGGTATGGCCATGATGTAAATTAAAATTCTTTGCCAAATTTCAAAAACAAAACACAAGGTATTGCCTTAATGTAAATCCTCTTCCTTTAAATTATTTGATGCTGCTAAGGGTCTTGCTCCATTATTGTTGTTGGTTTGGTCTTCGTTAGTTTTGTCTGATCCTTCTTGAGTTGTTGTTGTTGCCTTTTGAGGCTAAGTTGTGGAAGAGAATTTTAAGGAATTTGGCGTGTTATGTTTTTATTTATTTTATTTTTTTTTATTGTTGGGACCTTGAAGAGCCTGCTAGAGCATTTATTTGAGTTGGCCATGGATGGTTGAGCTCAGTTGTGTATGTAATGACCAACATGTTGGGTTATGTTCTGCTTCTTTCCACTTGTTTTCTGGCTGAATAACCCTTTGAGCTGTTGCATCTATAGTAAAATGACCATAATCTATAATGTATTGTTTTTCCTCATTTGCGCAGTTGGGTCTAATCGTTATGCATTATGATCCACGATTTAGTTGGTTCTTCATTTGCATAACTTTTCCTCTCTTTGTTCCATTCGTGCGCACAATGAAATTAGAAGTCCAGATGATAAATCTATTATGGAAACGGAAAACGTTACTAGGAATTGCAAAATCTTTGTAGGTTTGCAATTTTTCATGTTGGCATCCAAAATTTAGTTTTAAGTGTTTGGAATGTCAGAATTTCATTTCCTTATTGATGTAGGGATGGTAGGACTGTGTGCTTCAAGTCTGTTTCTTATTGTGTGTGAGATCATAAACAAATTGTGTTTTCATTTGATCCATTTTTTTAAAATAAAATTTATAACTTATTAAACCAGACGATAGAAATGATGTGTAATCATATATTACGTAGATCTTGATTCTTTTCTGCGTATGGTGCCTTATGCTTTAATGCCTGCATAGCCTTTTTACTTCAAACAACTTTACTTGTTGTCTTTTGAATTTAATCTTGAAGGATATTACTAATGAACCACGTATGAAATTATGCTGAAGAGCCTTAAAGTAGTGAATGAGCTTGAAAGTTTCAGTTGTTGGAAGAATACAATTTCTGATTTTTTTTGTTTACCAACAAACTTGAGTTTTATTCTTCTGTATTGATTCTTAATAAACTTGCATCTCTTTTTATTTTATTTGTATTTGAATGAGGTATACTTGGATCTTTAATTTTGTTCTATATTTTTATTTAAATTAAGCTTACACCCAATATTATTTTATCCACTACAATATATTGGTGCTATTTAGGATGTGCGAACATAATTGCACAAAATTCTGGTATTTTCAGGCTAATTTGAATATTATCAGTTGTCTTTATTTCTGAGACAATTTTGATTTACAGTCTCAAAATTTTATAGTGAAATCATTGCATTCTCAGAGCTAGCAGTGTTTGTTTTCATTTAAAGATTTGAATATTATCCCATTCTAGCCCCTAGGTAGTTGTTTTAGTGCATTCTAAATCATTTGATTTTATAGGGTAGTGCTTAATTTGACATAAACTGATAATGGAATGTTGGTTGTTTTTCCTATAAGTGGCCTATGTTTTGTAGGCTATGTTTTTTCCTTTTCTTTTTCATGGCAATTCTCTTTTATTTATTTGTTTAACCTTTTGCCGTTCTACATAAACTGGTTTGTGTACATTCAATTTTCTATTTGATTCTCATACACTTATCTATAATACTCGCATCTTTTTGGCCAATGTGTTTGTTAGTCTATTTTTTTAAGAAACTTTATTCTGCTTTCTTCTGTGAAGGTTGAAGTGGTATTTATTTTATTGATTTCTATGAGTTTATATCTAACTAGTTGAAATAAACTTGGTTCACTATCATGACCACAAATCAATCTTTTTGCGCATTTGAGCTACGAAAATAAGCATAACCCATCAATTTTGCTTTCACCGACAATATTGTGTTTTTTTAATGGTTAGTACCTTTTCTTGTGTCAACCGACATTTTCTCAATATCTTTCTAGAGTTAAGAATAATATAGTAGCTATATAAGCTTAGTGACCCTCTTTTTAAATTGTATTGTAGTAGCCTTCTCTTGTAGAATTTCTAATTTTTCCAGGTGGACATTGTATGATTAGGGACTTGATAGAAAAAAAATAATAATAATATGATTGGGGAGGTATTTGTTTGAGAATGCAAGTTAATAAAATTAATTGCCTCTCGATTAGTTGTAGACATAATATCAATAACATATTTCTAGTTGGTCCTTGTCTGTTGCTTGCTTTTGATGAGGCCTTGGCACCTTCCTTAGGTATACTTCTGCTACACTCTGTTTTCTTCTTCTCACAAGTTTTCTGTGTTTTTCCAACATTAAACTTTCACATAAAGGCAAGAGGTTCAAATTTCCACCACCACAAGTTGTTGAAGTAAAATGCAAGCTGTGATGACAAGTCTTTTTTATGGAAAACTCTTTTTATGAATGGATATCTTTAAGTAAAATCTTTGTTTTTAACATTTTGGGCCTGATCCTATCATCTGTTGGCTGGCATTCTCATTAGGCATCAAATATGAGTTTTCCTTCTTGCTTTTTTGGTGGACCACCCTTTTAGAAAGGAAAAGGAGATCTTGTTGCTTAAGCCTGTCAATGCCTTTTGTGGTTATTATCAACTAAAATGAACAATAAGATTTTCAACAACACATCTTCCTCTTGATAGATTTTGTGAATCGGTTCTTGTTCTAGCTTTATCTTGGGGTAGATCTTTTCTCCATTAACAAATTATAGCTTATCTAACCTTTTGGCTAATAAGATTTTTTTTTTTTTTTTTGTAATTTTCATCAACTTTCAAATTGCTTTTTCCTAAACTAGAAATCATTAGTCGAATCTTTAGTATAAGTGTGAGTTAATTGTATCTTTTAACCTGCACATCTAATAAGATCTTGATTGATTTTTGCAATGTTTGATTTCCTCAGTTCTCCAGCAAGTTTCTTGAGTACTTGGTAAATAGTACGTTGTAATTTGTTCATCAAACATCCTATGCTTTCATGTTATGTTTCTATTCATTTTAATTATGGTTGAGAATCAATGGGGGAAGACAATGCCCAATCTTCTTGGAAATTACTTCAATCTATGTGTATTTCTTTATTGTCCTCCTGCACGGTGTTGTCCTCGTTTCATGACCCTTAGTTCAATAAAGTTAATCACTTGTTTGTAGGGTTGTATGCATTTCCGATCCTCTGTTTGTTGTTGAGGATTTTGGTAATGAAGGGGGTTTTGTGGTGTTTAATGTTTCTCTCTCTTGAGCAGGTTTTCTTAATCTTTTGTGTAACGGCTTACATCGGCTTGTGCCAATTGTGGGTACTCTTTGATTAGAAGGGAATATTTGTAGATCTGGAACTTTAGTCTCAGAAGCATTAGCTTCGAGGATGATTCTAGTAGCTATTCTTCTTTGTTGTTGTTCTTTTTTTTTTTTTACGCAGCTCTATGGCTTCCAGTTGAATTTCACTGTTCTTCCGCTTTGAATGTGATGGTACTAAACCAGTACTGGGAGATAGTAGAGTGTCCTTAGCTCTTCCTTATCGTTGATTGTATGAAATGTAAGGTTTAAAGTTGGTTGTGATTATACTTTTCGTGTGAATATGAGAAATGAGAGATTTGTACTTTTTTGTTGATTGAATTCTTAAAAGCTCATGGTGAATTTGGTAATTGAGGGAATGAGTTGGAGTCTTGGTCTCAAAATGTTTCTTCTGGATTATGGGTTGTTGTATCTTGCGTTGGGGGGGGGGGGGGGGTTATTTGGTTGATTAAGGGTGTGTTTGGTTTAACTTTTCAAATGTTTAATTTTGAGCAACCACTAAAAATGACTTATTAGAAAATGAGATTGATAAACAAACCATTTTGAGAGAAACACTTGAGACCAATTTTTTTTTTTAAAAGACTTTTTAAGTATACAATAACTTGTGTATAAAAACACTTACAAGTAGATGCAACCAAACATATGAATGTTTAAACTATAAACAATTTTTATACAAAATGTTTTTTAAAAAATGCATTCTTGAAAAACATTTAGGGTGTGTTTCGTTTAACTTTTCAAGTGTTTAATTTTGAAAAAAAAATCATTTTGAACAAATTTCCCGTGTTTGGCAACCACTAAAAATGACATTAAAAAATGAGTGGTACATAAACCATTTTAAGAGAAACACTTGAAACCAACTTTTTTTAAAAGTGTTTAGTATACAATGACTTGTGTATAAAAACATCTATGAGGAATTGCAACCAAACATGTAAGTTTAGTTTATGAATGCTTTCTCTCTACTCCCTCTCACACACACACTCAAGGACGACTTTATTGATTTTTTTCTCTTTTAGCAGTGCGTGTTTCCTCCCTGCAGGTCATTTGTTTGAAACTTCTAACTTTATAGTTTCGTTCTGCAGGGTATTGGTTTTTAATGTCAACTATTTTTCATCTATCCCATTCCTTGCGTTCTCCTTTTCCATCTCCCCTAAGATTCAATAGTTCATCTTTTCTATATTCGAGAAGTGGCTCTGGTGTTTCATTAGCTAGATATGCCTATAACATGAGATTCAAAATTTATAATCTTGACTAAAAGAAAATTTGTATGTATTAAATTTATTGTTAGTGTAATATATTTGAGGTCACTGTTTTTTTAATGTTTAAATCTTAGATCACATATAAAGATGCAAGTTGAAAACATATTTGACATTCTATTAGTAAATTAAAATCAATAGATTCAATAGCCATTAGTTGTGGTATGCAAGTATGTTTAGGTGATCAAATTTCATGAATAGACATGTTACTTCTTTTAGTTCATGATTATTTAATCTGTACATATATTTAAGCAATCTATATAAGCCAAACTTTGTGAGTAGATGTTGAAGATGTTTTGTTATTGTATTGGAAAAGGTTGTCAGATACAAGAACTAAAAAGAGGTGATAGAAGGCGTGAGGAAAGTGGTCATAGGCGAGGTATGCTTCTTTGCTCATTTTTTTTCCTTAGAAGTTTTCTTCTAAAATAAGTAAGTGATTAGATAAGATAGAATATTTGGAACAAACCCTTTGAGTTGAACCCTTTTATCACTCTTATAACTTATTGCCGACTTTCAATATTGATAATGCAGATATATATAATTAACCTTTCTTTGATTTTTTTTAATTTGATAATTATGTAAATTCATTAAACAATTAACCTTTGCATGCTTGTAGCAATAGTTTCGAGAAGAATGTTTGATAAAGATTGGATTCATTTAAACAGGTAAGGGTATGCCAAATTAATATTAAATTTAGAATAGCTTGAGACAATCATATTAATTGGAAATATGGTTTTCTAATAGAGCTACCAATGAGTATTTGAGGGGAGCATGAAACTTTGTCAAACAAGTCGAGAGCTCATTGGTTGGGATAGACAAAATTTTATGTCCATGCAAGACATGTAGGAACATGAATCATGAAACCTTTGATATTGTGTATGAACATTTGGTTATCAAAGGCATGGATCCAACTTATAAGATTTGGTACCATCACGGTGAAGAAGTACCGATAGCGACCAATGTTGGATGTCAGTATATGTTTGACGGTCAAGCCTTTTGTAGTACTTCTTGCATGAACGGCGAAAAATCAAATGAACCTTATGTGAAGAATGATGTCACTCAAAAGGTTTTGGATGCAAACACTTATTTGTACCCACATTGTACAAAATATACAAAAATGTCTGCTGTGGTAACCTTATATAAGATTAAGGCTACCAATGCTTGGACTGATAAAAGTTTCACGAGCCTGTTAGAGCTCTTACATGACATGCTTCCTCCTGAAAATGTCATGCTAAGATCTACTTATGAAGTAAAGAAATTTTTGAAAGTATTTGATTTAGGATATGAAAAGATTCACGCTTGTGTAAATGATTGTTGCTTATTTACGAAGGAGAACAAAGATTTAAAGAGTTGTCCAGTTTGTTCACATTCACGATGGAAAGTGGATAAGCGTACTAAACGGATGAAACATGGTGTTCCTGCAAAAGTTTTGAGATACTTTCCTCTTATTCCAAGATTGAAATGAATGTTCCAAATGCATGATGTAGCTGAATTCCTAAGATGACATATGAACCATAAAAGTAATGATGGAAAGATGCATCATCCAGTTGATTGTGTGTCATGGGAGTCAATTGATGCGAAGTGGCCAGATTTTGCTAGTGATCCACGTAACCTAAGATTTGGTCTTGCTACAGATGGTTTCAACCCATTTTCTAACTTTAGTAGTAGATATAGTTGTTGGCCAGTCATGATTGTAACATACAACCTACCTCCTTGGTTATGTATGGCAAAAGAAAATATAATGCTAACATTATTGATTCCTGGTCCTAAACAGCCTGGTAATGACATTGACGTTTATTTACAACCATTAATTGATGACTTGAAAGATTTATGGAATGGGGTGGAAGTTTATGATATAGTAAGCAAATCAAACTTCAATTTGAGAGCTGTGCTTATGTGGACTATCAATGATTTTCCCGCTTATGGAAATCTTGCGGGTTGCACAACAAAGGGCAAGACGGCATGTCCAATTTGTGGGGAGCACACACATTCTAAATGGTTGTATCATAGCAAGAAATTAGCGTACATGGGTCATAGACGATTCTTACCTTTACCTCATCGATATAGAAGGAAAAAGTCATGGTTTGATGGTAAAGTTGAAGAACGACAAGCTCCTAAAGTTGAAAATGGGATTACAATCTATACCAAACTACAAAATTTTCAAAACCGTTGGGGAAAATCTGAGAAGAAAAAACGAAAGCAGAAAGAGACCAACGAAATGTGGAAAAAACGATCCATCTTCTTTGATTTACCATATTGGAAGGTACATATGTCTTCTCGATATTGTCGTCTATTTGATTTGGCTTGAAGATGTACCTTATATTGATAAGTTGTTACACCAATGTAGGAACTTGTACTACGTCACAACTTGGATGTTATGCATGTTGAGAAGAATATATGTGAGAGCATAATAGGCACATTGTTAGACATTAATGGAAAGTCGAAAGATGAACACACTGCTCGAAAAGATTTGCAAGCCATGAATATACGACATGACTTACACCCACAAGAGCGTGGGAGTCGAGTTTACCTTCCTCCAGCTCTGCACACTTTGTCAAGATCTGAGAAGCAATTATTTTGCAAGAGATTGTATGAGTTGAAGTTACCTGACGGTTATAGTTCAAACATTTCGAATTGTGTTTCAGTGGAGGAATGCAAGGTAATGGGATTAAAGTCTCATGACTATCATGTGTTAATGCAACAACTTCTACCTGTTATTATCAGAGGAATGCTTCCAAAGGGTCCAAGACATTCAATAACACGTATATGTGCATTTTTCAATAAAATTTGTCAACGTGTAATTGATCGAGAAGATATGTTGGATATTGAAAAAGAAGTAGTTGATACATTATGCCTTTTCGAGAGTTTTTTTCCTCCTTCTTTCTTTGACATCATGACTCATTTGGTCATTCATTTGGGACGTGAAGTGCACTTATGTGGACCAGTTCAATTTCGCTGGATGTATCCATTTGAAAGGTATCGTATTTATCGTATTACATACTATAAATGACAATTATTTGAAAATCTTAAGAAATCTACAATTGTTATGATGTTTGTAGATACATGAAAACACTTAAAGGGTACGTTAAAAATGAATCACGTCCAGAAGGGTGCATTGCAGAACGTTATTTAGCTGATGAATGCATTCTTTTTTATAATAATTGTGTTCTAGATTCAATTGGACTTGATACAAAAGAACATCGAAATGAGGAGTTTCGCAGTAATATCATCCTTGAAGGTCGTCCCATATAATCTGGATTATCAGTTACATTATTTGATGATGTGCTCGCACTAGCACATCAATATGTGTTATTTAACACAGCTGAGGTGGAATCGTATATAGAGTGAGTACTTTAATCAACCCTATGTAGTTTCTTTCGAATACTGTATCAAAATTTGAAGTATTAACATTTCAGGATGCATAAAAATGAGTTGCTACTCTCAAATAGAAGGCTTGCAAATAATGATAGTCTATTAATGAAAGTTCACTCGGAACAATTTCCACTTTGGTTGAAAGACAAGGTAATATGTTACACACTTTAAAAAATAACGTAGTTATAACTAATTAATCTAAGTATATGTTTTTTGTTTTTTATTTGAACAGATTTCGTTAGATTCTTGTAATACAGAAGACTCAGATTTATTAAAATGGCTTGCAAATGGACCTCGCAAGACTACAATGTCATATTCAGGGTACCTTATAAATGGTCAGCGATTTCATGTAAAAAATGTAGAAAGGTCGACTCAAAATAACGGTGTTTCTATTGATGCAACTACGCTATGTAGATCAAGTGCTAAAGATGGAGCTCCAATTGTTGATGTGGTTACGTATTACGGAGTCTTGACTGAAATAATTTTATTAGATTACTATATCTATCGGCTCCCACTCTTTAAGTGTGATTGGGCTAAAATTCATAATGGTGTGAAAGTAGAAGATGGATTTACACTTGTTAACTTGCATCAAAATCAAAGTCAATTTGAAAGAGAACCATATATTCTTGCATCACAAGCCAAACAAGTTTTTTATGCAAGAGAACATGATACTTCTAATTGGTATTTTATGTTAAAAGCTCCCCCTAGAGGATTTCATGAATTGGACAAATATGATGAGAATGTTGACACAAACTTCGTGGGGGAAGGATCATTTATAATACTTGATGAAATTGATGAAGAGTTTGAACGTCGTAATAATGCAAGAGACGATTGTGAAGGCATATTCTTATAATAACATAGAACTTGAGGCCATTTTGTGTGCTAACATAGAACTAGTGGCCATTTTGTAAATTTGCACTACATAGTGCATACTTGAAGATATTTTGTAGTTTACTCAAATATTGTACTAGTGGTCCTTTTGTGAATTTGCACTAACATAGAACTAGTGGTCATTTTGTATATTTGCACTGCATAGTACATACTTGAAGATATTTTGTAGTTTACTCAAATATTGTACTAGTGATCATTTTGTGAATTTGCACTAACATAGAACTAGTGGTCACTTTGTAAGTTTGGACTACATAGTTGTAATATCACATATATTTTACATGTGTATCATTGTCATTGTGAATACAAATACTCTTTATGCTCATTCACTCTAACTTGATATTATGCAATTCAGTGTTCTTTATTTCAGGGTTTAATTGTTCCTCCAAGAATTTAATACATTGTTGCATCACAGAGACAAATGTGTCGGTAAGTTATCTTTAAATATATCTTTATATAGAAAAGTATTATGAATGTAATATTATATCTTTGTTTTACTTCTTAGAATTTGGCTAAGGAAAAGTGTGCACCAAATAAAGCAAAGAAATTAAAAAGACCTCGTACTATATTGCATACAATTGAAAGACGACAATCTGAACGCACTCTGGAGAAAACATCGTGGAGATTTGCAAAGTCATTTAGTATGAATTTAACTAATATGAGGGGGGATGAGGAACCATCTCTTCATTCAAAAGGAGCTGTAAAAAGAAAGATAGTGGATGAACTAGAGAATGTTGAGTCTGGTATAGGGAGAGAGGTTGAGGTGACACCACCTTCTTCTGACCCACATCACCGTAACAATAATAATTCTTCACTCATTACTCCTCCTCCTTCCCCACCTTCCCCACATGACCATGAACTTATCCATCCTAACTCCAAAGAGTCTGTCAAAAGCTCCAATAGACCACAAATAAACTCATTAGATTCTCATGCTGCTCGTACTGGAGCAGCCGTTCGTAGGTTAACAACCATTGAAGAGGTTCAAAATCCTGTTGAGGAAAATGTAGAAAATGTCGTTGAACATCCTATTGAGGAACCAAAACCCAAGAAAACAAGAGGTCGCAGCAAAATGCAAACAATAGCGGTTGAGCCAGAAAAGAAATTAGACATAAGCTTCAATCAATATGGACAACCTATTGGAGACACTTCAGTTGGGTTAGCTTCTTTTTTGGGCTCACTTGTCAGACAAGTGGTGCCAGTAAATGTTGAAACTTGGAAGAAACTCTCAACAAGACAAAAAGAAGTATTGTGGCAATCTATTCAGGTATGTAGAAAATAAGCATATATAATATATTAAACATATTTTAAACTTTCTTATGTGGTTAATATATGAATAATGTTAGTACTATCATTAAGATTATTTTTATTTTGTGACTTATTGGTTAGGCACGATATAATGTTGATCAAGCATGGCAAAAAAAATACTTTTTTCAAAAAATGGGTGACTTGTGGAGAGCAAGCAAATCACGGTTGGTGAGTAAGATTCAAAGTGCTTCAAATGATGAAGAGTTGGAAAAACTAAAGCCAGATAATATTTCTTCAATGCATGATTGGAATGACTTCATCAAAGATAAAACAAGTGCAAAATTTAAGGTATGTGACATTTGTTGAGTAATTTTTGTATAGCTATAATTATGGTTCAAATTTTTTCAATAGACAAACCATTTTCATTTTATAATTCTAGGTTTGTTGCATTATTGATATGTAACTTCTTATGCCAATATTCTCTATTTCACTTTGAGTTGTTATTAAGCAAGTAATTTCTATAGGTTAAGTTAGAAACATTTTTCTTTTTGTGAATTTGTTTAGAATACTTTGTTGGATATCATTTTAGGCAAATAGCAAAAAGTTTCAAGAGATGAAAAAAAGACAACTTCCTCACACGTGTAGTCGTAGAGGTTATGCTCGACTGGCTGAAGACATGGTATGATTTTATATAATAACAATGTTATACTTAGAATTATATAATATATAATTATATAATTAACTTTTTATTGCTTAACCATGTAGAAAAATAGTTGCTCTGATTCAACTACAATTACTCGAGTAATGGTTTGGACAAAGGCACATATGAAGAAAGATGGACAACCTATTAACTCACAAGTAGCCAACACATTGGTATGAACCTAAAGAACACTAAACTTAGTTAACTTATATATTGTAACTTCTAATATGAATATTACATGGAGTGTGTTAACTTACATATTGCCAACTTTCTAGTATGGTTATTATACCTTACATATTTAGTTTTCTATATGAGTTTTGACTAATGATCTTTTACCCCCTAATTGTATATTGTATGTTATATTGAATATGTGATCGATTAGTGTAGGACTTTTGATTTTTGGTGTAGGATCCTCATGTATCGATTTTAATAATAGTTTTGGATTATGACCCCCCCCCCACTTGAAAGTTGTATGTTATGTTGAATATGTGATTGTTTCTAACATTGTGCATTGGTTTGTTTTAATTGTCCCATAAGTTTGGATCTATGAACGCAATATAGAATGCGATTTTGATTCTCATGTTATAGGTCTTAACAGTGGTCTTGGGTTATTACAAATTTCTAGTATGGTTATCGTATCGTACCTATTTAGTTTTCTATTAGAGGTTTGACTTATAACCTTTTACTCCCTAATTGTATGTTGTATGTTATATTGAATATGTGATCGATTAGTGTAGGATCCTCATGTATCGATTTTAATAATAGTTTTGGATTATGACCCCCCCCCCCCCCAACTTGAAAGTTGTATGTTATGTTGAATATGTGATTGTTTCTACCATTGTGCATTGGTTTGTTTTAATTGTCCCATAAGTTTGGATCTATGAACGCAATATAGAATGCGATTTTGATTCTCATGTTATAGGTTTTAACAGTGGTCTTGGGTTATTACAAATTTCTAGTATGGTTATCGTATCTTACCTATTTAGTTTTCTATTAGAGGTTTGACTTATAACCTTTTATCCCCTAATTGTATGTTGTATGTTATATTGAATATGTGATCGATTAGTGTAGGATTCTTGATTTTTTGGTGGAGGATCCTCATGTATCGATTTTAATAATAGTTTTGGATTATGACCCCCCCAACTTGAATGTTGTATGTTATGTTGAATATGTGATCGTTTCTACCATTGTGCATTGGGTTGTTTTAATTGTGCCATAAGTTTGGATCTATGAACGCAATATAGAATGAAATTTTGATTCTCATGTTATAGGTTTTAACCGGTTTTTTATTCAAGGTTTTAACAATTGAATATGGGGTTGATCATTATATTTTTCACTTCATTTATGTTGAATATATTATGTTATTTGGTTTGTTTTAATTTTTCATAATGTTGAATATATGTATATTATGAAATATCTCATTGATAAGTTGTTATATGTAATTTAGGAGCGTATTGAACAAAATACTAGTAATGAGGAAATGTCTCATTCGACCAATATGGTTGATGATGCAATTAGTAAAGTATTGGGCCCTGATCGTGGTCATATACGAGGATTGAGATTTGGAGTGACGAAGACAAAATTGTTCTTATCAAGTCAAAAAGATCAGACTATTGCATCTCTTGAAAAAAAATGCAATAACCTAACGTCGGACGTAGATGTGTTGAAAACTGTGGTATCTTCTTTATTAAAGGACAAGGTAAACTTTTTTAACTTTATTTAGCTATTCTCAATTATTGTTTTAGACTCTGTTGTCAATACTTTGTTTGTATAGGAAAAGATGAGTGAACAGACTTCCAATAATACTGTTAATATACCGACATCAGCACATGTTCAACCTCCAGTCCTAAATTCTCCACCGGTAAATTTACCTCTCATTTAGTATTCAAAATTAAATTTTCTATTCAAATTATTATTACTTGACGATTTCTTTATTTATTGGCGAAAGAGTGTTACAACCAATGCTCCCCATAAGTGTATGCTACTAGATTGGGTTGGTTCAGAAGAAGTAATTGCTGAAGGAAGATGGTCTTCTAGTGATCCACTAACCCTTGTCCATCACATTCCTCTTGGTCCAAATGCAGTACGTGTGTGGGTTGATACGGTAAAAAAATCCAAATCATTTTTATGGAGGCCTACATCTGATATTATTGTTATTTATGATGTCGTGGGTACTACAATTGCATGGCCAATTGATAAAGTTAAAATATGTAAGTAAAGTGACATTCAAGTTCAGTTGAATTTATTTATGAGTTTCAATGTTTATTTGTTATATTGGTTCATGGGTTAGAGTTTAAATCATGGTTTATAAAAGATATTTTGGTTTTTTTTAATTTATTAGGTGAATGAAAGGATGAAACACATGCAGCTGCATATTCACGGGGGAATTGTTAATACGCAGCCATTTCATCAACTCTCTTAGCTGTTTTTGAATGTATGAACTTTTTGGGACTACATATGTAGTCATTTTAGTCATTTAGATTATGAATTTGCAACTCTCTTTATATGTAAGTACTTTAATTTATTTGCTATAACACACTTTATTTTATTAATGTAATATCTTAGGCCCCGTTTGATAACCATTTGGTTTTTGGTTTTTGAAAATTAAACCTATAAACACTACTTCTACCTACAAATTTCTTTGTTTTCCTAATACATTCTTTCAATGTTTTCAAAAACCAAGCCAATTTTTGAAAACTATTAGTTTTCAAAAATTGGCTTGGTTTTTGAGAATTTGGTTAGTAATTCAAGTGTGTCTTTAACAAAAATGAAAACCATGGTGAGGAAATTTAAGGAAAACAAGTCTAATTTTCAAAAACCAAAAACCAAAAACCAAAAACCAAATGGTTATCAAACGGGGCCTTAATCTTTGGTGTTAGGAGTTTTAAGATTTTATGTGTACATATCTTTATTAGAAATTTAAAGAATTGCATTTTTAGTTGTCTATACATGATGAGGCAAACGACTTTGATAGATATATGTTTTTACTTTTGAAAATGTATTTAAATACATTCTAAACAAATTCAAGTTGATTTTTCAATATAAAAACATTTGAAAGAAAAAATATAAATATAATATATATATATAAACCTATTAAATTCAATATGTTTATTATAGCAAGATTAAAAATGCTATGCTATATTTTCTATAACATTTTTTACTGTTATAAAAAATGTTATTAAAGACAAACCATGACTTTTTTTCGTAATGCTATAAAAAATTTTCATAATATTACAATTACGCTGTAAAAAATGGACATTTCTATAGCAATTGTAATAGCGTCAAATAAACGCTATGAAAAGTTAGATACTTCCAATAACATGGGCTACAACAATGTGGTAAAAACGCTATGATATGTCTTTTATAGCGTTTTTCACCGTTATAAACAACACTATGAAAGAGGAATCATAGCATTTTTTCAACGCTATGAAAAGTTTTCATAACATCAAATTAACGTAATAAAAATATATTTTTTATAGCGTTTTCGATAGCGTCAAAAAAATGCTATGAAATGTTAGAGACTTTCAATAACATCGGCTACAACAACATGGTAAAAACGCAAGGATATGTCTTTTATAGCGTATTTTTACTGCTATAAACAACGCTATTAAAGAGAAATCATAGCGTTGTTTCCAACGCTATGAAAGGTTTCCATAACATTAGAATAACGCAATAAATACAGACTTTCTACAGCAGTTTCGATAGCGGGCAAAAAACGCTATTAAAAGTCTCGGACTTTCAATAACATAGGCTACGACAGCGTTTCATAAAACGCTATCATAGCCTTTCTATAGCAATTTTTCAATGCTATCGTATGTGATTTTTCCTGTAGTGCATGCAACAATGCATGAATGAGTTGTCTTTCCACTTTGAATGATCATGCATTAAATGAATTTCCAACTAAATGCACTAAATTCAAATTGAAATCAAATTTCAAGCTTGCAAATTATCCCCAATTTCAATTCTAAATTGAAATTGATTGCTTGGTAATTAATTTGAAAATTTTCAAATTAATTTTGATATGATTAATCTAATTAATCTTTGTTATCTTGTGCAATTCCATATATATGATTCCTAATACATATATATAGTATTCAAAACACTTTTAAATACTTCATCTCTCATTTTCTAATTTAATTCATAATTAAATTATTGTGTCAAACACAATTTATGATAATACCCTTTTTTTCCCGATTTTGAACGATTCAAAGCTTCCTATCTTTTGTTCTAGGCTTAATTCCGATATGAGCTAGTAGGGGGACCTAATGGACCTATAGATCATGGGCTCCAACGATTCGAGGCTAACCGACTAATCTCATTGCCAAGCTAGCCAACATTCGTTAACTATCGGGACACTCCACTATAGCCCGATAGTTGCACTCCCCTCACTATAGATATATTTTCGTCCACTTGATTTAACCATGATTAGTAAGTCGATCCTTCACAGGTTGTTCGTAGCTATAGCTAGGTCATTAAGCCGTTTTACCCCTATAGTACTTCTAGTTCCTTAAGTCCCACTAATCCTCTAATGAACAATTGGTTTATGGTCCAACCAATAAACCGAGTCCCTCTCGGGCCAATGAGAGGGCGGGATCCCTTTGTTCAAGCCCCAGAGTCAGCACTTAAGGGAACAACCTCTCTACTATCCCTAATTTGGGTAGGAGTGAATTCCTTCTCGCACGACTATGTCCCCAGCTATCTACCCGTTTCTTTCCCTGAAATGAGAGGCTTATTGAGTCGGCGATACTGAGCCACTCTCACCCTTGCAGATCTAAGGATAAGCCCGAATAAATAGGAGTTTATAGTTAGCTACGGATTAAGATCGAGTTACCTAGGTCATCATATGAAATAGTCAGTCTCGTCAGTAAACGGTGTTATAAAGCGAGAGTGACTTATTTCTTTGTCCTGGTCTTATGCAAACTCATTGCATAGGACGCCCCCACTCGCATGTCTCTACAAGGACGATTTAGGATCACATCGTCTATACCATCTATAAAGTGGGCCGCGTCTCATAGTGTCCCCAGAATAAGGTACCCAACCCTATTCCTATACTATAGACCGTTTTGGCTATTACTCAAGCTTGATCCACTTTTATGTCTCTACATAAAGCTCAAGAGTTCATCCTATAGCCATGGATCTTAGTTTATTGGATTTGGGTAATTATATGTGCAATTTACTTTATTCAGTAATAACTTTACTGAATTAGTCTCGATAACGCCTTTATCGAATAAGTATAAAATTCGTTTATCATTCACTCATTTCTTCAATTGAATTAGTTCTTTTGCTCCCAAATAACCGGTATTCATCAAAAACATCAAATTCATCCAAAAGCTTGATTCCTTCAAAATTAAACCAAATACACGTAAAATTGGCCAAATAATCCTCAAGACTAACACTAAAATAATTTAAAATATAGCTCAATAAACTGAGCTATCAAGCTTTAACGCCGAATACCTATAAAACTAGCAAGATCAAGACTGAATAAATAGGACTAAATTTGTCCTATCTACCCTCTCATTGCCCCGAGAAAGACTCAGTTGGATGGTTGGACCATAAATCAATTGTTCAATAAAGGATCAGTGGGTTTAATGTATTTAAAAGGGTTTTAAATACTATATACATGAGTAAAACATTACTTTTGGCCTATGTGTAATTACAAATAAAACTTGTCAAGGATTGACTTACTAATCATGGTTATATTGTGTGGACAAAATGTTGGGTTTAATGTCCTATAAACTTGTAGTTTGTAAATCATTAAACATTTTTTATTTCAAATAGAGACATTATTGAGGTTATTCAGTAAAAATATGTTATTGAATATGTAAATTGTGTATGATTAACCTAAACCCAATAAACTAAGATCCTTGACTATAATATGAATACTCGAACTATATGTAGGGACATATGATAGGATCAAGTTCAAGTTTATAGTCAAAATAGTCTATAGTATAAAGATAGGGTTGGGTGTCGTATCCTGGGGACACTATGGATGCGGCCCACATTGTATTAAGTACAAACGATGAGGTCCTAAATCGCTCATGTGGAGACATGCGAGTGGGGGCGTCCAATGCAATGAGTTTGCAAAAGATTGGACCACGAAATAAGTCACATTCTTTTAATAACGTTGTTTACTGAAGAAACTGTCTATTTCTCAAAGATGACCTAGGTAGTTCTTAATCCTGAGCTAACTATGAACTCCTGTTCATACAAGATTATCCTTTGATCTGCATGGGTTAGAATGGCCAGCATCGCCAACTCAAAAAGCCTACAATTTTGGGGATAAGATCGAATAGATAGCTGGGGACATAGTCTCGAAAGACGGAATGCACTCCTACCCATTTCAGGGATAGTAGAGAGGTTGTTCCCTTAAGTACTAACTCCAGGACTTGAACAAGGGGCCCCACCCTCTTGTTGGATCGAGAGGGACTTAGGTTTGATGGTTGGACCACAAACCGATTGTTCATTAGAGGATTAGTGGAACTTAAGGAACAAGAAGTACTATAGGGGTAAAACGGTCATTTGACCTAGCTATAGCTTCGAAAACCCTGTGAAAGGCCGACTTACTGCACATGGTTAAATCAAGTGGACGAAAATATATCTATGGTGAGGGGAGTGCAACTATTGGGCTATAGTGGAGTGTCCCGGTAGTTAACGAATGTTGGTTAAGCTTGGTTAATGAGATTAGTCGGTTAGCCTCAAATCGTTTGAGCCCATGATCTATAGGTCCACTAGGTCCCCCTACTAGCTCATATCAGAATAAAGCCTAGAACAATAATATAGGATTCTTTGAATCGTTCAAAATCGGGAAAAAGGGTATTATCGTAAATTGTGTTTGACACAATAATTTAATTATGAATTAAATTATAAAATGACAGATAATGTATTTAAAAGGGTTTTAAATACTATATACATGAATTAAAATTCATATATAAAAGATGCACAAGATTAAGAGGATTAATTTGATTAATCATGCATAATCAATTGGGCAAGCCTCAAAGATGATTATATATATTTATTTCATATTTAGAATTGATATTAATATCATAGATGCAAATTTAAATTTGATTTTAATCACATGGTAAGTGGAAAATGTTGTAATTCCACTCTTGCATTAAGATACAAAGTGAAATTACACCACAAACATGCATACTTGCATGTGATGTTGCTTGAACACCTAGCTTCCACTTTCACGGAAAAGACCACCATATGTCTTGCATCTTGAGGCTTCTTCATGCATGGATTCTTTCTATAAGTAGAGGAGGAATCAGATTGAAAATTATACAGCAATTACCATAATGTTATGCTGCTGAAATTGTGCCTCAAAACACTTTCATTTCACATATCTCCATAGAGCTTGATCCTTCAAGCATTCCCTTCCCATTCCCATCTCTATAGACTCCCACAAGTCATTCTTTGCCTGGAGAATAGTAGGGAAAACACTATCTGTTGTCCAGAGTTGATTGGAGAAAGAAAACGGTACAAGGAGGTTCATCCATTTGAGCTACAAGAGGTTGGTTCATCTAAACTTTCTGTTATGTTTTCTTCAGAACAAGCATGCTTTAGGAGTAAAATTAATGTTGTTAAGTGCTTTCGATCTTCAATTGCTTCCATATGTGTTATATGAACACCTTCAATTGGTATCAGAGCAAGGTTAGAGCACTTAACTTGCATTAATTTTGCTGTGGTGGGTACCATTCATAAGATGAATTTTCTGTGTGCTACAATGGATATGTTCTGGTTTGGCAATTTTTTGAGCTTTCATTTCTTCATAAAAATTTAATTGCCCGGAAATGTATGAGCATTAATGTGTGTTCAATGGTCTGTAATTTTTATAGAGTCAATAGAGTCCATATAGGCTGTAAAATCGAAGAAATCTTGAGAAGACGAAAGTAGAAAACAGCAGCAGTGGCTACTGCTCGAGACAGCGTCGGGACGCTGTTCATAGAGCGTCCCGACGTTGTTCAACTTTTCATCCAGGCGCTGAATTTCAAAATTTCTGTTCGGTCCTGCTGGTTCTCTTGGGTCCGGTTCGGTCTGAAGCAAGCTGGTCCAGCCTCTATTCACAAATTTCAAGCCCGATTCAGTCCTTGGAGGAACGGTTCGGGATGATTCATGATGCTTGGGATCATTTCAAGCATTTTTTTAATAATTATTATTGTAATAATTAGTTAATTGTTTGATTGAAATTGCCAAACCAATCCATTTTAGCTTGTTTTAATTTATTTATGCATTTTTTAATGTATGATTAAATTGGATGAATTGTATGTGCATTTTGAAGCATGCCATATAGTTTTAAAACCCCACCATAGGAAAGCATGATCATGCATTAATTTAATTATATTAAGAGTTATTATTAATTTTAAAATGCATGATGGAAATTTCATGTTTTATTAATATAAGTGTTGTATTAATTTAGGGAGATTCATGGTTGAATGGTTAATTTCAAATTGATTAATTCTTATAATAGTTATATTTATTATTAGATAAAATTAACCAAGCATGAAGCAGGAAAATTCCTTAGTTTGTTTATAGGTGTTATAATCAAATTGAAAGCATGTTATAGATTAGATTTATAATTGTTATAAATCACTTAGAAATGTAAAATCTATAACAAAGATAAAGGTGCATGCTCACTTAGGGTTAATTTGGATCCAAATTTTCGATCAATTTCAATTACATTCAAATAGGTCGATAAGCTTGTAAAACAAAGGTTACAAGAGAACTCACCCGGCAAGATGCTGTCTAGGGCTGGAGGTATTTAAGTTGACGGTTTACGGAACACCTCCTACCTGGGCATCAAGTCGGTTCTTGAGTTAAAGTTAACCCAATTTTATGAGCATGCACGTGTGTGATGTGAGGTTTTAATCGTTATCACCTAGACATCGTAAGTTAGAATAAACTTAGGCTTAGGGTTTATTCAATTAGCCGGAATACACCTAAGTATGAGTATACCCAAAACCGTTTAAAATACTTAGTGGGAGGGGAGAGATATATCAAATCCATTTCCCTCACACGTTCTCCCATTTGTTCACAACGTGAGATTTATGCTTGGCCTCGTGTTGATTATACCTCAACAGCTCCATTCGGAAGGTGTTTGCATAAATCAATAACAAGGTGAATAGAGAAAGTATTTATAGTAAGTGAGTGAAGGAAGTGTGTCAACACATCTTGCGGTCTCCTCCGTTAGGTTGGACTGTGAGATTTCCATGTTCCGCCTGCTTGTATGCCCTGGAGCTACTAACCATTCGGAGGGTTGTAACATGGAGATCGGAACAACGCAAACTCCATAAATGGATAGGATGACTTAAGACCATTTCCAACATTAGCTTTTCCATTCGGTAGCATTGTTGGGGTCGTTCTTTGGAATCTTAAAAGGGCGGATCACACTTACAAGGGTTACTAAGTGTTAGTATATTCCTGACCAAATGTATCGATAACTAAACCACTATAAGAATAAAAGTTATTATGGCATTAGTATTTAGTCAAGAACGTCTTGGTTTAGTGAAGGAGTAATTGACTGCCCCTCGGTAGCAGTTACTCTAACTCACTAAAGTGTCGTTGCAAAATAATAATCTTGGCTACATTATTACTTTTTACATTATTACTTTTGCTAAAACCTGATTGGATTTTGTCAAAGGTGGTTAATAAACAAATTACTAAGGTCGTTGTTGGGTTCCTAGGGTGAGTAAAATTATGATGTAAAAATACTCTAGAATTCCTATGCAAGTATACACAGTCTGTAGCAAGTAATAAGTATTTGTCAATCCAAGGCCTGAACTAGCTTCCACTCTATCTATTTTGTATGAATCTTTTTATGGTTTCAAGGTAATAAAAATGATTGGGTTTTATAAGAATTATGTTGAAGCAAAGTAAATGACAGAACAACAAGTAAACAAATAGGCAGACAGATTAGAGGCAAGCGCTGGTTAGGTTTAGTAATTGTTTTAAAAGATGCTCTAGCAATATTATTGATCATGCAAACTCTCGCAGTATTATTAGCGGATTCCTCCCGGAACTCCGGATCTTTTGGAATGTGTTTCAACCCCAATGAAGTGCGACCGATCAAGCACTAGGCAACTGGCTATCCCTAGCTCAGTCACTGGCGTTCACCAATACACAATGATCGTAGTGTGATTAATTGCCACACACTCCCTAAATCATCCCTGAAACTAGAGAGAGGTATTTATACCGGCTGGCCAAGCGGGCATAAAATAGAAACAAGCACAACAATTAACCAAGATGCAATAATCAATAAATATTATTAGAGTTTAAGCACGACAACTACATCTTCCCTAACCAACGCCTAAGCTACTTAGTTCATAATAATCATGGAAACACGAATTACAATCTGAGTAGGCATGACCATAATCACAAGATAATAAAGAAAATAATCTCCTTAATCAGCTTGCGGATGATGGTGTTCTCGGTAATCTCCAATCTCTCTATACTACTCGGCTTCCAAGGAAAGTTGGAATGATTTTGACTTGGGCGGCTACTTCCTTTTATAGAAGTGGTAGGAGGCTTGAATTAGGTCAACATGGACACATGTAGGGCTCTCCTTGCTCCTTTATCCCGAAAATAACTCAACAGAAGTCGGTTCATGAAGTTGGCTAACGAGCTGTGACGTGGCAGTTTTGCTCACAGTTTTGCTGCAGCACAGAATTTGCTCCCTCAAGTCACCCAGCAACAGATTCTGCACAAAATGATTTCCAAAGCTTCCATTCTTCCAAATGGGTTAAAGCATGTAATATATATCTAAAACCAACCCTATTAAGCACAAAAGACACACAAATCCCTATATAAATGAGGCCTAAATAACTACCTTTTGGGCAGTTATCAGTCGTGTTTGATAACCATTTGGTTTTTGGTTTTTGGTTTTTGAAAATTATGCTTTTTTTCTCCAAATTTTCTTAGCATGGTTTTCATCTTTGTCAAGGGCACATTTGAATTCCTAGCCAAATTCTAAAAACAAAAACAAATTTTATAAAACTACTTTTTTTAGTTTTCAAAATTTTGCTTGGTTTTTTAAAACATGGAAAATATGTATTAGAAAAACAAAGAAAGTTGTAGGTGGAATTAGTGTTTATAAGCTTAATTTTCAAAACCCAAAAACCAAAAACTAAATGGTTATCAAACGGGGCCTAATAGTTTTGTTTAATTTTTCAGCATGTCTAGCTCACTCGTACAGTTACTCGCTTCAGATAAGCTTAACGGGGATAACTATGGAACTTGGAAGTCAAATCTTAATACCATACTAGTAATCGATGATCTTAAATTTGTCTTAACCGAAGAGTGTCCACCAAACCTTGGTGCGTCGACAAACCGAAATGCTCGAGAGGTGATAAGGGTGAAAAATATACCTATTTTGCCCTTATATTTAGCTCATTTTTTGGTCAAATGTTGTGTGTTGTGATCAATTTACTGTTCCCGATCTCAAAATATGCTGAAGTTGTTAAGTTAGGGTGTTGAGATTCACTTTTGTCAAATTATGCTCATTTGTGCTTAAAAAGACTTGATTTTAAGAGAATTTCACTTAGTTTGTTGCTGTGTAGAAAAACATAGGAAAAGCTGGAATTTCCCAGAAATGCGACTGCATTTCTGGGAAGGCAAAATGAAATGCAACCGCATTTTTGGAAAAACCGAGATCGTTCCGAGTCATCCGCGGGTCGTTCTTGACGAGTCTTCTTCGCACCTAACCGGTTGTTTTGACCCCGAAACCGAATGGGGAACTTCCAGCACCTATTTCACAGCTCCTCAACCATTTTCTACACTATATAAGCTCGAGATTCGATGTCAAATTCAAGCATAACTCATTTGGAAGAAGAGGGTGGTGACAGAACCCTAGTTGACACCTATGAGTAGGGATGCCCGAGGTCCTTCTTAGATGACTAAATTCTAACCTGAGTTAGACATCAAACCTAAGGGTTTGTAGGGATTTTCACCCATTCCCACTTGTAAAAGCGAGAGAGTGGAGTGTCTAAGCGAACTCTAGAAGGATTGAGTAAATAAAAAAAACCCATAATACTTAGTTATCTCCTTTATTTCCAGCTCTTGAATCTTTTCATTGTTCTGTATTATTTACATTCTTATTTCAATGAAAATGTATTCATTTGCTCTTTATCCCACCATGAGTAGCTAAATTTCGTTGAGGGGTTCAATATGGTGAATTCTCTTATGGTTCAATAGCTTGAAAGTGTTTTATTTGCTTATGATTCTGTTTAATGCATGTCATTATTTATTGATTATCACTCTAATCTTGCTGAGTTTAACTTGATCAGTTAGACTTTCCATGCTATGTGAGTTTGATCTCGAAAGGGACAAACGATATCGGTTCTCATAAAGGTGATATAGGAGAAAAAGCTCAAAAGAGATTGTTCGGCGGTATAGGACAAGCTGCCTAAGGAACCCTATATTGACTATGGGGTTATAGGTTGCATTCGTGAATTATCTATGTCGGAGTTGAGTCACAGAAATGTGCATAACGATACTCGTTTTGCCTTCTAACGGTTCTTGGGAGCAAGGGCCAAATAGAAGTTGAATCTGACCCAATGCATTGAATAGGCTTAAGTTAAATATTGCATGACTAAAGTTATTACCTTAGGGATGAATCCATGTTGAATACCTCGTTGTTTATTATTGTTATTCTTTATTATTTACTTGCTTGTTTTATTTATCTTTTCGAAAACCAAATCAATCAAACTTATTTTCTTTGGTTACCTTTTCAAAAGCAAACATTTGAACAGTTTCTTCATCGAATATGAATTTCCAGTTTAGTCCTCGTGGGATCGATACCCTTGGAATACTTCTAAGGTTTTTTATTACTACGTGCGACAGTGTATACTTGCACTAAGGTTGGCTGAATTTATCTTTATTAAAATTTATCATCTTATCTCACATCCATCCATTCAGCCTCTGCCGCACCAAGAGGCTTGTGAGAAATGGACTCGTGCAAATGATAAAGCTAGAGTATATATCTTAGCTAGCATTTCAGATGTCTTGTTTAAAAAGCACGAGAGGATGGTCATCGCAAGGGAGATCACAACTTCGTTGCAAGGTATGTTTGGACAACCGTCCTCCCAAATGATGGTACAATTCAATGAGGCCAAAGTAAACGGTGCTACCATAGACGAGGTAAGTTTATGGTACAATCCAAATTAAAATTCGCACCTATACGATTTGGAATTTCCCGTATGGTTATTTTTCTATTATCAACAATTGGAAAACTTTATTGATGTAGTTTCTGGGAGGGGGTTTCCTCTACCCTGGCCTTAAGGCTATTTTTTCTTCCTCCTGCCTATGCTATCTTTTTGAGGTTTCTTAAAAAAAAAAAAAGAAAGAAAGAAATTGATGTCACGTTGTCATTAAATCTATTTTTTAGTTAAGAACTACTTTGGCATTGCAGATACAAATAAGAATGACCAAATTTAGAAAGTTCATTTATTCAAGGCTGTGAGAGCAAGTACTCATGTAGTTATTGATTACTTGATTATTTATTCAAGGTTTTATAATTGATTATGTTTTGACATGAGTTTTTGGATTAGGATGCCCATTTTTTCTCATCATCTGAATATAGGTATTGGATGCTTTTGTAGATATTTGCAAGATGCATTTATGGTGCCCCTTGTGATACAACTCACTGACGATGAGAAGTGTATGTGGAAAAATCTCTCTGTGGAACAGAGCCAGAGGCTTGCTCGTGAGAATGTGAAAGATATCATTGCTTGTGGTTTTGATATTTCAAAAACCTTTATCTTCTCTTATTTTGATTACGTTGGAGGGTGAGTGTGATATGAGTGAACTTACCTGTTAGAAGAAAAGAGACATAAGACATCTAGCAGTCATTGAGTTGGAACTGGTGGATCTTTCTAATATCTTATGCAAATTTCTAGGAGTGATTTATATACTCGCTACCTGGAGTTGTTTCTAATTTTACGATTCTATATTCGTTGCTAGATAAAAAAAGATCTAAGCATTTAGATTTCCTTAACTTGCTTTATTTTTGGATTTGTTTCACAGTGCTTTCTATAAAAACATGGTGAAAGTTGCCAAATGTGTTACATATAATAAGGTACTCACTTATAATCTAATTAGTTTTTTATATTATTCATTTTCAAGCTTTCTTTATTAATATTATTAATAATATTATTATTATTTTGCTTATTTTGATATGTTGGTCTTGCTAGGTTGTAGGTATTTTTGGGTTTACTGGTGAAGATCGTATTGGAAAAGTTAGTTTTCCACCGGTGCAAGTATGGGTCCCAACTTTGAAATTTTGATATGCTAGTATGGACAAGATTTAAGCCTTGTGTTTTGCTTGTGAATTGATATAAGTATGATGAGTTTCATTATAAGACATGATGGAAGTACGAGGATCTTAAAGTTAACTTAGCATCTTTTGGTTTACCATGAAGCATGTTTTGTTTGGATAGATTATGATTGGTTATGAATGTCTGCTTGAGTTGTGGAAGTGTGTGGATGTTGTGGTTGGTAGAGTTTATGTTTCTTAAAACCTTTGGTTATTAAGCAAAAAGTTGGTAAAATTTGGTTGTTTAGGTTTGTTCTAAGTTTTGATGTTATGCTTCTAAAGCTTGGATTGTTTTAGCTTTTCTAGTTCACTTGCTTACCTTATTTGCATTGTTTCTTATCTGTCAGATTTGTTGTTCCTATGCATCGTCAATGGCTTCAAGTACAAATTGCACAACGTTCAATCAACCTTGAAAGAGTTATGTGGGCTTTTTATTTTCCCTTTTTATTTTTTTATTTTTTATTTTATTTTTTATTATTTTTTTTTTGCAATTGACAATATTTTACTTGACAAACACCATAATGTTATGGAAATTATATGTAACCATGTTATACTTATTTTATTGGGTTAATAGTTCTTGTAGTTTTGGAATTGTCCATATATGAATTTTGTTAATGTTATTGGTGGAAATTTGGTTGAGACATCTTGAATGTGTATTGTTGTTTATTTGGTTGACGAAATTATGTCTTTTTCAATGTATCAAATAGTAGGAGATTCAAGATAATAGGGAACAACTATTATCATTGAAAAAAAAATCACAAACAAACATGACATGTAAAATGTGTCAAAAACTTATTAAATTGACATTTTTAAAATGTCAAGATAAAGTACCATTTGACGCGTCAGGTCTGTTAAGTTCTAAAAAAAATGATATTTAATAAATGTCAAGAAATCTATATACATGAGGCTTTAAAAACATCAACGTTGTTAATATTCTTGACGTTTAAAAACTTTCAAGGAAAGAATATCTTGACGCTTCTCGTTTGTCACATTTTCGACACCTTATTCTTGACAGTGGTTCTCTCGACACTTTTAAAAACATCAAGAGTATGAAAATTTGACATTCCAAAAGCGTCAAGTAACACTGTTTTTCTAGTAGTGTTTTCTCTAAGTCTTGCTCGAGAGAGGGGATTTAGTTTAGATCATGTTGTACATAACTAAAATAATCTTGAGATCGGGAGACGAGAGATAGTCTTAGAAATCGTTAAAGGATTAGACTTAAGGCCTTGCATGTTAATGAACTTAGATAGGGATATTAGGTTTATTATATGTATGACAATTAGTTATGATCGGGAGAGATAGGTATGATAATAGTTTATCCTAGATTTATGAATGTTTGCATGTTCACATATTCTAGCGATTAATCCACAACTCCAATAGGTGAAATCAATTCCTGAGACAATCAAGCTAGCTACTCAAAGTCAAATAACTACAATTAAAACTTGAAAGAAAAGCCATAAAAACAACAAGAGGTAAGGGAAAGAAAAAGAAAACTCTTGAATCTGTTGAAACCGACACGTCCTCGTCACGATCTCCACGTCTTCAAGCTCGGTTCCCACTCCTTGGCCTTGCTTCAGCTCCCACAAAAGGTCTCTAGTCGAAATTAAGGCTAAAATCTAACAAAATGGACTCCCCTAATTCGTAGCACAAAAGATTGTATATATAGGAAAATTGTGGGTAGCGTCACGACGCTGTCCCTACTGATAACGAGCAAAAATGTCACTATTTTAGTCCCAAAATATTAAGCTTTTCAAAGCTTTAATTGTGTTTTTATTGAAAATATTTCATATATTTTTTTATTTGGTCTTTAGGAGCAAAGTTGTGGATTTTGTGGAAAAAGTGCCCAAAAAGAAGTCATTTAAGCCCAAATTCCATACTTGGGTCAAAGGGGAGTCAAAAGAGGCCATCCATAAAGATGAAGACCAAAGGAAATGAAGAGGAGGCCCGAATTCAAGCCCAAAACCGTAGCTGAAAGTTCTGGAATTCGCCTAGCGTCGAGACGCTGATCCCATTTCTTGGCCGGCAAGTCGATGACGTCACAGCGTCGCAACGCTGTGCCAATAGCGTCGCGACACTACCCCATTTCCGAGCCTGTAAAAGGCGCCCCTTGGATCCAATTTTTACCATCAATCATCATTTCTTCCATTCTTTCCTTCCTTTCCTTGGCTCCTTTGGAGTCTCTCTCAAGGCTTTCTAGCCTTTTTCAGAGTTCTTTAGTGGGAAAACTTTGGGGAATTTTGGGGAGCATTCTAGGAGGCTCAAGGAGTGTTCGGAGGGACTCCAAGCGCAGTGAAAGGGTCTTCGACGGTCAATTCTTCCCTTTTATTATGCTCTTTATTATGCTTTCCATTGTAAATTTTGTGGATATTTTAGCTATGTATAGCTAAACCCCAATTTGGGGTCTTGAAATGAAATTATAGTTTAAATGTTGTTATAATTGCCTATCTCTTGCCCTTTTTACTAATTATTTGTATGGATGTGCTTAATGTTGTATGCAATCTGACCAATTGTATATTGATCTAATTCTTAATGGAGACTCGAAGGAGATAAGTTAGGATAGATCATAATCCATGCAACTAGTTTAATTGCCAGTCGTGACAACGAGATTAGATGATTAAACTTAGATTCCTAAAATGAATCAGAGCGTAATAATTAATGATTTTTAATGGTGCTAAGGACACTTAGGTTGTTAAAATGAATTAATTAAAATTAGGGGAAACCGACAGGAGAACCTATGTGATTAACGGAGATTTTAGGATTATGATTAGTTGGGCATCGAGATATGATAATTATAATAAATGATTAGCTAATAATTGATTTTCAAGACCCCTCTTCCCATTAAAAAAACTCCTTCTCCATATTTTATTTTCCTTGATTGATCAGATTGATTTCTTTCATTGCTTTGATTTTTAATTTCCTTTTGATTGCATGGTTTGGTCCCTAGATATTATTTATCCCAAATATTTTTAGTGTTCAAAGAATTTTTTGCCTGCTTAAATTTCGCTTCGCCTCCCTGTGGATTCGATACTCGGAATTCTTCCGTTTTACTATTACTTGTGACAACCCGTGCACTTGCAGTGTAAAATCGTGCGAACACCTACCACCGCCAAAAACAAAAAAGAAAAACGAGCGTCAAGACGGCTAGAAAGCAGCATCTCGACGCTAGCTCTCGAGTTTGCCTCAAACATAAGCCTCCAACTTTGATTCTAGTTCGTTTCTTTGGCCTCTTTTCGTGCCCTGAATACCCGATTAACTTCATTTTCTCGATTTAGCTCCAATAATTGATTCATACAAATAGAACATTAAAATGCATAAATTTGCCCAGTTTATTTCAAAGACTAACTACAATAGATAGGGAAAATAGCTTGTTATGCTCGCTATCATGAGGTTATTTAGAATTTGTCACTGCACCACTATTATCACAATAAAGGGTGATTGGGAAATTCATATTTGGAACAACTTCCAAATCCATTAAGAACTTCCTAACCCATGCAACCTTCTTAGTAGCTTCACAAGCAACGACATATTCAGCATCCATGATGGAGTCAGCAATGCATCGTTGCTTGATGCTACGCCAGACTATAGCTCCACCATTAAGGGTAAACACTGATCCTGATGTGGATCTTCTAAAATCCTAATCACTATGAAAGTCAGAGTCTATGTATCCTGTAATGATCAAATCCTTAGCGCCATACACAAGCTGGTTGTCCTTTGTCCTCCGATGAAACTTGAGGATGTTTTTCTTTGCAATCCAATGGTCTAACCCTAAATTAGACTGGTATCTACAGACTATCCCAACTGCATAGCATATGTCAGACATAGTACACAACATGACATCCATAAGACTGCCCACATTTGAAGCATTAGGGATCTGTCTCATATCCTCAACCTATTGAGTTGTCTGAGGACACTATTCCTTGGACAGATGAACTCCATGGCTGAAGGGTAGTAAACCCCTCTTGGAAGTATGCATCTTATATCTAGAAAACATCCTGTCAATATATGATGACTGAGACAGGGCTAATGTTCTGTTCATACGTTTCCTTATAGTTTGAATCCCTATAACATACTGAGCTTCACCCAAATATTTCAGTTGGTACTCAGTCGATGGCCAAGTTTTAATGTTAGCAAGATATGCTACACCATTTCCAATGAGTGGAATATCATCTACATACAACACCAGAAAAACTACTGAATTGTTGATAATCTTTTTGTAAAGGCAAGGCTCATCAACGTTATGGTCAAACTCATAAGATTTTAACATTGTATTAAACCTTATATTCCAAGATCTTAAAGCTTGCTTCAACCCATAAATGGATCGTTTTAGCGTGCAAACGTTTTTCTCTTGACCTTGAGCAATGAACCCCTCTCGTTGAGCCAAAAAGATGCTCTCTTCAAGATTGTCATTTAGAAAGGTAATCTTGATATCCATTTGCCAAATCTCACAATCATAAAACGTGGCAACCGACAAGAGAATCCGTATCGACTTAAACATGGAAACTGGAGAGTAGGTTTCCTCATAGTCCACCTCCTCTACCTTCCGGTATAAACCTTTACCACAAGTTAAGCTTTGAAAGTATGTACATTCCTAGCTGCGTCTCGTTTCGTCTTGGAGATCCATTTCCACCCCATGGGTCTTATCCCTCTAGGTTGATCTACAAGATCTCAGACTTGATTGAAGTCCATCGACTCCATCTCATGGTACATAGCTTTGACCCACTAGGCTTTATCCACAACATTCATTGTCTGGTTAAAGGTCAGTGGATCCTCGACTCCATCATCGCGTTACAGAAATAATAGCCCTTGCGCAACAGAAACGATCAGAGGATCACACAGATTTTCAGTCACGATTAAAATACCGGTACGGTTCACCAATATTAAATCTTACAGCAACTAAAATAGAGAATATACATGTTGTAAAATGGTTACAAAACATGCTAGATCTATTAGAATATAATCCAAAATTATACTAATAGATCCTAATGATCAAGGGATTGAGTAACACTTACTCTGTAGAATGATCTCGAACGGTTTCGCCTAATTCCCTTGAAAAAAAACACCCAAAAACAGAAACTCAAATGCAACCCTTTGCTGGAAAATTCCCAAGAATTTGAACACCACCAATAGAGAAACACCGGTATTCTCACAAGTACTATGCAAGAGGTAGTTTGTGGGAACTTCAAATTTCTAAGGGATTTTGGAGAATTGATAAGATCTCTGTGAATCTAGGATGGAGAAAACGCAGAGAATGAGAGCTTGAGAGAGAGAGCATTCAAGTTGGTGAGAATAGGGCTTCAGTCAAAATAACTGAACCACTCCCCTATAAAACCTCTCATCCAAATGATAATAGTTTATCCTAGATTTATGAATGTTTGCACTCTTCTCATTGCAGATATATTTATGTGTCCACGAATATCGACCATCAACAGCAAGTTAGCCCTTCACAAGAGTTCGTACCTCAACTAGGTCAAATTACCGTTTTACCCCTTGGGTACCTCTTTATCCTTAAGTACCAGTGCTCCTCTAATGAACAACCTGTTTGAGGTCCAACCAACAAACAGAAGTCTCTCTCGTGCCATAGAGAGGGTAGGGCCCATTGTTCAAGACCCGAGGACACCACTTAATGGAACACACTTACCCTAAAGTCGGGAAGGAGTTAATTTCATCTTGTAAGACTATGTTCCCAGCTCCCCACTCGGTCTTGTCCCCAAAATGGTAGGTTTATCGAGTCGGCTTGCAGGCCACTCTCACATGTACAAATCAAAGGACAATCCCTTATGGACAGGAGTCCAGAATCCACTTAGGATTAAGGCTAAGTTGCCTAGGTCATCCTAGTGAAATAGAAACCGAGCTAACTAACGGTGTTACAGTTAGTGGTTAACTATTTCGCGGTTCGGCCTTTGTGCAAACTCATTGCACAGGGTACCCTCACTCGCATGTAAACTACATGAACACGTTGGATCATTGCGTTTGTATCAAAATACAAAGCGGGTCGTATCCATAGTGTTACCAGGATAAGGTACCCAGCCTTATCCCTGTACTACAGACCCTTTAGGCTAAAACTTGAACATTGATCCCCGTATGTCCCTACATACTAGTTCAAGCCTCATTCTATTAGCGTTGGATGTTTAGTTTATTGGATTAGGGTTAATAAGACAAGATATAATACATACATAGGAAAAATGAATAACACATCACTTTTATTAATGTTCGGTCAATCGTACATTTACTATCTACGAGTTTTAGGGTATAAAACCCTACACAGGTATGACGGCTGGAGTTTCTACTAAACTCAGATAGCATTGAGGTTAAATAACAAACCTCCCACTACGTCGAGGCATTCTCAACTCTTGAGACTGATGGGCTTGACCAGATTACTGATTATTTAAGGGAGGGATTGAGAGAAATTGTTTAGAGAGTTTTGTGAGCATTTTTTGGGGTGATTCAGGCTTGTGACGGGGCTCAAATAGAGGCTTTCCTACGGCGGATCAAGGCGTAAGCAAAGGTTCATCCTCGAGATAAGTTTTATACCATTTTTCATTGTTTATATTGTTGTTGTAATACATGTATATGCTGGAAGTTTTGTTTGTGCATATGAAGGTGTATAGCAAAATCTCAACTTTCGAGTCTTCAATGAGAATATACGATTGAAGGATATTTCGACTACTATTGTTGTGTCCAACTATTGATTATTTAATTGAGTGGTCGCAATGCTTTATAAATTTTTGCCAAATTTATACTAATCTGTTACTTAGTGGAAACTCAACGGAGAGAAACTAAGTTAGGACATAGCTCAATTAACTAGACTTAATTGCTCGTAGTGACAGGGAGAGTAGTTGGTTAGGCCTGGAGATCTAAAATGAAGCAGGACTTAAGACTTAAACAAGTTAATAGAATTAAGGACACTTAGGTTATTAATATGAGTTAACGACGATTAAGGGAAACCGACAGACGATCCTATGTTAACTAAGTAGATCCTAGATCTATAATTAGTGGGGATTGTAATAAGTAGTCAAATATCTAGTAGATTTTATATTGGATTTCAAGACCCGAACTTTCATCCTATCTGTGAACCCTCAGCGTGTGAACCTCTGCTTGATCAACTTTACTGCTTTAATATTTAATTTGTTTGATCTAAATTCTGTCTGGGCTGGATTACCTAGATCATGTGCATTCTCTTTAATTTTGGTGTTTAGAATCGGTGTTTGTCTAAGTCACGCTACTCCCAGTGGAATACGATATTTGATTTTGGCGCTGTTGCCGTGGAGTACTGATTAATTTAGGCAAATTAAGTTTCTGACATTGAGAGGAAAAGAATGAATGTTAATCTACGTTGAATATAGTTTAGTGTTTAATTTTTCTGAATAATTTATTTTCTTGTTTGGTAATTTTGGGGCGATGCATGCGAAGGCATAAGGTGGCTAATCTTCTTCCGTTAGATCTTGAGATAGACAGAACTCTTAGAGCTATTAGACGAGGAATAAAACTAATAGAAGAGATGGCCTAGCAAGAGGAAACGCCCAAAGCTATTCGAGACTTTTTACAGCTTGCTCTCACCACTGAAAATTCGGGAATTGTCTACGCTCACATCCGAAACAATAACTTCGAACTTAAGACGAGACTGATACAAATGGTGAGGGACTGCTCGTTCAACGACATCCTTCTGAGGATCCACATTCCCGCCTTCGTTCATTTTTTGGAGATATGCAGTAATGTGAAGATGACAGACGCCATGAGACTGAGACTCTTTCCTTTCTCCCTGCAAAACAAAACAAAAGACTAGCGGGAATCTTTAGAGCCTGGAAGCATAGACACTTGGGATGAGCTAGCCCAGTCATTCCTTACCAAAATTTTCCCACCTGCTAAAACCACCAAGCTTCGTACGGAGATTGGGATGTTTAAGCAGAACGATGACGAGCAACTTTACGAAGCGTGGGAGCGGTATAAGGAAATGTTAAGGAGATGCCCTCAACACATTTATCCAGACTGGCTTCAGGCACAGTTATTTTATAATGGGCTTAATAGTTTCACAAAAATTGTTTTAGATATGTATGTAGATGGAACTTTCATTTCCAATACGGCAAACAATGCAAAGGAACTATTGGAAGAAATGGCGTCGACAAGCTACCAGTGGCCCGTAGAGAGGATCCCGATTAAAAAGGTTGAAATTTATGAGTTGGACGAATCAAACTCGTTGAAAGTGCAAATGGCTTCCCTGACCAGTGCGCTGAATAAGCTTACAACTTCGGAAGTGGTTAAGTCAATTGCCACTTTTACTGGAAGCCATTAAAAGAATGAAGACTGGGAGGTGGATTGCAATAGAGGATTCAATCAGAATTAGAACCTGCCGAACTTTTACAACCCAGGTTTGTGCAATCACGACAATTTTTCGTATGCTAACTCTGAAAATGTTTTGCAGCCACCCCCAGGTTTTGCATCCACACCAGGTCATCAAGAGAAAAAAAGAGTAACCTGAAGGAGATTGTGGCACTCTTCATCAAGGAACAAAAGGTATCAAATGTAAACATTCAGACGACCGTAAACACAATGGTAACCTTTGTTAGCAATCATGATGTTGCTCTGAAAAATATGGAGGTCTAGTTGTGACAAATAGCAACCGTAGTGAATGTCTTTCAGAAAGGGAAGTTTCCCAGTGACACAGAAGTTAACCCAAGAGAGCAATGTAAGGTTATCAAGCTCTAGATTGGAACACAGCTGAAGGATCTATCAGATGAAGAAAGAAGGAAGAAAGAGAAAGAGAGCAAGGATGAAGACGGATGGGCTAAGACAGAGAAAACCTCCAAGGATAGGTCCCAAAATCCTCCAAGCTCCGTTGATTATTTTTTAACTAGCACCAATGCAAGAATAAAAAAGAATGAAGAGAAGAAAGAGAAGATTTAAGAGAAGCTACAAGAGGAATCTGACGAAAGGTGATAAGGATAAAAAATACACCTATTTTACCCTTATATTTAGCTCATAATCTTGTCAAAACTATATGTTTTAGATCAATTTTACTGTTCCTGAGCTCAACATGTGTTAAAGTTGTTAAGTTAGGGTGTTGAGAGTATGTTAAAGTTGTTAAGTTAGGATGTTGTTAAGTTGTTAAGTTGTGCTTAAAAAGACTCAATTTTAAGGGAATTTGACTAAGTTTGTTGTTGTGCAGGAAAACAGAGGAAATGCTGGAATTTACCCAAAAATGCGACCGCAATTCTGAGAAAACAGAGGCAGTTCCGAGTCGTTTTGAACGAGTGTTCTTCGCACCTAACCGGCTGTTTTGACCCCAAAACCGACTGGGCTACCTGCCAACACTTATTTCGTAGCTCATCAACCGATTCCAACACTATAGAAGCTTCTTACATACAAGAGCTTCCAATGGAACCTCCTAGAGTCGAGCCTCAAGTTGATCCACAGAATCGTGGAAGGGATCAAAATGGTGGGAGAATTCCTCCTGTTCCTCCAGTTCCACCGGTGCCACAACAAGAAAATCCAATTTATATTGCTGAAGACCGCAATAGAGCAATAAAGGACTATGATTTACCTGTTTTTCAGACTTTAAATCCAGGAATTTTGGAGCCACCGATAGATGCTCCACAGTTTCAACTCAAACCAGTGATGTTCCAAATGTTGAATAGCATGGGCCAATTCTCTGGACATCCAAATGAAGATCCACCTAAACACATTAAGCTGTTTTTTAGAGTTTGCAATTCTTTTAAAGTTACAGGAGTGCCTGAAGATACTTTGAAGCTAAAGCTTTTTCCATTTTATTTGCAGGTAGATGCTGAAGCCTCGTTGGATTCATTCCCTCCAAGCTCCATCACGTCTTGGAACGATTTGGCTGAGAAATTTTTAGAGAAGTGTTTTCCTTCTAATAAAAATTCCAAATATAGAGCTAAAATTATTGCTTTCAGACAATCTTACAATGAACCTCTGGATGCAGCTTGGGAAAGATTTCAAAGGCTGGTTTGGAAGTGTCCACACCACGGATTGCCTGCTTGCATCATCTTGGAGCATTTTTATAGTGGATTACATCAAGCTTCGAAGGCAGTAGTCAATGCATCTGCAAACGGACCATTCTTAAAGAAGTCTGCAAATGACGCACATGCTATCTTAGACACCATAGCCACAAACAATTGACATTGGGGAGAGACCGAGCCAACCACAATCTTGAAGAATCCAACTAAAGCAGTGGAAACAGAGTCTAATTCGACTATGCAGGCTCAAATCAAGGCTATCCATAGCATGATGATAGGCATGACCATGAACAATCAAGCCAACATAGCTCCTGCCAATGCTATCGCTTCTCCCTATTGTGAAATTTGTGGTGAGGAACATATTGCTTATAGTTGTCCACTAAATCCCACGTCTGTCTTTTATGTAGGTCAATAAGGGAACCAGAACCAGAACATACGGAATCCATACTAAGCCACATACAACCAAGGTTGGAGACAACATCCAAACTTCTCTTGGGGAGGACAAGTTGGGCCAAGTAATTCCAACACAAATCAATTTTGGAAACCACCTACAGAACAGCAGCCGCAAAAGAACTTCCAACCAGTCCAAGTGCAGAGTCAAGAGTCAAATCTAGAGAATCTTAGGAAGGAGTACATGGCGAGAAACGATGCTGCAGTTAGGAATATGGAAGTACATATTGGACAGATTTCTCAGGAGATTAAAAACAGATCACATGGGACGTTGCTTAGCAAGACTGAGATCCCTCATAGAGAAGGAAAAGAGCAATGCAAGGCAGTAACCTTAAAAAGTGGACTAGAATATAATTGCCCAAAGTACCCAGTGAATCAAGAAGCAGAGATCCCGAAAGAAGCTCGAGAAAAGATTTTAGAAAATAAGTCAGACATTGCCTGAGAAGTTATACAGAATAAAGGAAATGAAGAAAAGACCAAGGAGCATGAAGCCTTGGTAGAAAAAGAAGAAAAATCAAAATCAGAGAAAAAACAGGGGAATGCGACCGTACACTACTACAAAAATGACTTTATATGACATCACAACTAAACCAAATAAAGGGGAGGGAGAAAAAAAAATGTCATAAATGGCTGGGGGCGCGTTTTTGGCGGGAAAAGACGGAGATTTTCATTTTTCGAAAATTTATGACTTTTTTTCAATGTCATAAATCTATGACATTGTTTAACTGTCATTAACAATTTTATTTTTAATTTTAAATAAGTGTTATTTTAGAGAAAAAATGAAAAAGAGAGAAAAAAAAACACTAACGCTTATGAGCCGCCTAGTCTTCCTCTTTTTGTTTTCTTCTTCTTCAGCCGTGAGGACCTTGTCTTCTTCAAGCGCCGGCCGTTCCCCGCTGTCCAAGTCTCCGGCGAGCAAGCTCCAGCAACTCCGACGTGTTCGTGCTGCGGTGGTCGTGGTTTCGTCGGCGACTTGAGGAGTGTGCAGACCGTGGGTCTGTTCGTTGCGATTTGGGTTTGTTCTCTCGGATTCTTCATCCCCAAAGTCGGTTTCTCTCTTCCTTTGCATTCTCTCCCTCACTCTTGACCTCTCTCGTGTCGATTCCAGTGCATTTTTGGTCGGGCAGCAGCATCTTTCTGGCGATTGTTCTGTTAGACGCGGACAACAGCATTCAGGGGCGTTTTTCTGCATTTCCGGCGATTGTTCTGTTAGACGCGGTAAGTTGGATTGAGGCTTGTATTAGTTGGTTGTTATGTTTAATTGAATACCCACTCATTTTTATGTCCGTTCAGCAGTGTTTTCCAGCCAGTTCAACGTAGACGCGCGAGCAGCAGCTGTTTGGGGCGTTTTTTAGCGTTTTCGGCGAGTTTCAGCGATGGGTAAGTGAGGTAAATCAATTTTTGGTTGATTAATGTAGTTTGGATGAATACCCATTGGTTTTGGCTAATGTTTTCAAGGTACCCATAGCGTTTGGAGGTTTAACCGTCGATTTGGAGCGAAATTGGAACCCGAACAGCAAGTTTAAAGTTATGTTTTGGTGAGTTTCGAGTGTTAAATCACCCCCAAAATTTAATTGGCTCCTAGTAGATTATTGTTTTAAGAGTCTATGAATTTTAAGAAAAATTTTCCCTTTATTGTAGTTTGATTAAAACCTTGGAGTTAAGGAATTTGTTGAAGATTAATCAAGTGTTTATTTAGCTAAGGTAAGTAGCTATTTGGATTCAAATTCTATGCCTTAGACTATTTGCCCATTGTTTGTTAATTGGGAATTTAAAGTGGATAGTTGGATTAAGGTTCCATTTTTAGACCAAGTTCGTTTTTAAACTTAAGTAAAGTGTGTTGGGTTAACTTTTGAAGCATGATGAGCATGTTGAGATTGCCTTTAGTTGGGCATTAAATGAGTAGCGTGGATTATGGAATAATTGGAGTTTGGGCTAAGTGTTCTTTGATTGTGTTGAGGCCATGAATTTCATGTTTTATTTGGTTAGTCATAAACTGAAATGCTTGGAATTAATATATATGTAGCCGTTGGGTTGAGTTCTATGCTTTAGATTAATGTTATTTGAAAATTTAATATGTTAGCATGGATAAGATTTAAGCCTTGAGTTTTTCTTGTGGATTTATATAAGCATGATGAGCTTCATTATAAGGCATGTTGATAGTATGAGGATCTTAAAGTTAACCTAGCATCTTTTGGTTTATTTTAAAGCATGTTTGGCTTGGATGGCTATGGTTTTTCTCTGGATTTTATTTATGATATTGGAGGATGGGTTGAATGTCTTTTGGAGTTTGGATTCAAGTTTGGATGCGAGATCTGACTCGTTGTGACCATAGAAGTGTATTATTTTGTTTCCAGGTGAAGCGAAAATTTTTGGGTTCCTTATATGTATGTTGTAATGCTGCCGAATTTTCGGTAGCATCATAGTGGTTTAGGGACCATAATTGTCTTCGAGGGAAGGCTTAGAATAGGGATCTCAACTACGTTTTAGGGCCTCAGATAGACTTACTAAATTCCTTAAGTCTTCTGTAGCTAGAGTGTGTTCCTCCCCCATTTCAGGACTGATAGGACCTAGTTGCCAGGCACGTTTGCGTGTGTTTTATTAGTTGACTGTTAGAGCTTAGTTTCGGGCACGCTAGCGTGTACTCTCTGTAACGCCCCGCATTTTCGGGTTCGAATAACTCTGTTAAATTATAATTTAATTCGGAGTTTTAGTTCCTTTTTG
This sequence comes from Luffa aegyptiaca, assembly GCA_017139565.1. Classification (NCBI taxonomy): domain Eukaryota; kingdom Viridiplantae; phylum Streptophyta; class Magnoliopsida; order Cucurbitales; family Cucurbitaceae; genus Luffa; species Luffa aegyptiaca. The sequence continues at coordinate 41,803,599 of CM029407.1, forward strand.
GCTACTTTAAGTTAATTTTTTTTTTTTTGTGGTTGCTTGGAGTGGGTTAATTTTATTTAAGCTAAGAAAATTCTTTTTCTTTCGAGAATTAAATTTAAAATTTGGCCTAAATCCTTATAGATAGTTTAAGATTTGATTGGGTTTTTAGAGACCTTAATTGAGTCTTTAAATATGAGGCTTAGGTCATTTGTTTTAATTTAAGAAAAGAAAAAGAAAGAAAACCCTAAAATAATCTCCCTCTCCCTCCTTCTTTTCGTAGCAGCCGCCCCCCTCTCAATCTCGTTTCTCTCCTCTTCGTGAAGCTCCAGCTGCCAGTCGTAGATCTCTTCCCCTTCTTCATGCGATTCCAGCCACGAGTCTCCCTTACCCTTCAGTTTCTTCTTGCGCCGCCAGCACCCGTGGGCTTCATCTCCATCGATCTCTCTCTCTCGTTCTTCCTCGCGTGACCAGCCTGCCGCCGTGAGTTCTTCTCCGGCATTCCTCCCCTCGCGTGTTCGCCACCAGCAGCTGACCCACGAAAAAATCGTTCTCTTCGTGTGGGTAGGTGGGTCCTCGTCAAACTCCTCCTTCGGCGTCGGTTCGTCTTCCTTGCAGATCTCTCTCGTCGTCGCGTGCGTCGGCCAGCAACCTCAGTTTGGTTTTCTTGTGCACTCGCGGTGTAAGCTTCTTTTTCCCTCTTGTAATCCCATAATTTCAATAGTTGCAACCTTAATCGATCTCTCTTTCTCTTGCGTTCGGTCAGATTAGGGAGTAGTAGGCTGAACCTTTGTTGTTCTGGCGTTTTGGATGTGAATAGGCTGGCTTGAGTTCTGTTCCGGCGTGTTCCGGCTCTCTTGGTAAGTTTTCAATGTTGCCCATGAATTATTAAGCTCGAAATAAGTTTACCCACTCTTGTTCGGCCTTAGAATGGAGCGTTTGGTTTGATTTCTTAATTTTCCAATGCTGTGCAGTGCCGTCTTGGGTTCGAAATCATTCTTGCCTTGTGACCCATCATCCATTGAGCCTTAAACTTGAACAACCAGTGCCTAGGGTCTCTAAGCAAGTGGTTTTAAACCTCTTTGCTTGCTGGACAGCACGTGTTCGAGGTCTTTCAGACGCTGAACGGTAAATTCCAGCACCCCTAGTTCCTTTTCTTAAGTCTATTAGGTGCTTGAAATTATTTCCTAACCTTTAGAGGTTGTTGGTTGTAGTTCGGGCTCCTTAGGCTCTTCCGGTTCGTCTTGTTGTTTTTTAGGTTGCTTAGGAGCGCTTAAGGTAAGTAGTTCTTACTTGCTGAAGTCTGTTTGACTGTGTGATGCATGCTGTTTGATTTCTCGCTTAGTAACTGTTCTCATGTTTCTTATTTCTCTGAATATATCTGTATATATAAGAATCTTTGAAAAGCATGAACTGTGTTGCGTGATGATTGGGTGAAAAGCATGAACTGTGTTGCGTGATGATTAGGTGAAAAGCATGTTTGTTATGTTTTGCTTTAGTGAGTTAAGCATGAGTCGAGAGCATGTAGTTGCATGTTTATGCTTAATGGGCATGGTGCATGAGTCTAGAAGCATGTTGCAGGGCAAATGCATTCTAGATAGATGTGTGATAGAGGTCAGGGACCTAAAGTGTGAAAGAATTAAAGGTTGGGTGAGTGTCAGTGCACCTCGGGTACAAATGGTCGAGGGGTGGCACGTCACCATTTGGTTTAAGAGGAGCATCGAGGCCTTGGGTATAAATGGTCAAGGGTCGGTATGATGAGTCTATAAAGCAAGTGTTGGGCGCCTGGGGAAGGGCCAATACTTTTCTAAGTCATCGGTGCGCCTTGGGTACAAATGTTCAAGGGGCGATGCACAGTTCGGGGCCTTGGATACAAATGGTCAAGGGTCGAACGTCGAGCTTCGTAGAGAGCATTGTGGCCCTGGGTACAAATGGTCAGGGGACAGTGCGACTCGAAGGATCAGTCTTGGAGAGCCATGTGAGGGCTAAATATGAGCGTTGAGTGAGCTCATGGAGCTTGAGTGGTTAGCAAGTTGCATGTAGAAAGATGCATGAGTTATGGCTTAGGGTAGTCACTCGTTTTACTAGCTTTTGAGCATGATGTTGTGATTACCGATTTTAAAAGCATGATGTTGTTGCGCATGAATAGTATGTTGTTTGCTTGTTTGCTGTTTGGTGGCTTCTCAGGTAGGGGCTGCTTACCAGTACCTTAGTGTACTGACCCCCTCCCCTCTCTCTCCCCCAACTACCAGATTTTGTAGGTTATGAGGACTGCGTGGACCATGGTGATGTGGAGGAGGCATGCGAGGAAGGACCTTAGCTAGTTGCGCTATTTCCATTTTTATTTTTCGTATTGGATAGTTGTTGCTTAATTTGGTTGGACTGCTGTCGTCCTGTTAGGATTAGTTATGAGATTATTCTTGTTAACTCTAGGACTAGTTGTCTTTGTTTAAAGAACTCTATTTATTCTTTCAGTTATTAATTATTAAGTTGTCCGAATGAGCTCATGTTTATAAGCTTGGTTAAACTCGTGTTCCTGGTTAGTTAGTAGTTGAAAATGCGAGACCTGACTCGCATCTGGTTTTGTGAATGTTCTGCTGGGTTATAGTTTGGTGGAGGCGTTTGATAATGTTATATAGAAGTGTTTTATGCTTAGCAGGTTAAAGGAAAAAATTTGGGTTAGTCCTATGTATGTCGTTATGCTGCCGAAATTTTCGGTGCACACGGTTAGTTTTGGTTTAAGAGTTAGTAATGTCGCTAGGATAGTTAAGCAAACTTTCTCCTTTGTTAGCTCCATACTCATACACCTTCCTCATTAATAGTTTCTTATAAAAAAAAAAAAGGAGTTTTGTACTTATGTATTTGTACTTATGTATTTGTACTTATTCCAACACCCAAGACAAAGCAACTCCAAATTTCATAACTTCAACTCATTAGGTCAAACACCCTTGCTATGTTTCTATGTTTTGGTAAGTTTAATAGTTTGTACTTTATTGCAATGAGTTCAACTCCATAGGCTAAACACCCATATTCGTGTAGCTAAAGTTTCAATTTAGTTCATTCTTAGAAGTACAAGTTATTGAAATTGATCATTTTTAGAATCTTCCTTACTAGATACCATGCCATTAACTTTTTTTTTTTTAAGTACCCTCTTAATTAATTTCTTAATTTGTTGTACTATCTCTCATAAGTAACCTCTTTCTCTTAATTTGTCTATTTTCATAGGTAGACTTATTTTGATCGTACAATGGAAAGCACACAAAAGGGACCCTTCTAACTAGGTATGGATGATTTCTCTAATGTTATAAAATCATTATGAACCTTATTGGATTTATGTGTTTGGTTGTATGTTCATATTGTGTCTTACGTTTAATTATTAACCTGTATGTGTTTAGAAGTTCAGGTAGCCATAATTAGGTTTAGAAAGGTTTTTCCTCTAGTTTCATAGTTTACTTGGTTGTATGGTTATCCTGCAGTTACGGTAGCCATATAAATAGATGAGTTTGTGTGATTTGAAGTGTGTTTGGATGAATTTATGGGATGTGGACTAAGTGAGTGAATTAAGAACGTCTTTTGGCTTCTAACGGTTAGTTTGGGTGAGTTTGTGTGATTTGAAATGTGTTTGGATGAGTTTGGAGGATTTGAATTTTGTTTGGATGGTTTGGGTACGTGTTTGACTTTTAAGGGTTAGTTAAGGTGAGTTTATAGGATTTGAAATGTGTTTGAGTGAGTTTATTGAATGTGGATTGAGTGTGAGTAAATTCGAAACTTTTGGATGAGTTTGTGGGATTTAAAATTTGTTTGGGTGAGTTAGGCACGTGTTTAACTTGTAAGGGTCAATTTAGGTGGGATTGTAAGGTTTGAAATGTGTTTGGATGAGTTTGGGGTGAATTAGATACATAGGAGCAAGTTTGTGAAATTTGAAGTGTGTTTAGGTGAATTTGTGGGATTTGGGAGTGTGTTTGGATGGATTGTAAGATTCACACAAGATTGAATGTATTGAGTTGGGAATATTGTCACCATTTTAAAGGTATATATACCTTTAAAATTGTTAAAACGAGTTGGGAGTTATATAACTCATACACATTGCTAAAATGAATATAATTGTTCTTATCTTGATGTAAGAAATATTGCATTCAACTCTAAAATGAATATTGTTTAATTGATTATGTCTTGCAGGAACTCAACGAAGTCAAGAAAAACCATATTATGGATAGCAATTGATGTATGACCTTTTTTGTTGGGTTAGTGACAAAAAAACATATAGTATATTCTCTCATGGTTGAAGTCCAGTGTAGGAATTGTTGTGGTGTACAAAATCTATTACACTTAATTTGTATATACATATGTAAAAATTTGACCAATTTGGGTTCAATGATATATAAAAGTTGTTATTTATGTATATATTTTTTTCGTGTCAAGATTTGAGTGGTTTATTTTGGAAACATATGTTTATTCAGAGGTATTAGACAAAATAATTTTTATGGCTTTGATGAACCAATATAAATAAATAAAGTGATGTATCACTACTTATGACGATTCATCAAAGTCATAGAAATTATTTTGGTGACAATTATTTAGCATCATTATAACAATTTTTTTGACAGTTTTGTAACTGTCATGACATTTTTTTTGTTGACAACAAAAAATTGTCAACGAAACGTTTTGTTTGACAATAAAACCATGTCGTTGTTGAAATTTTTGTGACATTGATACGTTGTCATCAATAACGTTTTCTTGATAGTAATTAGGTGTCATTATTATATATAACTTGACAGAAACATGATTTTCAGGAGATATTTATTGACAATGTTCAATTGTCATAAAAAAATTTACTGTGACAATTAGCAAATGTCATTGATATGTGTTTTTTTTTATAGTTGTTAAGTGTCATGAAAAAAATAATTATGACAGTTTTTTTAATAGCGTCATGTATACACTTTCCTTGATGGGGGCTTCTATGACGCAAAAAAAATGTCATGAAATGTGGTTGTGACAATTTTTCAATGTCATAAAAACCCAAATTTGTAGTAGTGGTAGGACCTCAAAAATTTGTTATAGATCCATAATACAGACCACCTCCTCCATACCCTCAAAGATTTAAACATGCTTCGCAGGATGCACAATTTAAGAAGTTCTTAGATGTTTTAAAGCAGCTACACATCAATATCCCAGTAGTGGAAGCGTTTGAACAAATGCCTACCTATGTGAAGTTCCTGAAGGATATCCTATCAAAGAAAAGAAGATTTGGAGAATACGAAACTGTTGCACCCACTGAATATTCCAGTGCACTGGTCAAGAATGAGAACCCTCCCAGACTCAATGACCCAGGATGTTTCACCATTCCATGCTCCATGGGAGGAAGGGATGCAGGCAGAGCTCTATGCGATCTAAGAGCGAGTATAAACCTGATGCCATACTCAGTATTTAAACAGTTGGGGATAGGAGAAGAAAGACCAACAATTGTAACCTTACAGTCAGCTGATAGATCACTTACACAACCTATTGGAAAGATTGAAGACGTACTGGTCAAGGTTGACAAATTTGTACTCCCAGTAGATTTCATCATTTTGGATTCTAAAGCTGATAAGGACGTGCCAATCATCTTAGGATGACCATTTTTAGCAACTGGCAGGACCTTAATTGATGTGCAGAAAGGAGAATTGACTATGAGGGTCAATGATCAACAAGTCACCTTTAATGTGATGACGACAATGCAATATCAAGGATACCTTGAGAAATGCTCTATGATTGAAGAAGTTTACGAACTCTCTGTATCTATTTTTTAGGAAACACTAAAGGGAGAACCACTGAAAGGGAACAAGTCCGAAAAGGAGGAACTAGAAGAAAAAGGTGGAAAAAGGATTGAAGAAGTAGAAGTACCAGTCACAAATGATTCTACAGCAGCGAGGGTAGAGGCACTAAGGGATTCATCGGAATTAGACCAAGAATAAGTCAGGCCGCTACAACCATCTCTCATCAATCCCCCTGAACTGGAACTCAAGCCTCTTCCCGAGCATCTTAAATATAGTTTTCTTGGTGAAAACAGGACATTACCAGTGATTATATCTGCTTACCTTACTCATCAAGATGAAACTTCTTTGCTGCAGGTCCTCTCTATCATAAAAAAGCAATAGAATGGACAATTGCAAGCATTCAAGGAATCAGCCCTTCATTCTGCATGCACAGAATCAACCTTGAAGAAGGAGCTAAGAATTCCATTGAAAGCGAGAGGAGATTAAATCCCATCATGAAGGAAGTTGTTAGGAAGGAAATCTTAAAGTGGCTGGATGCAGGAGTCATCTACCCAATTTCAGACAGTAGTTGGGTCAGCCCAGTACAATGCGTTCCAAAAAAGGGTGGAATGACCGTAGTGGAGAACGAAAAAAATGAATTGATCCCAATAAGGACGGTTACAGGATGGCGAGTCTGCATAGACTAGCACCGCCTTAATAAAGTAACCAGGAAAGACCACTTCGCACTGCCCTTCATAGATCAGATGTTCGACTAACTTGCAGGGAAGGATTGTTATTGCTTCTTAGACGGTTACTCTGGTTACAACCAGATAACAATAGCCCCAGAAGACCAAGAGAAGACTACGTTCACATGTCCATACGGGACATTTGCCTTTCGGAGAATGCCACTCGGTTTATGCAATGCACCAGCCACCTTCCAAAGGTGTATGATGGCTATATTCTCCGACATGGTAGAACAAACCGTGGAAGTATTCATGGATGACTTCTCTGTCGTCGGTGAATCATTTGCAGCATGCTTAAAAAATTTAGACCAAGTGCTAGAAAGATGTGAAGAAACCAACTTGGTACTACATCTCCAGGAAGGGAATTGAGGTGGACAAGGCGAAGATCGAGATCATATCCAAGTTGCCCTTCCCAAAAACAATGCGAGACATCAGAAGCTTTCTAGGCCATATAGGCTTTTATAGAAGATTCATTAAAGATTTCTCTAAAATTTCTAAACCTTTCTGCAGGTTACTAGAAGTAGATAGATCGTTCGACTTCAATGAAGATTAGGAACAAGCGTTCAAGACTTTAAAGAAGCCACTCGGCACATCACCGATCATGATTGAACCATATTGGACCTTACCATTCGAGTTGTTGTGCGACGCTAGCGACTTTGCAGTTGGTGCAGTCCTATGTCAGAAAAGAGAAAAAATAATGCAACCTATTTACTTCGCAAGCAAAACACTCAACGAGGTTCAGTTGAACTATACAGTCACAGAGAACGAACTACTTGCAGTAGTATTTGGCTTTGACAAATTTAGATCCTACCTTGTGGGAACATAAGTCATAGTTCATACAGATCATTCAACCCTCAAGCATTTGCTTTCTAAAAAATATGCCAAACCCCGATTAATTCGATGGATTTTGCTTTTGCAGGAGTTTGACATTGAGATTCAAGACAGAAAAGGAACAGAGAATCAGGTAGTAGACCACCTATCAAGACATGGAGAGGAATCACAAATAGGAAAAGGGCTGGATATTCAAGAGTCGTTTGCGGATGAACAAATTCTGGCAATCAGGACTGTTAAACTTCCATGGTTTGCAAATTATGTGAATTATCTAGTTAGTGGACTAAAACCACCGGAAGCAACCGCTCAACAACTCAAGAACTTTTTTAAAGACGTCAAGGACTACTGGGATGAACCATATTTGATTAAGCTAGGGCCTGATCAAATACTAAGACGGTGCGTATCAGGAGAAGAAATACCTCTCATATTGGCAGCCTGTCATGCAGCTCCATACGGAGGACACTTCGCGGGATTAAAAACAATAGCCAAAGTTCTCCAATCCAGATATTTTTGGCCAAGTCTCTTCAAAGATGTACACCTCTTCACAAAAAACTGTGATCAATGCCAAAGGACAGGGAACCTGATAGCTAAAAGCGAAATGCCTTTACACTTCATACTCGAAGTTGAAATCTTCGACGTATGGGGGATAGAATTTATGGTACCATTCCTGCCAGCCTTTGGAAACGTCTACATCTTGCTCGCAGTTGATTACATAACAAAATGGATTGAGGCCATAGCTACCACAACAAATGACACAAAGGTGGTGAGGACATTTTTTCTGAGGAATATCTTCACAAGATACGGAACTCCTCGCTTAATCATAAGTGACATGTTTTTGCTATTTAGTGTTTTTCTTATTTGTGTATTCTTTTTCCCTATTTGTTAGTTTCCTTATTTGCTTTTATATTTTCTTTTCTTTTTAATTTGAGCTTTTCCTTGTTGGTAATTTTCATTGATTGGTATTTTCCATTTTTTTGCTTTTTTATTAGTTAGTAATTTGTTTTTTCTATAATATATTTTCCATACTTAGTTTTGTTCTTTCCTTTTCTAGTTACTTTCATTTTTAGGCTAGTTTAGATTGTGTATGCAAAGGAATAGGGATTTGGCCTTAGTACCTTTGGACCTGGAGATAGAAAGAACAATTCATAGGTTTCGAAGAAAAACTAGAGTATCTATCCAAATGGCCGACCCTAATCCACATGACAAGCCCAAGCCCATTGGAGACTACTTTCAGCCTAATTTTCGAGGGGAACAGTCGGGGATTGTTTATGCCCCGATTAATTTAAACTGCACGAACCGCTGCGAACTGTTCACGTCGCGCACATTCACGTACAATTTGTCTACTAAATTCTCTTTCTTTAGGGACACCACCACAAGTAGAACACCGACTATCAATCTTGTATTATTTGAGATCACGATGGTGGGATCAAAGTCTTGAAAGGGAATATTTACAGTAGTCTCTTTTTTGTGTTCTTCTTTTGAGAGTGAGATTTTTGAGAGATTGGAGCAAAAACAGAAAAACATCCACAGGTCTTCACCTCTGTCTTTTGTTTTAACGTTATATAGTGGGATATTGGAAAACAACTTCCAGCAAGTACTGGGAATTGTATTTTGATTAAAATTAATTTTAATCGTTTAAAATTAATTTAATTTAATTAATCAAACTTATAATTAAATCAAATTTAATTATTAATATCATTTAAATCATATTCAAATGATTTTCCCACATATCCTATGGTATTAATTTAACTTAATTAAATCATATTTGATTAAATTAAATTAATCAATTAATTAATTCATAATTAATTGATCACTAAATTGAATATCTCATATTTAATTATGTTCATATTTGAATCACATTCAAATGCATTCTCGCATACACTATAGTTTTAATATGAATCCCTATTAATATTAATTTTAACCTATAGTTCAATATGAATCTAATTCATATTTTAATACTTGAACCCGACCTTCGAATACTTAATTCTCTAAATAAACTTATACCATAATGTATCTCCATGCATTATATTAATTGTATCAAATACGGTTAACTTAAATTCCCTTAATATTCAAGACTAATTAATCTCGGTACTTGTTACGAGCTAGCAGGTGGACCTAATGGACCTACAGATCAGAAACTCCAACGATACGAGATTAACTGGCTAATCTCATTAACCAAGTTAATCAACATTCGTTAACTGTGGGTCACTCCACTAAAGACCCACAACTGCACTCTTCTCACTGTAGAATATTTTTGTGTCCACGGATATCAACCAATACAGTAAGTCAATCCTTCACGAGTGTTCGTAACACCAACTGGGTCAAATTATCGTTTTCCCCTGGGTTACCTCTGGATCCTTAAGTACCACTGATCCCTGTAATGAACATGTTATTTTGGGTCCAACCACTAAACAGGAGTTCCTCTTGGGCCAGGAGAGGACATCGCGCCTTTGCTCAAGCCGCGGTATGAACCCTTAAGGGAACACACGTCTACTTACCCCAATAGGGGAAGGAGTGAATTCCATCTTAAACTGTTATGTTCCTAGCCCCCATTCGGTCTTGCCCCTGAAATGGTAGGATTATTGAGTCGGCAGGCAGGCCACTCTCACCAATACAACTGTAAGGACAATCCCTCCTAAAAAGGGGTTCATAACAGACTCATGATTAAGATTGAGTTACCTAGGTCATCCTATTGAATTAGAAACCAAAACTAGTCAACGGTGTTACATCTAGTGGTTACTATTTCGTTGTTCGGTCTTATGCAAACTCTTTGCATAGGATACCCCGAGTTCATGTCCCCTACATGGATGCTTTGGATCAATGCATCTGTATCGAATATATGGTGGGTCGTATCTTTTAGTGTCACCAGGATAAGGTACCCAACCTTATCCCTATACTATAGACCATTTAGGTTGTTACTTGAACACTGATCCCCGTATGTCCCCACATACTAGTCCAAGTTTCATTTAAACAACCTTGGATCTTAGTTTATTTGATTTAGGGTTTATTAATGCAAACTCGATTATTCAATAATCAAATTACTAAATCAGTCAAATAACATTTTATAGAGATCAATTAATTTGTTTCATATACCATCTACGAGTTTTAGGGCATATAACACAACAAATTTAAATATTGCACGTATAAATATGAGATTCATATTCAAATGATCGATTTTTTGAGAAGTCGGTATGCAGCAAAAATGATCAATTTAATAATTTATAATAAACTAATATAATTAATTCAATTGTTTAATTGATTATTTAAAATTTTATATTATTTAAATAGAATTATTAGAATAAAGTTTATTTAATATTAATTTTTAAATTCATTAAATTTTGATTTTGAGAAAGTCAAAATTAAAAGAGTTTTGGGAGGTGGAGTGCTTTGTGACTCAAACCCAAGTGTCTAACTCATGAGTTATGAAGTTCACAGTCCTTGCTAGAAGACCAAATTTTAACCTTAGTTCGACATCGAACCTTCGTGTCTGTAAAGATTTCACCCTATTTCCACCTTGTAAAGTGAGCATACAGTGTCGTGAGAACTCTAGAGGGAATGGAGAAAGAGAAAAAACCCCTAGTTTTAGGTACTGCACATTATTTTTCAACACCTTATTCTTTTCATTATTTCTTGTACTTAACATTTACTTATTAAATGCAAAGTTATTTGTTTGCACTTTTATCCATCATGCGTAGCTAAATTCCACTGAGGGTTTCGGTTTACTGATTTCTCTTGTGGATGGAATGGCTTGAAAGTTTTTTGTTTACCTAAGCTTCATGTATCCATGTCATCCTTTGTTTATTGTCATTCTAATCTTGTTGAATTTAAGTTGATAACTTACATTTAGCACGCTATGTGAGTTTGGTACCGAAAGTGTCAAACAAAATCGGTTTTCATAAAAGTGATATATGAGAAAGGGCTCGAGAGAGTGTATTTGCTGTTATAGGGGATTGAAGCTTATAAGAACTATAGGGTTATAGGTTGTATGCATGAATCATCTATGTAGGAGTCGAGTCACATAAATGTGCATAACGATACTCGTTTTGTCTTTCTAACGGTTTTTGGGAGCAAGGCCAAGCAGGAATTAAATATGACCCAATGCATATCTAGACTTAGGTTGAATCAATCTATTGTTAGAGTTATTCGCCCTTGGGCTGAAGCTTTACTGAATTCTTCGCTTTTATTATTGATTGTTTATTCTTTTTACTGTTTGCTTTATTATCTTAAAAACTGCAACATCAATTAGTTTTTCTTGGTTACCTACTTAGCATATTAAAAGTAGTTTCTTCCTCAAATTTCCATTTAATTAGTCCTTGTGGGATCGATACTTTTGGAATACTTCAAGAGTTTGTATTACTAAATGCGATAGTGTAGACTTGGGCTTAGCTTGATTGAACTCATCCTTAATTGTTATTTTTCGTTCTTATTCCTACCTTCATCCTCAATCTACATCGCATTTCCGAGACGTAAAAGTGAAACTAGTTGTTGTTTGTTTTAAATTGCGATTTAATTGCGACCGCATTTCTACGTTATGGGTATATAACTACGGTTTGCAGTTTCTTTTGTAGGTCGAAGTTTGTGCATGAGCAAAGACTATCATCTCTTCGAGCTAGATCCTGAGTATTAAATAACATTTCATTGTCATCGTAGAGGGCAAAGGCGAAAGAAGAAGGAACAACGGGTGTTGATCACACAGGAATATCTTGAAGCGAAGCTACTTATATTCAATAATTTCTAATGGATTCGGCCAGAGTCAATCCTTTTGTTGACCAACAAATTGATGAAATGGACAAAAATGGTGGGAGAATACCTCCACCACTACCAGTTCCACTCGTGCCACTAATGGAAAATCTGGTCAATATTCCAAAAGATCGAAAAGGAGCAATAAGTGATTATACCTTACCGATTTTTCAAACTCTAAACCCAGGAATACCTGAGCCACCGATAGAAGCACCACCGCTTGAGTTTAATCCAGAGATGTTTCCGATGCTCAACAATATGAGCAAGTTTTCAGCCCTTCCAAGCTAACATCCTCATAAGCGTATTAAAGAGTTTTTAAGAATTTGTAGTTCATTTCAAGTTACAAGAGTTCCAGAAGATACATTGAAACTTAAACCTTTTCTTTTCTTGTTATAGGGAGATGCAGAGGCGTGGTTAGATTCATTTCCACCAAACTCCATCACATCCTGGAATGATTCAGTAGAAAAGTTCTTAGAGAAGTCTTTTTTCCATCCAACGAGAAAGTAAAATGTAGAGCGGAGATTGAAGCTTTTAGAAAATCCTATAATAAGCCTTTGGATATTGCATGAGAGATATTTCAGAAGTTAGTTTGAAAGTGTCCTTATCATGGTTTTGTTGGGTTTTATGCCCTAAAACTCGTAGATAGTGAATGTAAACAAATTTTGTACTTGTATTTAATAAAGTGTTATTTAGTTTTTGCAATTAAATGTTATTGTTAAATATTGCACTATTTGACCCAAATCCAATAAACTAAGATCCAAGGTTCTTTGTATGTAACTTGAACTAGTATGTGGGGACATACGGGGATCGATGTTCAAGTAATAACCTAAAAGGTCTATAATACAAGGATAAGGCTGGGTACCTTATCCTGGTGACACTATGGATACAGCCCACTTTGTATTACGATACAAACGAAATGATCCAACGCGTTCATGTGTTTGACATGCGAGTGGGGGTATCCTATGCAATGAGTTTGTATAAGACCAGACCGCGAAATAGTTAACCAGTAACTGTAACACTGTTAGTTGGCTTGGTTTCTATTTCACTAGGATAACCTAGACAACTCGGTCTCAATCCTGAGTGGATTATGGACTCCTGTTCACGAGGGGTTGTCCTTTGATTTGTATGGGTGAGAGTGGCCAGCACGCCGACTCAATAAGCCTACCATTTTGGGGACAATACCGGGTGGGGAGCTGGGAACATAATCACACAAGATGGAATTCACTCCTTCCCGACTGTAGGGTAAGTAGAAGTGCGTTCCCTTAAGTGGTGTCTCCGGGACTTGAACAATGGGCCCAACCCTCTCTATGGTATGAGAGGGACTTCTGTTTGTTGGTTGGACCTCAAACAGGTTGTTCATTAGAGGAGCACTGGGGACTTAAGGACAGAGATGTAAACCATGGGTAAAACGGTAATTTGACCCAGCTGAGATACGAACACACGTGAAGTACTGACTTGTAGTATTGGTCGATATCCGTGGACACAGAAATACTATGCAATGAGAAGAGTGCAGCTGTGGGTCTTTAGTGAAGTGACCCACAGTTAACGAATGGAGACTAACTTGGTTGATGAGTTTAAGCCGATTAGTCTCGTATCGTTGGAGCTTCTGACCTGTAGGTCCATTAGGTCCCACTGGTAGCTCGCAAAAAGACTTGAAGCAAATAAATATAAATTGTAAATTGAAAGTGTTCAATTTATTTGGAGAATCATATAATGTATATTGATGCATTATAGTATAAAGTTTATGAAACTTTATAATATAATTTTTAAATTAATTTCAAAAATTAATGAGAGAAAATATTTGAGAAGTTCAAATAAATTTCATATGAATTGGATTCATAATAATTAAATCCCTAAGATTAAATATGTGATATTTAATTGGGTAATTAATTAATTATTGAATTAATTAATTATTAAAATTAGATACTGTTCAGATAATAGATTTGAACTTATTCCTAGACCTTTTCCTATTAGGAAAAGGTCTTGGCCTTTACCTATATATAGGACCCCTAGGGTGGGGTGAAAGGCATCTCATTGTCTCTCCTTCTCTTAGAGATCTCTCCCAAAAGACTCCCACAAGTCTCCTGCTTCAAGAAGTCTTAGAGATATACTAGTGTAGCTGATTTGTGGTGTTTGCACAAGAGGGTTGCTGCGTTTTCAATCTTATTGGCAAGAAAAGGCGAACTGATCAAGGCTTTCTACAAAAGTAAGTTTTCTATGAAATCCTTGATCACTAGAATCAATCTAGTTGATCTTTTAGCATGTTTATAGCATATGTACAGCCCATTAAATATAGATTTATTGCTGTAATATTTTGCAAATTATATTGGTATTTCAATTAGAATCTAAGACTCTGAGTAGGTTCGGTAATACTTTCCGCGGCGTGGGGCTTTTATCCCTTCAATTGGTATCAGAGCCAACTCAGTTGTTCTTGGTTTTAAATTGAAATTTGCAATTTGTTCTTGGTGGGATTTATGCATAATGAATGTTATGGTTTGTGTATAAATGGGTTCGATTAATTTGGCCATAAATTTACGCTTTCTTGAATGGTTCAATGTAAGGGCCCCTGCGTTTTTGGGCATATTTTGTAAATCTATTATCCTCTGTAAGTCCGGGTCTAGATTAGGGTGTTTCATGATGAAGATCGTTGAAAATCACGTCCAAAATCGAGGCCAAACACGAAGAACAGTCGCTGGAATTTCCGGATTTTGCTTCCAGACGCAACAGCGTCATGACTCTGTCCTTCAAGCGTCACGACGCTATCGCAATTTCGCAAAAAGGACGAATCGCGCCGAACGGATGAACTTCATATATATATAAAATCAAAAATTAATCATGTTGGCGTGTGCTGTGTTGGTAGCAACTTCGTATGCGTGCTTGGAGGGCAGGAGTTTGAGCCTAGTCTGGTGCAATTTGGGCAAATTATTTTTATTTTTCGCGGTTCTTCAGTTTTTGGCCGGTTCTCGTGAAAGTTGACCGGTTCTTGACTAGTTCGAGGAGATTTTACCCAGTTCATGCATTGTTTGCACGGTTCAAGCATGTTTTGGCATTTTGGGTTCCGGTTCGAAGTAGTTCGGGTCGGTTCGTGCGGTCTAGTTCGGTTATGAAGCTGCAGAAGGATGTTTTTAGGATAAAATAGCTTAAATTATTGTAATTTATGTGCTTTATTTTATCCTAGGGGCCAATTAATCGGTTTATGCGCTATTTAAATGTTTTATGGATGTCATTTAGATTTAAAATTCCACCTTAGGTTATAAAGCATGCTCATGCATTTTATATATATTATAATTAGTTATAATGTATGGATTGAAATGCATGGTTTATATTCATGAGTTTTTAATATATAGTTGAGTTATATTAATATCATGAAAAAGGATAAGCATGATGCATACAATTACCTAGCTAAATATAAATAGTTATATTTAATAAAATTGTTTGCAGCATGCTACTTTGATTAACCATTTTTGGCAAAAATTTTATTGTTAATTTATTAAAAATGGAAATCAAAGTTGCATTGAGCATGAAACATCCATAGTTTAATATAATTGTTATATTAATTTCATGCAATGCAAGGCAATATATATAGTTTTATTATATTAACTTGAATATGATTGTTAATTATTTTAAAACGATAGTGTGCATGATTATAGGGCTAATCATTAAAATTTTGAATAGTTTAAAATTGATGATTAGAAACCGTCAACCTATAATAAAGATCGCATGCAAACATAGGATCATAGGTAAATGAATTAATTTTAAAATGATTAAAATTAATTAGACCTAAGATCTCGTTAATCCTAATAGGATTGGAATTAAGTCTTGCTTAGTTTTTTTTTTTAAATAGTTTTAACCTACTAAGTAGGACAAACATTACTATGATTATAAGGGAACTCTATCGGTAAAGTTCTGTCTAAGGTTGGGGGTACTTAAGTTGACGGTTTACAGAACACCTCCTACCTGGGAACTGACCCGAAATACCGGAGTTGAATTAATCATGGTTAAATGTTAGCATGCAATGTCACTAGGTTTATTAAAAGAGTTTAATACACCTAGATCTTTAGAGTAAAGACTTTACATTACTATGGTTAAAAGGGAACTCTCCCAGTTACGTTATGTCTAAGGCTGGAGGTATTTAAGCTGACGATTTACGGAACACCTGCTACCTGGGAACAAACCCGGAACCTGAGTTGAAATAACCATAGTCATGTTATCATTCGGTGTTGCTAGGTTTGTTAAAAGAGTTTAATTCACCTAGAACATTACAATTCTCATTATAATAGTTATAATAGGAGTAGACTTAGATAAATTGAATTAGCCGGATTTATCTAGGTTAATAAACCCTAAAATATACGGTAGGTCACTTTAGTGTGAGGTAAAATCAAAACTTGATTTAAATCGAGTTTTTACTCCTACGTCCCTATATTCGCAACGTGAGATCCATGCTCGGATTCGTGTCGTTTTAGCGCGACCTCCCTTCGAAAAGTGTTTGCATGAGTCAATAACAAGGTGAATGGGGAATGTGCCCATAGTAAGTGGGAGCGGGACACGTGTCAACGTATCCCTCGGTCTCCACCCATAGGTCACACCGTGAGAGTCTTATGATCCGCCTGCGTGTTGTCCTGGAGCAACCATCCCTTCGGAGGGCCTGATCATAAGATTCGTAACACCGTGAACTCCTGAAAAGGATAGGGTCACTTAGGCTAATTACCAACAGTTGTCTTTCCCTTCGGTAGCCTGTTGGTGCGTGCCTCTGGGATCTGAAAGTGGGAGGGTTACACTTACGAGGATGAGTTAAGTGTGTTAACAAATCCTTGACCAAATAACGGTGGCTAATGCCTATAGGAATATGAGTTATTCCGGAATTAGAATTAGCTGAGAAGTGTCTCATTTCAAAGGAGGAGTAGCTGATCACCCTTCGGTGGCTGTTGCTCTAAACCTCTGAAACATCGTTGCAAAACTAAATCAATAGTCTTAGGGTTCTATGATTGCTTGTTTTTGCTAAACTGATTGGATTGTATGCAATTTGTTGTATTGCTCTTGTAATGGGTTAGTGCGATAAATAATCAAGTGATTTGTTATTTCAGCGATTCAATGTTTTCATATGTGAATAGTCTTATGCCCATTTTATAAATAACGGTGATTACACAACAAATTTAAACGATTAATTTGTGGAGAATAATTTAAGATTAGTCTTGACAGAGAAATGTTCTCATGCCCCAAATGTTTAATTCATTAAGAAGTGTTATTAATGAATGTGACATTGAGTCTTACTCAGCCAAAGAAGACTTGTCCAAAGACAGTAAATTCGATTTACTAGTCTTGGAAGCGTAATTTATGAAGAATGATGATTCTACCCGAATACTTGATTCATAGTCACAAATCACGTTTGTTCTTCTTATTAATAGGAATGAATTCCTTGCAATAGCTTCATGCTATTGAGATAACTCTCAAAAATTTGAATTAGAGAGGTTGTCTTGGCTGTAGCAATGGGGAACGTTAAGTTATTTTTCCCAGTGGGAGCAAATACATATTATTAGATAATGTGTATATAATTCCTAAGATCAAAAGAAATTTGATTTCTGTATCTTATTGGCTGGAACAATGTTACTCTTTACATTTCCCTGCTAACGCAGTTAATTTCAAGAAAAGGAGTTAACTTTTGTTCAGCTGAACTGAAAAATAACATAATGTTTTTAAGACTAATCAAGAGTAAGGCAATCATAAACACTGCGTTGCCTGAGGCTGCTACTACTCAAAGAAACGAAAGGCAAAAGATTTCTCCTAAAGGAAATACCTTTCTTTGGTTCTTAAGGTGTTAGGCTAGTTTTGATCTCAATATGATTGGGAGCTTAGTCTAGAGTATACTTCTAAGTTAGATAGAAGAACACTCTCTAATACCAATTAAGTCATGCCTTATGGGCAATATGACTGATAGATCTTTTACTGGAAAAGAGCTAGAAGAGCCAAAGAGCCCTTAGAGCTTGTACATTTGGATATTTGTGGTCTAATATGTTAAAGCAGTGAGAGGGCATGAATAATTCATCTATATTATAGATAATTATTCAAGGTATGTGTATCTCAACCTAATGCAACTTAAGTCTAAAGCTCTTGAGAAATTCAAAGTGGTTTGAGACTGAAGTTGGAAACTTGTTAGGTGAGATGATAAAAACACTTCGATCTGATCGAGGTGTAGAGTAGATGAGACTTGAGATTCTAAGACTATTTGATAGACCATGGAATTACATCTCAACTACCCCTAAAGCACCTTAAGGAAACGGTGCATGAGATAGGAGAAATATAACCCTATTGGATATGGTTCGATTGATTATGAGCTATGCTCATTTGCCTGACTCGTTTTGGGGTCATGGAGTGTTGACTGCAGTACATATTTTGAACAACGTTCCATCAAAAGTGTTTCTGAAACATCTTTTGAATTGTGGATAAGGCGTAAAAGTAGTTTACGTTATGTTTGGGGAGTCCAACACACGTGCTTGTGGCTAACCCAAAAAGAAATTGGAACACTGTTCAACAGTATACCTATTCGTAGGCTACCCCATGAAAACAAAAGATGTGGATACTTCTTCAATCCCCAAGAGAATAAAGAATTTGTACCGACAAATGCTACATTCTCAGAAGAATACCGCATAAGAAATAATAAGCCACAAAGTAAGGTCGTTTTAAGTAAATTAACTGATGAAGCTACAAAAATATCAACAAGAGTTGTTGATCAATCAACAAGGGTTGTTGATGATGTTGGACCTTTAACAAGAGTTGTTGATAAGGCCAATACAACTGGTTAGTTACATCTATCTCAAGAGTTTAGAGTGCCTCAATAAAGTGGGAGGATTGTTCTACAATCTGACCGTTCCATGGGCTTAATTGAAGTCCAGATCGTCATACTTGATGATGGCTTTGAGGATTCATTGTCTCAGAGCAAGGCAATGATTGATGTTAACAAGAACCAATTGGATTAAAGCAATGGACCTTTAAACAAGAGTTGTTGATAGGGTCAACACAACTGGTTAGTTATATCTATCTCAAAAGTTGAGAGTGCCTCAATATAATGGGAGGATTGTTCTACAATCTGACCGTTACATGGGCTTAATTGACGCCCAAATCGTCATACCTGATGACGATTTAGAAGATTCATTGTCTTAGAGCAAGGCAATGAATGATGTTAACAAGAACCAATTGGATTAAAGTGATGGACCCGGAATTGAAATATGTGATTTCAATTCCATCTAGAATCTTGTAGATCTATCTAATGGGTAACACCTATGGATTACAAATGAATCTATAAGAAGAAACGAGACATAATCTTATGGTTAGACTTATGGCAAAAGGGTTATACCCAGAGACAGGGGACTGTAAGAAATTCTTATCTCCTGTCGTCATGTTGAAGTCTGTTAGAACTCTTGTCCATTTAGAATGGATGTCAAGACTACCATTTTGAATGGTAATCTTTAGAAGAGTATCTACATGTCTCAAGCATGATGGTTCATTTAGCAAGATCAGAAGCAAAAGAGGTTTGCAATCTTAAGTGATCCATTCATGGATTGACCTAAGCAATTCGACCTTGGAATATAAGATTTGATACTGTGATCAAATTTTTTGGCTTTCATCAAGAACGTTGATGAATCTTGTCTTTACAAGAAGATCGTCAATAGTTCAGTAGCTTTATTAGTGTTGTATGTGATTGATATCCTAGTCATTGGGAATGATGTAGGTTATCTTACTGACTAGTAAAATAACCCAGCAACTCATTTCCAAATGAAAATTTGGGAGAAGCTAAGTTTGTTCTTCGGATCCAATTCGTTAGGAACCGTAAGAACAAAAGGTTAGCCTTGTCTCAAGTGTCTTATATCTACGAGATGTTAGTTAGACATAAGATGTAGAATTCCAAGAAGGGTTCACTACCTTTCAGTCGTGGAATTCATTTTGTCCAAGAAACTGGTTCCTGAGACACCTCAAGAAGTTGAGGACATGAGACGAATGCCCTATGCAATAGGGATTATCAGTAAGTATCAATCTAATCCAAGATTTGATCACTGGAAAACCGTTAAGAATAACCTTAAGTATCTGAGGAGAAAGAGGAACTATATGCTCGTGTATGGGACTAAGGATTTGATCCTTACATGATACACTAACATGGATTTTAAGACTGATAAGGATATCTGTCTGACGTAAAATTTAGGAGAGGCCCAATATGTTCTTGGAATCCAAATAATCCGGGATCGGAAGAATAAAACGCTAGCCCTGTCTCAAGCAACGCATATCGACAAAAATGTTGTCCCGATATTCGATGCATAACTCCAAGAAGGGCTTGTTGCCTTTCAGGCATGGGGTTCACTTGTCTAAGGAACAGTGTCCTAAGACACCTCAAGAAGTTGAGGATATGAGACGGATTCCCTACGCCTCAGCAGTGGGCAGCTTAATGTATGCGATGCTCTACACGAGGCCTGACATCTGTTATGCTGTAGGGATAGTCAGCAGATATCAATCAGTATCCATGGTCAAACTTTACAAAGGAGCTATAGTGTAGCATAATTACAGTCTTGACCATATAAGCCGAAAATATAGATGCTTGTGAAACAGCAATTGAGACTGTAAGGCTTAGAAAGTTCTTGATTGATTTGGAATGTGTTCCAAATGTGAACTTG
The DNA here is from genome assembly GCA_017139565.1 of Luffa aegyptiaca. Taxonomy (NCBI): domain Eukaryota; kingdom Viridiplantae; phylum Streptophyta; class Magnoliopsida; order Cucurbitales; family Cucurbitaceae; genus Luffa; species Luffa aegyptiaca. Next base: position 41,824,284 of record CM029407.1, read on the forward strand.
CCCATCACACTTTATAGTGATACAGTGGTGCTGTGGCAAATTCATAAGAACTTTGCAGCCTAAGACAAGCAAGCACATTGAATTAAATTGAAATATTCACGAAGGCTCTCTCGGCTAAAGGGTATGAGGGTCATCTAGACGGTCTAGGTCTACGAGTTATGTACAAAGATGAAATCTAGGGCAAGTGGGAGAAATGTAATGGGTATAGTGATACCATTATGTAATGGGTATAGTGATGCCCTTGTTTATTGTATTTGTACATTGTATATGTTTTATATATGTATTTATACACCCACTGTTGAATAGATTGTTGTACATCCCACTAAACTAGAGTTTTTAGTTCAAGTGGGAGTTTGTTGGGTTTTATGCCCTAAAACTCGTAGATAGTGAATGTAAACAAATTTTGTACTTGTATTTAATAAAGTGTTATTTAGTTTTTGCAATAAAATGTTATTGTTAAATATTGCACTATTTGACCCAAATCACATAAACTAAGATCCAAGGTTGTTTGTATGTAACTTGAACTAGTATGTGGGGATATACGGGGATCGATGTCAAGTAACAACCTAAAAGGTCTATAGTACAAGGATAAGGCTGGGTACCTTATCCTGGTGACACTATGGATACGGCCCACTTTGTATTACGATACAAACACAATGATCCAACGCGTTCATGTGTTTGACATGCGAGTGGGGGTATCCTATGCAATGAGTTTGCATAAGACCGGACCGCGAAATAGTTAACCACTAACTGTAACACCGTTAGTTGGCTTGGTTTCTATTTCACTAGGATGACCTAGACAACTCGGTCTCAATCCTGAGTGGATTATGGACTCCTTTTCACGAGGGGTTGTCCTTTGATTTGTATGGGTGAGAGTGGCCAGCACGCCGACTCAATAAGCCTACCATTTTGGGGACAATACCGAGTGGGGAGCTGGGAACATAATCACACAAGATTAAATTCACTCCATCCCGACTGTAGGGTAAGTAGAAGTGTGTTCCCTTAAGTGGTGTCTCCGGGACTTGAACAATGGGCCCAACCCTCTCTATGACACGAGAGGGACTTCTGTTTGTTGGTTGGACCTCAAACAGGTTGTTCATTAGACGAGCAGTGGGGACTTAAGGACAAAGATGTAAACCAGGGGTAAAACGGTAATTTGACCCAGCTGAGATACGAACACACGTGAAGGACTGACTTGTAGTATTGGTCTATATCCGTGGACACAGAAATATTCTGCAGTGAAAAGAGTGCAGCTGTGGGTCTTTAGTGGAGTGACCCACAGTTAACGAATGGAGACTAACTTGGTTAATGAGTTTAAGCCGATTAGCCTCGTATCGTTGGAGCTTCTGATATGTAGGTCCATTAGGTCCCACTGGTAGCTCGTAAAAAGTCTTAAAGTAAATAAATATAAATTGTAAATTGAAAGTGTTCAATTTATTTGGAGAATCATATAATGTATATTGATGCATTATAATATAAAGTTTATGAAACTTTATAATATAATTTTTTAATTAATTTCAAAAATTAATGAGAGAAAATATTTGAGAAGTTCAAATAAATTTAATATGAATTGGATTCATATTAATAAAATCCCTAAGATTAAATATGTGATATTTAATTGGGTAATTAATTAATTATGGAATTAAGTAATTATTAAAATTAGATATTTTTCAGATAATAGATTTGAACTTATTCCTAGACCTTTTCCTATTATGAAAAGGTCTTGGCCTTTACCTATATATAGGACCTCTGGGGTGGGGTGAAAGGCATCCCATTGTCTCTCCTTCTCTCAGAGATCTCTCCCAAAAGACTCCCACAAGTCTCCTACTTCAAGAAGTCTTAGAGATATACCAGTGTAACCGATTGGTGGTGTTTGCACAAGAGGGTTGCTGCGTTTTCAATCTTATTGGCAAGAAAATGCGAATTGATCAAGGCTTTCTACAAAAGTAAGTTTTCTATGAAATCCTTGATCACTAGGATCAATCTAGTTGATCTTTTAGCATGTTTATAGCCTATGTACAACCCATTAAATATAGATTTATTGTTGTAATATTTTGCAAATTGTATTGGTATTTCAATTAGAATGTAAGACTCTGAGTAGGTTCGGTAATACTTTCCGCTGCGTGGGGCTTTTATCCCTTCAGGTTTGCCTTCTTGCATTATCCTCGAGCATTTCTATAGTGGGCTTGATCAAGGTTCGAAAGCTTTCATCAGTTTTAGATACCATATCAACAAATAACCGACATTGGGGAGAGAATGAAACTACCATTTTTAAGATTCAAGTGAAAACTGTGGACAGGGAAACAAATTCTACTATGCAAGCTCGAATCAATGTTGTCCATAACATGATGAAGAACTTGATCACAAGAAATCGAACAAATATTGCTCTCGCAAGTGCTATGTCTTCCTCATGTTGTGATATTTCTAATGAGGAACATATTACAGATAATTGTCCATTAAACATCGCCTGTATTTTCTATGTAGGACAACATGTAAACCAGAATCGTTGGAATCCATTCGCAGTTACCTACAACCGAAGTTGGAGACAACGACCAAATTTCATCTTGGAGGGCAAGCCAGTTACAGCAATACCGGTGGAAAAGTTTCAACGAGATTAAATCCTGAACCTACACAGCAATAGCAGCAGAAAAACTTTGAGCCAACACACGTTCAGAATACTAATCAGGTGATTTTGAGGAGTATTTTGTAGTTAATGAGATTGATGAACTCTCTTTTTCTACTTTGCAAGAACTATTGAAAGGTGAAACTTTGGAATGTTTGGTTGAAGACGAGGAGTACGAGAAGGTGTGTGGACAAAAGATTTAAGAATAGGATGGACAATTGCAGATATACAAGGAATGAGTCCTTCATTCTATACTCACATAATCAATTTGGAGGTAGGTGCCAAAATTTCTACCGATAGTCAGAGAAGACTAAATCATATCACGAAAAAACTCGTCAAAAAGGAAAATCCTCAGTGGTTGGACGCAATGTAATATATCCTTTATCAGATGGTAGTTGGGTTAAACCGATATTGTGCGTCCCTAAGAAGGGTGGAGTGACTGTAGTTGAAAATGAAAAGAAAGAGTTTATTCAAATAAGAACAATGACAGGTTAGCGAGTTTGTATTGATTATCTCCGACTTAACAAGGTGACAAGGAAAGATCATTTCCCGTTGCCGTTCATTTATCAGATGCTAGATAGACTGACGGGAAAGGATTACTATTGTTTCCTTGACGGATATTGGGGATACAATCAAATTACAATAAACACAGAAGATCAGGAGAAGGCAACATTTACATGTCCATACTTAACGTTTGCTTTCTGTGGGATGTCATTTGAACTATGCAGCGCTCTAGCTACCTTTCAAAGGTGCATGATGGCAATCTTTTCGGACGTGGTAGAACCAACATTGGAAGTTTTCATGGATGATTTATCTGTCTTTGGAGAGACTTTTGAAAGTTGTTTAAAGAATTTTTACCAGATGTTCAAGTGATGTGAAGAGACAAACCTTGTGTTGAACTAGGTATAGTGCCATTTTATCGTACGAAAGGGTATAGTCATTGGATATTAGATCTCCAAAAATGGGATTGAAGTGGACAAGGCGAAGATAAAGCTTATATCCAAGCTTCCTCATTGTAAGAAAGTGTGAGGGTTAGACGTTTCTTAGGTCGAGTAGGTTTCTATGGAAGATTTATCAAATATTTTTCCAAAGTATCAAAACTTTTGTGCATGTTACTTGAAGTTGATAGACATTCAAATTTGACGAAGAATGTGAACAATCTTTCAAGATTTTGAAGGATGCACTTAGTTCAACACCAGTCATGATTAAGCTATATTGGACTCGACCATTTGAACTAATGTGTAATCCCAATGATTTTGCTGTAGGAGAAGTTTTAGGATGAAAGAAAGACAAGATTGTTCAACCAAATTACCACATGCAAGCAAAATTTTCAATCAAGCATAGTTGAACTACACTCTGACTTAGAAGGAATTAGTAGTATTAGTTTATGATTTTGACAAGGTTTAGATCTTACCTAGTTGGAGCTAATATTTTGGTTGCATTGACGATTCAGCTCTCTAACACTTATTAGCTAAAAAGGATGCCAAACACCGTCTCATCCTTTGGTTTTGCTAATACAAGAATTTGATGTCGAGGTCCAGGATAGGAAAGGGACAGTGAACCAAGTTTTAGATCATTTGTCAAGGCTTGGGGAAGAGGCATAAGTGGAAGGGAGGTTGGAGATTCAAGAAGCATATTCAGATGAATAGTATTGGTCCTAAAACATGCTGGTTTTTAATAAAAATACTCTAGATCTAATCTAAATATTGGTCCTAAATATCAAAGGATGTTAGGTACTTACTACCATTGAAGTCTTGATCAAATTCGCCAATTTTTGATCACTTGCTCAAAATTCCAGCAGCCCCTTTTTCACATTTTCTTTGAAAGATCTCCACGAAACACCACCACAGGATGACACCGGTATTCTCTGATCGCACAAAACACCACAATAGGGAGAGAGAGACTTTTCAGGAACTAAACGCACGATCAGACAACTGATCTAGTCAGTTACCTGATATTTTAATTTTAAATAAAATTAAAATCAATTTTAATTTAATTAATTAAATTAATATAATCTAATTTAAATCATATTTAATTAGATTATTCATTTAATGATTATTAAATGAGCTTCCCTATTTTACCCTATAGTTTTAATATCACTTAATTAAATAAAATTTAATTAAACTAAATTAAAACTTATAATTAATTAATTCAAAAAATCAATTAATCATAAAATTGAATATCCCATATTCTATTATTGTTCTCACATATACTATAGTATTAATGTGCATGCAATGCGCATTAATTTTAACCTATAGTTTAAATATGAATCCAATTCATATTAAATTTTCTTTAGTAAATTTACCTCAACACCTTATATGAGTTACCAGTGGGACCTAATGGACCTACATATCAAAAGTTCCAACGATATGAGATTAATTGGCTAAACTCATTAACCAAGTTATTCAATATTCGTTAACTGTGGTTCACTCCACTATAGAACCACAACTGCACTTTTCTCACTGCAAATATATTTTTGTGTCCACGGATATTGACTTATAACAACAAGTCAGTCCTTAACGTGTGTTCGTAACCCCAGCTAGGTCAAATTACCATTTTACCCCTGGGTTACCTCTGCATCCCCAAGTCCCAATGCTCCTCTAATGAACAACCTGTTTGAGGTCCAACCAACAAACATAAGTCCCTCCCGTGCCATAGAGAGGGTAGGGCCCTTTGATCAAGACCCGGAGACACCACTTAAGAGAACACACCTCTACTTACCCTAAAGTCGGGAAGGAGTGAATTCCATCTTGTGTGATTATGTTCCCAGCTCCCACTCGGTCTTGTCCCTAAAATGGTAGGCTTATTGAGTCGGTGTGCAGGAGTCTATAATCCACATAAGATTGAGACTAAGTTGCCTAGGTCATCCTAGTGAAATAGAAACATATCTAGTCAACGGTCTTACAGCTAGTGGTTAACTATTTCACGATCCGGTCTTATTCAAACTCATTGCACATGATACCCCCACTCGCATGTCCCCTACATGAACGCGTTGGATCATTGCGTTTGTTTCAAAATACAAAGTGGGTCGTCTCCATAGTGTCACCAGGATAAGGTACCCAGCCTTATCCCTATACTATAGACCCCTTAGGCTGTAAATTGCTAGTTCAAGTCTCATACAATACAAGATAAGTGAATAATACATCATTTTATTAATGTTTTGTCAAATGTTACATTTACTATCGACAAGTTTCAGGGCATAAAACCCAACAATAGCTACATCATCAAATGATACGAAAGTGGTGAAAATGTTTTTTTATTAAGAATATCTTTACGAGATTTGAGACCCCTAGATTTGTTATAAGTGACGAACGTATGTCATGGGTGTACCGCAAGCGTACGGTTGCCACAATTAATATAGTGATCTTGAGTATAGAGTATCGTATCCACAGTGATTGGATTTATTCAATTAATTACTTCGAATAATCTTTTTTTGCTTTGTTTAAAGAACAAAATCTAATGGTTAAAAGAATGACAAAAAGCTAATCTAGAAAGCAAAAGACAAATGGAGACACAATTTGGAGGGATAATTTTAGAGTGTTGATTTCATTAATTGAACCTTTAATTACTTAATCAATTAGGCAATTAGGATTAATTAGTCATCAAATTCATAATTCTAGAAGCTTGATGATAGCATGCATAAATGCTATCATGTCATTAGTAGATTTAAGAGTGTTTGTTTGGTTTTATTGTGGACTTAATGTCTAATTATGTAATTTCAACAATTATGCCCCGGAGGAGCTTTATCATAAATTTTGGAGGAAAAGACACAGTTTTGGCCCAAATAATGAAGAAGTGGGTCAAAGAAGGAAGATTCAAGAACTTAAAGTGAATTTCGTAGGGCAAAAATTTGGAAAGGAAGGCCCAAAACCAGCTAACAAGTCGAGAGACTGAAGTTCAAAAAAAGGAGTGAGGTCGAGGCGCCGAGGCTACTTGGGCAACACGAAGGTAACGTCACGACGTCGAGACGCGGTGACATCAGCGTCTCGACTGCAGGCCGGATGGAGTATTATATAAACAAGCGTTTGACCTCAGTTTTCAATCATCAAGTAGCAAATGAGAGTGTTTTCCAAAGGCTCTTAGAGCCTCCTAGAGGGAGGGATTGAGAGAAATGTTTTGGAGAGTTTTCTGAACATTTTTGGGGTGATTCGGGCTTGTGACGGGGCTCCAATCGAGGCTCTCCTATGGCGGATTAAGGCGTAAGCAAGGATTCAACGTTGGGATAAGTTCTATACCGTTTTTCCTTGTTCATATTACTGTTTTAAACATAAAAACCCTTCAAATCACACAATTAAAGCACAAAACTAGCTAAAATTAATTGGAAATATATAGCATTTCTGTTGGGTATCAGTATGCACTTTTTCAAATAATATGATAGCTAATATGTTTTCCAAATATAATATCAAGAATAGGGTAGCCACTACTTACTATCCCCAAACGAATGGGCAAGCAGAGCTCTCTAACGTGGGAGATTAAGGCTATATTGGAGAAAACGGTAGATCCTTCATGAGAGGATTGGTCACTTTGTCTTGACGAAGCGTTATGGGCACACGGGAGAGCGTACAAAGCACCTTTGGGTGTGTCTCCCTACCTAATCTTATCCTCGTACTAAAGACCTTTTAGGTTGTTACTTGAATATCGATCCCCATATGTCCCCACATACTAGTTCAAGTTACATACAAACAACCTTGGATCTTACTTTATTTGATTTGGGTTATATTTTACAATACTTAACAATAACATTTTATTGTAGAAACTCAATAACACTTTATCAAAACAAGTATACAGTTTGGTTACATTCACTACCTACACGTTTTCGGGGATAAAACCCAACATTTTTGGTCATTTTGCCTCAAGGACATGATTCACATGCAGATAAAGAGTCATCTTCTAACACACTTAGAAGTTCACTTTTCACCAAATTTCCAATCCTATTGAGAATAATGTGACGTAATCTAATATGCCAAACATAGGTATTTTTTTTAGAAGAAACTTTTTGCCTTTTAGTTTGATATCAACAAAAAATATTTCATTGACCGAAAACCAAATGAGATTACAATGTGTCTACCAACCAAGAAAATGAAATCAAGTACTTTTATTTATTCTTGTTTTAACTATATACACATTGTCTAACTACATTATGCTCCCCACTGCCACATCCAAGACGACCTCTCCCATTCAACATCGAGAGTCACCTCATCGACTTATAGGTGCCATCAAGAACTAATTCCCTAAAAAGAGGAACAATTGTGGTTAGTGGCTCCTGAATCGAGTATCCCTTCAGCCTCGTCGATACCCACTAAACATATTTCAAGGACCAGTAAATCATATTTACCTTCTTTGGCTTTCTTTTTCAGGACCAAGTATTTTGGACAACTTTTCTTCCGGTACCCATCTACGTTGCAGTGGACACATTTTCCTTTGTTTGCAGCTTTGGTCTTCCTCCGCTTTGCGGGAGCAGCAGTGGCGTCATGTTTATTGCCCTCCTCGCCTTTCTACTTCTTTAAACATTTTGTGCCATAAGAACATGGAACAGACTTAGTCTCAGAGGTTGAACCCATGTTTAAATTCTTATCTTCTTCTTCGTAAGATAATAGTAACTTCGTACCTCATTTTGAAGGGTGGTAAGGTTGTAATAAGACCTATTAAAAATAACATTTCTACGAAATTGACGGAAAGTCTTCGAAAGAGATTCCAAAATAATGCTGACATGGCTTCTTTTGTCCACGCAAATTCGTTAATTTCGGCCACGTTAAAGTGGACAATCATGTTGAGAACGTGTTCACAAACAAATGTTCCCTCTTTCAACCTTGATTCTATGGTTTTGACTTATTGATTGTGAGTTTAATTTCTAATTTATTTGTAACTAACGTTTGTAGAGTAGCGTAACTTTTTATCTAATTTAGTAGCATCAAATTTGACCAAGTAGCTATCAGGCACATTATCCCATGTAACTAAACTTCACGATAGGATCAAGAATTAAACCTTTTCTCGCATATGTTCACAGCTTTCCTAGTTTATTTAATTATGCCTATTTATTAATGATCTTAGATCTTGATGTTGTCTGTTGATTATGTAATTATGCCTATTAATTAATCTCCCCATTAGGATCTAGACTCGAAGAATTCGTCGGATTAAAAACATTAGGGGTCATTACACTCGATGACTTTACTTGTTGAGTAGTTTGATGACTGGTGATTAAATCTATTGCAATTGGCCAAATTGAAATTTGGAACTCCCAATTACGTGATCTTGAGGTAAGATTACATAATTCACCCCTTGTAATTTCTCGTTCTTTAATTTTAAACATTTTAATTTTCTCGAAGCTAATCTCCTTAAAGCCTGACCCCCCTCCCCCCCAAATAGGTTACTGATAGAAAAAATCATTCATATGAATGATCTTGTGAATCGTGATAATTATCTTCATCTTTATGTTTAGTACATTTATGATAACCAATTAGTTCTATTTCATTTGTTGATATGCCATTTTAAAAAATCATTCCAATTAAACGAGAGAAATGAACTATGAAAAAACATTTTCTTCATCCTATTGTGTAGGAAAAAACTCCGTCAACACAAAACAAACAAATATCACTCCGTCCAAAGATAGAGGAATGATAAACTAATTTTAGCACTCGATGATCTAAATTTAACAAATGATAGTCTATAAAGTGGCCTTCCCATATCGTCATACAAATCATCCGCTTGTGATCCAAGAAAGAAGAAAATAAAAAAGAAAAATATAAGACAAGACAAAAGGAGATTAACCACGAAAATGGCCAAGAAAATGATGGCAACATTGCTATTGTGTATTATGGTGATGGCCACACTACAATTATCTGTGGCCAACAATGTGGCTGACAAGGAGGCTAGAGTGAAGACCTTTTTCAACTCCCTTGATTGCCTTAAAACGTGCACTGACCAATGTACAGCCAAAGGCACTAAGTCCCTTGAGGAATGTATGCCTACGTGCACACATTGTGGCAAAGAAATGAAGGGTATGCCTCTTGCTTTCATCATAAAAAACACACTTCATAGTCGTATACATGTTAAGATGTTTCTGTTTTTAACACACTTTTCTTCCACCTACAAATTCAATAAATTTAAAAGTTTATGTCCTATGTTGTTCTTTTGTTTTTGTTTTTGTTTTTTTTTTTTTTTTTTTTTTGAAAGAAAACTATGAATGATGGTAGAGTTATTCAATAGGCGATTTTGTGTATGGTGAAGTTTAATTTCATTATGCACTTGACTCTTATTATTGGTTTGGTGAGAGTTTGAAAATTTTCAAATTGTCGTCTTTACTTAAAATTTGATGAAATTGATAATCTTCCTTGAAAGTCTATACACTGATCTAGAGTAAAAATTTTCTATCCCTTTTTACTTCGTCTTTTTTTATTTATTTATTATTGGATCAATGTTAATATTTGTCGTGTTTACTTTGTAGAGAAATACAATGTTGATATATTCGAGAATTAAATGGTTGAGAAGCTCTCAAGAGTGATCGCATTGAATCAAGGAGATTATGATAGATTTATTTGAATAAGGAAATTTGGAACTTCCTTCATCCTCTTTTTGTTTTTTCCATGTAATTTATTCTATTAATTAAAGATTTTTTCTACCAGTAACCTAATGGGGGGGGGGGGGGTTCAGGCATCGAGAAGATTGGCTTCGAAAAAATTAAAATGTTTAAAATTAAAGAACAAGAAATTACAAGGGGTGAATTCTCTAATCCTACCTTGAGATCACGTAATTGGGAGTTCCAAATTTAAATTTGGCCAATTGCAGTCGATTTAATCACCAGTCATCAAACTACTTAACAAGTAAAGTCAACGAGTGTAATGAACCATAATGTTTTTAATCGGACCAATTCATCGAGTGTAGAGCCTAATGGGGAGATTATTTAATAGGCATAACTAAATAATCAACTGACAACATAAAGATCTAAAATCATTACATATAATAAATATAAACTAGGAAAGCTCTGAACTTATGCAAGAAAAGGATCAATTCTTGTTTATTAGCCTTGCTCGAGGACTAGCAAGATTTAGGTTGTGGGTAATTTGATAGCACCAAATTGGTGCTAATTATTTATGTAAATTTTAATTATCCTAATGCTATTATTTTTTATAATTGACTAATTTTGAGTCTTATTGATGTATAGGTCAATTTGGTGTTCTCGAGATAAAGAAGTGCATTTTGGTAATTAAAAGTCGACCAAAAAGTCAACCAAGAGTGTCGAGATCCCCAAAAATGCCACAAACGCGCCATTTTCCTGCCTCACTGCGTCCCGACGTTAAGAAAGCAATGCGCGGGCCAAAACAGCGTCAACATCGAGACGCTGGCCAGGGCGTCTCGACACTGCCACAGTTTATAAAAAGACACTTTTCGATTTTAGGTCATTCTACATTCCAACTTCCGTCGTTCTCCCCCTCTTTCCCTCTGATTCACTCTGTAGTTTTCATATTCCTTAGGCTTTAGAGTAGATTTTCTTAGTCTTCATGGTGGATCGAGCTTGGGAGCGAGGTTCGTCATTCCAAATGACGGACTAATAAGCTCAACATTCATGTAATTGGGAACTCAGTTGTAAGTCTAGATTGGATTCTCTATGAGATTTAGAGTATTTTAATTATGATTTACTATTTTATGAGTGTTTCAATTCCATTTTATTCATGTTTAGAATTGATAGTATGGATTGACAACCACATATTCCGTCGTTTATATCATATTCGCTAATGGTAGTAAATAGGTGAAGCATGTGGCTTTATTTTAGGCGTTTTATCCCTAATCCTATAGCAATTTGCATGTAAGCGTAGAATTGAACACTTGGTGAATCTTATAATTTAGGCTTTTCCTAGTTATAAAATTGGACATCTCACTATCCTAATCGTAATGCAATTGTAGCTAGTTCATTCGGCTGGGTTGATTAGTAAACAATTAGATTAGCTTCGATGCATTGGTCGATTTAACTAGTAATCTTGTATCCTATTCCTAATCGTTAGGCTTAAAACGTAAATTCCATCATTAGACAATCTATGATTAAGATCCATCCAAAATGTACTGATTGCATGAATCTGAGGTTTGATCAACCACTCCCTTTTATTTTCCGCCATTTGATTTATGCAATTTATTTTATGTCATTTAAATTCTCGCAATTTAATTTCCCCTTGCACTTTGACCCCTCGAATCTCAAATCCCCCCTTCAGTTCGGAAATCACAATAAATCTAAGTTAAGCAAATTATCAACGCACTCCCCGTGTTCGACCTCGACCACTACTACTGCAAAGTAGTTTAGTGTACGGTGATTATAAACTTTATTTTACAACACGGAGCCTCGATAACTTCGGCCCATCAGTTATTTTTCAACCATGAATCCCCATTCATGTGCTCTATATTTAAATCATATTTAATTATATAAAACCTCTCATTGCTCGATTTATCCAAGACCCAACGTGTCGGCAATATCAAATGCGACCAACCATTTCCCTAAATCGAATTTGAACCTATTCTAATTCATTCCATCATATTCTTCCAAAGGTTATTTTCAAGCTAGTAAGGGGACCTAATGGACCTACAGATCATGGGCTCCAACGGTTCGAGGTTTAACCGGCTAAACCCTTTTAACCTAGTTAACTAACATCCGTTCACTATCGGGTCACTCCACTATAGCCTAGTACTTGATCTCCCTTCAATGTAGATATATTTTTGTCCACTCGATATAACCATGATTAGTAAATCCGTTTTACCCCTATAACACTTCTTGATTCCTTAAGTCCACTGTTCCTCTAATGATCAATTTGTTTATGGTCCAACTACTAAACAGAGTCCCTCTCGAGCCAATGAGAGGGAGAAACTCCTTGTTCAAGCCTCAAAAAGAGTTTAGATTAAACGCCACGATTTTTTTTTATTTTTTTTGTATTTATATTATTATTATTTTTTAACGAAAGTAAAGAAAAGGAGAAGATCCACAGTGATTTATTTATGGCACAACACATTTCCTTACGATGAGGTTGCCAGAAGAACATTTTTCACGTCGCCACTACTGTCCCCACGAAGATAACTATTAAAAATATCTAAAGGATATAAAGCTTTTACAAGACTAATTAAAAGCACTATTGGAACCAAACTCACACTAGAAAGCCTTAATGGATGGAACTTTGACTTTTCTTTATGACCATATTTAAGCAATTGAGCACCCTTCTTTAATGCAATTAATGCCTGCAAGATGAAATGAACTTTGTAAGTACCGCAAAGAGGAAAATGAAATTTTAATTTCAAATCAACTTATGCTCTCGTCTTTGTGTATGTGAGTGTGTATCATTATCAACGAAGTGAATTTGAATAGTTGAAGCTTTCAACACCAGAAGATCGCAACCACCAGCAAACATTCAAATAGTTCCAAGAGAAAATAAAAATTACCACTGAGAAGTAACATTCACTATCAGAATAACCTTCCCCTTGTATAGACTAAGAATCACATCACTCACATAATTCCCACGAATATCCTGCAAACAATTCCATTTTCGATCTCAAAATTCAGATACTCTCAAAGTCAATGGCTAACTAAACCAACATTTTTCGAAGTAAAAACGAATTATAATGAAAACAACTTAAACAAAGAAACCTAAGTCAGCGAAATGAACAACAAACAGTAATAAATAAATGAAAAAACAAAGACAACAGTCAGCTCCCTGCGCTCTATGTCAATGATAACTCGCCCAGTTGCGAGGAATTGTCTTCCTAAAATGACAGGCACTGAAGGGTTTTCCTTTACATCCATCACAAAAAAGTCAACAGGCAGACAAATTTTTCCTACTTGGATTAACACATTTTCTACTACTCCATAAGGGCTAACCAAAGACTGGTCAGCTAACTAGAGTTTCACAGTAGTAGGTTTAATTTCTCATATGTTCAACTTTTTACATAAAGATAAAGTAATTATGTTAATACCAGCACCTAAATCGCATAGAGCACAAAAAAAAATGAGTACCGAAGTTGTAAAGAAAATAAAAACTCCCTGGATCAGCCACTTTGTCAGGTACACTCTTTTGAAGTCGGGCACTCCTTCATGAATTTTACATAACTGGGCATCTGCTCCAAAGCCTCTGCAAAAGGTAAGTTGATATTTAAACTCATAAATATATCAAGAAACTTCTTAAATTGAGTTGAACAATTCTTTTTCTTCTTTTTCTTGAGCTCTGGAACTAAAACAGTAGGAGAGAGTATAAGAGGGTTAGAATTAAGCTTTTCAACGTCATTTGAGGATGAACCCTCTTCAGCTTCTTCCTTAGTAACTTCTAGTTCATTAATATTTTGTGCCTCAGCTACGTGAACATCCTCCACATGATGCACGGTGATGGCCTTGTAGTACTCTATTTGGGTTTTCTCTGGCTGAGTTGGAGCTTTACCTTTCTGCATAGTGTTTACATCATTCACCACATGTCCTTAATGGACAAAAGCCTTAGGGAATTGATTTCACCTATTAGATGCATGAATTTATTTAATTATTAAATGTGATGGAAACATGTAACGATTTCATAAACCAAGGATTATTAATTATGAAATGTCTCTCCTGAGCACAATTAATTCTTTGTGCAAAATTAAGAAATTGATCACACTACAACAATTTATACATTTAATGTCGGACATAAAAAAAAACGCGCGGGGCTTTTAATGTCGGACGAAAAAACGCGCGGGCCTTTTAAGGTCGGACGCGCGTTTTTGAAAATTTTGGACTTTTAATGTCGGGCATTGCCCGACATTGTTGTTGCGATTTAATGTCAGTCAAATTTAACCCCATCAGCCGCCAATATATGCTTTCTCTCTCCCTGAAAAAAAAAAAAAAAAAACCCTTATTTCCCTTCTTTGCTCTCTCACCACAACGATGCCTTTCTTCCTCTAACCAATTCGATTTTCTTCTCCTCACCTACACAACTCACTCCTTGAGTCCTCTCTCCCCTACTAAGCCCATTTTCTGCCTCAAGTTCGTACGCTCACTGATGACGCAAGTTCTTCCTCTCACCGGCGGTGTAAGTTCTTCCTCTCACCATCTCACGTTGTCGCCGGTCATGGATTTCTTGTGGGGTCTTCGTCGTTAGTCGTGGTTCATCGCCATGGGTCAGCCTCACCATGGGGCGTCGTCGTGGGTAGTAGATTTGAGCCAGCAAAGGTCGTGGGCAGTAGATCTGAGGTCATGGAGGTCGTGGGTTGTTGCCGTAGGAATAAATTCAAGGCTTATGGTCGGAGTTGTTCGAATCTGATCGGTTCTTCATAGATCTGAGTCGTATCTACTTCAATTTTTCAGTTATGAGTACTTCTATTCATTCAGATGTGAAATTTTCAAATTCGATCTATTTTTTTTTTACTTCGGATGTGAGTTTCTTAAACTTTTTTTGAGGATTCCAATGTTGAGATGTTTGTTTTCTTTTTCTAAGTTAGAAAGCTGAAGATCTGTGACTTTTTTATAGCTATAGTGAACATTTAAAAAGTTCAAAGCAGAGGATATGAAAATCAACAGTGAAGAGTTTGCTATTCAAAGTAAGGTTTTCTACAATCCTCAATTATCATTCTTTTTTTGAAGTTCTATTGTAATAGATTTTGTGTCTTAAAACTTTGTTGATGTTGGAGAAAGGGTTTTTGCATCTTCCTTTTCATGATAAAAGAATAATCCTTTGGGCAGCCCATTTTTTCTTACTCTTTGGAGTACTTTGCTGGGACTGGGAGGACTTGGAAGGTTCTTAAGATGGCAAGAGAGTCTTGATGTGGAGTTCAGCATATTTGAGTACCTTCTAATTGGGTGTTTACAACCAAGCATATTTTTTTTTCATGTATTTAGGATTTCGAAATTTGCCATAAATAATCACATGGATAAAGTTTTAATAATCAGTCGAGAATTCATCACAAGAAGAGATATTAGTTATGCATTTTGATTTCAGAAGCAGGCAAGTGGAAGAAACTAATTGTGAAACCTCTGGAATTTTTATGTGTATTGTTTTGTCTGGACATCAATTTATTTGCAAGTTGGGCTACTTGACAAGACTTCAAATTTCTGTGTCTAACCCCCTTGCCTAATAGCTAATGTTAACTTAAATTATGAGATATGTCTACAATTCACACGCCAAGTGCAAGACAATACTTTTGTAATGCAGGGAAAGAGTGTTGACTGATGTTGGTGATGTCCCTGTCCAAGAGATCAGGGACTGTGGTGTAGATGATGAAAGATTGATGAAAGTTGTGAGTGAGTTTGTCAAGCTGGTAATGGAAGAGGTTAGTTACTCTAGAGCTTGTTTTATTTATTTATAGTTTGAGGTTTGACATGTGGTTTCTCATTGATTAACGATGTTAATCCACTTTACAGCGCAATGACTAATTAACGAGTCAGTCAAGCTGGTAATGAGAAAGATCTTATTTTACTAGTTTGTCCATATGTGATATTGTTAACCTTGTATGTCATAATAAGGATATAAACGAAACTGTTCACGTCCATTTGATAACTTGTCGTTAGAGTTTTTGCTATCTAAATGTCTCCTTTCCAAAGAAAAGTACCATGACTTCAGAAGCCTTTTGTTTCCTTTTATGTTGTTATTTCTTAAACCAAAAAAGAAAAAAATGGTTATTTGTTAAATCATTGGTGCACATACGTGTAGTTTCTTGTCTGTGGTTAGTGTCCTTTTACATATTAGCTGAGTATATTTAGATTATTGCCCCTTCAGGATCCACTTCACCCATTGGTTTTAGGAGGCGACCACTCCATATCTTACCCTGTTGTCAGAGCTGTCTGTGAGAAGTTTGGGGGTCAAGTTGATATTCTTCATCTAGATGTCCATCCTGATAATTATTATGCTTATGAAGGAAACTATTTTTCGCATGCTTCTTCTTTTGCGCGAGTTATGGAGGGTGGTTATGCCAGGCGACTTTTGCAGGCAAGTTTCTTCATTTTAAAGTATTATTTTAAGAATATTTTGTGTTTTTTTTTTTCCTTTGGATCACTACTTTTGGGTATTAGTTCTGATTCTGCGAGCTTATGTCAAAAAAAGAGGGGTTCATCTGGGTGTTTATGGTTTTGTTTCTTTTTATACGATATATTAAGTCCCTATTGGTTGTAGAGGGAGACTCCTTGACTTTTATATATCTTGTGAATTCTTTCCGTTTATATCAATGCAATGTCTCTTATACAAGGTAAAAGAAAACTCATGTAATCTCTCTCTCTTCCAAAAGCAAAATCTTTTGTCACTCATAGATTGAATCAAAATATTGTTGTCATTCATAGATTGATAAGCTAATATTTTACTGAACTTGGGTAATGGTTTTTCAGGTTGGTATAAGATGGATATCACAAGAAGGAAGATAAGCTCATAGCATAGATTGATAAGATCAATATCATAAGCTGATAATTTACTGAACTTGGGTAATGCTTTGAAATTGTTTGTTTGTGTAGGTTTATAACCGGGGGGGGGGGGGGGTGAGTTTGAATTTGCTTGTGTTAGTTTATAAGTTTAGTGGGAGGGGGTTGAGAAATACTTGTGTTGTGTTTTGAAATTGTTTATGTGAGTTTTACCATTTTGAGCGACTTGAATGTGCTTTCTAAAATCGGGTGTGAGATTCAACTTTGTTTGTTTTAAAAAATGAACGAGTTTAAGGGATAAATGAAGTCTATTTGTTGTATTTTTGTTCACTGGAGAGTTTTTATTGATTTCTCTTTGTTGGGTTTGTTGGCAAGTTGGATGTTGAACTATCACTTATTGAGATTCTATTTCTATTGTTTCAAATGTTACAGGGTGTTCAAATGCTAGGCGGCTCCACATCGTGTAGCTGAAACTCCATCTTCTTCCAAAACCATTTTTGTAAAGCTTCCTTTGTCTGTTTATCACTCAGATTTATTTCCTTTCGCTCAAGACATGCTTCAAATATGATTTTGTAATTAAACTTCTGTGTCTCTTGTGGAAAGTGAGTGAATAGTATCTTCTATCAGGATTAATATATGAATTGTTAGAATTTATTGTTGAACCTATTATGTTTTAAGCCCACAACACTTTCACTCCTTGGAATTTAATTTGTCGGTCTCCTTTTCATGTTCATCCATACTTAACATTAAGTTGGTGCTACGTGTTCAAGCTCTTGCTTATTGATAGTGACTAGCTCTTGCTTATTGGAGACTATGGAGTTCAAATCATGTCTTCTATTGAGATTTGTTGTAAGTTTCAGAATTGTATCACTCTTTGTTCTACATTTGTAACTCCTAGGTTATATACTTTTCTTTCACTCTCATTGATCTCAAGAGTTCAAGTTCAATAAAGTTCTCTTTATGCAACTGACTTTCATTGTTGTCCTTTTCTATCTTTGATGGAGAGGGTGCAGTGAAGGGGCAAATAGAAAATATTTCAAAATTTGTTGCCCACGTTTTCCATTCCTGATAACGCACTTCATCTTCATTAAAATCTATTTTTCATTACCTCTAGATTCTAATGTTGTGGATTATTGAATGTAGGGACTTAGTGCTCGTTATATATTAATCCAAACCCTGTAGATCTAAAGCAATGTAAAGGAATGAAATGTATGTTTGCATTAGAAAGTTTCAAAAGTTCTTTTAGGAATTAGATGTTGAAGTTAAAAGTTTTTGTTTTGAAAGCTCCTAATCATTTTCAATGCTATCATATTTGTGGTATCAAACTCTATGAAAGCAGAACATTGGTGGCATCAGTGGCATGACATGTGATCCATATTTTTTAGTTTCTACTTTATGTTTCTTGTTTAGTCTCATGATACTGGAGAAATTGCTTTCTTGTTCTCCCATTTTAGCAATTATTAAATTGCATACGTGCCAAGCTCTTTTCTTGTTTAGAAAGTTGCTTTTCTGGAAGATTGATTAATAATTATAAACTGAACTAAGTAATTTCTTTTGTATCTTATATACAGGATGAGACATGTATATATTCATGTGTGCGCGTGTGTATATATTGGCAAAAAAAAGCGAGGAATATTTGTAAGAAAAAAGAATGAGTATATCTTTTGATTGAAATGCCATGTTTTTCATAACCACTTGGCACTTAGCTTGTTGAGGAATCTTGAGTAGATCACTGATGCTAGTCATGATTTGTGGTAATTTTTCCCTCCCTGGTGTTATTATTTGCGTTATTCCTTTTCTCTTTTCCTCCCCAAAGTGGGATGTCAATAGATATTTATATGATCACTTATCCTAATATTTCTTTGAATTGACCCTACTAAATTTTCTAATTGTTGTCTTGTTCTTTAGACCTCTGGTTTATGTAATTTCTGCACCATTACCAAGTAAAATGTTCTTCTCACAATTTTCTTCTATTTTAGGTCTTGCGTGGGGGATAATAGTTCTCTTGAAAATGACATCCAAAAAGAAATGAAGGTAAAACTTTGACAATGTTTACACTTCACCTTTAGAGGGAATTGAGAAAGGAAAGGTTAGAAAACTCAGTTAAGCAATTTAAGTTTGAACTCTTTGGCATGATTATTTGATAGGAATAATCTTCTTGCGACACATATATATTTAGGTCTTAGAAGTTTGTAGCAATTGCTAGGAGTAGTTAAAGAAAGCTTACGAACTAATTTCCTATTCATTTATGGGGTTTATAATTGGATTCTGCATTGTTGAGTTTGTACTCAATCGATTTTCTATTTTCTTTGATGACAATGAGCATAACTAACTTATTGGCCTTTACATGTTGATGGTTTCTCGAGGTTCAAAATGGGAAAATTGCAATGGGAGGAGGGCTGCAATATTTGGAGCTAAAGTAGCTTATTTTGCTCTCATATTGCCAAGCTATAGCCTTTTATGATGTTTGTGGTGTTGTCAAGACTATTGGAGACGGTTACAAGACCAAGGTAAAAATTTACCTACTTTAATCTCTTCTTGCGAATGTACTTTGCATGTGTGTATGATTCCTTACTTAATGGGTGTTGCTGAAGACAGAGAGGGTCCCCTAGTGAAGTTGTCCCCACCTAAAACAAGACTGCTGAGGGTGAAGCCTTATAAGCCCTTGAATAATTTTATATTTTCGTTTGTTGTCTGATTGTGGCTTTTAAAATACGGGTTATTTGAATAGTTCAAAAACGGAAAAAAGGGTATTATCGTAAATTGTGTTTGACACAATAATTTAGTTTTGAATTAAATTAGAAAATGAGAGATAAAGTATTTAAAAGGGTTTTAAATACTATATACATGAATTGAGATACATGTATAAATGATGCACAAGATTAAGATGATTAATTTGATTAATCATGCATAATCAATTGGGCAAGCCTCAAAGATGATTATATATATTTATTTCATATATAGAATTGATATTAATATCATAGATGCAAATTTAAATATGATTTTAATCACATGGTAAGTGGAAAATGTTGTAATTCCACTCTTGCATGAAGATACAAAGTGAAATTACGCCACAAGCATGCATACTTGCATGTGATGTTGCTTGAACACATAGCTACCACTTTCACCCAAAAGACCACCATGTGTCTTGCATCTTGAGGCTTCTTCGTGCATGGATTCTCTCTATAAGTAGAGGAGGAATCAGATTGAAAATTATACAACAATTACCTTAAGGTTATGCTGTTCAAATTGTGCCTCAAAACACTCTCATTTCACATATCTCCATAGAGCTTGATCCTTCAAGCATTTCCTTCCCATTCCCTATCTCTATAGACTCCCACAAGTCGTTCTTGGCCCAGAGAATAGTAGGGAAGACACTATCGGTTGTCCAAAGTTGATTGGAGAAAGAAAACGGTACAAGGAGGTTCATCCATTTGAGCTACAAGAGGTTGGTTCATCTAAACTTTCTGTTCTGTTTTCTTTAGAACAAGCATGCTTTAGGAGTAAAATTAATGTTGTTAAGTGCTTTCGATCTTCAATTGCTTCCGCATGTGTTATATGAACACTTCACACAAATATATTTATAGTGAGGAGAGTGCAGATGCAGGGCTATACTGGAGTGATCCGACAATTAATGAATGTTGGTTAACTAGGTTAAAGAGTTTAGCCAGTTAATCTCAGATCGTTGGAGCTCATGATCTCTAGGTCCATTAGTCCCCCCTTGCTAGTTGACATCGGACTAAACCTTAGAATAGTGCGATGAGGGAATTTCAAGCGTTCAAAATTTATTTAGGGAGTATGTGTTAATTGTATGTGACATAATGAGTGTTTTATAGTTTAATTGTGAATTAACTTATACCACAAAGAGAATTGAAAATTGTTCATACGAGATTTCACCAGAGGAAAGTTGATTCGTGGAAATGAACTTGAATTTATTGAATTTGAATGTATAAGCGTTACAGTCTCTAATATTTATCCTCTGATTCTTTCTCATAAATATATAAACCTTGGCCTCTAGCTTGTTGCTCTTCTTGGGCCGGTTTGTTGGGCTTCTTCGATGATTGACTTGCTAGGTTGATGATCTCTTGGATCGACCTTTTGGCTTTATTATCTCTTCGATCGGCTTGTTGGTTTGATGATCTCTTGGATCGGCTTACTGGCTTGTTGATCTTCTTGGATGATCGACCTACTGGCTTAATGATCTCTTGGATCGGCCTGTTGTGACTTGTTGATCTCCTTGGATGATCGGCCTGCTGGCTTGACATTCTTTTGGATCGGCCTGTTGGCTTGATGATCTGTTGGATCAGCTTGTTAGCTTGTTGATCCTCTTGGATGATCGACCTACTGAGTTGTTGATCCTCTCGATTGGTCGGTTGGCTTGTTGATCTTCTTAGATGATCGCCTTGCTGACTTGTTAATCTTCTTGATCGGTCGGTTGGCTTGTCGATCTCTTCTTGGAGTATTCTAGTCTTCAAACCTTCTGAGTCTTGGATCCTCTGAATTCTGAATCTCGAACCCTTATGAACTCTTTGGACTCTTTGGCTGCTGACAACTCTAGACTCTTGCAGAATTCTCTTGACTCTCTCTCTCTGAATCTAAATGCCTAAAATGAATGGTGACCTCCTCTATTTATAGAGTTTGATGGACCTCATATTGGTTTGGGCTTGGGCAATATTTGGGATTTAATTCGACCATTTTTTAATAAAGGTTGGATTATTTTAATTTAGCCCAATTTCTTCAATGACCTCGAGTTACATTAGTCTCGAGTCTAATTGCCACGTGGCATAATTTGATTGGACTTGACTTATGTCATTTGATGGATCAATAATAGACAAGTGGCATTGTTTGATTTGTCAAATTTTAATGTCTATTAATTTAATTTAGGGACACGTGTAAATTTATAATTGGTCCAAAATTTATTTTATCATTAATTTGAATTAATGACGTGCCAATTTGTGATTGACCAAAATTTCTCATTCAACAAATGCCCCCTTTTCGAGATTCATGCACAAGTATGTGTGTGTGAATCTTGAATAAGATAATATGAGATCAAAATGTAAGATATTCGTTCTTAATTTTGACTTTTTTTTGATGTGTCAAATAATCAAAATATGAATTTAGTTCAAAACTTTGATTTTCGTTTCCTTTTTTTATTTAACACGATTTAATGCCAATTAATCAAAATATGAATCTGGGTCATAACTTTGATTTTCTTATTTGGCAACAAACTTTCAGTCGACTCTCAATAGACTTTATATTCCAAATCGCATTTTGAGTAGGATTGATGTTCTATCAAATTTGGAGAAGGATTTAGAGTCCACTCAATTTTAATTTAAGGTGGAATTTTACAAAAAATTTACGTGAATTTGGAATGAAAATTTGAAATTCAAATTTTGCTTTGGATGAAAATTTGGAGTATGTTGAAATTTTAATTTGAGCATATTTAGACTTTCAAAAGAATTTGAAATAAGATAAAATCTTATTTAAAATATGGATTTTTTGCTATCAAATTCTTTACCAGTCAAAAAAGTTCTCAATATATACCATTTTCAGAAAATTGTAAGAAAACAACCTTCTTTGAAGATGTGGCCGCAGCAAGTCTGCTGGAGTGCCAAGAGATAATATATTGTAATGTCTTCTGGGTCTGCTTGGAGGCTATGAGGAAGGGGCGGAGCCGCACCAGAGTTGTGAATGGCCGTGATGCTGCTTTTGCCGTCGTAACCGTTGCCGACGTGATGGGTTGAAGAATCGCGACGAATATTCGAATTGAAGCGCGCTGCTGGGTTGCCGTAGATTGGGTTCTAAAATTACAAGATGAGGCAGGAGCCCATGATGTGGTGGGAGAAAGAATGAATATATATATATATATATTCTCTTTTCACTTTTCTGAAGGCTTCAATGGTTTTTTTTTTTTTTAGTCTTCAGCACCTCACTTGAGTCACCTTACATTTTTTTTTTACTTGTCTCCTTTTCTTTTTTTTTCTTGTTTTAATTCTTCGTGGCTCACTTTTGACTCTTGCTTTTTTTTTCTACGCTTGTTTTGTCACTGATTGAACTTTTTTTTTTTAAGAGCAATGATGTTTGACAACTGCATCTTCTACAAAATTGATCTTTTGCTCGCCATCTAAGAGGTATACACATATCCAATTTCTTTTTCGTGAATATGCATATATTTGACATTATTGTCCTTGCTTTGTCACTTTTAATTTTGAATATGTGTATAGCTTGTGAATATTGCTTTTGATTTGTTGTTTTGAAGACCAATGCCCAAATTTGGTAGTCATGTTTTACAACCATTCTACAATTGATCTTTGCTAACCATCTAAGAGGTAAGTACACATTGAAAATCTTTTTTTTTTTAAAAAAAAAAGCAATAATGCCTCTGTTGGATAGACATATACAACCTGCTTCTATTACACCATAAATCTTTTTATCTCTTTTTTTTTTTTACACATATTATTGCAGTTTGTTCCTTTTTTACTTGAATTTGTAAGCATCTTGCAACAGTCGTCACCAAATTCACGTAGAGTGATTTCACCTCCTGTATAGACCAGTCACTTTGATGACCGTAGTATCCTGCAGTGGTGGTCACCAGATTTGCCTACAATGGTCGTCATCAAACTCACTTGCAGTGATTTCACCACCTGTCTAGACCAGTCACTTTGATGACTGTAGTTTCCTACAGACGTGGTCACAAGATTTGCCTACAATGGTCGTCATCAACTTTACTTGCAGTGATTTCACCACCTGTCTAGACCAGTCACTTTGATGACTGTAGTTTCCTACAGGGGTGGTCACAAGATTTGCCTACAATGGTCGTCATCAACTTTACTTGCAGTGATTTCACCACCTGTTTAGACCAGTCACTTTGATGACCGTAGTTTTCTGCAGGGGTGGTCACCAGATTTGCCTACAACGGTCGTCATCAACTTCATTTGCAGTGATTTCACCACCTGTCTAGACCAGTCACTTTGATGACTGTAGTTTCCTGTAGGGGTGGTCACCAGACTTTTCTACAACGGTCGTCATCAACTTCATTTGCAGTGATTTCACCACCTGTCTAGATCAGTCACTTTGATGACTTTAGTTTCCCGCAGGAGTGGTCACCAGACATGTCTACAACGGTGCACTCTTACTAGACTAGACCCCTTTTTATTGGGTGATTTAAGTAGCCTGCAAGAGTGATCACAATTTTTTTTAACAATACCTTTATTATCTTTCTTTCTTTTTTTTTTTTTTTTTTGTGGTTTGATATTACATTTTTTTTCTTGATTGCAACTAAGAAGCATCTTTCAAATATAGGGATGATTGTCCTGGGATAAAGCCAACCTTTGAATATGAAACGAAGCCACCAACTTTTGAAGATTATCCTAAGTGAAACCCCCAATCGTCAACTTTTGCTGAAAAGGAAGTGAAGTCGCCCATCGTCAACTTTTAAATATGAAGCGAAAGCGAGAGCTTAAACTGCAAACTTATGTAGATGAAGTGAAGTTACAAACCGTCAACTTTTAGAGATGAAGCAAAAGCAAAGCCACCTATCATCAAGTTTTGAAGCAAAAGCGAGACTGTCAACTATCAACTTTTGAAGATGAAGCGAAAGCGAAGCCGCCTATCGTTAACTTTTGAAGCAGAAGCGATGTCGTCGACTGTCAATCTTTGAGGATGAAGTGAGACTGTCAACCGTCAACTTTTGAAGATGAAGCGAAAACGAAACCTTCAACTATCCACCTTTAAAGACGAAGTGAAATCGCCAACCGTCAACTTTTAAAAGGGAAGTGAGGGTGTCAATTCTCAACTTTTGAAGACGAAACGAAAGTCACAAACCGTCAACATTTGAAGATGAAGCAAAATCTGCCAACCGCCAATTTTTTTAAGATGAAGCGAAACTGCCAGCTGTCAACTTTTGAAAAGAAAGCGAGATTTTCGACTGCCAACTTTTAAAGATGAGGTGAAAGCAAATCCTTCCACTGTTGTTTTTTGAAGATGAAGCGAAATTGTCGATCGTCAACCTTTGAAGATGAAGCAACGTCAACCACCAAATTTTAAAGATGAAGCAAAAGCGAAGTCTTCAACCGCCAATATTTGTAGTGAAGAAAAGTTTTTAACTGCCAACCTTTGAAGATTTGAAATTAAAGTGAAAACGAAGCCTTCAATCGCCACCCTTCGAATATGAAGTGAGGTATCAAACTTGGAGCAAGCGACGCGTCGAACTTGGAGTGAGTTTACGCAGAAGATGGAGGGGGTGAGACATCGAACTTTGTCCAAACGAAACACCAAACTTGAACCATGGAGAATGCAAACTTAGAGGAACAAGACGTCAAACTTGAAGGGGGTGAGACTCCAAACTTTGAAGGAGTGAAACACCGAACTTGAAGTGTGTGGGATGCAAACTTAGGAGTGAGACGTTGAACTAGGCGAGACGCCGAACTTGGAGCGAGCAAATCATCGAACTTGAAAGAACGGAGCATTCGTTTATGCATTTAATTGATATCATTTTTTTTTATAAGATGAGGGTGGGGGCAATTCATAGCATTCCATTCATAGCAATGTACGTCTTCAATTTACTGTGTTGCCCCCAGTAAGGGTAAGCAACTTTAACTTGTATTGTCATGCTTCGATATTTGTAGCACTTTTTTTTTTGTTTGCAAGGACTGAACTTGAAGTTTTCTTTAAGCTGCCTACGTACCCTTGAAGAAAAGGGATCAAGTCATAATGAAGTTCAAGGTACAAATTTGATTTTTTTTTTTTTGGCTGCTCACCTTTTTAACTCATGCGGGCCAGAAGTATCATGCAGTTTAGGCTCTTGCGATATGGAGTGTTTACATTTTAAGTGTCTTTTTCTCCACCATAGTCTTGATTAGGTCCTTCATTTGTAGGATTTGTCAAGATGATAAGATTTGGCTTCATTTTCGAGGAACCTTATGTGTTTATGAGAACAAAAACTTTTCTCTTCATACGTGACGACATGGTACTGTGAAGCTTATTGTCATTGTTTATTTCATCAAATAAGTTAGCTTCAAGGTTTCCATCTTTCTTTCATGTCGATCGCTTGTTACTTTGAGGCGATAGAAATCAGATATTGAAAGTCGACACTTTCTTTATGCAGAGACGTTTAGTCTTTGGAAAGCTGAATGTCGAGTGATGGTGGACATCAAGCTTTGATATTCTTCTCCTGCTGCAGCCATACTCATTCTTTGGAAAACCGAAGGTCGAGTAGTTGAAGGCTCAATGCGATCAAAGACATCTGTCCTATGCTTGATTTCCTTCGATCCACCATCTTCTTCTACGTTGATATAACGTGAACTTGCAAAATTTTCTTCCACTTTCTTGATGGGACAAAAAGTTCTCGAGGATGATTCTTTTAAGGTTACCAATTGGCGATGTTGAGAAGGATCTTGATTTATTTCTTTCTCAAGTTTAGGTTTCCTTAGATTCTTCGGTCTTCGATGTTTATTCATTCTTTTGGACGAGCAACATCCTTTTTGAACGAGATGTCGTCCTTGTTTCTTCTTACGAGTCATGATAGTACTTCCTTTATCTTCATGGACGACAAGATTGACTGTATCTTGAGATTTGTCTCCTGATACCTCATGGTTAAACCAATTAGCTATAGGCTCCAAGGTTCCAATTTGGAGTAGTTGTATTTCTTGACTATAAAGCGAATCAAAACACATTTGATTGCAAGTGTTTATTGCTATTGCAACATGATTTGACTGAGCTACTTCCTCAATGCCCAACTCGATTTTTCCTTCTTTGAATTAGCTCTTTGAGGACAAAACGTTTTTCTACCGGGTGGCTGATAACTCGGTGATACTTGCAGTAGTTGGGATCATCGAGCTTTTCCATCTCTTCTGGTCGTTTAAACTCGAGAAGTTCTATCAACCGCGTTTCCAGTAGTTGTTCTAACATGTCAGGAACGTCGGAATTAGGAAAATGATAGATCTTTTTCTGTCTTTCCTTCAAAGTCAAGCGATGCCTTTCATTTCCTTGTTAGTTTTCGATCGTCTTGTGTTATTCTTTAGAAGACAACTCGAGAGAGGTTGTATTTACAACAATAGATTCTTCTATGGTTGCTTCAATGTTCTTTTCGTCTTTCTTCATATTAGAGAGTAGAATGTCTTTATCTCCTCGACTAGCAATACTTAACTCCATATCGTGGGCGCGTGTTGCTAATTCTTCAAAAGTACGAGGTTTTATTCCTTGTAGAATATAGATAAGTCCCCAATGCATGCCTTGGATGCACATTTCAATAGAAGACACTTCTGTGAGTTGGTCCTTGCAGTCTAGGCTTAGAGATCTCCAACGATTGATGTAGTCAACAACTGGTTCATCTTTTCGTTGTTTGGCATTAGTCAGCTCTAACATGGTGACGGTTCGCCTTATACTGTAGAAGAAGTTAAGGAACTCCTTCTCAAGTTGTTCCCAACTATCAATAGTCTCAGGCTCAAGGTCGGTATACCAGTCGAAAGCATTTCCCTTCAGTGTTTGTACAAACTGCTTGACCAGTAGGTCTCCTCTAGTACCAGCATTTTCACATGTCTCGAAGAAATGAGCAACGTGTTGTTTGGGATTGCCATTCTCGTCGAATTGTTGAAACTTTGGTGGTTGGTATCCATTAGGCATTCTTAGATTGTCAATTTTCTTGGTATATGGCTTGGAGTACAATAGAGAATTTTGAGTCGGTCCACAATATTGAGCTGTGATGAAGTTCATGATCATATCTTGGAGCTGCTGGACGGACAGTGAAGCAATAGAAGTGGAATGTTGTGATTGATCTAGTGCAATAATCTTTCCCTTGTCTTTGATGCCAGGGGTATGACTCAATTCAGCGACATCTCGACTTTCCATCTGGTTCCTGAGAGAGGCGATTTCTTGGTCTTTCTCTTTGACCATCTTCAGTAACATGTTTATTTTCTTCTGAACTTCAGCCATTCGTTCTTCACCAGTTCCTGCATCAGTCATCGTAACGGACATCACATCAGGACTGGATGTTTCGTTTGGTTGCTGAGAAGAACAGATGAATTTGCCAAGCATTAGATTTGGTGTAGTGGCAATTTCAAGTTGAGTAGATTTCGTCATGCGTCTCAACATCTTGTTTGCAATGACAGAAGTTTGGTTGTCTTCCTGTTGGATTTCATTGGAGCGACTGCGAGTAATTGGCTCCACATAGGAGTTGCTTGAAGCAGCGATCTTTGAAGAAGCTTCTTTGAAAGTCGTGATTTCTTTTTCGAGAAAAAAGAGATGAGAGGTAGAGATTGTCCCACTGGGCGTGCCAATTTGTTCACACGAGATTTCAACAGGGGAAATTTGATTCGTGGAAATTAACTTGATTTTATTGAATTTGAATGTATAAGTTTTACAGTCTGTAATATTTATCCTCTAATTCTTTCTCACAAATATATAAACTTTGGCCTCTACCTTGTTGCTCTTCTTGGGCCGGTTTGTTGGGCTTCTTGGATGATCGGCTTGCTAAGTTGATGATCTCTTGGATCGGCATGTTGGCTTCATGATCTCTTGGATCGGCTTGTTGGTTTGATGGTCTCTTGGATCGGCTTATTGGCTTGTTGATCTTCTTGGATGATCGACCTACTAGCTTAATGATCTTTTGGATCGGCCTATTGTGAGTTGTTGATCTCCTTGGATGATCGGCCTGCTGGCTTGACGTTCTTTTAGATCGACCTGTTGGCTTGATGATCTGTTGGATCAGCTTGTTAGCTTGTTGATCCTCTTGGATGATCGGCATGCTTACTTGTTGATCCTCTTGATCGGTCGGTTGGCTTGTTGATCTTCTTGGATGATCGACTTGCTGACTTGTTGATCTTCTTGATCGGTCAATTTGCTTGTTGATCTCTTCTTAGAGTCTTCTAGTCTTCAAACCTTCTGAGTCTTGAATCCTTTGAATTTTGATTCTCGAATCCTTCTGAATTCTCTGGACTCTTTGGCTTTTGACGACTCTGGACTCTGAGTTCTCTGACTCTGTCTTTGAATCTGAATGCTTAAAATGAATGGTGACCTCCTCTATTTATAGAGTTTGATGGACCTCATATGGGCTTGGGGTTGCGCCCAACCTTTGGGCTTGGGCTATATTTGGGATTTAATTCATCCATTTTTTAATAAAGGTTGGATTATTTTAATCTAGCCCAATTTCTTGAATGACCTTGAGTTACATTAGTCTCGGGTCCAATTGCAACGTGGCATAATTTGATTGGACTTGGCTTATGTCATCTGATGGATCAATAATAGACAAGTGGCATTGTTTGATTTGCCGAATTTTAATGTCTATTAATTTAATTTCGAGACACGTGTAAATTTATAATTGGTCCCAAATTTATTTAATCATTAATTCGAATTAATGACGTGACAATTTGTGATTGACCAAAATTTCTCGTTCAACAAAAATATTTAAATATCACTAAGATATATGTGATATATATTTTTGTTTGAATTTTATATATGAGTAGGGCTTCTTATTCAAACGTTCGATTTTGAGAAAGATTGGGATTGGTGCAATTATTTTATGTAATATTTGATATTAAATTAAATAAATATAATTAATTAAATTTATTAAATTTATTACTTAAGATTCTTTAAATAATTATTTAAAATCATTTTATTTAAAATTAATTAGAAAAATTTTGTTTCAAAATTACTTGAATTTGTAGAGGTGGTGTTTATGTGAATAAACCCATGCAATTAACCTTCTTAAGGCACTTAATCTCTTACCCGATTTGTTGTCTTCACATGCTTAATCAAAGATGCATTATTTCTTTTATAGATAAGCCATGGACGGATTGAATCGGGGTTGCCTTTTGCGAGTAATTTCTCTCTCAAAACCAAGAAAGTCTCTCTCAGTTTTGTTTGAACCGGGGTTGCCTTTTGCGGGTAATTTCTCCTAAAATTAACTCACAATAGGTTCCCACGAACCGTTATATGGTTGGAGAATAGTTGGGAAGACTCCAGCGATGGTGCACCACGTGCTTGTGTTTCATGTCCTCCAACAAGTTGAAGGAATTTTGAGCTTCTAGAGGTTGGTACCAAAGAACTTTGTTTTAAAAGCACGTCTATCCTTCGTTTGATCATTAAATGAATGTAATTTAAGTGCCTAATATCCAAATTGCTTCTACTTGAGTTTTAATCAAACATTAGATTGAAATTAGAGCAAGATTTGGGCACTTAATTTATGTTAATTTCAACATGGTGGGTGAATTTTTCATGAGATGAATTGTTGGTTTGCTAAAGTGGATATATTACGAGTCTTGCATCAAATTCAAGCCTTAATTTGTTACAATTGTTGTAGTTTCCCCCTTGTTGATTGGTCTTGTTGCTTGGTAAAGAGTTTGTAATTTGCTTGAGTCATAATAGGATTGGCAGGACTTGTCGAAGGTTTAAGCCAAATAGAATTTATAATCTACGGCACTACAACTATTTTGTAGAAATAGTGGCCGGGGTCGAACACATGAAACGGGGTCTAGATTCAATTAAAGTTCTGAATATAAATAGGGCAAAGCAGAAAAACATGTAATAAGAAGAAACAAAATTAAATTAAATTTTGAACAGGGATCGCTGGATTGAGATTTCTTATGTTTGAATATTATGCTACTTGGCTTCCTAGTTTTCTCAAATAATCATTCAATGCTTTTTTTATGAACCCAATTAGCTTCTCTGTTACTTGGAGGACCCCCCTACACTAACATGTGTTTGATTAATCAATTAACACAGAACTCTACAGTTGTCATAATTAATATAATTTAGATTGACCGCCTGCTACCCCTCATGCATAACTCAATAACAATCTGAAACCTCACAATGACCACTAAGCTATGTCTAACTAATCTACAATAAACAATCTGAAACCTCGCAATTGCTTACATACATTAGCCGCTTTAAACTCGTGGGTCAAGAATTGCATTAACTAAACATAAATGAAATTTAGATTCAATTAACACAACCTTTAACATGCATCTTCGGCTTATCAAGAATCTACACTCAATAGTGATGGACTTCCCTGTGCCTAGTGGTTATCTCAAAATAGAATGCACGAAAAGTAATCTCCTAGGATCGTCAATAATAAGAAATCAATCCTATGCATTGGTTTAAACGATACTACATGAAAATTGACCTAAAAATGTCTACACAGTAGACAAAAACGTAAAAGGGTGAAAACAATCATAAAAAGACCAAAAATCTAACATAACGGCAGACTAAACTGAACCCCTATATTTATAGAAAATGACGCAGTGTCTCGACGCCATGAACTTTGATCTCCGCATCGAGTTCGCGTCGGCGTTGAGACACTATGGGCAGCGTCTCCACGCCATCCCCAATTCGATAGATTTTGATAGTCACTGATACATTTTGATTAACCAAAGTTTATCAGCGATAGACACTGATAGACTCTAAATAATCGGAGTCTATCAGTAGATTGATAGATCTGATTATTCAGAGTCTATCGCTGATTAACTCTGATAATCGAAGTCTATCAGATAGACTCGGATAGATTTTGCTATATTTGTCATTTTTTTGACATGGTGCTATATTTGCTATTAATTTTGTCCAATTTGCCACCCACTGCAATTTTCCCTAAATTAAATATCTCATATTTAATTCTGTTCACATTTGAATAGTATTCAAATGTACATCTCTCTCTTTAAAACTATAGTTTATATGTGCATCAAATGTACATTAATACTGAACTATAGTATTAATTTGATCAAGTCACATTTAACCAAATTAAATTAAATAAATACATTCTCCAATTAATTAATTCATGAGTTGATGTACATTGCCCACTAAAACTACGATTACGATTGTTGATGTACATTGCCCACTAAAACTCTAGTGGGCAATGTACATCAACAATCGTAATCAATGAAGTAGGAATACTGGTTTGTAATAATAATGTATAATACATGAAAAGTACAAATATAGGTAAGTACAATAAACCAGGGCATTCATAATACCCATTATATTTCTCCCACTTGCCCTAGATTGTTTTATGTACATATCTCATAAACCCAGACTGTCTAGATCACCCTTGAACACTCTAACCGTGAGAGACTTCGTAAATGGATAAGCAATGTTGTGCTTTTAAGCTATCTTCGTGACGACCACGTTCCCTCGTTTCACGATCTCTGTACTGAGATGATATTTGCACTCTATGTGCTTGCCTCTCATACAAAAATCGAAATCCAACTCCAATCGAACACGAAAACTTAATGAACTCACCCAAATGGAACGAAGTTGAGATCAACGCTGCAAAACCTCCATGGGCTGGTTGCGGAGACACCAAAACACAACCACTGGGACTGAAACTTGCGAGGGAGATCTCGTGAACGGCTACGCAAGGCAGCGGCGATGGAACGAGCTTCTACGGTGGCGAACGTCCTTCAGCGGCAGCTCGAGCGTCCTTGCACATTGCAGGTCATTGGCTTTAAACAACCGCTTATGGGAGGCAATCCAAGTTAGTTCTTTTTTTGTTATTTTGTGTCTTTTATGTTTTTTTTTTGTTTTTGTTTTGTACGTGTTCTTGTGTTCTTGACTTTGCTAGCATCCATGAGGAAGTCATCATTGTAGGGCAGTATTGTTCACCCCTTCCATTTTTTGTTTTCATGCTTATTTAGGCTTTAGTTTCTATACATTAAGGACAATCATTATTTTAAGTTTGGGGGTGGAATGCTTTGCTTGTTGAGCCCTTGAGCATATGAGTTCAGACTATATTTTTTTAGCTTATTATGATTATGGCATATGGTTGTTTTTGGATACTAGTTTTGCATGATTATTATTTCCTAAGATAGACTTTCTTGGCAATTTTGAAGCTTTTGATGGGTTGTATGCATGAGTGCCCAAAAAAGGAGACTTTTTAAAAGTTTTCTAGGAGATGTCTTGCATTAGTAGAGTGTTTTCCTTGGTTTAGAATTGGACTTGAATGCTTAGGAACGAATTATTAGGTTCATATTCTTGTTGTCACCTCGATAGGTGTAGGGAAAATCTAAAGAGTTAATTATTTGAAAATTAGCATGTTTAATCTAACCTAGGAGGAAAGTAAGGAATGTATGTTTATTATGCTCATAAAGAAAAATCATTCTTGACTATACTTTTGAAAGAAAATTATGTCATGGCTTGTGCACAATATGCAATGAATAATAATATTTTAGGCAAAAAGAGCTACCCTTGTTGTGAACAGTTAGGCCAACCAAGGGTTAAACTCGGGTTATGGGTCCATACAATAGGTGTGTGAACGCTAGTGCTACTTTTAATTGCTCGATTCAATTTTTTATTTAAAAGCACTTAGGTATGGATGAAAAAAAACTAATTTGTTCCATTGGCTCATTAGTGAATCCTTAGTGCCAGTATAGAGGAAAGATGAGTTGAGAGTTTAATAATTCAATCACGGGCTATTAGAGTCTAATCTAATTAAGTTATATCTCACATATGCAAGTTAATTTTGGAAAACATTTTATTTATCTCCTTCATTGGGCTTTATGTGCATGTCTCTTGATTGCTTGTTTATTGATTTGTTAGCCTTGAGGAGTGAGTCATGTTTGTTGCATTTATTCTTCGACCTATGCTTGATTTTTAATTTGCTCGAGGACTAGCAAAAGCTTAAGTTGGAGGGTGTTTGATATCGAGCATAGCAAGCTATTTTCCCTATCTATTTTAGTTAGTCTTTGAAATAAATTGGCCAAATTTATGCATTTTAATGTTCTATTTGTAGGAAGCAATTATTGAAGCTAAGTCGAGAAAATGGAGTTAATTGGGTGTTCGGGGCACAAAAAGAGGCTAAAGAAACGGACTAAAATCAAAGTTGGAGGCTTAAGTTTGAGGCAAATTAACCCGAGAGCTAGCGTCGAGACGCTGCTTTCTGTGCGTCTCAAAGCTTGTTTTCCGTTAATGTTTTTGGCGGTTTTAGGGATAGTGTCACGACGCTACCGAAATTTTTCCTATATATACAATCTTTTGTGCTACGGATTAGAGGAGTCCATTTGGTTAGATTTTAGCCCTAATTTCGAATAGAGACCTTCTGTGGGAGTTGAAGCAAGGCCAATGAGTGGGAACCAAGCTTGAAGACGTGGAGATCGTGACGAGGACGTGTCGGTTTCAACGGATTCAAGAGTTTTGTTTTATTTCCTTTACCTCTTGTTGTTTTCATGTTGTTTCTTTCAAGTTTTATTTGTAGTTATTTGACTATGAGTAGGTAGCTTGATTGTCTTAGGAATTGATATAGCCCTTTGGGCGTTGATGGATTATTTATTGGTTATGTATTGCTTTCAATTCATCTATGCATATTCTACTCTTAATGCTTTTGATTCATTGACCATGAATTGAATGATGTTTTCTCTAAGTGTTGCTCGGGAGAGGGGATTTAGTTTAGATCATGTTGTACATAACTAAAATAATCTTGAGCTCGGGAGATGAGAGATAGTCTTAGAAATCGTTAAAGGATTAGACTTAAGGCATTGCATGTTAATGAACTTAGATAGAGATATTAGGTTTATTATATGTATGACAATTAGTTATGACCGGAGAGAGATAGGTATGATAATAGTTTATCCTAGATTTATGAATCTTTGCATGTTCACATATTCTAGCGATTAATCCACAACTCCAATAGGTGAAATCAATTCCTAAGACAATCAAGCTAACTACTCAAAGTCAAATAACTACAATTGAATCTTGAAAGAAAAGCCATAAAAACAACAAGAGGTAAGGAAAAGAAAAGGAAAACTCTTGAATCTGTTGAAACTGACACGTCCTTGTCACGATTTCCACGTCTTCAAGCTTGGTTCCCACTCCTTGGCCTTGCTTCAGCTCCCACAGAAGGTCTCTAGTCAAAATTAAGGCTAAAATCTAACAAAATGGATTCCCCTAATTCGTAGCATAAAATATTGTATATATAGGAAAATTGTGGGTAGCGTCACGACGCTGTCGCTACTGATAGCGAGCAGAAATGTCGCTATTTTAGTCCCAAAATATTAAGCTTTTCAATGCTATAATTGTGTTTTTCTTGAAAATATTCCATATATTTTGTTATTTGCTCTTTAGGAGCAAAGTTGTGGATTTTGTGGAAAAAGTGCCCAAAAAAAAGTCATTTAAGCCCAAATTCCATACTAGGGTCAAAGGGGAGTCAAAAGAGGCCAACCATAACGATGAAGACCAAAGGAAATGAAGAGGAGGCCCAAATTCAAGCCCAAAATCGTAGCTGAAAGTCTTGAAATTCGCCTAGCGTCGAGACGCTGTAAGGACAGCGTCACAATGCTGATCCCATTTCTTGGCCGACAAGTCGATGACGTCACAGCGTCGCGACACTGTAACAATAGCGTTGCGACGCTACCCCATTTCCGAGCCTATAAAAGGCGCCCCTTGGATCCAATTTTTACCATTAATCATCATTTATTTCATTCTTTCCTTCCTTTCCTTGGCTACTTTGGAGCCTCTCTCAAGACTTTCTAGCCTTTTTTAGAGTTCTTTAGTGGGAAAATTTTGGGGAATTTTGGGGAGCATTCTAGGAGGCTCAATGAGTGTTCGGAGGGACTCCAAGCGCAGCGAAGGGGTCTTCCACGGTCAATTCCTTCCCTATTATTATGCTCTTTATTATGCTTTCCAATGTAAATTTTTTGGATATTTTAGCTATGTATAGCTAAACCCCAATTTGGGGTCTTGAAATGAAATTATAGTTTAAATGTTGTTATAATTGCCTATCTCTTGCCCTTTTTACTAATGATTTGTATGGATGAGCTTAATGCTGTATGCAATCTGGCCAATTGTATATTGATCTGATTCTTAATGGAGGCTCGACGGAGAGAAGTTAGGATAGATCATAATCCATGCAACTAGTTTAATTGCCCGTCGTGACAACGAGATTAGTTGATTAAACTTAGATTCCTAAAATGAATCAGAGCGTAATAATTAATGATTTTTAATGGCGCTAAGGACACTTAGGTTGTTAAAATGAATTAATTACAATTAGGGGAAACCGACAGGAGAACCTATGTGATTAACGGAGATTCTAGGATTATGATTAGTTGGGCATCGAGATATGATAATTATAATAAATGTTTAGCTAATAATTGATTTTCAAGACCCCTCTTCCCATTAAAAAGACTCTTTCTCCATATTTTATTTTCCTTGATTGATCAAATTGATTTCTTTCATTACTTTGATTTTTAAATTCCTTTTGATTGCATGCGTTGGTCTCTAGATATTATTTATCCCAAATATTTTTAGTGTTCAAAGAATTTTTTGCCTGCTTAAATTTCGCTTTGCCTCCTTGTGGATTCGATACTCGGAATTCTTCCGTTTTACTATTACTTGTGACGACCCGTGCACTTGCAGTGTAAAATCGTGCGAACAAGTCTTTGGCGCCGTTGCCGGGGAGGCTTGATTTTTAAGAAAAACAATTTTTTTTTTACATCAAAAAGAAAGGGATAGATAGTAATTTAGGTGTAAATATTTTTCTTTTATTATTTTCTGAATATCATTTTATTTGTGTTTTTGTTTGGTTCTTTTGATTGATTGGGAGTGTTGCATGCCAAGACATAAGGTGGTTGAATTGTTTCCTTTAGATCTTGAAATTACCAGGACACTCAGATTTATTCGTAGAGAGAAAAGACTAACGGAAGCAATGGCCCATTAAGATGAAGCTCCCAAGGCAATCAGAGACTTTTTACAACCAGTTCTCCCCGCTGAAAATTCAGGCATTGTTTACGCCCCAATCCAAGCGAACAATTTTGAGTTGAAGACATGATTGATTCAGATGGCACGCGATAACTCTTTTAAGGGACATCCTTCTGAGGACCCACACTCGCATCTGCGATCATTCTTGGAAATATGTGGGACGGTAAAAACGAATGGAGTTCCGGCTGACGCTATAAGATTGGGGTTATTCCCATTTTCTATATAAAACAAGGCAAAGGATTGGCTCGAATCAGTCGAGACGGGCAGTATTAGCACATGGGACGAGCTTGCCCAGGCTTTCCTAACGAAATTTTTCGGGCCTGCCAAAACTACAAAGCTCCGGACTGAGATAGGAAAGATTAGGCAGCTTGATGAGGAGCAGTTGTACGAGGCATGGGAGAGATATAAGGAAATGCTTAGGCGATGCCCCCAGCATGGATATCCAGATTGGCTCCAGGCGCAGTTGTTTTACAATGGATTGAATCCCTCCACCAAGACAGTTCTAGACACATCAGCAAGAGGAAGTTTTCTTTCCAAAACAATGACGGAAGCCGAGGATTTGATAGAGGAAATGGCAACAACCAGCTACCTGTGACCGACCGAGAGGGAAACAATTTCGAAAAAGGCTGGAATTTATGAATTAGACGAGTCAAGTTCATTGAAGGAACAGATGACATCTTTGACCAATGCCCTGAACAAGCTGACTTCATCTGAGGTGGTCAAGTCCATTTCCACCTTAGCTGAAGGATATTCAAAGAAGGAAGGTCAAGATGTGGAAGAAGTTCAGTACGTAGGAAACAGACCATTTACTCAAGGAGTACCGAACTTCTACCACCCCAGTCTGTGCAATCATGAGAACTTCTCATACTCGAACACGAAGAACGTTTTACAGCCACCGCCAGGTTTTGCATCATCTAGTGCGCCAGAAAAGAAGAGTAACCTGGAGGAGAATGTGGCTATGTTTATCAAAGAACAAAAAGTGTTGAATATAAATCTCCAAGCAGCAGTTAATAACCACGACACAGCTCTGAAAAATATGGAAGTTCAGATAGGACAGATCGTTTCAGCGGTGAATGCCCTTCAGAAGGGAAAATTTCCAAGCGATACTGAACCTAACCCAAGAGAGCAGTGTAAGATGGTGACACTGAGAAGTGGTAGACAGTTGGAGATCATTTCAGAAAAGAAGAAAGAAGAGAAGAGCATGGATGAAGATGAAAGGGCTGAGGCACAAAAAGCCTCCTCTGAAAGGTCCCAACATCCTCCTTTCTC
Source organism: Luffa aegyptiaca (assembly GCA_017139565.1). NCBI lineage: Eukaryota > Viridiplantae > Streptophyta > Magnoliopsida > Cucurbitales > Cucurbitaceae > Luffa > Luffa aegyptiaca. Next base: position 41,862,191 of record CM029407.1, read on the forward strand.
TATTGATTTGAATTGTGGTTTTTCTAACTCTTTTGTAGGAAAAGAAGAAAAAGATGAACATAAGAATGGCAGGCATAACGAGAAACTGAACGAGGAAGAAGTGGTTCCATGCAACCATCATGACAAAGACTCGCACATTATTTTGTATCCTATCTATTTTTTAAAAAAAAAAACAAAAAAAAAAAAAAAGAAGAAAATGTAAATTTGTAAATTTAGAATAAAAGAATTTTTGATCAAAAGGGAACTTTGTCTAAGGAAAGTCCTTGTTAGGCTGAGGTATTTAAGCTGACCGTAGGCAACACCTCTACCTGGGGACTTACCTGGAAGTTGAATTGATCAAAACTTTTGACTTAATTTCTCTTAAAAGAAAATAATAATAATAATGAATCATGATTGAGCATATGAGCTTTCTAACATATTTATGAGTGTTTCAGTAAAAAAGGGAAAAGCAAAGGAAAACGAAAAAGTCTGAAAAAAAAAATTGAAGGCAGAAAACTGGGGAAAATTCAATCGCATTTCTCCCCAGTGTATTTGGGAATGTGATCGCATTTTAAAAAATAAGAGGGCAGTCACGAATTTCTTTTGACCATCACGTCACCAAATTAGAAAACTATAAATAGCTGACTTTTTCTTTCCCTCTTCATCAAACACTAAGACTTTTGGTATTCAAGTCAAAACTCAAGAACTGTCCATATTCTCTCATCTTGAAACTGAAACCCACATCAAAGAACCATGAAGAACTCGCCCAAATCTTCATCACCACGCAAGATCACTCGATCCTAGAGTGCTCAAACCGCCCACAAAGCTGAAGCAAGTGTTCGACGTCAAGAGGAGCAACCCGACGCCCCCATGCACGACACGAGAAGGACGAGACCTTCGAGTTTCTCACCGACGATCGTGAACCAAGAACCCGACGCTCAAACTCTTTCTTCATCGACAATCCAGCAACCTCGAGGGAGAATCTAATTTCGTCTCAACCACGGAGGTCCACGCACTCCAATTTCGTCCATAAAACCCAAAAACCCGTAACTCAACAATTCATAAAACGCTCGCGGGAGTGGTTTTCAATGATTCGAGCAATGAGAGCTCAAAGACGTGCTTCTCTTGGAGAAGAAGCGAATAGGTGATATGAAGAAGAAGCCACCAAGGCGGCAGGAAGCTCTCGGTAGGAGAGGCTTCAACGAGTAAACATTCTGAACCTTCGACTAACCCCTTTTAGTCTTGCAGGAACAAACCATTCGTTACCTACAACGCAATGAGGAGGAGTCCCAAGAAAGTTGTGCCCGAGAAACCACTTGTTATCGAGCCCCTCAAAACCGCAAGAATGCCCCCAGATATGTTCGAGGACATAATTCGCCAAGCTGTGGCAAAGGCTCTTGTGATTGCCGAAGGCTAAAAGGCTGAACAAGAAGCCTTGGGGGAAATGGAGGTCGAGAAAAAGATGGAAAATCATCACATGAGGGACGAAGATGAGTTTTCGAGAAAAAGAGACCTTAAATAAGAAAAGAAAAAGGAAGAGGAAAGGCAAGAGGCCGAGAAGGCCTTAGAATCTTTCTATATATTCTTCCTTATTTGATACGGACAAGGGGAGTCAAGTTTGAGAGAATGTAGCCGTAATTTCGACTAGAAACTTTCTGTGGGAGTTGAAGCAAAGTCAAGGAATGGGAACCAAGCTTGAAAGCGTGGAGATCGTGACGGGGACGTACTGGTTTCAACGACTTCGAGTGTTTTCCTTCCTTTTCCTTATCTTTAGTTAGATTTCATGGCTTTATCATGCCTCGTTTATATCATAACGCCATGTATGGGTTGCTAAGCTTGTTTCTTTGGGTTTGATGTAGTCATTTATGTTTGTGGATTGATTTGTGGGATGGTTTTGTGCAATGGTTTTATGTATGAAATCATGTTTGAAGGCTTTCAATTAATTGGCCATTATTTGAATGATATAAGTGTTGAATCTTGCTTGGGAGAGGGTGCTTAACATAGACATATTTAAGATTGCATAACTAAAGTATAAATTCTAAGCTCGTGACGGAATTTAGAATAACCTTAGAATTGGTCAAAAGAACTAAAAGTCTTGCATGTTAATGAACTTAGATATGGACATCAAGTTTATTAGATGCACGAGAATCAATTATGCTCGGACGAGATAGTTGTGAGAAAAGGTTCTTAGGCTCATAAAATAAATGCACGTTACAATGCATTCCCTTAAATTAATCCTAAACTAAACTGACGAAATCAATTCCCTAAGAATTCTTTCAATTGAATCTCACATCTTTAAATTGCATCACCTTTGTTTTCTAAACTTCATTAATTTTCGGTTCGTAAATAAAATTGAGAAAAATTATTACTTGACCCGTGCACTTGCGGTTCGAACAGTCCACATCAAGTTTTTGGCGCCGTTGCCGAGGATTGGCACATTTAGTTAAATTAATTTTGTGACAAAATTGTTTCGTCTTAATTTAGGGTGTAATTTTTTTTTTTTTTAGGTAGATTGCATTTTTTCCTTATTTGTTTTCTTTCTATATTTGTTTTTGCCATTTAGTGTTTTTCTTATTTGTGTATTCTTTTTCCCTATTTGTTAGTTTCCTTATTTGCTTTTATATTTTCTTTTCTTTTTAATTTGAGCTTTTCCTTGTTGGTACTTTTCATTCATTGGTATTTTCCATTTATTGCTTTTTTATTAGTTACTAATTTTTTTTTCTAGAATATATTTTCCATACTTAGTTTTGTTGTTTCCTTTTCTAGTTACTTTGATTTTTAGGCTAGTTTAGATTGTGCATGCAAAGGAATAGGGATTTGGCCTTAGTACCTTTGGACCTCGAGATAGAAAGAACAATTCATAGGTTTCGAAGAAAAACTAAAGAATCTATCCAAATGGCCGACCCTAATCCACATGACAAGCCCAAGCCCATTGGAGACTACTTTCAGCCTAATTTTCAAGGGCAACAATCGAGGATTGTTTAATCTCTGATTAATTTAAACTACACGAACCGCTGCGAACTGTTCACGTCGTGCACATTCACGTACAATTTGTATACTAAATTCTCTTTCTTCAGGGACACCACCACAAGTAGAACACCGACTATCAATCTTGTATTATTTGAGATCACGATGGTGGGATCAAAGTCTTGAAAGGGAATATTTACAACAGTCTCTTTTCTGTGTTCTTCTTTTGAGAGTGAGATTTTTGAGAGAATGAAGCAAAAACAGAAAAACATCCACAGGTCTTCACCTATGTTTTTTGTTTTAACGTTATATAATGGGATATTGGAAAACAACTTCCAGCAACTACTGGGAGTTGTATTTTGATTAAAATTAATTTTAATCATTTAAAATTAATTTAATTTAATTAATTAAACTTATAATTAAATGAAATTTAATTATTAATATCATTTAAATCATATTCAAATGATTTTCCCACATATCCTATGGTATTAATTTAACTTAATTAAATCATATTTGATTAAATTAAATTAATCAATTAATTAATTCATATTTAATTGATCACTAAATTAAATATCTCATATTTAATTATGTTCATGTTTGAATCACATTCAAATGCATTCTCTCATATACTATAGTTTTAATATGAATCCCTATTAATATTATTTTTAACCTATAGTTCAATATGAATCTAATTCATATTTTAATACTTGAACCTGACCTTCAAATACTTAATTCTCTCATAAATTAATTTTGAATTATATCCAAAATTAATTTTATTATAAAGTTTAATTCACTAAATAAACTTATACCATAATGTATCTCCATGCATTATATTAATTGTATCAAATACAGTTAACTTAAATTCCCTTAATATTCAAGACTAATTAATCTCAGTACTTGTAACGAGCTATCAGGTGGACCTAATGGACCTACAGATCAAAAGCTCCAACGATACAAGATTAACTGGATAAACTCATTAACCAAGTTAATCATCATTCGTTAATTGTGGGTCACTCCACTAAAGACCCACAACTGCACTCTTCTCACTGTAGAATATTTTTGTGTCCACGGATATCGACCAATACAGTAAGTCAATCCTTCACGAGTGTTCCTAACACCAACTGGGTCAAATTATCGTTTTCCCCTGGGTTACCTCTGGATCCTCAAGTACCATTGATCCATCTAATGAACATGTTATTTTGGGTCCAACCAGTAAGCAGGAGTTCCTCTTGGGCCAGGAGAGGACGTCGCGCCTTTGCTCAAGCCGCGGTATGAACCCTTAAGGGAACACACGTCTACTTACCCCAATAAGGGAAAGAGTGAATTCCATCTCGTGTGATTATGTTCCCAGCTCCCCACTCGGTCTTGTCCCCAAAATGGTAGGCGTATTGAGTCGGTGTGCAGGCCACTCTCACCCATATAAATCAAAGGACAATCCCTCGTGAACAGGAGTCTATAATCCACACAGGATTGAGACTAAGTTGCCTAGGTCATCCTAGTGAAATAGAAACATAACTAGTCAACGGTCTTACAGCTAGTGGTTAACTATTTCGCGATCCGGTCTTATGCAAACTCATTGCACAGGATACCCCCACTCGCATGTCCCCTACACGAATGCGTTGGATCATTGCGTTTGTATCAAAATACAACGCGAGTCGTCTCCATAGTGTCACCAGGATAAGATACCCAGCCTTATCCCTATACTATAGACCCCTTAGGCTGTAAATTGCTAGTTCAAGTCTCATACTAACAGCCTAGGATGTTTAGTTTATTGGTTTAGGGTTATATAGGCAAGATTACACAATACAGAATAAATGAATAATACATCATTTTATTAATGTTTTGTCAAATGTTACATTTACTATCGACGAGTTTTAGAGCATAAAACCCAACAGTAGCTACATCATCCAATGATACGAAAGTGGTGAAAAGGTTTTTTTTTATTAAGAATATCTTTACGAGATTTGGGACCCCTAGATTTGTTATAAGTGACGAACGTATGTGATGGGTGTACCGTAAGGTACGGTTGCCACAAGTAATATAGTGATTTTGAGTATAGAGTATCGTCTCCATAGTGATTAGATTTATTCAATCAATTACTGCGAATAATCTTTTTTTGCTTTGTTTAGAGAACAAAATCTAATGTCGAAAAGAATGACAAAAAGCTAATCTAGAAAGCAAAAGATAAATGGAGACACAATTTGGAGGGATAATTTTAGAGTGTTGATTTCCTGAATTGAACCTTTAATTACTTAATAAATTAGGCAATTAGGATTAATTAGTCATTAAATTCATAATTCTAGAAGCTTGATGATAGCACGATAAATGCTATCATTTCATCCGTAGATTTAAGAGTTTTTGTTTGGTTTTATTGTGGACTTAATATCTAATTATGTAATTTCAAAAATTATGCCCTGGATGAGCTTTATCATAAATTTTGGAGGAAAAGACTTAGTTTTGGCCAAAATAATGAAGAAGTGGGTCAAAGAAGGAAGATTCAAGAGCTTAAAGTGAATATCATAGGCCAAAAATTTTGAAAGGAAGGCCCAAAACCAGCTAACAAGTCGAGAGAATGAAGTTCAAAAAAAGGAGTGGGGTCGAGGCGCCGAGGCTACTTGGGCAACACGAAGGTGACGTCACGTCGTCGAGACGCGGCGACGTCAGCGTCTCAACTGCAGGCCGGATGGAGTATTATATAAACAAGTGTTTGACCTCAGTTTTCAATCATCAAGTAGCAAATGGGAGTGTTTTCCAAAGGTTCTTAGAGCCTCTTAGAGGGAGGGATTGAGAGAAATGTTTTGGAGAGTTTTCTAAACATTTTTGGGATGATTCGGGCTTGTGACGGGGCTCCAATCGAGGCTCTCCTATGGCGGATTAAGGCGTAAGCAAGGATTCGACGTTGGGATAAGTTCTATACCATTTTTCCTTGTTCATATTACAGTTTTAAACATAAGACCCTTCATAACACACAATTCAAGCACAAAACTAGCTAAAATTAATTGGAAATATATAGCATTTCTGTTGGGTATCAGTATGCATTTTTTTTAATAATATGATAGCTAATCTGTTTTCCAAATATAATATCAAGAATAGGGTAGCCACTACTTACCATCCCCAAACGAATGGGCAAACAGAGCTCTCTAACGTGGGAGATTCAGGCTATATTGGAGAAAACGATAGATCCTTCATGAGAGGATTGGTCAGTTCGTCTTGACTTAACGTTATGGGCACACGGGAGAGCGTACAAAGCACCTTTGGGTGTGTGTCCCTACCCAATCTTATCCTTGTACTAGAGTCCTTTTAGGTTGTTACTTGAATATCGATCCCCATATGTCCCCACATACTAGTTCAAGTTACATACAAACAACCTTGGATCTTACTTTATTTTATTTGGGTTATATTTTACAATACTTAACAATAACATTTTATTGTAGAAACTCAATAACACTTTATCAAAACAAGTATACAGTTTGGTTACTTTCACTACCTACACGTTTTCGGGGATAAAACCCAACATTTTTGGTCATTTTGCCTCAAGGACATGATTCACATACAGATAAAGAGTCATCTTCTAACTCACTTAGAAGTCCACTTTTCACCAAATTTCCAATCCTATTGGGAATAATGTGACGTAATCTAATATGCAAAATATAGGTATTTTTTTAGAAGAAACCTTTTTCCTTTTAGTTTGAGTTGTAACTGTTTTAAACAATTCAGTATCTAGAATTGCATTGGCCATGATTAGTCTCAAAACATGCAAGTTATGTTATAATTTAGCATAACAAATATCAACAAATAATATTTCATTGACAGAAAACCAAATGAGATTACATTGTGTCTACCAACCAAGAAAATTGAATCAAGTACTGTTATTTGTTTTTTTTTTTTTTTAACTATATACACATTGTCTAATTACATTATGCTCCCCACTGCCACATCCAAGACGACCTCTCTCATTCAACATCGAGAGTCATCTCATCGGCTTATAGGTGCCATCAAGAACTAATTCCCTACAAAGAGGAACAATTGTGCCATCCCTTCAGCCTCGTCGATACCCACTAAACATATTTCAAGGACCAGTAAATCATATTTACCTTCTTTGGCTTTCTTTGTCAGGACCAAGTATTTTGGACAACTTTTCTTCCGGTATCCATCTACGTTGCAGTGGACACATTTCCCTTTGTTTGCAGCTTTGGTCTTCCTCCCCTTTGGGGGAGCAGTAGTGGCGTCAGCTTTATTGCCCTCCTCGCCTTTCTACTTCATTAAACATTTTGTGCCATAAGAACATGGAACAGACTTAGTCTCAGAGGTCGAACCTATGTGTAAATTCTTCGAAAGAGATTCTGAAATAATGCTGACATGGCTTCTTTTATCCATGACAAATTCGTTAATTTCGGCCACGTTAAAGTGGACAATCATGTTGAGAACGTGTTCACGAACAAATGTCCCCACATATTTGTAACTAACGTTTGTAGAGTAGCGTAACTTTTCATCTAATTTAGTAGCATCAAATTTGACCAAGTAGCTATCAGGAAGATTATCCCACGTAGCTAAACTTCACGATAGGATCAAGAATTAAACCTTTATTCGCATAAGTTCACAGCTTTCCTAGTTTATTTAATTATGCCTATTAATTAATGATCTTAGATCTTGATGTTGTCTGTTGATTATTTAATAATTATGCCTATTAATGAATCTCCCCATTAGGATCTAGACTCGAAGAATTCGTCGGATTAAAAACATTTGGGGTCATTACACTCGATGACTTTACTTGTTGAGTAGTTTGATGACTGGTGATTAAATCTATTGCAGTTGGCCAAATTGAAATTTGGAACTCCTAATTACGTGATCTTGAGGTAAGATTAGAGAATTCACCCCTTGTAATTTCTCGTTCTTTAATTTTAAACATTTTAATTTTCTCGAAGCTAATCTCCTTATGTTTGGTACATTTATGATAACCAATTAGTTTTATTTCATTTGTTGATATGCAATTTTAAAAAATCATTCCAATTAAACGAGAGAAATGAACTATGAAAAAACATTTTCTTCATCCTATTGTGTAGGAAAAAACTCTGTCAACACAAAACAAACAAATATCACTCCGTCCAAAGATAGAGGAGTGATAAACTAATTTTAGCACTCGATGATCTAAATTTAACAAATGATAGTCTATAAAGTGGCCTTCCCATATCGTCATACAAATCATCTGCTTGTGATACAAGAAAGAAGAAAACAAAAAAGAAAAATATAAGACAAGACAAAAGGAGATTAACCACGAAAATGGCCAAGAAAATGATGGCAACATTGCTATTGTGTATTATGGTGATGCCACACTACAATTATCTGTGGCCAACAATGTGGCTGACAAGGAGGCTAGAGTGAAGACCTTTTTCAACTCCCTTAATTGCCTTAAAACGTGCACTGACCAATGTACAACCACAGGCACTAAGTCCCTTGAGGAATGTATGCCTATATGCACACATTGTGGCAAAGAAATGAACGGTATGCCTCTTGCTTTCATCATAAAAAACACACTTCATAGTCGTATACATGTTAAGATGTTTCTGTTTTTAACACACTTTTCTTCCACCTACAAATTCAATAAATTTAAAAGTTTATGTCGTATGTTGTTTTTTTGTTTTTTTTTTTTTTTGAAAGAAAACTATGAATGATGGTAGAGTTATTCAATAGGCGATTTTGTGTATGGTGAAATTTAATTTCATTATGCACTTGACTCTTATTATTGGTTTGGTGAGAGTTTGAAGTTTTTCAAATTGTTCTCTTTACTTAAAATTTGATGAAATTGATAATTTTCCTTGAAAGTCTATACACTGATTTACAGTAAAAGTTTGCTATCCCTTTTTGCTTTGTCTTTTGTTTTTTTTTTTTTTAATGTATTATTGGATCAATGTTAATATTTGTCGTGTTTACTTTGTAGAGAAATACAACGTTGATATCTTCGAGAATTAAATGGTTGAGAAGCTCTCAAGAGTGATCGCATTGAATCAAGAAGATTATGATAGATTTATTTGAATAAGGAAATTTGGAACTTCCTTTATCCTCTTTTTGTTTTTTCCGTTCTCCCCCTCTTTCCCTCTGATTCTCTCTGTAGTTTTCATATTTCTTAGGCTTTAGAGTAGATTTTCTTAGTTTTCTTGGTGGATCGAGCCTGGGAGCGAGGTTCGTCATTCCAAATGACGGACTAAGCTCAACATTCGTGTAATTGGGAACTCAGTTGTAAGTTTTGATGGTATTCTCTATGAGATTTAGAGTATTTTAATTATGATTTACTCTTTTATGTGTGTTTCAATTCTATTTTATTCATGATTAGAATTGATAGTAGGGATTGACAACCACATATTCCGTCGTTTATATCATATTCGCTAATGGTAGTAAATAGGTGAAGCATGTGCCTTTATTTTAGGCGTTTTATCCCTAATCCTGTAGCAATTTGCATGTAAACCTATAATTGAACATTTGGTTGATCTTATAATTTAGGCTTTTCCTAGTTATAAAACTGGTCATCTCACTATCCTAATCGTAATGCAATTGTAGCTAGTTCATTTGGTCGGGTTGATTAGTAAACAATTAGATTAGCTTCGATGCATTGGTCGATTTAACTAGTAATCCTGTATCATATTCCTAATCGTTAGGCTTAAAACGTAAATTCCATCATTAGACAATCTATGATTAAGATCCATCCAAAATGTACTGATTCCATGAATCTGAGGTTCGATCAACCACTCCCTTTTATTTTTCCGCCATTTGATTTATGCAATTTATTTTATGTCATTTAAATTCTCGCTATTTAATTTCCCTTTGCACTTTGACCCCTCGCATCTCAAATCCCCCCTTCAGTTCGGAAATCACAATAAATCTAAGTTAAGCAAATAATAAACGTGCTCCCCGTGTTCGACCTCGACCACTACTACTGCAAAGTAGTTTAGTGTACGGTGATTATAAATTTTATTTGACAACACGGAGCCTCGATAACTCCAGCCCGTCAGTTATTTTTCAACCATGAATCCCTATTAATGTGCTCGATACTTAAATCATATTTAAATATATAAAACCTCTCATTGCTCGATTTATCCAAGACCCAACGTGTCGGCAATATCAAATGCGACCAACCATTTCCCTAAATCAAATTTGAACCTATTCTAATTCATTCCATCATATTCTTCCAAAGGTTATTTTCAAGCTAGTAAGGGGACCTAATGGACCTACAGATCATTGGCTCCAACGGTTCGAGGTTTAACCGACTAAACCCTTTTAACCCAGTTAACTAACATCCGTTCACTATTGGGTCACTCCACTATAGCCTAGTTGTTGATCTCCCTTCAATGTAGATATATTTTCGTCCACTCAATATAACCATGATTAGTAAGTCCGTTTTAGCCCTATAACACTTCTTGATTCCTTAAGTCCACTGTTCCTCTAATGAACAATTTGTTTATGGTCCAACTACTAAACAGAGTCCCTCTCAAGCCAATGACAGGGTGGGACTCCTTGTTCAAGCCTCAAAAAGAGTTTAGATTAAACACCAAGATTATTTTTTATTTTTTTTATTTTTTTTTTTTGTAACGAAAGTAAAGAAAAGGAGAAGATCAACAGTGATTTATTTACAGCACAACACATTTCCTTGTGATGAGGTTGCCAGAAGATCATTTTTCACGTCGCCATTACTGTCCCCATGAAGATAACTATTAAAAATATCTAAAGGATATAAAGCTTTTACAAGACTAATTAAAAGCACTATTGGAACAAAACTCACACTAGAAAGCCTGAATGGACATAACTTTAGCTTTTCTTTATGACCACATTTAAGCAATTGAACACCCTTCTTTAATGCAATTAATGCCTGCAAGATGAAATCAACTTTGTAAGTACCGCAAAGAGGAAAATGAAATTATAATTTCAAGTCAACTTATGCTGTCATCTTTTTGTATGTGAGTGTGTATCATTATCAACGAAGTGAATTTGAAGAGTTGAAGCTTTCAACACAAGAAGATCGCAACCACCAGCCAACATTCAAATAGTTCCAAGAGAAAATAAAAATTACCACTGAGAAGTAACATTCACTATCAGAATAACCTTCCCCTTGTATAGACTAAGACTCACATCACTCACATAATTCCCACGAATATCCTGCAAACGAATCCATTTTCGATCTCAAAATTAAGATATTCTCAAAGTCAATGGCTAACTAAACCGACATTTTCCGAAGTAAAAACGAATTATAATGAAAACAACTTAAACAAAGAAACCTAAGTCTGCGAAATGAACAACAAATAGTAATAAATAAATAAAAAAACAAAGACATTCGCTCTCTATTTAAAGCCAATAATCCCAAATATTTCAATATTACATTTGAGATATTTCCAAAATGAAGTCCAACTTATCCAAGAAAACCTAAGTCGATGAAACGAACAACAACAAACAGAGGATTTTCCTTCTCACATTAAAAAACCGAGGGTTTCTCAACAACCAAACAAATGGAGTAAATGAAAAAAGCAACGGAGGTCATACCTTGATAGTGAAATCATAAATGGAGTTGGAGGATTCTTCAGCCATAATCAGAAGGAAAGAGGTAGAAATTTTGCCTGTGCGATAGTAATATAGTAATTAAGTGCCGATAAACATAGAAACAAGAGGCAACTCACATTACCGAAAATGTAGCACGAAAGAGCAAAGATAAGATCGAAAGACAATGAATGGAAGAAAGACGACATACATTCGAGGAAGGTTGTGGCGACATGGAAAATAAAAGTAAAATCATGTGAATTGAAAACAAACAAATATTTTTCCTTCCAAACCTAAAACATAATCAAGCAACATGTGAATTGAACACACACTCACACTGCCACCAAATTATAGAAAAGCTTTCGAGGTTAGTGTTTTTTCTGGCTTTTCTATGTACTTACCTCTGTGATAATGCTCCCAATTCTTGCGTCTCATTTTGCTCAATTTTTACGAAAAATTTAGCCATATTTTCATCAAGCTTTCAAGTTTCAAATGACATATTTTACTCTTAGCTCCAACCTTATGGTTAATCATTGGTTATACTTGAGCTTTGTTAAAAACTCTCATTTCAATTTTTTATTCACAAATGAAATGAGTGTGCTGGGATAGAGAGGCTACATTCGGCCCTGATTGAGGTGTGGCCTGTGACGTGGAGGCTTTATCCTTCCTCTGGATGTTGTACTGCTGAAGCTTTCCTATCAAGGACAAGTGAATGGTTGGCTTGAAGAAATGGCGCTCCTCGTCCTTGCCTGGCACAATCTTCACCCTTTGACAGAGCTGGGTGATGAGTGAGCCAAAGAAAAGCTTGCCTGCCCTTTTCCGTCCACAGGCTAAGATCTCATCCCTAATAATGCTCCCTACGTTAATCTCCAACCCCTTCACTAGGCAATAGAGTAGCATCACTCTATCCACTGAAATTGTGCTGTCGTGGGTGGTTGGCATCAAGTGGTTCTTGATGAAGTGAAGCCATACTGCCGATTCTGGCTTTAAGTCGCTTGGCACTAGAGACTTCACTTTCATCTGCGATTCTTTCCATTGGACCCCTTTGATGGCCACAAGCTTTAAAACTTCCTTCATTTGCTTGGCCGAAGGATTCCTAATCACCTCATTCCCTCTTGGGTTCGAAGGTGCCTTGATCCTGTACACCCTGTTAATGTCGACTGAGGAGAAACTGACCATCTTCCCCCTCCCCACTGCCATGCTAATGCTTTCCTCCCTCAAGCCAACGTAGAATTCACGAACTAGAGGCACAACTGCCTCCTGAGGGTGAGCACAGAACTCCTGCCACTTGTACTGGAAGATAACTCTGCTTACGAACTCTAGCAGTGCTTTGCTCGGTCAGAGAATCCTTTCTCATTGAGGAAATCTCTTGTCTTCATGATCTCCATCCTTTCCTGAAAATTGACATCTTTAAATACCTCAGGGAACGGATTTTTAGGAGATGCGGCCTTGGGTGTTTTGCCCTTCGTCTTGGCAGGTGAGATGGTCGAAGGAACTGTAGGAGAGGCGTCCATGGATCTCGTCCTCGGCCTCTTGGCAAAGATTGGGTCATTCTTGTTCTCTGTCCTCCTCTTAGCCTTCATCTCTCTCTTTCTCTTTCTTCCTAATGTTGTAGAGATAGGGACTTGGTCAGGGGATCCTCGAAATTGTCATCAGGTATGACAATTTGAGTTTCAGGTAAACTCGCACAGTTTTCATTAGGTTGATAAAAACCCTCCCACTGCATTGAGGCTCTCTCAACAATTGAGAAGGACAAGACTAACTTAATATGTCAGCTCAATCAACAACCCTTTGTTGAAGAACAACTCTTTGTTGATATTTTTGTAGCTTTACTATGTAACTTACTTAACATTATCTAACTTGGCCTTATTTTAAGAAAGTAACATTTGTCCATACAAATACTTTCTTTTGAACAAAGAAATTTCCATAACTCGTTTCTATGGAATAACCTATAAACAGGCATGCATTCGAATAAGGTTCCAGATCCTTCGGGATTGTCTCAAATGAGGACATCCCTAAGTTGTGAAACAACATAAACACATTTTATGCTTTTTCAGAGTTCAAGCAATGTTTCAGAAACATTCTTTTGAAAGAACGATATTCGTACTTAAATTTCAGTCAACACTGCATATCCCAAAAACGAGTTTAGGCAACTTATTAGGTGTTGAGAGTTAGGACATAATTCCATGTTTTATCAAATAGACTTGGAATCTCAAGTCCATATACTCTGCACCTCGATCGGATCGAAGTGTCGTTTATCGTTTTACCTAATTTGGTTCGTAACCTCAGCGTTATACAGACTGAACTTTTCAAGAGTTCGAACTTATGACGCATTAGGTATAGATAAGCATACCTTAAATAATATTCAGTCAAACTGATGAAATATTTATACCTTGTTTGAACTTTAGTATTTATTCGATCTCGGGGATCAGAATGCATTAGCTCTAAGGGTTCCTTTGGCACGATAATCATTTTCTAGTAAAAGGTTTATCTAAGTCATCTTACTCTTAAGGCATGACTTGTAGGGAGGTAATGAGTCGTCTTCTAACCTGTTTAGAAGTTCATTTTAGGCCAATCTTCAATCCTATTGAATTTTAATACGGCCTAACCTCAAGTACGAAAGATAGGTACTTAGAGAAACATGTTGCCTTTTGTTAGAGCCTCAGCGGTTTAAATATCTCATGTTTTAAAATCGTTATAGACTCTATCGGTCTTAAAACGTATATGTTATTCTTTGTGTTTGCAGAACAAATATTGGCATCCTTTTCGAAATGAACGGTTCATGCATAAAAGGTAACATAATAGCCTTGTTCTAGCAAAATAGAAATCATAATTTCTTTTATTTCTTAGGAACCATATGCATTAATATGTAACGTTTTTGAGAAAAGAATAACTTTATGTCTCCCACTGCCATAACCGAGATGAACTCTTTTATTTAAATTCTAAGAGTTATCTTCACTAGTCCACAGCTAGTGCCAGGAACTCATTCCATGAAAAGAACACACGTGATTAGTGGGCCCTGAAATAAATATTCAGGTATAATCACTATTCTTACTAAGTACGTTCTCAAGACGAACAAATCACATATTTAGAGTCTTGGGTTATGTTCTAATTGGTTAAGAAATTTATGAACATTTTGAGGATGACTTCTTGAGGACATTCCTCCTTTTAAGACCGCTTCCAATCACTGACCACGATCTAGTGTTTTAAGTTTGTTTTCTTAGTCGAATTCTTTATACCAAAAGCTTATTTGGCGTATAGACGAGGCATTTATAGAACTTATACTTATTGCTGAAAACAAACAAATAAACTTTTTAAAAAGGTTGTCTAACATTTAACCCATTTACCTAATCCAATCAGTTTAGCAAAAGCAATTAAGCGCCCTATGAATCTTAATTATTTTGCAACGATACTTCAAAGCTTTAGAGCAACAACCACCAAGGGGTGATCAGCTACTCCTCATTTGAACCGAGACATTGCGGAGTTCGCCCTGCTACCCCATACTTAAGCCCTCCGAAGGGATGGTTCCACTATTGGCAACACGCAGGCGAAGTATGAGATATCATAACGTACCAATGGAGGAGACCGTAGGATGTGTTGACACACTTCCTGCTCCCACTTACTATAAACACTCTCTCCGTTCACCTTGGTATTGAATCACACAAACACCTTCCTAAGGGAGGTCACTTCAAGGGTGACACGAGCCCGAGCATGATTCTCACGGTGTGAACTATCTGGAGATACGTGGGAATAAAAACTCGATATGATACATCTCGTTTTTATACTTTTCCTCCCACTGAGTATTTTAATGATTAGGGTCTATATTACTTAGGTAAGTTTCGGCTAAACGAATCTATCTAAGTTAATGCCTTATATAAGGTCTTTACTCTAATGTCTAGGCGAATTAAACTCTTTTAATTTCCCAGCGACATTGCATGCTAATAAGACCATGGCTAATTCAACTCAGATACCGGATTATCGGAAGAGTTCCCTTATAACCAAAGCCTTATATACTACTTAATACATTTTAACTCTATTAAAACTCTAAGTAGGAAGCTCTTCTAATCCTATTAGAAAATAGTGATCTTAGGTCCAATCGATTTTAAACATTTTAAAAATAATTCTGGTTACCTAAGATCCTATCTTAGCATGCAACTCTTTGTTATAGGTTTTGACGGTTTCTATTCATTAACCTTATAACTATTATAACTTTTAATGAATTAATCCTATAACATGCTTCTAATGGTGATAAAAGCATATAACAATCGACAATTCAAGTTATATATAAAATCACCATTCACAAAGCATAAACATTTTGAAACAACCTACGTCTAGGTGAATTCTAATGGCATAACAATTACGCTATGATGTCTAGGTGATAAAACCTCACATCTCTCACGAATGCTCATAAAACCGGGTTAACCTAACTCACATACCGACTCGATGCCCAGGTAGGAGGTGTTCCGTAAACCGTCAACTTAAATTCCTCCAGCCTTAGACAGCATCTTGCCAGGTGAGTTCTCTTGTAACCTTAGCTTTACAAGATATCGACCTATTCTATGCGAAATGTTCAACATTGGATTCGATAACCCTAAGTGAGCATACATTGATCTTTGTTATAGGTTTTAACGTCTATCTCGATTTTATAACAAATTATAATATAGACAACCTATAACAATCGTTTATGCTAAGGAGGTTTCATGCTGCATGCTTGTTCGTTTTTGTTTATTAATATAACGCTTTATATTAAAACATTCATAAACAAAAAATTAAAACATCCAACATGCATCTAACATGAAACCTTACATGCATTCTTTTTATTATAACCTTTATAATTAATTACTAATGCATGAAACATGCTTTCCAATGGTGGGATTTTAAATCTATATGGCATACTTTATGAATGTTCAATTCTAATTTAATTATAAAATACATTCCCAATGCACAAATAATTAAACACACTAAAGTGGATCGGTTTTGGCAACCAAACAATCAAACTAAGCTAAATTATTAAAATAAAAATTAAATAAACAAGTGAACCGCCTTGGACAGTTCTCGAACCGGCCCCGAACTCCTCGAACCAGCTTGAACCATCCATAAAATGCTTGAACCGAACCAATGGGCTTGAAAAATGGGTTCAACCGGCCTTGAACCAACCGAACCGGCCGGGAAACGGTGAACCAGACCGTGATTTAAGTCACTGAACCGAACCACCGCCAGAATTCAAACATTTTGAATTTTTCACAGTAGCGTCGCGACGCTGATGAACAAGCGTCTCGACGCTGTTCATCCAGCAGCCCCGAAATCCCAGATTTCTTCATGTTCTGTTTTCCGGCCAGCGACCTCTTCGTCTTCCTCGATCAATTAAAGCCTAGATTCAACTCTAATGACTCCCAAATCTTTACAGACTCTTGCCAAGACATTAAAGCCCATATTCGTATAGGCAATTACAAATTTAATCAACAAATTAAAGCTTAATTTGATGCCAAAACCGAGAATCCAACTTTAGCAACCACAACACATTCAACAATTGAAATTCACCCAACAAACTCGAAATTAATGGGAATCAAGTGCCCAAACCACGCTCTGATACCAACTGAAGGAGTGAAAAACACTCGAGCGGAAGCGCTAGCGGATCTTAGGCACCGATTTTCATTAATTTCATTGATTAAAAGCATGCGAAATAATCACAAAATTAAAACAGAGGAAACTGATACTTATCTTTCAAGCTTCAAATTCGTTGGAATTCTTGGAAGTTTTTCTACACGACCACTTCATGGACGACCACCGAGATCTTCCCCGCTATTCTCCGGCCTTAGAACGGGCTTGTGGGAACCCGAGCATGACGAATTAAGAAGGGGGAAGTTGATAAAATGGGTTTTTGAGAGCTTGAATTTCCATGGAGTTTTTTAGAGAGAATGAACACCAAATGCATGTAGTCTTCTGTATCTTATCATCATCCTTTGCAAGAAGCAAATTCTTGCTTTTAAAGAACATGTATATGCATTCTAAAATCACCAAAATTGGACAACTCATAAAGAATTTAGTGACTCAATTTATTGGTGTCATCACATGGAAAATTCCATGAACTATGGTTTTCAAAATTTAAAATCAAATTTCATAAATGAATTTCCCAATTAATTTTAATTAAATTAATTCAAATAATTAATTTAAACAAAATTAAATCAATAACTAATTAATCTTAATTAATTATACTTATTTAATTTAATATCAAAATATTAAATTAAATACATTCTCGTTCTCTCTAAAAACCGATTTTTCTGAATATAAATCGTTATTTATATTCAAACCGAAATTCTCAAACGTGAATCCCTATTCACGTATGTTATATTTAAATCATACTTAAATAAATTGTGACTCTATCAAATTATGGTTTAATGCACAATTAAACCGATACGCTATATTATATCGAATATAATTTAACGATATCTCCCAAAATCAAATTTGAACGTTTTTCAAATCCTTTCATCACTTTGTTCTAAGGTTAATCCGTTTGAGCTAGTAGGGGGACCTAATGGACCTACAGATCATGGGCTGCAACGATCCGAGATTAACTGGTTGAACTCTTTCAATCCTAGTTAACCAACATTCAGTAACTAACGAGAGACTCCACTATAGCCCGTAGCTGAACTCCCCTCACCGTAGATATATTTCTGTCCACCCGATATAACCATTATTAGTAAGTCAATCCTTCACAGGTTGTTCGTTACTACTGTCAGGTCAAAAGTCAGTTTTACCCCTATAGCACTTCTTGTTCCTTAAGCCTCCACTGAGTCCCTAATGAACAATCGGTTTGTGGTCCCACCACTAAACCTAAAACCTCTCGGGCCAATGAGAGGGCGGCTCGCCTTTGTTCATGTCCCGAAGTCAGCACTTAAGGGAGCAACCTCTCTACTATCCCTAAAGTCGGGTAGGAGTGAATTCCATCTTGCAGGACTATGTCCCCAGCTATCTACTCGTTTCTATCCCTGAAATGGGGGGTTTATTGAGTCGGCGTTGTTGAGCCACTCTCACTCATGCATATCTAAGGATAAGCCCGAATAAACAGGAGTTCATAGTTAGCTCAGGATTAAGATCAAGTTATGTAGGTCATCGCTTGAAATAGTCAGTTTCACAGTAAACGACGTTATAAAGTGAAAGTGACTTATTTCGCAGTCCGATCTTATACAAACTCTTTTGCATAGGACGCCCCCACTCACATGTCTATATATGAACAATATTAGGATCACATCGTTTGTCTTATAACAAAGTGGGCCGCATCACATAGTTTTTCCTAGGATGAGGTACCCAGGCTTATCCCTATACTATAGACCGTTTTTAGGCTATGTACTTGAACCTAATCCACTTTTATGTCACTACACAAAGTTCAAGCATTCATATCATAGCCATGGATTCTAGTTTATTTGATTTGGGTTAATAAATACATAGATAAACTAATCTTTCGACAACCAGAACATAAACTACACTAATAACGTTTTATATATAACTTTTTTACATTTACTATCCACGCGTTTTTGGACATAAACACGAACACTGCTTCCTTCCACTTCAATCTTTTTCCCACCTTTTTCGTCCAAGTCTCCATGTCCAAGTACATCCTCCAAGGTTTCTCTTCTTACTAATTCCTTCAAAGTGGATTGAGAGAGTTCATCAATTTCATCGATCATCGAACATTCCTCGAAATCACTAGGGTATTTCATTGCACTCATCACATTAAACGTGATTTGCTGCTCGTTGACCCTCGTGGTCAATTCTCAGTTCTGGACATCTATTAATGTTATGCCAGTGGCTAGGAATGGTCGTCCTAAGATGATCAGTACCTCCTTGTCTGCTTCGCAATCTAAGATAATTAAATCTGCAGGGAAAACAAACTTATCAACTTTAACCAATATATCTTCAATCTTTCAAATGGGGTGTGTAAGTGATCGGTCTGCCAACTGCAAGGTCACAGTTGTTGGTCGTGCATCACCTATTCCTAACTGCTTAAAAACCGAATATGGCATTAAGTTGATGCTTGCTCCCAAATCACACAGTGTTCTGCCTACGTTCCTGCCTCCTATAGAGCATGGAATTGTAAAGCTCCCTGGATCTTTGAGCTTGGGAGGAATCTCGTTCTTTACTAGTGCACTGGAACATTCCGTGAGTGCAACCGTTTCGTATTCCCCCAACCTTCTCTTTTTTGATAGGATATCTTTTAGGAACTTTACGTATGTAAGCATTTGTTCAAGTGCCTCCACTAATGGTATGTTAATGTGCAACTGCTTCAATACATCTAAGAACTTCTTGAACTGTACATCTTGTGAGGCATGTTTGAATCTCTGTGGGTACGGAGGAGGTGGTCTGTAATCTGGGTCTATCACAAATTTCTGGGGTTTTGTGGTCGCATTTCCCTGTTTTTTCTCCAACTTCAATTTTTCTTCTTTTTCTGTCAAGGCTTCAGGCTCCTTGGTCTTTTCTTTTTCTTCTTTATTATTTGCAATATCTGGGGTATTGTCTAACTTCTTTTCACAAATCTTTTCTCGAGCTTCAACTAGGATCTCTACTTCTGAACTTCCTGGATACTTTGGTCCATCATATTCTAATCCACTCATTAGGGTCACTGCCTTGCATTGTTCCTTGCCTTCTCTGTGTGGGGTCTCAGTTTTGATAGGGAACATCCCTTGAAGTCTATTCTTTATGTCTTGAGCAATTTGTCCAAGCTAAACTTCTAAATTCCTGACTGCAGCATCGTTTCGTGCCATATACTCCTTCATAAGAGTCTCTAGATTTGACTCTTGGCTCTGGACTGGAATTTGTTGGAAATTTTTCGGCGACTGTTGTGATGTAGGTTGCTTCCCAAACTGAGTGTTGGAATTACTCGATCCGGCTTGTCCTCCCCAAGAAAAGTTCGGATGTTGTCTCCATCCTGGGTTGTACGTGGACGAATAAGGATTCCATCTATTTTGGTTATGATTTCCTTGTGGACCTACATAAAAAACAGATGTAGGGTTTAGTGGACAATTATCAGCGTTGTGTTCCTCACCACATATCTCACAACAGAGGGAAGAAACAACGTTTGTAGGGACTATATTTGCTTGATTGTGCATGGACATGCCCATCATCATGTTGTGAATGGCTTCTTTCACTGGATTTTTCAAAATGGTTGTTGGTTCATTTTCTCCCCAATGTCGGTTATTGGTGGCTATGGTATCTAGAATAGCGTTCGGCTCATTAGCAAACTTCTTCAGAAAAGACCCGTTTGCAGATGCATTTATAAGTGCCTTTGAAGCCTGATCTAACCCACTATAAAAATGCTCCAAGAGAATGCACGCAGGCAGTCCATGGTGTGGACATTTTCGAACTAGCCTTTGGGATCTTTCCCAAGCTGCATCCAACGGTTCACTGTAAGACTGTCTGAAAGCAATGATCTCTGCTCTGTACTTGGCATTTTTATTGGAGGAAAAGAATTTCTCCAAAAACTTCTTCGCCAAATCATTCCACGGGGTGATGGAGTTTGGAGGAAATGAATCCAACCAGGCTTCAGCATCTCCCTGTAAAGAAAACAAAAAAAGTTTTAGCTTTAAAGTATCTTCTGGCACTCCTGTTACTTTAAAAGAATTGCAAACTCTCAAGAATAATTTAATATGCATGTGTGGATCCTCATTTGGAAGTCCTGAGAATTGGCCCATCATATTTAACATCTGGAACATCACTGGTTTAAGTTCAAATTGTGAAGCATCAATCGGTGGCTCCAGGATTCCTGGATTTAATGTCTGGAAACCTGGTAAAGCGTAGTCCCTTATTGCTAGGTTTCGATCTTCCGCAATGTAGATCAGATTTTCTTGTTGTGGCACCGGTGGAACTGGAGGTATTGGAGGAATTCTCCCACCATTCTGCTCCCTTCCACGAACATGAGGATCAACTTGAGGATCGACTCCAGGAGGATCCATTGGAAATTCTTGAATGTAAGATGCTTCTTCTAGAAATTCCTGTGCGCGCACCTCTTGTTGCTCATTCTTCTTTCGTCTCTGTTCCTTCCTTCGACGACAAAAGGTTCTTTCTATCTTCGGATCAATGTCAAGGAGTAGATACCCCTTGCTCATGCACGAACTTCAACCTGCAAAAGTAACACAAATGCAAACCGAAGTCAAATTCCCTTTGAGACAGAAAATGCAGTCGCAATCTCAAAAACAAATTTGGTTTCTCTATTGGTCCCCAGCAATGGTGCCAAAAACTTGGTGCGTTGTCAGCTGAATGGATGGAATGTGAGATAAGATGATAAATGAAATAATAAAGAAATATCCAGCCAACACTTGAGTGCAAGTATACACTGTCACACGTAGTAATAAAAAACCTTAGAAAGTATTCCAAGGGTATCGATCCCACGAGGACTAAATTGGAAATTCAAATTTGACGAAGAAACTGTTCAAATGATTGCTTTTGTAACAAGTAACCACAAAAAATAAGTTGATTGATTGGGTTTTTGAAAAGATAAATAAAACTAGCAATAAAACAATAAAGAATAACAAGGAAATAAAACGAGGTATTCAACATGGATTCATCCCTCGGGTAACAACCATACTTATGCAATA
This sequence comes from Luffa aegyptiaca, assembly GCA_017139565.1. Taxonomy (NCBI): domain Eukaryota; kingdom Viridiplantae; phylum Streptophyta; class Magnoliopsida; order Cucurbitales; family Cucurbitaceae; genus Luffa; species Luffa aegyptiaca. Next base: position 41,884,252 of record CM029407.1, read on the forward strand.
TCTAATTTAAGAGTGTTTACTGCATTGGGTCAGATTTAACTTCCTTTGAGCCCTTGTTCCCAAAAACCGTAAGAAGGCTAAGCGAGTACCGTTATGCCCATTTATGTGACTCGACTCCGACATAGATAATTCACGAATGCAACCTATAACCCTATAGTCGATATAGGGTGCCTCAGGCAGCTTGCCCTATAATGCCGAACAATCTCTTTCGAGCTTTTTCTCCTATATCACCTTTATGAGAACCGATATCGTTTGTCCCTTTGGAGATGAAACTCACATAGCATGCAAAGTCTAAGTGATCAAATTAAACTTAGCAAGATCATAATGATATTCAATAAAGAATGACATGCATTAATCCCTACTTAAACAAATAAAACACTTTCAAGCCATTAAACCCTAAGGGAATTCACCTCATCGAACCCCTCAACGAGATTTAGCTACTCATGATGGGATAAAAACAAAATGAACACATTTTCATTGAAATAATGATGCAAAGAATACAAAGTAATGAAAAGATTCAAAAGCTGGAATTAAAAGAGATAGCAAAATATTATGGGTTTTTTGTTTACACAATCCTTCTAGAGTTCGCTAAGACACTCCACTCTCTCACTTTTACAATATGGGAATGGGTGAGACTCTCTACAAACCACAAGGTTTGATGTTTAACTCTCTCTCGGGTTAGAATTTGTCATCTAAGAAGGACCTCGGGCATCCCTACTCATTGGCGTCGAGCCAGGGTTCTGTCACCTCCCTTTTCTTCCAAGTGAGTTATGCTTAAATTTGACTTCGAATCCCGAGCTTATATAGTGTAGAAATTGGTTGAGGAGCTGCGAAATAGGTGTTGGAAGGTTGCCCAGTCAGTTTCAGGGTCAAAACAACCGGTTAGGTGTGAAGAAGACTCGTCAACAACGACCCGCGCACGACTCGGAACGGCCTCTGTTTTTCCAGAAATGAGGTCACATTTCGTTTTTGCCTTCCCATAAATGCGGTTGCATTTCTGGGGAATTCCAACTTGATCAACTCTGTTTTTCTGCACAACAGCAAACTAAGTCAAATTTGCTTCAAATCAAGTCTTTTTAAGCATAGTTCCACAAAAGTGACTCTCAACACCCTAACTTATCAAATTAACATATTTTGAGCTCGAAAATAGTAAAATTGACCTAAACACTCAATATTTGACCAAGAAATGAGCTATGAATAAAGGCAAAATAGGTATATTTTTTACCCCTATCAGCGGCCCACTTTGTATTAAGTACAAACAATGAGGTCCTAAATCGTTCATGTGGAGACATGCAAGTGGGGGCGTCCTGTGCAATGAGTTTGCATAAGACTGGACCACGAAATAAGTCACTTTCTCTTTATAACGTCTTTTACTGAAGAAACTGACTATTTCTCAAAGATGACCTAGGTAACTCGTTCTTAATCCTAAGCTAACTATGAACTCCTGTTTATACGAGATTATCCTTTGATCTGCATGGGTGAGAGTGGCCAGCATTGCCGACTCAACAAACCTACCATTTTGGGGATAAGATCGAATAGATAGCTGGGGACATAGTCTCGCAAGACGGAATTCGCTCCTACCCATTTCAGGGACAGTAGAGAGGTTGTTCCCTTAAGTACTAACTCCAGTACTTCAACAAGGGGCCCCACCCTCTCGTTGGATCGAGAGGCACTTAGGTTTGATGGTTGGACGACAAACCGATTGTTCATTAGAGGATAGGTGGAACTTAAGGAATAAGAAGTACTATAGGGTTCAAATGGTCATTTGACCTAGCTATAGCTACGAAAAACCTGTGAAGGGTCGACTTACTGAACATGGTTAAATCAAGTGGACGGAAATATATCTATGGTGAGGGGAGTGCAACTATCGGGCTATAGTAAAGTGTCCCGATAGTAAACGAATGTTGGTTAAGCTTGGTTAATGAGATTAGTCAATTAGCCTCAACTCGTTGGAGCCCATGATCTATATGTCCATTAGGTCCCCCTACTAGCTCATATCAGAATAAAGCCTAGAACAATAAGATAGGATTCTTTGAATCGTTCAAAATCGGGAAAAAGGGTATTATCGTAAATTGTATTTGACACAATAATTTAGTTATGAATTAAATTAGAAAATGAGAGATAAAGTATTTAAAAGGGTTTTAAATACTATATACATGAATTGAGATACATGTATAAAAGATGCACAAGATTAAGATGATTAATTTGATTAATCATGCATAATCAATTGGGCAAGCTTCAAAGATGATTATATATATTTATTTCATATTTGGAATTGATATTAATATCATAGATGCAAATTTAAATCTTATTTTAATCAAATGGTAAGTGGAAAATGTTGTAATTCCACTCTTGCATGAAGATACAAAGTGGAATTACACCACAAACATGCATACTTGCATGTGATGTTGCTTGAACACCTAGCTACCACTTTCACCCAAAAGACCACCATGTGTCTTGCATCTTGAGGCTTCTTCATGCATGGATTCTCTCTATATGTAGAGGAGGAATCAGATTGAAAATTATACAACAATTACCTTAATGTTATGCTGTTGACATTGTGCCTCAAAACACTCTCATTTCACATATCTCCATAGAAGCTTGATCCTTCAAGCATTCCCTTCCCATTCAATATCTCTATAGACTCCCACAAGTCGTTCTTGGCCCAGAGAATAGTAGGGAAGACACTATCGGTTGTCCAAAGTTGATTGGAGAAAGAAAACGGTACAAGGAGGTTCATCCATTTGAGCTACAAGAAGTTGGTTCACCTAAACTTTCTGTTCTGTTTTCTTTAGAACAATCATGCTTTAGGAGTAAAATTAATGTTGTTAAGTGCTTTCGATCTTTAATTGCTTCCGCATGTGTTATATGAACACCTTCACAAAAATATATCTATAGTGAGGAGAGTGCAGATGCAGGGCTATACTGGAGTGATCCGACAATTAATGAATGTTGGTTAAGTAGGTTAAAGAGTTTAGCCAGTTAATCTCAGATCGTTGGAGCTCATGATCTGTAGGTCCATTAGTCCCCCTTGCTAGTTGACATCGGACTAAACCTTAGAACAGTGCGATGAGGGAATTTCAAGCGTTCAAATTTTATTTAGGGTGTATGTGTTAATTGTATGTGACATAATAAGTGTTTTATAGTTTAATTGTGAATTAACTTATACCACAAAGAGAATTGAAAATTCTTCACACGAGATTTCAACAGAGGAAAGTTGATTCGTGGAAATGAACTTGATTTTATTGAATTTGAATGTATAGGCGTTACATTCTATAATATTTATCCTCTGATTCTTTCTCACAAATATATAAACTTTGGCATCTAGCTTGTTGCTCTTCTTGGGCCGGTTTGTTGGGCTTCTTGGATGATCGACTTGAAGGTTGATGATCTTTTGGATCGACCTTTTGGCTTGATGATCTCTTGGATCGGCTTGTTGGTTTGATGATCTCTTGGATCGACTTATTGGCTTGTTGATTTTCTTGGATGATCGGCCTACTGGCTTAATGATCTCTTGGATCGGCCTGTTGTGACTTGTTGATCTCCTTGGATGATCGGCCTGCTGGCTTGACGTTCTTTTGGATCGGCCCGTTGGCTTGATGATCTGTTGGATCGGCTTGTTAGCTTGTTGATCCTCTTGGATGATCGATCTACTGAGTTGTTGATCCTCTTGACCGGTCGGTTGGCTTGTTGATCTTCTTAGATGATCGGCTTGCTGACTTGTTAATCGTCTTGATCGATCGGCTGGCTTGTTGATCTCTTCTTAAAGTATTCTAGTCTTCAAACCTTCTGAGTCTTGGATCTTTTGAATTCTGAATCTCCAATCCTTATGAATTCTTTGGACTCTTTGGCTTCTGACAACTCTGGACTCTAGCCGAATGCTCTGGACTCTCTGTCTCTGAATCTAAATTCCTAAAATGAATGGTGACCTCCTCTATTTATAGAGTTTGATGGACCTCATATGGGCTTGGGCTTCGGCCCAACCTTTGGGCTTGGGCAATATTTGGGATTTAATTCGACCATTTTTTTAATAAAGGTTGGATTATTTTAATTAAGCCCAATTTCTTCGATGACCTCGAGTTACATTAGTCTCGAGTCTAATTGCCACGTGGCATAATTTGATTCGACTTGGCTAATGTCATCTGATCGATCAATAATAAACAAGTGGCATTGTTTGATTTGCCAAATTTTAATGTCTATTAATTTAATTTAGGGACACGTGTAAATTTATAATTGGTCCAAAATTTATTTTATCATTAATTCAAATTAATGACGTGCCAATTTGTGATTGACCAAAATTTCTCATTCAACAAATGCCCCCTTTTCGAGATTTATGCACAAGTATTTATGAGTGAATCTTGAATAAGATAATTTGAGATCAAAATGTAAGATATTCATTCTTAATTTGAGGTGGAATTTTACAAAATTTTTACGTGAATTTGGAATGAAAATTTGAATTCGAAATTCAAATTTTGATTTGGATGAAAATTTGGAGTATGTTGAAATTTTAATTTGAGAAGATTTACCCTTTCAGTAGAATGTGAAATCTACTACCATCTCAAATTGAATTTGGAATGACCTCTAAATTTGGATATCTATGAAATATTGATTTGATAGAATTTGATTCTTACCCAACTTTTCATTTTGATTTAAATCGTAGTAGAATTTTGGCTTCGAAATAGATTTTGTTTCAAAAAAAAAAGAAAAAATCCACCTATTGGATTGCCCATAATTTCATTTACTGTGAAGATTCTTGTCTTAAATAAGATCAAATCTTATTTAAAATATCGATTTTTTCCTATCAAATTATTTGCCAGTTAAAAAAGTTCTCAATATATACCATTTTCAGAAAATGGTAAGAAAACAACCTTCTTTGAAGATGTGGCCGCAACAAGTCTCTTGGAGTGCCAAGGGATAATATATTGTAATGTCTTCTGGGTCTGCTTGGAGGATATGAGGAAGGGGCGGAGTCGCACCAGAGTTTCCTGCATGGGTGGTCACCAGACTTGTCTACAACGATCATCATCAACTTCATTTGCAGTGATTTCACCACCTGTCTAGACCAGTCACTTTGATGGCTGTAGTTTTCTGCAGGGGTGGTCACCAGATTTGCCTACAACGGTCGTCATCAACTTCATTTGCAGTGATTTCACCACCTGTCTAGACCAGTCACTTTGATGACTTTAGTTTCCCGCAGGAGTGGTCACCAGACATGTCTACAACGGTGCACTCTTACTAGACCAGGCCCCTTTTTATTGGGTGATTTAAGTAGTCTGCAAGAGTGATCACAATTTTTTTAACAATACCTTTATTGTCTTTCTTTCTTTCTTTTTTTTTTTTTTTGTGGTTTGATATCACATTTTTTTGTTGCTTGCAACTAAGATGCATCTTTCTAATATAGGGATGATTGTTCTAGGATAAACCCAGCCTTTGAATATGAAACGAAGCAACCAACTCTTGAAGATTATCCAAAGTGAAACCCCCAATTGTCAACTTTTGCTGAAAATGAAGTGAAGCCGCCAACCGTCAACTTTTAATTATGAAGCGAAAGCGAGAGCTTAAACTGCAAACTTATGTACATGAAGTGAAGTTGCAAACTGTCAACTTTTGGAGATGAAGCAAAAGCAAAGCCGCCTATCATCAACTTTTGAAGTAGAAGCGAGACTGTCAACTGTCAACTTTTGAAGATGAAGCGAAAGCGAAGCCGCCTATCGTTAACTTTTGAAGCATAAGCGATGTCGTCGATTGTCAATCTTTGAGGATGACGTGAGACTGTCAACTGTCAACTTTTGAAGGTGAAGCGAAAACGAAACCTTCAACTATCCACCTTTAAAGATGAAGTGATATCGCCAACCGTCAACTTTTAAAAGGGAAGTGAGGGTGTCAATTCTCAACTTTTGAAGACGAAACGAAAGTCACCAACCGTCAACATTTGAAGATGAAGCAAAATCCGCCAACTGCCAATTTTTGAAGATGAAGCGAAACCGCCAGCTGTCACCTTTTGAAAAGAAAGCGAGATTGTCGATTGCCAACTTTTAAAGATGAGGTGAAAGCGAATCCTTCCATTGTTGTCTTTTGAAGATGAAGCGAAGTTGTCGATCGTCAACCTTTGAAGATGAAGCAACGTCAACCACCGAATTTTAAAGATGAAGCAAAAGCGAAGTCTTCAACCGACAATATTTGTAGTGAAGAAAAGTTTTTAACTGCCAACCTTTGAAGATTTGAAATTGAAGTGAAAACGAAGCCTTCAGTCGCCACCCTTTGAATATGAAGTGAGGTATCAAACTTGGAGCAAGCGACACTTCGATCTTGGAGTGAGTTTACGCAGAAGATGGAGGGGGTGAGACATCGAACTTTGTCCAAACCAAACACCAAACTTGAATCATGGAGAATGCAAACTCAGAGGAAGCAAGACGTCAAACTTGAAGGGGGTGAGACTCCAAACTTTGAAGGAGCAAAACACCGAACTTAGGAGTGAGACACCGAACTAGGCGAGACGCCAGACTTCGAGCGAGCAAATCGTCCAACTTGAAAGAATGGAGCATTCTTTTATGCATTTAATTCATAGCATTTTTTTTTTGATAATGTGAGGGTGGGGACAATTCATAGCATTCCATTCACAGCAATGTATGTCTTCAATTTACTGTGCTGCCCCCAGTAAGGGTAAGCAACTTTAACTTGTATTGTCATGCTTCGATATTTGTGGCACTTTTTTTTTTTTTTTTTTTTTTTTTTTTGCAAGGACTGAACTTAAAGTTTTGTTTAAGCTGCCTACGTACCCTTGAAGAAAAGGGATCAAGTCATAACGAAGTTCAGGGTACAAATTTGATTTTTCTTTTTTGCCTGTTCACCTTTTTAACTCATGCGGGCCAGGAGTATCATGCAGTTTAGGCTCTTGCGACATGGAGCGTTTACATTTTAAGTGTCTTTCTATCCACCATTGTCTTGATTAGGTCATTCATTTGTAGGATTTATCAAGATGATAAGATTTGGCTTCATTTTCAAGGAACCTTTTGTGTTTATGAGAACAAAAACTTTTCTCTTCATACGTGACGGCGTGGTATTGTGAAGCTTATTGTCATTGTTTATTTCATCGAATAAGTTAGCTTTCAAGTTGTCCATCCTTCTTTCATGTCGAACGCTTGTTACTTTGAGGCGATCAAAAACAGATGTGGAAAGTCGACACTTTCTTGATGCAGAGACGTTTAGTGTTTGAGTGATGGTGGACATCAAGCTTTGATCTTCTTCTCCTGCTGCAGCCATACTCATTCTTTGGAAAACTGAAGGTCGATTAGTTGAAGGCTCAATGCGATCACTTACAGAAGTCGTTTGCTTGATTTCCTTCGATCCATCATCTTCTTCTACGTTGATATAACATGAACTTGCAAAATTTTCTTCCACTTTCTTGATGGGACGAAAAGTTCTCGAGGATGATTCTTTTAAGGTTACCAATTGGTGATGTTGAGAAGGATCTTGGTTTCTTTCTTTCTCAAGTTTAGGTTTCCTTGGATTCTTCGGTCTTCGATGTTTATTCATTCTTTTGGACGAGCAACATCCTTTTTGAATGAGATGTCGTCCTTGTTTCTTCTTACAAGTAATGATAGTAATTCCTTTATCTTCATGGATGACAAGATTGACCGTATGTTGAGATTTGTCTCCTGATACCTCATGGTGAAACCAAATTGCTATAGGCTCCAAGGTTCCAAATTGGAGTAGTTGTATTTCTTGACAATGAAGCGAATCAAAACACATTTGATTGCAAGTGTTTATTGCTATTGCAGCATGATTTGACTGAGCTACTTCCTCGAGGCCCAACTTGATTTTTCCTTTTTTAGCTAGCCTCAGATTTAGCTCTTTCAGGACAAAACATTTTTCTATCGGGTGGCTGATAACTCGATGATATTTTCAGTAGTTGGGATCATCGAGCTTTTCCATCTCTTCTGGTCGTTTACACTCGAGAAGTTCTATCAACCGCGTTTCCAGTAGTTGTTCCAACATGTTAGGAACGTCGGAATTAGGAAAATGATAGATCTTTCTCTGTCCTTCCTTCAAAGTCAAGCGATGCCTTTCATTTCCTTGTTGGTTTTCGATCGTCTTGTGTTTTTCTTTAGAAGACAACTCGAGAGGGGTTGTATTTTTAACCATAGGTTCTTCTATGGTTGCTTCAATGTTCTTTTCGTCTTTCTTCATATTAGAGAGTATAATGTCTTTATCTCCTCGACTAGCAATACTTAACTCCATATCGTGGGCGCTGATAGCGAGCATAGCTAGCTATTTTTCCCTATTTAGTTTGGTTAGTCTTTGAGTAATTCGTAGCCATTTTATTGCTCTTTGATGTTTATTTTGTAAGAAATTGTTGATTCGAGCTAAAGCGTGAAATTGGAGTTAATCGGGTGTTCGGGACGTGAAAAGATGCCAAAGAACCGAAAAGATTAAAGTTAGAAAAAGCAAAAAAGAGAGCCATCCGCAGACCAGCGTCGTGACGTTGCTCTTGGAGCGTCTCAACGCTGCCTTTCCTTTTCTGAAATAGGCGGCAACAGGTCACAGCGTCGAGACGCTGTGACCCTAGCGTCTTGACGTTCTTGGTTTTACCCTAAACAGAATGTGCGACAGGGCATAACGTCGCGACGCTAGGTCCACAGCATCGCGACGCTATCGACAGATTTCCTATTTAAACTTCTTTTTGTGCTATGGATTGGGGGAGTCCAATTGGTGAGATTTTAGCCCTAATTTCGACTAGAGACCTTTGGTGGGAGCTGAAGCAAGGCCAAGGAGCGGGAATCAAGCTAGAAGACGTGGAGATCGTGACAGGGACGTGCCGGTTTCGACGGATTCGAGTTTTCCTTTCTCTTTCCCTTACCTCTTGTAGTTTTTATGGCTTTTCTTTCAATTAGTGTTTGTGGTTTAAAGACTATGAATTGCTAGTTGTTTGTCTTAGGGATTGATGTAGTTGTTTTAGTTTGTTGGATTAATTTGTGGTATGAATATGCATTTATTTTACCTATGCAATTATGGTTAAATGCTTTCAATTATTTAATAACTAATTGAATGATTTAAGTGTTGAATCTAACTCGGGAGAGGGGATTTGGCGTAAGACTTACCATGTTTAATTGCATGACTAGAGTAGAAATTCTAAATTTGCGATGGGATTTGGAATATCTCTAGAAGCATAACAAAGACCGAACCGAATAATGCCTTGCATGTTAATGAACTTAGATAGGGATATCAAGTTAGTTAATTTGCATGAGAATCAATTATACTCGGGAGAGGTAATCGTGATAAAAGTTTCCTTGGCTTGTAGAATAATTGCACGGTCAATTCATTCCTATTAATCAATCCTCAATCTTAATCAATGAAATCAATTCCCTAAGAGTCTTTCCATTTGAGTCTCCACCTTTATTTTATGCTTTTTGTCTTTAGATTTATCTTTTTCATTAAGTTTTGCTCCCTAAATAAAATTGGAAAAAAGTATTCACGGTACTTAAATTGCTAGAAAACCAATCCAGAGGACGACACTCGTTTAATAATGAAAACACTATATTATTACATGACCCGTATAGTGGGATATTGGAAAACAACTTCCAGCAAGTACTGGGAATTGTATGTTGATTAAAATTAATTTTAATCATTTAAAACTAATTTAATTTAATTAATCAAACTTATAATTAAATCAAATTTAATTATTAATATCATTTAAATCATATTCAAGTGATTTTCCCACATATCCTATGGTATTAATTTAACTTAATTAAATCATATTTGATTAAATTAAATTAATCAATTAATTAATTCATAATTAATTGATCACTAAATTGAATATCTCATATTTAATTATGTTCATATTTGAATCACATTCAAATGCATTCTCTCATATACTATAGTTTTAATATCAATCCCTATTAATATTAATTTTACCGTATAGTTCGATATGAATCTAATTCATATTTTAATACTTGAACCCGACCTTCAAATACTTAATTCTCTAAATAAACTTATACCATAATGTATCTCCATGCATTATATTAATTGTATAAAATACGGTTAACTTAAATTCCCTTAATATTCAAGACTAATTAATCTCAGTACTAGTTACGAGCTAGCAGATGGACCTAATGGACCTACAGATCAGAAACTCCAACGATACGAGATTAACTAGCTAAACTCATTAACCAAGTTAATCAACATTCGTTAACTGTGGGTCACTCCACTAAAGACCCACAACTGCACTCTTCTCACTGTAGAATATTTTTGTGTCCACGGATATCGACCAATACAGTAAGTCAATACTTCACGAGTGTTCGTAACACCAACTGGGTCAAATTATCGTTTTCCCCTGGGTTACCTCTGGATCCTTAAGTACCACTGATCCCTGTAATGAACATGTTGTTTTGGGTCCAACCACTAAACAGGAGTTCCTCTTGGGCCAGGAGAGGACGTCGAGCCTTTGCTCAAGCTGCGGTATGAACCCTTAAGGGAACACACGTCTACTTACCCCAATAGGGGAAGGAGTGAATTCCATCTTAAACTGTTATGTTCCCAGCCCCCATTCGGTCTTGCCCCTGAAATGGTAGGATTATTGAGTCGGCGGCCAGGCCACTCTCACCAATACAACTCTAAGGACAATCCCTCCTAAAAAGGGGTTCATAACAGACTCATGATTGAGATTGAGTTACCTAGGTCATCCTATTGAAATAGAAACCAGAACTAGTCAACGGTGTTACATCTAGTGGTTACTATTTCGTTGTTCAGTCTTATGCAAACTCTTTGCGTAGGATACCCCGAGTTCATGTCCCCTACATGGATGCTTTGGATCAATGCATCTGTATCGAATATATGGTGGGCCGTATCTTTTAGTGTCACCAGGATAAGGTACCCAACCTTATCCCTATACTATTGACCATTTAGGTTGTTACTTGAACACTGATCCCCGTATGTCCCCACATATTAGTCCAAGTTTCATTTAAACAACCTTGGATCTTAGTTTATTTGATTTAGGGTTTATTAATGCAAACTCGATTATTCAATAACCAAATTACTAAATCAGTCAAATAACATTTTATAGAGATCGATTAATTTGTTTCATATACCATCTACGAGTTTTAGGGCATATAACACAACAAATTTAAATATTGCACGTATAAATATGAGATTCATATTCAAATGATCGATTTTTTGAGAAGTCGGTATGCATGCAAAAAGGATCAATTTAATAATTTATAATAAATTAATATAATTAATTAAATTGTTTAATTGATTATTTAAAATTTTATATTATTTAAATAGAATTATTAGAATAAAGTTTATTTAATATTAATTTTTAAATTCATTAAATTTTGATTTTGAGAAAGTCAAAATTAAAAGAGTTTTGGGAGGTGGAGTGCTTTGTGACTCAAACCCAAGTGTCTAACTCATGAGTTATGAAGTTCGCAGTCATTGCTAGAAGACCAAATTTTAACCTTAGTTCGACATCGAACCTTCGTGTCTGTAAAGATTTCACCCTATTTCCACCTTGTAAATGGAGCGTACAGTGTCGTGAGAACTCTAGAGGGACTGGAGAAAGAGAAAAAACCCCTAGTTTTAGGTACTGCACATTATTTTTCAACACCTTATTCTTTTCATTATTTCTTGTACTTAACATTTACTTATTAAATGCAAAGTTATTTGTTTGCAGTTTTATCCATCATGCGTATCTAAATTCCACTGAGGGTTTCGGTTTACTGAATTCTCTTGTGGATGGAATGGCTTGAAAGTTTTTTGTTTACCTAAGCTTCATGTATCCATGTCATCCTTTGTTTATTGTCATTCTAATCTTGTTGAATTTAAGTTGATAACTTACATTTATCACGCTATGTGAGTTTGGTACCGAAAGTGTCAAACAAAATCGGTTTTCATAAAAGTGATGTATGAGAAAGGGCTCGAGAGAGTGCATTTGCTGTTATAGGGGATTGTCGCTTATAAGAACTATAGGGTTATAGGTTGTATGCATGAATCATCTATGTTGGAGTCGAGTCACATAAATGTGCATAACGATACTCGTTTTGTCTTTCTAACGGTTTTTGGGAGCAAGACCAAGCAGGAATTAAATATGACCCAATGCATATCTAGACTTAGGTTGAATCAATCTATTGTTAGAGTTATTCGCCCTTGGGCTGAAGCTTTACTGAATTCTTCGCTTTTATTATTGATTGTTTATTCTTTTTACTGTTTGCTTTATTATCTTAAAAACTGCAACATCAATTAGTTTTTCTTGGTTACCTACTTAGCATATTAAAAGTAGTTTCTTCCTCAAATTTCCATTTAATTAGTCCTTGTGGGATCGATACTTTTGGAATACTTCAAGAGTTTGTATTACTACATGCGATAGTGTAGACTTGGGCTTAGCTTGATTGAACTCATCCTTAATTGTTATTTTTCGTTCTTATTCCTACCTTCATCCTCAATCTACATCGCATTTCTGGGACCTAAAAGTGAAACTAGTTGTTGTTTGTTTTAAATTGCGATTTATTTGCGACCGCATTTCTACGTTATGGGAATATAACTACGGTTTTCAGTTTCTTTTGTTGGTCGAAGTTTGTGCATGAGCAAAGACTATCATCTCTTCGAGCTAGATCCTGAGTGTTAAATAACATTTCATCGTCGTCGTAGAGGGCAAAGGCGAAAGAAGAAGGAACAACGGGTGTTGATCACACAGGAATATCTTCAAGCGAAGCTACTTATATTCAATAATTTCTAATGGATTCGGCCAGAGTCAATCCTTTTGTTGACCAACAAATTGATGAAATTGACAAAAATGGTGGGAGAATACCTCCACCACTACGAGTTCCACTCGTGCCACTAATGGAAAATCTGATCAATATTCCAAAAGATCGAAAAGGAGCAATAAGTGATTATACCTTACCGATTTTTCAAGCACCACCGCTTGTGTTTAATCCAGAGATGTTTCAGATGCTCAACAATATGAGCAAGTTTTCAGTCCTTCCAAGCTAAGATCCTCATAAGCATATTAAAGAGTTTTTAAGAATTTGTAGTTCATTTCAAGTTACAGGAGTTCCAGAAGATACATTGAAACTTAAACCTTTTCTTTTCATGTTATAGGGAGATGCAGAGGCGTGGTTAGATTCATTTCCACCAAACTCCATCACATCCTGGAATGATTCAGTAGAAAAGTTCTTAGAGAAGTCTTTTTTCCATCCAACGAGAAAGTAAAATGTAGAGCGGGTTTTAGAAAATCCTATAATAAGCCTTTGGATATTGCATGAGAGAGATTTCAGAAGTTAGTTTGAAAGTGTCCTTATCATGGTTTTGTTGGGTTTTATGCCCTAAAACTCGTAGATAGCGAATTTAACAAATTTTGTACTTGTATTTAATAAAGTGTTATTTAGTTTTTGCAATAAAATGTTATTGTTAAATATTGCACTATTTGACCCAAATCCAATAAACTAAGATCCAAGGTTGTTTGTATGTAACTTGAACTAGTATGTGGGGACATACGGGGATCGATGTTTAAGTAATAACCTAAAAGGTCTATAGTACAAGGATAAGGTCGGGTACCTAATCCTGGTGACACTATGGATATGGCCCACTTTGTATTACGATACAAACGCAATGATCCAACGCGTTCATGTGTTTGACATGCGAGTGGGGGTATCCTATGCAATGAGTTTGCATAAGACCAGACCGCGAAATAGTTAACCACTAACTGTAACACCGTTAGTTGGCTTGGTTTCTATTTCACTAAGATGACCTAGACAACTCGGTCTCAATCCTGAGTGGATTATGGACTCCTGTTCACGAGGGGTTATCCTTTATTTGTATGGGTGAGAGTGGCCAGCACGCCGACTCAATAAGCCTACCATTTTGGGGACAATACCGAGTGGGGAGCTGGGAACATAATCACACAAGATGGAATTCACTCCTTTCCGACTGTAGGGTAAGTAGAAGTGCGTTCCCTTAAGTGGTGTCTCCGGGACTTGAACAATGGGCCAAACCCTCTCTATGGCACGAGAGGGACTTCTGTTTGTTGGTTGGACTTCAAACAGGTTGTTCATTAGAGGAGCACTAGGGGCTTAAGGACAAAGATGTAAACCAGGGGTAAAACCGTAATTTGACCCAGCTGAGATACGAACACACGTGAAGGACTGACTTGTAGTATTGGTCGATATTCGTAGACACATAAATATTCTGCAGTGAGAAGAGTGCAGCTGTGGGTCTTTAGTGGAGTGACCCACAGTTAACGAATGGAGACTAACTTAGTTAATGTATATTGATGCATTATAATATAAAGTTTATGAAACTTTATAATATAATTTTTGAATTAATTTCAAAAATTAATGAGAGAAAATATTTGAGAAGTTCAAATAAATTTAATATGAATTGGATTCATATTTATAAAATCCCTAAGATTAAATATGTGATATTTAATTGGGTAATTAATTAATTATGGAATTAATTAATTATTAAAATTAGATATTGTTCAGATAATAGATTTGAACTTATTCCTCGACCTTTTCCTATTAGGAAAAGGTCTTGGCCTTTACCTATATATAGGACCCCTGGGTGGGGTGAAAGGCATCTCATTGTCTCTCCTTCTCTCAGAGATCTCTCCCAAAAGACTCCCACAAGTCTCCTGCTTCAAGAAGTCTTAGAGATATACTAGTGTAGCTGATTGGTGGTGTTTGCACAAGAGGGTTGCTGCGTTTTCAATCTTATTGGCAAGAAAATGCGAATTGGTCAAGGCTTTCTACAAAAGTAAGTTTTCTATCAAATCCTTGATCACTATGATCAATCTAGTTGATCTTTTAGCATGTTTATAGCCTATGTACAACCCATTAAATATAGATTTATTGCTGTAATATTTTGCAAATTGTATTGGTATTTCAATTAGAATCTAAGACTCTGGGTAGGTTCGGTAATACTTTCCGCTGCGTGGGGCTTTTATCCCTTCAATTGGTATCAGAGCCAACTCAGTTGTTCTTGATTTTAAATTGAAATTTGCAATTTGTTCTTGGTGGGATTTATGCATTATGAATGTTATGGTTTGTGTATAAATGGTTTCGATTAATTTGGCCATAAATTTACGCTTTCTTAAATGGTTCAATGTAAGGGCCCCTGCGTTTTTGGGCATATTTTGTAAATCTATTATCCTCTGTAAGTCCGGGTCTAGATTAGGGTGTTTCATGATGAAGATCGTTGAAAATCACGTCCAAAATCGAGGCCAAACACGAAGAACAGTCGTTGGAATTTCCGGATTTTGCTTCCAGACGCAACAGCGTCACGACTCTGTCCTTCAAGCGTCACGACGCTATCGCAATTTCTCGAAAAGGACGAATCGCACCGAAGGGATGAACCTCATATATATATAAAATCGAAAGTTAATCATATTGGCGTGTGCTGTGTTGGGAGCAACTTCGTATGCGTGCTTTAAGGGCAGGAGTTCGAGCCTAGTCTGGTGCAATTTGGGCTAATTATTTATATTTTTCGCGGTTCTTCAGTTTTTTGTCCGGTTCTCGTGAAAGTTGACCGGTTCTTGACTAGTTCGAGGAGATTTTACCCAGTTCATGCATTGTTTGCACGGTTCAAGCATGTTTTGGCATTTTGGGTTCCGGTTCGAAACAGTTCGGGTCGGTTCGTGCGGTCTAGTTCGGTTATGAAGCTGCAGAAGGATGTTTTTAGGATAAAATATCTTAAATTATTGTAATTTATGTGCTTTATTTTATCCTAGGGGCCAATCAATTGGTTTATACGCTATTTAAATGCTTTATGGATGTCCTTTAGATTTAAAATTCCACCTTAGGTTATAAAGCATGCTCATGCATTTTATATATATTATAATTAGTTATAATGTATGGATTGAAATGCATGGTTTATATTCATGAGTTTTTAATATATAGTTAAGTTATATTAATATCATGAAAAAGGATAAGCATGATGCATACAATTACCTAGCTAAATATAAATAGTTATATTTAATAAAATTGTTTGCAGCATGCTACTTTGATTAACCATTTTTGGCAATAATTTAATTGTTAATTTATTAAAAATGGAAATCAAAGTTGCATTGATCATGAAACATCCATAGTTTAATATAATTGTTATATTAATTTCATGCAATGCAAGGCAATATATGTAGTTTTATTATATTAACTTGAATATGATTGTTAATTATTTTAGAACTATAGTGTGCATGATTATAGGGCTAATCATTAAAATTTTGAATAGTTTAAAATTGATGATTAGAAACCGTCAACCTATAATAAAGATCGCATGCAAACATAGTATCATAGGTAAATGAATTAATTTTAAAATGTTTAAAATTAATTAGACCTAAGATCTCGTTAATCCTAATAGGATTGGAATTAAGTCTTGCTTAGTTTTTTTTTAAATAGTTTTAACCTACTAAGTAGGACAAACATTACTATAATTATAAGGGAACTCTATCGGCAAAGTTCTGTCTAAGGTTGGGGGTACTTAAGTTGACGGTTTACGGAACACCTCCTACCTGGGAACTGACCCGGAATACCGAAGTTTAATTAATCATGGTTAAATGTTAGCATGCAATGTCACTAGGTTTATTAAAAGAGTTTAATACACCTAGATCTTTAGAGTAAAGACTTTACATTACTATGGTTGAAAGGGAACTCTCCCAGTTACGTTGTGTCTAAGGCTGGAGGTATTTAAGCTGACGATTTACGGAACACCTCCTACTTGGGAACAAACCCGGAACCTGAGTTGAAATAACCATAGTCATGTTATCATTCGGTGTTGCTAGATTTGTTAAAAGAGTTTAATTCACCTAGAACATTATAATAGTTATAATAGGATTAGACTTAGATAAATTGAATTAGCCGGATTTATCTAGGTTAATAAACCCTAAAATATACGGTAGGTCACTTTAGTGGGAGGTAAAATCAAAACTTGATTTAAATCGAGTTTTTACTCCTACGTCCCTATATTTGCAACGTGAGATCCATGCTCGGCTTCGTGTCGTTTTAGCGCGACCTCCCTTCGAAAAGTGTTTGCATGAGTCAATAACAAGGTGAATGGGGAAGGTGCCCATAGTAAGTGGGAGCAGGACACGTGTCAATGTATCCCTCGGTCTCCACCCATAAGTCACACCGTGAGAGTCTTATGATCCGCCTGCGTGTTGTCTTGGAGCAACCATCCCTTCGAAGGGCCTGATGATAAGATTCGTAACACCGTGAACTCCTGAAAAGGGTAGGGTCACTTAGGCTAATTACCAACAGTTGTCTTTCCCTTCGGTAGCCTGTTGGTGCGTGCCTCTAGGATCTGAAAGTGGGAGGGTTACACTTACGAGGATGAGTCAAGTGTGTTAACAAATCCTTGACCAAATAACGGTGGCTAATGCCTATAGGAATATGAGTTATTCCGGAATTAGAATTAGCTGAGAAGTGTCTCATTTCAAAGGAGGAGTAGCTGATCACCCTTCGGTGGCTGTTGCTCTAAACCTCTGAAACATCGTTGCAAAACTAAATCAATAGTCTTAGGGTTTTATGATTGCTTGTTTTTGCTAAACTGATTGGATTGTATGCAATTGTTTGTATTGCTCTTGTAATGGGTTAGTGCGATAAATAATCAAGTGATTTGTTATTTCAGCGATTCAATGTTTTCATATGTGAATAGTCTTATGCCCATTTTATAAATAACGGTGATTATACAACAAATTTAAACGATTAATTTGTGGCGAATAATTTAAGATTAGTCTTGACAGAGAAATGTTCTCATGTCCCAAATGCTTAATTCATTAAGAAGTTTTATTAATGAATGTGACATTGAGTCTTGCTCAACCAAAGAAGACTTGTCCAAAGACAGTAAATTCGATTTACTAGTCTTGGAAGCGTAATTTGTGAAGAATGATGATTCTACCCGAATACTTGATTCATAGTCACAAATCACGTTTGTTCTTCTTATTAATAGGAATGAATTCCTTGCAATAGCTTCATGCTATTGAGATAACTCTCAAAATTTTGAATTAGAGAGGTTGTCTTGGCTGTAGCAATGGGAAACGTTAAGTTATTTTTCCCACTGGGAGCAAATACATATTATTAGATAATTTGTATATAATTCCTAAGATCAAAAGAAATTTGATTTCTATATCTTATTGGCTGGAACAATGTTACTCTTTACCTTTCCCTGCTAACGCAGTTAATTTCAAGAAAGGGAGTTAACTTTTGTTCAGTTGAACTGAAAAATAACATAAATGTTTTTAAGACTAATCAAGAGTAAGGCAATCATAAACACTACGTTGCCTGAGGCTGCTACTACTCAAAGAAACGAAAGGCAAAAGATTTCTCCTAAAGGAAATACCTTTCTTTGGTTCTTAAGGTGTTAGGCTAGTTTTGATCTCGATATGATTGGGAGCTTAGTCTAGAGTATACTTCTAAGTTAGTTAGAAGAACACTCTCTAATACCAATTAAGTCATGCCTTATGGGCAATATGACTGATAGATCTTTTACTGGAAAAGAGCTAGAAGAGCCAAAGAGCTCTTAGAGCTTGTACATTTGGATCCTTGTGGTCTAACATGTTAAAGCAGTGAGAGGGCATGAATAATTCATCTATATTATAGATAATTATTCAAGGTATGTGTATCTCAACCTAATGCAACTTAAGTCTAAAGCTCTTGAGAAATTCAAAGTGGTTTGAGACTGAAGTTTGAAACTTGTTAGGTGAGATGATAAAAACACTTCGATCTGATCGAGGTGTAGAGTAGATGAGACTTGAGATTCTAAGACTATTTGATAGAACATGGAATTACATCTCAACTACCCCTAAAGCACGTTAAGGAAACAGTGTATCAGATAGGAGAAATATAACCCTATTGGATATGGTTCGATTCATTATGAGCTATGCTCATTTGCCTTACTCGTTTTGGGGTCATGGAGTGTTGACTGCAGTACATATGTTGAACAACGTTCCATCAAAAGTGTTTCTGAAACATCTTTTGAATTGTGGATAAGGCGTAAAAGTAGTTTACGTTATGTTTGGGGAGTCCAACACACGTGCTTGTGGCTAACCCAAAAAGAAATTGGAACACTATTCAACAGTATACTTATTCGTAGGCTACCCCATGATAACGAAAGATGTGGATACTTCTTCAATCCGCAAGAGAATAAAGAATTTGTACCGAAAAATGCTACATTCTCAGAAGAATACAGCATAAGAAATAATAAGCCACAAAGTAAGGTCGTTTTAAGTAATTTAACTGATGAAGCTATAGAAATATCAACAAGAGTTGTTGATCAATCAACAAGGGTTGTTGATGATGTTGGACCTTTAATAAGAGTTGTTGATAAGGCCAATACAACTGGTTAGTTACATCTATCTCAAGAGTTTAGAGTGCCTCAATAAAGTGGGAGGATTGTTCTACAATCTGACCGTTCCATGGGCTTAATTGAAGTCCAGATCGTCATACTTGATGATGACTTTGAGGATTCATTGTCTCACAGCAAGGCAATGATTGATGTTAACAAGAACCAATTGGATTAAAGCAATGGACCTTTAAACAAGAGTTGTTGATAGGGTCAACACAATTGGTTAGTTACATCTATCTCAAAAGTTGAGAGTGCCTCAATATAGTGGGAGGATTGTTCTACAATCTGACCGTTACATGGGCTTAATTGAAGCCCAGATCGTCATACCTGATGACGATTTAGAAGATTCATTGTCTTAGAGCAAGGCAATGAATGATGTTAACAAGAACCAATTGGATTAAAGTGATGGACCCGGAATTGAAATATGTGATTTCAATTCCATCTAGAATCTTGTAGATCTATCTAATGGATAACACCTATGGATTACAAATGAATCTATAAGAAGAAACGAGACATAATCTTATGGTTAGACTTATGGCAAAAGGGTTATACCCAGAGACAGGGGACTGTAAGAAATTCTTATCTCCTGTCGTCATGTTGAAGTCTGTTAGAACTCTTGTCCATTTAGAATGGACGTCAAGACTACCATTTTGAATGGTAATCTTGAGAAGAGTATCTACATGTCTCAAGCATAATGGTTCATTTAGCAAGATCAGAAGCAAAAGAGGTTTGCAATCTTAAGTGATCCATTCATGGATTGACCTAAACAATTTGATATTGGAATATAAGATTTGATACTGTGATCAGATTTTTTGGCTTTGATCAAGAACATTGATGAATCTTGTCTTTACAAGAAGATCGTCAATAGTTCAGTGGCTTTATTAGTGTTGTATGTGATTGATATCCTAGTCATTGGGAATGATGTAGGTTATCTTACTGACTAGTAAAATAAGCTAGCAGCTCATTTCCAAATGCAAATTTGGGATAAGCTAAGTTTGTTCTTCGGATCCAATTCGTTAGGAACCGTAAGAACAAAAGACTAGCCTTGTCTCAAGTTTCTTATATCTACGAGATGTTAGTTAGACACAAGATGTAGAATTCCAAGAAGGGTTCACTACCTTTCAGTCGTGGAATTCATTTTGTCTAAGAAACGGTTTCCTGAGACACCTCAAGAAGTTGAGGACATGAGACGAATGGCCTATGCAATAGGGATTATCAGTAAGTATCAATCTAATCCAAGATTTGATCACTGGAAAACCGTTAAGAATATCCTTAAGTATTTGAGGAGAAAGAGGAACTATATGCTCGTGTATGGGACTAAGGATTTGATCCTTACATGATACACTAACATGGATTTTAAGACTTATAAGGATATCTGTCCGACGTAAAAGAATGGCTAGCGGCCCAATTTCAAATGAAAGATTTAGGAGAGGCCCAATATGTTCTTGGAATCCAAATAATCCGGGATCGGAAGAATAAAACGCTAGCCCTGTCTCAAGCAACGTATATCGACAAAAATGTTGTCCCGATATTCGATGCAGAACTGCAAGAAGGGCTTGTTGCCTTTCAGACATGGAGTTCACTTGTCTAAGAACGTTGTCCTAAGACACCTCAAGAAGTTGAGGATATGAGACGGATTCACTACGCCTCAGCAGTGGGCAGCTTAATGTATGCGATGCTCTACACGAGGCCTGACATCTGTTATGTTGTAGGGATAGTCAGCAGATATCAATCAGTATCCATGGTCAAACTTTACAAAGGAGCTATAGTGTAGCATAATTACAGTCTTGACCATATAGGCCGAAAATATAGATGCTTGTGAAGCAGCGATTGAGACTGTAAGGCTTAGAAAGTTCTTGATTTATTTGGAATGTGTTCCAAATGTGAACTTGCCCATCACACTTTATAGTGATACAGTGGTGTTGTGGCAAATTCATAAGAACTTTGCAGCCTAAGACAAGCAAGCACATTGAATTAAATTGAAATATTCACGAAGGCTCTCTCGGCTAAAGGGTATGAGGGTCATCTAGACGGTCTAGGTCTACGAGTTATGTACAAAGATGAAATCTAGGGCAAGTGGGAGAAATGTAATGGGTATAGTGATGCCCTAGTTTATTGTATTTGTACATTGTATATGTTTTATATATGTATTTATACACCCACTGTTGAATAGATTGTTGTACATCCCACTAAACTAGAGTTTTTAGCTCAAGTGGGAGTTTGTTGGGTTTTATGCCCTAAAACTCGTAGATAGTGAATGTAAACAAATTTTGTACTTGTATTTAATAAAGTGTTATTTAGTTTTTGCAATAAAATGTTATTGTTAAATATTGCACGATTTGACCCAAATCCAATAAACTAAGATCCAAGGTTGTTTGCATGTAACTTGAACTGGTATGTGGGGACATACGGGGATCGATGTTCAAGTAACAACCTAAAAGGTCTATAGTACAAGGATAAGGCTGGGTACCTTATCCTGGTGACACTAAGGATACGACCCACTTTGTATTACGATACAAACGCAATGATCCAACGCGTTCATGTGTTTGACATGCGAGTGGGGGTATCCTATGCAATTAGTTTGCATAAGACCGGACCGCGAAATAGTTAACCACTAACTGTAACACCGTTAGTTGGCTTGGTTTCTATTTCACTAGAATGACCTAGACAACTCGGTCTCAATCCTGAGTGGAATATGGACTCCTTTTCACGAGGGCTTGTCCTTTCATTTGTATGGGTGAGAGTGGCCAGCACGCCGACTCAATAAGCCTACCATCTTGGAGACAATACCGAGTGGGGAGCTGGGAACATAATCACACAAGATGGAATTCACTCCTTCCCGACTGTAGGGTAAGTAGAAGTGTGTTCCCTTAAGTGGTGTCTCCGGGACTTGAACAATGGGCCCAACCCTCTCTATGGAACGAGAGGGACTTCTGTTTGTTGGTTGGACCTCAAACAGGTTGTTCATTAGGCGAGCACTGGGGACTTAAGGACAAAGATATAAACCAGGGGTAAAACGGTAATTTGACCCAGCTGAGATACGAACACACGTGAAGGACTGACTTGTAGTATTGGTCGATATCCGTGGACACAAAAATATTCTGCAGTGAGAAGAGTGCAGCTGTGGGTCTTTAGTGGAGTGACCCACAGTTAACGAATGGAGACTAACTTGGTTAATGAGTTTAAGCCGATTAGTCTCGTATCGTTGGAGCTTCTGATCTGTAGGTCCATTAGGTCCCACTGGTAGCTAGTAAAAAGACTTGAAGCAAATAAATATAAATTGTAAATTGAAAGTGTTCAATTTATTTGGAGAATCATATAATGTATATTGATGCATTATAATATAAAGTTTATGAAACTTTATAATATAATTTTTGAATTAATTTCAAAAATTAATGAGAGAAAATATTTGAGAAGTTCAAATAAATTTAATATGAATTGGATTCATATTAATAAAATCCATAAGATTAAATATGTGATATTTAATTGGGTAATTAATTAATTATGGAATTAATTAATTATTAAAATTAGATATTGTTCAGATAATAGATTTGAACTTATTCCTAGACCTTTTCCTATTATGAAAAGGTCTTGGCCTTTACCTATATATAGGACCCCTGGGGTGGGGTGAAAGGCATCTCATTGTCTCTCCTTCTCTCAGAGATCTCTCCCAAAAGACTCCCACAAGTCTCCTGCTTCAAGAAGTCTTAGAGATATACCAGTGTAGCCGATTGGTGGTGTTTGCACAAGAGGGTTGCTGCGTTTTCAATCTTATTGGCAAGAAAATGCGAATTGATCAAGGCTTTCTACAAAAGTAAGTTTTCTATGAAATCCTTGATCACTAGGATCAATCTAGTTGATCTTTTAGCATGTTTATAGCCTATGTACAACCCATGAAATATAGATTTATTGCTGTAATATTTTGCAAATTGTATTGGTATTTCAATTAGAATCTAAGACTCTAAGTAGGTTCGGTAATACTTTCCGCTACGTGGGGCTTTTATCCCTTCAGGTTTGCCTTCTTGCATTATCCTCGAGCATTTCTATAGTGGGCTTGATCAAGGTTCGAAAGCTTTCATCAGTTTTAGATACCATATCAACAAATAACCGACATTGGGGAGAGAATGAAACTACCATTTTTAAGATTCAAGTGAAAACTGTGGACAGGGAAGCAAATTCTACTATGCAAGCTCGAATCAATGTTATCCATAACATGATGAAGAACTTGATCACGATAAATCAAACAAATATTGCTCTCGCAAGTGCTATGTCTTCCCCAAGTTGTGATATTTCTAATGAGGAACATATTACAGATAATTGTCCATTAAACACCGCCTGTATTTTCTATGTAGGACAACATGTAAACAAGAAGCGTTGGAATCCATTCGCAGTTACCTACAACCGAAGTTGGAGACAACGACCAAATTTCATCTTGGAGGGCAAGCCAGTTGCAGCAATACCGGTGGAAAAGTTTCAACGAGATTAAATTCTCAACCTACACAGCAATAGCAGCAGAAAAACTTTGAGCCAACACACGTTCAGAATACTAATCAGGTGATTTTGAGGAGTATTTTGTAGTTAATGAGATTGATGAACTCTCTTTTTCTACTTTGCAAGAACTATTGAAAGGTGAAACTTTGGAATGTTTGGTTGAAAACGAGGAGTACGAGAAGGTGTGTGGACAAAAGATTTAAGAATTGGAGAAAATTAAGGAGGAACCGATCGAGATTGACTCTGTACTAGCATGAGTGCAAGCACTGAGAAATCCTTTAGAGTTTAGTTCAGAAGAATTCAAGCCACTGCTGCCATCTGTGATTGAGCCCCCAATTTTTTAACTGAAACCCTTTCCATAACATTTAAAATATATTTACCTTGGAGAGTAGATTTATGTAATTTATAATTTCAGCTCAGCTTATAGATGAAGATGAGTTTGTTTGCTACATGTCTTATCAAGCCACGAGAAGGCTATAGGATGGACAATTGCAGATATACAAGGAATGAGTCCTTCATTCTATACGCACATAATCAATTTGGAGGTAGGTGCCAAAACTTCTACCGATAGTCAGAGAAGACTAAATCATATCGCGAAAAAACTCGTCAAAAAGTAAAATCCTCAGTGGTTGGACGCAATGTAATATATCCTTTATCAGATGGTAGTTGGGTTAAACCGATATTGTGCGTCCCTAAGAAGGGTGGAGTGACTGTAGTTGAAAATGAAAAGAAAGAGTTTATTCAAATAAGAACAATGACAGGTTAGCGAGTTTGTATTGATTATCCCCGACTTAACAAGGTGACAAGGAAAGATCATTTCCCGTTGCCGTTCATTTATCAGATGCTAGATAGACTGACGGGAAAGGATTACTATTGTTTCCTTGACGGATATTGGGGATACAATCAAATTACAATAAACACAGAAGATCAAGAGAAGGCAACATTTACATGTCCATACTTAACGTTTGCTTTCTGTGGGATGCCATTTGAACTATGCAGCGCTTTAGCTACCTTTCAAAGGTGCATGATGGCAATCTTTTCGGACGTGGTAGAACCAACATTGGAAGTTTTTATGGATGATTTATCTGTCTTTGGAGAGACTTTTGAAAGTTGTTTAAAGAATTTCTACTAGATGTTCAAGTGATGTGAAGAGACAAACCTTGTGTTGAACTAGGTATAGTGCCATTTTATCGTACGGAAGGGTATAGTCATTGGATATTAGATCTCCATAAATGGGATTGAACTGGACAAGGCGAAGATAAAGCTTATATCCAAGCTTCCTCATCTTAAGAAAATGTGAGGGTTAGACGTTTCTTAGGTCGAGTAGGTTTCTATGGAAGATTTATCAAATATTTTTCCAAAGTATCAAAACTTTTGTGCACGTTACTTGATGTTGATAGACCATTCAAATTTGACGAAGAATGTGAACAATCTCTCAAGATTTTGAAGGATGCACTTAGTTCAACACCAGTCATGATTAAGCTATATTGGACTTGACCATTTGAACTAATGTGTAATCCCAATGATTTTTCTGTAGGAGAAGTTTTAGGATGAAAGAAAGACGAGATTGTTCAACCAAATTACCACATGCAAGCAAAATTTTCAATCAAGCATAGTTGAACTACACTCTGACTTAGAAGGAATTAGTAGTATTAGTTTATGATTTTGAAAAGGTTTAGATCTTACCTAGTTGGAGCTAATGTTTTGGTTGCATTGACGATTCAGCTCTCTAACACTTATTAGCAAAAAAGGATGCCAAACACCGTCTCATCCTTTGGTTTTGCTAATACAAGAATTTGATGTCGAGGTCCAGGATAGGAAAGGGACAGTGAACCAAGTTGTAGATCATTTGTCAAGGCTTGGGGAAGAGGCATAAGTGGAAGGGAGCTTGGAGATTCAAGAAGCATATTTAGATGAATAGTTATTAGCGGTGAAAACAATCGAGACTTCATTGTTTGAAGACTATGTTAATTATCTAGTCAGTGGACTTAAACATCCTGAAGCAACACCTCAACATATGAAGAAGTTTTTAAAACGTGTGAAAGAATATTATTGGGATGAAACTTATTTGTATAGGCTTGCACCAAACTAGATACTTTGAAGGTGTGTGACTGAGGAAAAAGTGCCATATATTTTAGAAGCTTGTAACTGATTAGCTCCATTTGGAGGGCACTTTGCAGGTTTGAAAACTGCAGCGAAAGTCCTACAAAATGGGTGCTTTTCGCCACGTCTTTTTAGAGATTCCCACCTATTTGCAAAGAACTGTGACCAGAGTCAAACAACAAGAAACTTAACCGCCAGAAGTTAGATATCACATAACTTTATACTCGAAGTGAGATACCATCTAACTTTTCGATCTGTGGGGCATAGATTTCATGGGCTTCTTTCCTCCGTCCTTTGGGAATATCTACATTCTGCTTCTTCTTTCTACTTTCAGTGGACTGTGTATCTAAATGGATCGAAGCTGTAGTTGTAGGGATTGAAACCCTTACGCAGCGGAAACTTAGCAGAGACCTAACTCAAACAAAACAACGATCGAAATACTGATACGTTGGCAATTAATTTACAACAGTAAATCAAACAAAACCTATTGTATTAAGTCTATAAAACATGCTGATTTTTAATAAAAACACTCTAGATCTAATCTAAATATTGATCCTAAATATCAAAGGATGTTAGGTACTTACTACCATTGAAGTCTTGATCAAATTCGCCAATTTTTGATCACTTGCTCAAAATTCCAACAACCCCTTTTTCACATTTTCTTTGAAAGATCTCCACGAAACACCACCACAGGATGACACCGGTATTCTCTGATCGCACAAAACACCACCATAGGGAGAGAGAGTCTTTTCAGGAACTAAACGCACGATCAGGTAACTGATCTAATCAGTTACCTGAACTTTTAATTTTAAATAAAATTAAAATCAATTTTAATTTAATTAATTAAATTAATATAATCTAATTTAAATCATATTTAATTAGATTATTCATTTAATGATTATTAAATGAGCTTCCCTATATTACCCTATAGTTTTAATATCACTTAATTAAATAAAATTTAATTAAACTAAATTAAAACTTATAATTAATTAATTCAAAAAATCAATTAATCATAAAATTGAATATCCCATATTCTATTATTGTTCTCACATATACTATAGTATTAATGTGCATGCAATGCGCATTAATTTTAACCTATAGTTTAAATATGAATCCAATTCATATTCAATTTTCCTTAGTAAATTTACCTCAACACCTTATATGAGTTACCAGTGGGACCTAATGGACCTACATATCAAAAGCTCCAACGATATGAGATTAATTGGCTAAACTCATTAACCAAGTTATTCAATATTCGTTATTTTCTCACTGCAGATATATTTCTGTGTCCACGGATATTGACCAATAACAACAAGTCAGTCCTTAACGTGTGTTCGTAACCCCAGCTAGGTAAAATTACCATTTTACCCCTGGGTTACCTCTGCATCCCCAAGTCCCAATGCTCCTCTAATGAACAACCTGTTTGAGGTCCAACCAACAAACAGAAGTCCCTCTCGTGCCATAGAGAGGGTAGGGCCCTTTGTTCAAGACCCGGAGACACCACTTAAGAGAGCACACCTCTACTTACCCTAAAGTCGGGAAGGAGTGAATTCCATCTTGTGTGATTATGTTCCCAGCTCCCCACTCGGTCTTGTCCCCAAAATGGCAGGCTTATTGAGTCGGTGTGCAGGCCACTCTCACCCATATAAATCAAAGGACAATCCCTCATGAACAGGAGTCTATAATCCACATAAGATTGAGACTAAGTTGCCTAGGTCATCCTAGTGAAATAGAAACATAACTAGTCAACGGTCTTACAGCTAGTGGTTAACTATTTCGCGATCCTATCTTATGCAAACTCATTGCACATGATACCCCCACTCGCATGTCCCCTACATGAACGCGTTGGATCATTGCGTTTGTATCAAAATACAAAGCGGGTCGTCTCCATAGTGTCACCAGGATAAGGTACCCAACCTTATCCCTATACTATAGACCCCTGAGGCTGTAAATTGCTAGTTCAAGTCTCATACTAACAGCCTAGGACGTTTAGTTTATTGGTTTAGGGTTATATAGGCAAGATTACACAATACAAGATAAGTGAATAATACATCATTTTATTAATGTTTTGTCAAATGTTACATTTACTATCGACGAGTTTCAGGGCATAAAACCCAACAGTAGCTACATCATCAAATGATACGGAAGTGGTGAAAAGGTTTTTTTCTTAAGAATATCTTTACGAGATTTGAGACCCCTAGATTTGTTATAAGTGACGAACGTATGTGATGGGTGTACCGCAAGCGTACGGTTGCCACAAGTAATATAGTGATCTTGAGTATAGAGTATCGTCTCCACAGTGATTGGATTTATTCAATTAATTACTGCGAATAATCTTTTTTTGCTTTGTTTAGAGAACAAAATCTAACGTCAAAAAGAATGACAAAAAGCTAATCTAGAAAGCAAAAGACAAATGGAGACACAATTTGGAGGGATAATTTTAGAGTGTTGATTTCATTAATTGAACCTTTAATTACTCAATCAATTAGGCAATTAGGATTAATTTTGTTGGGTTTTATGCCCTAAAACTCGTAGATAGTAAATGTACATTTGACCGAACATTAATAAAAGTGATGTATTATTCAATGTTTGTATTATGTCTTGTCTTATTAACCCTAATCCAATAAACTGAACATCCAAGGCTAATAAAATGAGGCTTGAACTAGTATGTAGGGACATACGGGGATCAATGTTCAAGTTTTAGCCTAAAGGGTCTGTAGTATATGGATAAGGCTGGGTACCTTATCCTGGTGACACTATGGATACGACCCGCTTTATATATTGATACAAACGTATTGATCCAACGCGTTCATGTAGTTGACATGCGAGTGGGGGTATCCTCTGCAATGAGTTTGCATAAAGACCGGACCGCGAAATAGTTCACCACTAACTGTAACACCGTTAGTTAGCTCGGTTTCTATTTCACTAGGATGACCTAGGCAACTTGGCCTTAATCCTGAGTGGATTATGGACTCCTGTCCACGAGGCATTGTCCTTTGATTTGTACGGGTGAGAGTGGCCAATTCGTCGACTCAATAAGCCTACCATTTTGGGGACAAGACCGAGTGGGGAGCTGGGAACATAGTCTTACAAGATGGAATTCACTCCTTCCCGATATTTGGGTAAGTAGAGGTGTGTTCCCTTAAGTGGTGTCTCCGGGTCTTGAACAATGGGTCGTACCCTCTCTATGGCACGAGAGGGACTTCTGTTTGTTGGTTGGACCTCAAACAGGTTGTTCATTAGAGGAGCACTGGTACTTAAGGACCAAGAGGTAGCTCAGGGGTAAAACGGTAATTTGACCTAGCTGGTGTACGAACACACGTGAAGGGCTAACTTGCTGTTGATGGTCAACATCCGTGGACACCGAAATATATCTGCAGTGAGCAGAGTGCAACTATGGTTCTTTAGTGGAGTGAACCATAGTTAACGAACATTGATTAATTTGGTTAATGAGTTTAGCCAATTAATCTCACATCGTTGGAGCTTCTGATCTGTAGGTCCATTAGGTCCCACCGGTAGCTCCATTGGGGCGTTGAGGTAAATTTCTAAGGGGAATTAAATATTTGAAGGGGTTCAAATATTTTATTAAAATATGAATATGGTTCATATTAAAAACTATAGGTTATACCTAATGCACATATGATGTATATTAATTCTATAGTTTATTTGAGAGAAAACATAATTAAATATATGATATTTAATTGTTAATTAATTGGTGAATTAATTAATATTAATGTTTTAATTTGATCTTAATTAAAGTATGATTTAATTAAGATATATTAAAACTATGGGTTAAGTGGGATACTTACATGAAAATGTTTCATGTAATAGTAATTAAATTAAAATGTTTATTTGATTTTAATTTAATTATTTTTATTATTAAATAACTAATCAGTTGAGAAACTGATCAGTCAATAACTCCCCTAACCCTACACGGGTGAGAAGGAGAGAATTAAGGGAGTGGGAAGTTACTTCAACGTGATTTTCTTCCATTCCCTTAATTTTATTCAGAGTTGTTTTTTTTTGAAAAAAAAAAGATCACTCTATCTCTTAGCATCCCACACAAAAGGCTCTCTCTTCCTCTCAGAGAACTCTCTGCATTTTTGCCTTCCCAAAAATATACAGAGAACTTTCTCCCAAAAATCCCTTAGAGTTTTGATTTGGTTCCCACAAACCACTCAACTCTGAATACCAAGAGAATACCGGTGTTGCTTCTTTGGTGGTGTTCGCGAAGGATTTACAGCAGAAAAGGGTTTCTAAGGCTGCTGGATTTTTTCCACAATTCAGAGGGAATTAGGCAAAAAGATCAAGACCTTCATCAACGGTAAGGTTTCTTGATCTTGGATCGTTAGGATCCATTTTTCCCTAGATTAGATCTAGGTTTCTTATCTATTTACAACATGCTTTAGGTGATTTTCAGCATGTATAAAAATGGTTTATATTGCTGTATTTTATTTGTCGTCGTATTGGTATCCCAATTCGACGTTTTAATTCGAAAAAGGTCTCTGACATCTTCCGCTGCCTAGGGCTTTAATCCCTTCAATTGGTATCAGAGCCTTATCGAATTTTAAACGTTGTTTTGAGATTTGCGATTGGCTTTGATTGGTGGGATTAATTGCATAATGTATGTATTAATTTGCGATAAACTGTTTAGGTTTAAATTGGCCATAGATTTTATGAGTTTTTGATGCGATCAATTGTAGAGGCCCCTGTGTTTTTGGGCATTAATTCATAAAATCGAGTCTGTACAGTCCGGGTCTAGAATAGGTTGAAGATCAGAGAAGAACACGGTATCAATCGAGGCCAATTGGAATTGTTCAGCCGCTGTTTTTGCCCAGAATCGAGCTCCAGACGCAACAGCGTCGGGACGCTTCGCCTATTGCGTCTCGACGCTGTCGCGATTTCACCCAGCGAACGGTTGAAATCGTGCGCGTCGGGACGCTATGTCTTCAGCGTCTCGACGCTGTCGCGATTTCGTGCGGCAGTTCAGCCTTCGTGGAGACGTGCGCTGAAACCCTAATGGGTGGTCCGGTTCGTGCGGTATGGGTTGAGATGGGACCGTTTTGGTCCAGTTCAACCCGGTGTTTGGGCGGTTCGAGATTTTCAAGGCCGGTTCGAAGCGGTTCGGGTCAGTTCGTGGATTCTAGACCTATTTTATGTAATAGGATAGTTTTAAAGCTTTAATTAGAGTAATTTTTGCTTTAATTATCCTAGGGGCCAATTAAACCGGTTTATTCGCTATTTAAATGCTTTATGGATGTCATTTAAATATTAATCCCACCGTAGGATATAAAGCATGCTCATGCATTATGTATGTTATAATGTGATTATAATATTTGGATGATAATGCATGGATTTTCATGATTTATTTAATATATAGTTGAGTTATATTAAATTCATGAAAATGAAAAAGTATGATGCATGCAATTACATAGATTTAATATAAGAGTTATATTAAAATTAATTGTTTGCAGCATGCTACTTTGATTTACCATTTTTGGCAATAATTAAATTATTTATTTATTAAAGATGGAAATCAAGTTGCATTGAGCATGATACATCCATAGGTTAATATAAAAGTTATATTAATTTTCATGCAATGAAAAAGTATATAGTTTATATTTGATTAATTCGAATATGATTGTTAATTAGATTAAACTATAGTATGCATGATTATAGGGCTAATCATTCAAATTTTGAAATAGTTTAAAATTTTATGATTAGAAACCGTCAATCTATAATCAAGATATGCATGCTCACCTAGGATCTTAGGTTAAAATGAATTAATTTTAATGAGTTAAAATTAATTAGACCGAAGATCATTTTCTAATAGGATTAGAAATTCTTACTTAGTTTTAAAATAGTTTTAATGCACTAAGTAGGACAAACACTCCTAAGATTATAAGGGAACTCTACCAGTGAAGTTCTGTCTAAGGATTGGAGGTATTTAAGTTGACGGTATACGGAACACCTCCTACCTGGGAACTGATCTGGAACACCGGAGTTGAATTAATCACAGGTTAATGTTAAAATAATGTTGCTAGGTAAATTAATTTTGTTGAATACACCTAGACATTAGGTCTTATTATAATAGTTATAATAGGACTAGACTTAGATAAATGACTTAGCCAGATTTGTCTAGGTCTAATCAAACCCTAAAATATCCGATAGGTTACTTTAGTGGGAGAAAAATTACAAAACTTGATTTAAATCGAGTTTTGCTCCTACGTCCATGTATAGTTCACACCGTGAGATCCATGCTCGGCTTCGTGTCGTCGTAGAGCGGCCTCCCTTCGGAAAGTGTTTGCATGGGTCAATACTAAGGTGAATGGGGAAAGTAACTATAGTAAGTGGGAGCGGGACGCGTGTCAACGTATCCTTCGGTCTCCACCCCTAGGTCACACCGTGAGAGTCCTATGATCCGCCTGCGTGTTGCTCTGGAGCAACCATCCCTTCGAAGGGCCTGATCATAGGATTCGGAACACCGTGAACTCCTGAATAGGATAGGATCGCTTAGGCTAATTACCAACAGTTGTCTTTCCTAACAGTAGCCTGTTGGTCCGTGGCTTTGAGAACTGAAAGTGGGAGGGTAACACTTACGGGGAGGAGTTAATTTGTTAACAAATCCTTGACCGAACAATGGTGGTTAATATCTAATGGAGTATGAGTTATTCTGGTATTAGAAATTGACTGGGAAGAGTCTCATTTTAGGGGAGGAACAACTGATCACCCTTCGGTGGCTATTCTTCTAAACCTTTAAAGCATCATTGCGAAACACAATCATAGTTTTTTTAGGGTTCTTTGATTGCTTTTCTGCAAAATTGATTGGATGTATGCAATTGTTTGTATTGCTTGTGTGATGGGTTAAGGCAAAGATAACTAATACGGTCAATTGTTTGTTTTTTTCAGCAATGTCTTCCTCTATTATCTTCTTGCTTAAAAACGAACAACTAACGGGCGAAAATTTTCCACAATGGAAATCGAATCTAAATACCATTCTCGTGGTAGAGGATCTAAGGTTCGTCTTAACAGAGGAATGTCCTCCCGTTCCCCCTCGCACTGCCACTCAGGCAGTAAAGGATGCCCATGAACGCTGGACTAAGGCCAATGAAAAGGTCAAAGTCTATATACTGGTCAGCTTGTCTGAAGTGTTGGCCAAGCTTTATGAAAACGTGGAAACTGCCAGGGAGATTATGAATTCCCTGCAGGAGATGTTTGGACTCCCGTCCTATCAGCTCCACCACGATGCCTTGAAGAACGTCTTCAATGCCAAGATGAAGGAAGGTCAATCTGTTCGGGAACATGTCCTGGACATGATTAACCAATTCAATATTGCTGAGGCAAATGGCGGGGTAGTCTGAGAGAGAAGTCAGGTTGCGTTCATCCTTCACTCGCTCCCAGCGAGCTATCTGTCTTTCAGGACGAACGCGAGCATGAATAAGATTCAGTTCAACCTGACTACCCTCCTCTCGGAGTTACAGATTTATGAGTCCTTGCAGAAGAGCAAGGGCAAAAATGTGGTAAAAGGAGAGGCCAATGTGGCCCATTCCAAAAAGAAGTTCCTGAAGGGTTCATCCTCGGGGACTAAATCTGTACCCCAGGCTTCTTCATCGAAGCAAATCCAGAAGAGGAAGGGAGAAAAGGGGAAGGCTCCTTCACAGGCTGTGCAAGGTAAGGGAAAGGCCAAGGTCGTGGCCGACAAAGGCAAATGCTTCCACTACAATGCAGATGGTCATTGGAAGTGCAACTGTCCCCGTTACCTCGCAGAGAAAAAGAGAGAAAAAGAAGGTAAATTTGATTTACTGGTACTAGATACTTGTCTCATAGAACATGATGAGTTTGCCTGGATATTGGATTCGGGAGCCACTAATCATGTTTGCTCTTCTTTTCAGGGAAACAATTTCCAGCAGCTGGCAGATGGTGAAATGACTCGCAAGGTTGGAACAGGAGAGGTCGTTTCAGCTCGTGCAGTGGGAGCTGCAAAATTATTCTTTAGAAATAAGTTTTTGATTTTAGAGAACTTGTTTTTGGTTCCTAGAATTAAAAGGAACCTTATTTCTGTTTCTGCTTTGTTAGAACAAGAATACTCTATTTCTTTTCAGCTTAATGAAGCAATTATTTCAAGAAATGGTATTTTTATATGTTCTGCTCAGCGTGAGAATACTTTATTTGTGTTAAGACCTACTGATGCTAAGGCTATTTTAAGTCATGAAATGCTTAAAACGGCCGAAACGCAAAACAAAAGCCAAAAGATTTCTCCTCTAACTAACAATACGTATCTTTGGCACCTTCGTCTTGGTCATATTAACATCGATCGGATCGATCGTTTGGTTAAAAATGGACTTCTAACTGATATAGAAGATACATCTTTACCACCTTGTGAATCGTGTCTCTTGGGTAAAATGACCAAGAGGCCTTTTACTGGAAAAGGTTATAGGGCCAAAGAAACACTTGAACTGATACATTCGGATCTTTGTGGTCCAATGAATGTAAAGGCTCGAGGTGGTTATGAATATTTCATCTCTTTCATAAATTATTATTCTCGATACGGTTACTTATACCTGATGGGACATAAGTCTGAGGCTCTTGAAAAGTTCAAAGAGTTTAAGGCTGAGGTAGAAAACCTATTGGGTAAAACAATTAAAACGCTTCGATCAGATCGAGGTGGAGAGTATTTGGATCAACGATTTCATGACTATATGATAGAACATGGAATCCAATCCCAACTCTCGGCACATGGTACACCTCAGCAGAATGGTGTATCAGGAAGGAGAAATAGAACCTTGTTAGATATGGTTCGATCTATGATGAGCTATGCTCAGTTGCCTAGCTCGTTTTGGGGGTATGCAGTAGCGACTGCAGTACACATTCTTAACAACGTTCCCTCAAAGAGTGTTTCTGAAACTCCTTTTGAGTTATGGAAGGGGCGTAAACCTAGTGTGCGTTACTTTCGTATATAGGGTTGTCCTGCACATGTGTTAGTGACTAATCCTAAGAAATTGGAACCACGTACGAGAATGTGCCAATTTGTTGGATACCCGAAAGAAACGAGAGGTGGTCTTTTCTACGACCCTCGAGATAATAAAGTATTTGTATCGACAAATGCAACTTTCTTAGAGGAAGACCACATTCGAGATCATAAACCACGAAGTAAGTTAGTATTAGGAGAAGCTACAGAAGGATCAACAAGAGTTGTTGATGAATCTGGTCCTTCAACAAGAGTTGTTGGAGAATCCAGTTCTTCTCGTCAATCTAGTCCTCCTCACGTAGTGGGAGAGCTTCGACGCAGTGGGAGGGTTGTGATACAACCTAACCTCTACTTGGGTTTAACCGAAACACAAGTAGTCATACCTGATGACGGCGTAGAAGATCCATTGTCTTATCGTCAGGCAATGAATGACGTAGATAAGGACGAGTGGGTCAAAGCTATGGACCTTGAGATGGAGTCTATGTACTTCAATCAAGTTTGGGAACTTGTAGATCCACCTGAAGGGGTTAGACCCATTGGGTGTAAATGGATCTATAAGAGGAAACGAGATGCCGCTGGGAAAGTACAGACTTTCAAAGCGAGACTTGTAGCAAAGGGTTATACCCAACGAGAAGGGGTGGACTATGAAGAAACCTTTTCTCCAGTTGCTATGCTTAAGTCAATAAGAATTCTCTTATCCATTGCCACGTTTCATGACTATGAAATATGGCAAATGGATGTCAAGACAGCTTTTTTGAATGGCAACCTTGACGAGAGTATTTTTATATCTCAGCCCGAAGGGTTCATAACCAAAGGTCAGGAGCAAAATGTTTGTAAACTGCATCGATCCATTTATGGGTTGAAACAGGCCTCCAGATCTTGGAATATCAGATTTGATACAGCGATCAAATCTTTTGGTTTTGACCAGAATGTTGATGAGCCTTGTGTATACAAGAAAATCAACAAAAATAAAGTAGCTTTCCTCATACTTTATGTTGACGACATCCTACTCATTGGGAATGATGTAGGGTATCTGTCTGACGTAAAAGAATGGCTAGCGGCCCAATTCCAAATGAAATATTTTGGTGAGGCTCAGTACGTTCTTGGCATCCAGATTATTCGGGATAGAAAGAACAAAACGCTAGCTCTGTCTCAAGGAACGTATATCGACAAGATGTTGGCCCGATATTCGATGCAGAACTCCAAGAAGGGCTTATTGCCTTTCAGGCAAGGGGTTCACTTGTCTAAGGAACAGTCTCCTAAGACACCTCAAGAGGTTGAGGATATGAGACGGATTCCCTATGCTTCTGCAGTGGGTAGCTTAATGTATGCTATGCTGTGCACGAGGCCTGACATCTATTATGCTGTAGGGATTGTCAGCAGATATCAGTCAAATCCAGGGTTAGACCACTGGACCGTCGTTAAATGAATCCTCAAGTATCTTAGGAGAACGAGGGACTACATGCTGGTGTTTGGGGCTAAAGAGTTAGTTCTCACTGGATACACCTACTCTGACTTCCAAACTGACAAGGATTCTAGGAAATCCACGTCAGGGTCAGTTTTCACCCTTAACGGGGGAGGTGTAGTTTGGAGAAGTATAAAGCAAGATGCATAGCAGACTCCACGATGGAGGCTGAATATGTAGCTGCTTGTTAAGCAGCGAAGGAAGCTGTTTGGCTAAGGAAGTTCTTGACAGATTTGGAAGTTGTTCCAAATATGAACTTGCCCATTACGTTATACTGTGACAACAGTGGGGCTGTAGCCAATTCAAAGGAACCTCACAGCCACAAACGAGGTAAACACATAGAGAGGAAGTATCATCTGATTCGAGAGATTGTGCAAAGAGAAGATGTGGTCGTGACCAAGATCGCTTCCGAGCACAACATTGCTGATCCGTTTACGAAGGCCCTCTCGGCTAAAGTGTTCGAGGGTCATCTAGAAAGTCTAGTTCTCGCAATGTATATAGCGCAATCTAGGGCAAGTGGGAGATGTGTAATGGGTGTAAGGATGCCCTAGTTTATTGTATTTTGTATATTTACTTTTCATGTAATGTACAACATACATGTACCATTTCCAGCTTTGGATTATATTGTATATACTTTCCCTGTAACTTGAGTTTTAGTTCAAGTGGGAGTTTGTTGGGTTTTATGCCCTAAAACTCGTAGATAGTAACTGTACATTTGACCGAACATTAATAAAAGTGATGTATTATTCAATGTTTGTATTATGTCTTGTCTTATTAACCCTAATCAAATAAACTGAACATCCAAGGCTAATAAAATAAGGCTTGAACTAGTATGTAGGGACATACGGGGATCAATGATCTGTAGGTCCATTAGGACCCACCGGTAGCTCCATTGGGGCGTTGAGGTAAATTTCTAAGG
The DNA here is from genome assembly GCA_017139565.1 of Luffa aegyptiaca. NCBI lineage: Eukaryota > Viridiplantae > Streptophyta > Magnoliopsida > Cucurbitales > Cucurbitaceae > Luffa > Luffa aegyptiaca. The sequence continues at coordinate 41,921,527 of CM029407.1, forward strand.
GAAATTAAATATTTGAAGGGGTTCAAATATTTTATTAAAATATGAATATGGTTCATATTAAAAACTATAGGTTATAATTAATGCACATATGATGTATATTAATTCTATAGTTTATTTGAGAGAAAACATAATTAAATATATGATATTTAATTGTTAATTAATTGGTGAATTAATTAATATTAATGTTTTAATTTGATCTTAATTAAATTATGATTTAATTAAGATATATTAAAACTACGGGTTAAGTGGGATACTTACATGAAAATGTTTCATGTAATAGTAATTAAATTAAAATGTTTATTTGATTTTAATTTAATTATTTTTATTATTAAATAATTGATCAGTTGAGAAACTGATCAGTCAATAACTCCCCTAACCCTACACGGGTGAGAAGGAGAGAATTAAGGGAGTGGGAAGTTACTTCAATGTGATTTTCTTCCATTCCCTTAATTTGATTCAGAGTTGTTTTTTTTGGAAAAAAAGATCACTCTCTCTCTTAGCATCCCACGCAAAAGGTTGTCTCTCCCTCTCAGAGAACTCTCTGCATTTTTGCCTTCCCAAAAATATACAGAGAACTTTCTCCCAAAAATCCCTTAGAGTTTTTATTTGGTTCCCACAAACCACTCCACTCTGAATACCAGGAGAATACCAGTGTTGCTTCTTTGGTGGTGTTCGCGAATGATTTACAGCAGAAAATGGTTTCTAAGGCTGCTGGATTTTTTCCACAATTCAGAGGGAATTAGGCAAAAAGATCAAGACCTTCATCAACGGTAAGGTTTCTTCATCTTGGATCGTTAGGATCCATTTTTCCCTAGATTAGATCTAGGTTTCTTATCTATTTACAGCATGCTTTGGGTGATTTTTAGCATGTATAAAGTTGGTTTATATTGCTGTATTTTATTTGCCGTCGTATTGGTATCCCAATCGACGTCTTAATTCGAAAAAGGTCTCTGACGTCTTCCGCTGCCTAGGGCTTTAATCCCTTTAAATTAGTCATCAAATTCATAATTCTAGAAGCTTGATGATAGCATGCATAAATGCTATCATGTCATTAGTAGATTTAAGAGTGTTTGTTTGGTTTTATTGTGGACTTAATGTCTGATTATGTAATTTCAACAATTATGCCCCGAAGGAGCTTCATCATAAATTTTGGAGGAAAAGACACAGTCGAGAGACTGAAGTTCAAAAAAAGGAGTGGGTCAAAGAAGAAAGATTCAAGAGCTTAAAGTGAATTTCGTAGGGCAAAAATTTGGAAAGGAAGGCCCAAAACCAGCTAACAAGTCGAGAGACTGAAGTTCAAAAAAAGGAGTGGGGTCGAGGCGCCGAGGCTACTTGGGCAACACGAAGGTAACGTCACGACGTCGAGACGCGGTGACGTCAGTGTCTCGACTGCATGCCGGATGGAGTATTATATAAACAAGCGTTTGACCTCAGTTTTCAATCATCAAGTAGCAAATGAGAGTGTTTTCCAAAGGCTCTTAGAGCCTCCTAGAGGGAGGGATTGAGAGAAATGTTTTGGAGAGTTTTCTGAACATTTTTAGGGTGATTCGGGCTTGTGACGGGGCTCCAATCGAGGCTCTCCTATGGCCGATTAAGGCGTAAGCAAGGATTCAACGTTGGGATAAGTTCTATACCGTTTTCCTTGTTCATATTACTGTTTTAAACCTAAAAACCCTTCAAATCACACAATTAAAGCACAAAACTAGCTAAAATTAATTGGAAATATATAGCATTTCTGTTGGGTATCAGTATGCACTTTTTTAATAATATGATAGCTAATCGGTTTTCCAAATATAATATCAAGAATAGGGTAGCCACTACTTACTATCCCCAAACAAATGGGCAAGCAGAGCTCTCTAACGTGGGAGATTCAGGCTATATTGGAGAAAACGGTAGATCCTTCATGAGAGGATTGGTCACTTCGTCTTGACTAAGCGTTATGGGCACACGGGAGAGCGTACAAAGCACCTTTGGGTGTGTGTCCCTACCAAATCTTATCCTTGTACTAGAGTCCTTTTAGGTTGTTACTTGAATATCGATCCCCATATGTCCCCACATACTAGTTCAAGTTACATACAAACAACCTTGGATCTTACTTTATTTGATTTGGGTTATATTTTACAATACTTAACAATAACATTTTATTGTAGAAACTCAATAACACTTTATCAAAACAAGTATACAGTTTTGTTACATTCACTACCTACACGTTTTCGGGGATAAAACCCAACATTTTTGTCATTTTGCCTCAAGGACATGATTCACATGCAGATAAAGAGTCATCTTCTAACACACTTAGAAGTCCACTTTTCACCAAATTTCCAATCCTATTGAGAATAATGTGACGTAATCTAATATGCCAAACATAGGTATTTTTTTTAGAAGAAACTTTTTGCCTTTTAGTTTGAGTTCTAGCTGTTTTAAACAATTCGGTATTTAGAATTGCATTGGCCATGATTAGTCTCAAAACATGCAAGTTATGTTCTAATTTAGCATAACAAATATCAACAAATAATATTTCATTGACCGAAAACCAAATGAGATTACAATGTGTCTACTAAGCAAGAAAATGAAATCAAGTACTTTTATTTATTCTTGTTTTAACTATATACACATTGTCTAATTACATTATGCTCCCCACTGCCACATCCAAGACGACCTCTCCCATTCAACATCGAGAGTCACCTCATCGGCTTATAGGTGCCATCAAGAACTTATTCCCTAAAAAGAGGAACAATTGTGGTTAGTGGCTGCTCAATCGAGTATCCCTTCAGCCTCGTCGATACCCACTAAACATATTTCAAGGACCAGTAAATCATATTTACCTTCTTTGGCTTTCTTTGTCAGGACCAAGTAATTTGGACAACTTTTCTTCCGGTACCCATCTACGTTGTAGTGGACACATTTTCCTTTGTTTGCAGCTTTGGTCTTCCTCCGCTTTGCGGGAGCAGCAGTGGCGTCATGTTTATTGCCCTCCTCGCCTTTCTACTTCTTTAAACATTTTGTGCCATAAGAACATGGAACAGACTTAGTCTTAGAGGCTGAACCCATGTTTAAATTCTTATCTTCTTCTTCGTAAGATAATAGTACCTTCGTACCTCATTTTGAAGGGTGGTAAGGTTGTAATAAGACCTATTCAAAATAACATTGCTACAAAACTGACGGAAACTCTTCGAAAGAGATTCCAAAATAATGCTGACATGGCTTCTTTTGTCCACGAAAAATTCGTTAATTTCGGCCACGTTAAAGTGGACAATCATGTTGAGAACGTGTTCACAAACAAATGTTCCCTCTTTCAACCTTGATTCTATGGTTTTGACTTATTGATTGTGAGTTTAATTTCTAATTTATTTGTAACTAACGTTTGTAGAGTAGCGTAACTTTTCATCTAATTTAGTAGCATCAAATTTGACCAAGTAGCTATCAGGCACATTATCCCATGTAGCTAAACTTCACGATAGGATCAAGAATTGAACCTTTTCTCGCATAAGTTCACAGCTTTCCTAGTTTATTTAATTATGCCTATTTATTAATGATCTTAGATCTTGATGTTGTCTGTTGATTATTTAGTTATGCCTATTAATTAATCTCCCCATTAGGATCTAGACTCGAAGAATTCGTCGGATTAAAAACATTCGGGGTCATTACACTCGATGACTTTACTTGTTGAGTAGTTTGATGACTGATGATTAAATCTATTGCAATTGGGCAAATTGAAATTTGGAACTCCCAATTACGTGATCTTGAGGTAAGATTAGAGAATTCACCCCTTGTAATTTCTCGTTCTTTAATTTTAAACATTTTAATTTTCTCGAAGCTAATCTCCTTAAAGCTTGACCCCCCCCCCCCCCAAATAGGTTACTGATAGAAAAAATCATTCATATGAATGGTCTTGTGAATCGTGATAATTATCTTCATCCTTATGTTTAGTACATTTATGATAACCAATTAGTTCTATTTCATTTGTTGATATGCCATTTTAACAAATCATTCCAATTAAACGAGAGAAATGAACAATGAAAAACATTTTCTTCATCCTATTGTGTAGGAAAAAACTTCGTCAACACAAAACAAACAAATATCACTCCGTCCCAAGATAGAGGAATGATAAACTAATTTTAGCACTCGATGATCTAAATTTAACAAATGATAGTCTATAAAGTGGCCTTCCCATATCGTCATACAAATCATCCACTTGTGATCCAAGAAAGAAGAAAATAAAAAAGAAAAATATAAGACAAGACAAAAGGAGATTAACCACGAAAATGGCCAATAAAATGATGGCAACATTGCTGTTGTGTATTATGGTGATGGCCACACTACAATTATCTGTGGCCAACAATGTGGCTGACAAGGAGGCTAGAGTGAAGACCTTTTTCAACTCCCTTAAGGCACTAAGTCCCTTGAGGAATGTATGCCTACATGTACACATTGTGGCAAAGAAATGAAGGGTATGCCTCTTGCTTTCATCATAAAAAACACACTTCATAGTCGTATACATGTTAAGATGTTTCTGTTTTTAACACACTTTTCTTCCACATACAAATTCATTAAATTTAAAAGTTTATGTCGTATGTTGTTCTTTTGTTTTGTTTTTTTTTTTTTTTTTTTGAAAGAAAACTATGAATGATGGTAGAGTTATTCAATAGGCGATTTTGTGTATGGTGAAGTTTAATTTCAGTATGCACTTAACTCTTATTATTGGTTTGGTGAGAGTTTGAAATTTTTCAAATTGCTCTCTTTACTTAAAATTTGATGAAATTGATAATTTTCCTTGAAAGTCTATACACTGATCTAGAGTAAAAATTTTCTATCCCTTTTTACTTCGTTTTTTTTTTTTTTTTTTTTTTTATGTATTATTGGATCAATGTTAATATTTGTCGTGTTTACTTTGTCGAGAAATACAACGTTGATATATTCGAGAATTAAATGGTTGAGAAGCTCTCAAGAGTGATCGCATTGAATCAAGGAGATTATGATAGATTTATTTGAATAAGGAAATTTGGAACGTCCTTCATCCTCTTTTTGTTTTTTCCATGTAATTTATTTGTTTTCATTATCAAAAAATTGTCCTTGGAATCATATGTTTATTGTTATCAACAAATAAGATTCAATTGGTTTAAGATTTATACTCATAGTAATTATTATTATATTGTTAGTCTATATCGAACTAAAAAGCCCTATTGTAAAAAATATGAATAACAAGTAAGAGATTATAGTCAAGAAAGATAAGTATTTGTCTGTACGTCGATATATCCTTTAATGAAAAGGTTCAACGTCGGAATTAAGATTTTTTTATAATTGTAGTGCGAAAAGTCGAACAAAGGTAGCAATCACAATTAATTCTATTAATTAAAGAAAAGGAGAAGATCCATAGTGATTTATTTATGACACAACACATTTCCTTGCGATGAGGTTGCCAGAAGATCATTTTTCACGTCGCCACTACTGTCCCCACGAAGATAACTATTAAAAATATCTAAAGGATATAAAGCTTTTACAAGACTAATTAAAAGCATTATTGGAACCAAGCTCACACTAGAAAGCCTTAATGGAAAGAACTTTGACTTTTCTTTATGACCATATTTAAGCAATTGAGCACCCTTCTTTAATGCAATTAATGCCTGCAAGATGAAATCAACTTTGTAAGTACCGCAAAGAGGAAAATGAAATTATAATTTCAAATCAACTTATGCTCTTGTCTTTGTGTATGTGAGTGTGTATCATTATCAACGAAGTGAATTTGAATAGTTGAAGCTTTCAACACAAGAAGATCGCAACCATCAGCAAACATTCAAATAGTTCCAAGAGAAAATAAAAATTACCACTGAGAAGTAACATTCACTATCAGAATAACCTTCCCCTTGTATAGACTAAGAATCACATCACTCACATAATTCCCATGAATATCGTGCAAACAAATCCATTTTCGATCTCAAAATTTAGATACTCTCAAAGTCAATGGCTAACTAAACCAACATTTTCCGAAGTAAAAACGAATTATAATGAAAACAACTTAAACAAAGAAACCTAAGTCAGCGAAATGAACAACAAACAATAATAAATAAATAAAAAAACAAAGACATTCGCTCTCTATTTAAAGCCAATAATCCCAAATATTTCAATATTACATTTGAGATATTTCCAAAATGAAGTCCAACTTATCCAAGAAAACCTAAGTCGATGAAAGAACAACAACAAACAGAGGATTTTCATTCTCACATTAAAAAACCGAGGGTTTCTCAACAACCAAACAAATAGAGTAAATGAAAAAAGCAACGGAGGTCATACCTTGATAGTGAAATCATAAATGGAGTTGGAGGATTCTTCAGCCATAATCAGAAGGAAAGAGGTAGAAATCTTTCCTGTGTGATAGTAATATAGTAATTAAATGCCGATAATCATAGAAACAAGAGGCAACTCACGTTACCGAAAACGTAGCACGAAAGAGCAAAGATAAGATCGAAAAACAACAAACGGAAGAAAGACGACATACGTTCGAGGGAGGCTGTGGCGTTATGGAAAATACAAGTAAAATCATTTGAAGTGAACACAAACAAATATTTTTCCTTCCAAACCTAAAACATAATCAAGCAACATGTGAATTGAACACACACTCACACTGCCACCAATTTATAGAAAAGCTTTGGAGGTTAGTGTTTTTTCTGGCTTTTCTATTTACTTACCTCTATGATAATGCTCCCAATTCTAGCGTCTCATTTTGCTCAATTTTTACGAAAAATTTAGCCATATTTTCATCAAGCTTTCAAGTTTGAAATGACATATTTTACTCTTAGGTCCAACCTTATGGTTAATCTTCATGCATCTTTCAGTCAATTTAATTTTCATGTCGCACTTCAAAAAAATTCATCATACTTCAAGTAAACCCATGTTACAAGCTACGTGTATCAAATTTAATACCAAGTTTGAAGTGGGAAGTTTAAGATTTATGTTAAATACAACATGAAAATTTGACACAAGAAAAAAATACTAGTAAAATGTTTGGTATCCACAAAAACTAGGTAATGAAACACATTAAAAACTTGTTTCTTATCAGACACCTCTGCCAGAAATTCAAGCAAATACATCCATCAAACAAAAGCAAGTCTTATTTTACATAATCAAACAGCCAAGATTAGCAGCAAGCTAAGTTGATGTAACGATAGTAAAAACTATAGATCACAGAAGAACAATCAATATTTTTTTCTCTTCCTTCTAAAAATCCATTCAACTTAATCAACCTCCTCACTGTGACCAAACAAAGATTGAAAAGATCATCAAGTAAAACCTATTCGAAACCATATTTGAACAGATCCATAGGAAAATTATTGAAAATCAGAAAATGCAAGTTGAGAAATTCCAGTTCATTCGCCAAATCAAAAAAGAAAGAAGAAGATCGAACAAAATTGGTTCTAGAACAAGTAGTTAAAAGTTGGGTGGAAAATTCGAAAACACAGAAGCAATTCAACTTTCAATCAATATTTACCATCCAAACGCTTCACAGCTCGTTTCACTTTTTTAGCACAACCCTCACAATGCATATCGATCTGAAAGATGACGGCGACGGCATATGGGAGAGGGAGAAAGGGTTGAGAGGGAGAAGACATCTGGGAGAATGTTGATTGAGAGAGAAGGGGAAAACGAGAGAGAACACATCAGAGGGAGAAGACGAGAGAGAACCAAGGGAGAGCGAAGTCGGAGAGGAGAGGGAGGTTTGTGGCTGTGGTCGGTTGAGAGAGAAGGAATCGAGAGAGAAGCAATGTACGTCTTCAATTTACTGTGTTGCCCCCAGTAAGGGTAAGCAACTTTAACTTGTATTGTCATGCTTCGATATTTGTGGCACTTTTTTTTTTTGTTTGCAATGACTGAACTTGAAGTTTTCTTTAAGCTGTCTACGTACCCTTGAAGAAAAGGGATCAAGTCATAATGAAGTTCAAGGTACAAATTTGATTTTTTTTTTTTTGGCTGCTCACCTTTTTAACTCATGCGGGCCAGAAGTATCATGTAGTTTAGACTCTTGCGATATGGAGCATTTACATTTTAAGTGTCTTTTTCTTCACCATAGTCTTGATTAGGTCCTTCATTTGTAGGATTTGTCAAGATGATAAGATTTGGCTTCATTTTCAAGGAACCTTCTGTGTTTATGAGAACAAAAACTTTTCTCTTCATACGTGACGGCGTGGTACTGTGAAGCTTATTGTCATTGTTTATTTCATCGAATAAGTTAGCTTTCAAGTTGTCCATCTTTCTTTCATGTCGATCGCTTGTTACTTTGAGGGTATCAAAAACAGATGTTGAAAGTCGACTCTTTCTTGATGCAGAGACGTTTAGTCTTTGGAAAGCTGAATGTCGAGTGATGGTGGACATCAAGCTTTGATATTCTTCTCCTGCTGTAGCCATACTCATTCTTTGGAAAACCGAAGGTCGAGTAGTTGAAGGCTCAATGCGATCAAAGACAGAAGTCCTATGCTTGATTTCCTTCGATCCACCATCTTCTTCTACGTTGATATAACATGAACTTGCAAAATTTTCTTCCACTTTCTTGATGGGACAAAAAGTTCTCAAGGATGATTCTTTTAAGGTTACCAATTGGCGATGTTGAGAAGGATCTTGATTTCTTTCTTTCTCAAGTTTAGGTTTCCTTGGATTCTTCGGTCTTCGATGTTTATTCATTCTTTTGGACGAGCAACATACTTTTTGAACGAGATGTCGTCCTTGTTTCTTCTTACGAGTCATGATAGTACTTCCTTTATCTTCATGGACGACAAGATTGACCGTATCTTGAGATTTGTCTCCTGATACCTCATGGTTAAACCAATTAGCTATAGGCTCCAAGGTTCCAAATTGGAGTAGTTGTATTTCTTGACAATAAAGCGAATCAAAACACATTTGATTGCAAGTGTTTATTGCTATTGCAACATGATTTGACTGAGCTACTTACTCAATGCCCAACTCGATTTTTCCTTCTTTAGCTAGCCTCAGAATTAGCTCTTTCAGGACAAAACATTTTTCTACCGGGTGGCTGATAACTCGGTGATACTTGCAGTAGTTGGGATCATCGAGCTTTTCCATCTCTTCTGGTCGTTTACACTCGAGAAGTTCTATCAACCGCGTTTCCAGTAGTTGTTCTAACATGTCAGGAACGTCGGAATTAGGAAAATGATAGATCTTTTTCTGTCTTTCCTTCAAAGTCAAGCGATGCCTTTCATTTCCTTGTTGGTTTTCGATCGTCTTGTGTTTTTCTTTTGAAGACAACTCGAGAGGGGTTGTATTTACAACAATAGATTCTTCTATGGTTGCTTCAATGTTCTTTTCGTCTTTCTTCATATTAGAGAGTAGAATGTCTTTATCTCCTCGACTAACAATACTTAACTCCATATCGTGGGCGCGTGTTGCTAATTCTTCAAAAGTACGAGGTTTTATTCCTTGTAGAATATAGAGAAGTCCCCAATGCATGCCTTGGATGCACATTTCAATAGAAGACACTTCTGTGAGTTGGTCCTTGCAGTCTAGGCTTAGAGCTCTCCAACGATTGATGTAGTCAGCAACTGGTTCATCTTTTCTTTGTTTGGCATTAGTCAGCTCTAACATGCTGACGGTTCGCCTTATACTGTAGACGAAGTTAAGGAACTCCTTCTCAAGTTGTTCCCAACTATCAATAGTCTCAGGCTCAAGGTCGGTATACCAGTCGAAAGCATTTCCCTTCAGTGTTTGTACGAACTGCTTGACCAGTAGGTCTCCTCTAGTACCAGCATTTTCACATGTCTCGAAGAAATGAGCAACGTGTTGTTTTGGATTGCCCTTCTCGTCGAATTGTTGAAACTTTGGTGGTTGGTATCCATTAGGCATTCTCAGATTGTCGATTTTCTTGGTATATGGCTTGGAGTACAATAGAGAATTTTGAGTCGGTCAACCATATTGAGCTCTGATGAAGTTCATGATCATATCTTGGAGCTGCTGGACGGACAATGAAGCAATAGAAGTGGAATGTTGTGATTGATCTAGTGCAATAATCTTTCCCTTGTCTTTGATGCTAGGGGTCTGACTCAATTCAGCGACATCTCGACTTTCCATCTGGTTCCTGAGAGAGGCGATTTCTTGGTCTTTCTCTTTGACCATCTTCAGTAACATGCTTATTTTCTTCTGAACTTCAGCCATTCGTTCTTCACCAGTTCCTGCATCAGTCATCGTAACAGACATCACATCAGGACTCGATGTTTCGTTTGGTTCCTGAGAATAACAGATGAATTTGCCAAGCATTAGATTTTGTGTAGTGGCAATTTCAAGTTGAGTAGATTCCGTCATGCGTCTCAACATCTTGTTTGCAATGACAGAAGTTTGGTTGTCTTCCTGTTGGATTTCATTGAAGCGACTGCGAGTAATTGGCTCCACATAGGAGTTGCTTGAAGCAGCGATCTTTGAAGAAGCTTATTCGAAAGTTGTGATTTCTTTTTCGAGAAAAAAGAGATGAGAGGTAGAGATTGTCCCACTGGGCGTGCCAATTTGTTCACACGAGATTTCAACAGGGGAAATTTGATTCGTGGAAATTAACTTGATTTTATTGAATTTGAATGTATAAGTTTTACAGTCTGTAATATTTATCCTCTAATTCTTTCTCACAAATATATAAACTTTGGCCTCTACCTTGTTGCTCTTCTTGGGCCGGTTTGTTGGGCTTCTTGGATGATCGGCTTGCTAGGTTGATGATCTCTTGGATCGGCCTGTTGGCTTCATGATCTCTTGGATTGGCTTGTTGGTTTGATGCTCTCTTGCATCGGCTCATTGGCTTGTTGATCTTCTTGGATGATCGACCTACTGGCTTAATGATCTTTTGGATCGGCCTATTGTGAGTTATTGATCTCCTTGGATGATCGGCATGCTGGCTTGACGTTCTTTTAGATTGACCTGTTGGCTTGATGATCTGTTGGATCGGCTTGTTAGCTTGTTGATCCTCTTGGATGATCGGCATGCTAACTTGTTGATCCTCTTGATCGGTCGGTTGGCTTGTTGATCTTCTTGGATGATCGACTTGCTGACTTGTTGATCTTCTTGATCGGTCGGTTGGCTTGTTGATCTCTTCTTAGAGTCTTCTAGTCTTCAAACCTTCTGAGTCTTGAATCCTTTGAATTTTTAATCTCGAATCCTTCTGAATTCTCTGGACTCTTTGGCTTTTGACGACTCTGGACTCTGGCATAATGCTCTGGACTCTGAGTTCTCTGACTCTGTCTCTGAATCTTAATGCCTAAAATGAATGTGACCTCCTTTATTTATAGAGTTTGATGGACCTCATATGGGCTTCGGCTTTGGGCCCAACCTTTGGGCTTGGGCAATATTTGGGATTTAATTCAACCATTTTTTAATAAAGGTTGGATTATTTTAATCTAGCCCAATTTCTTCAATGACCTCGAGTTACATTAGTCTCGGGTCCAATTGCAACGTGGCATAATTTGATTGGACTTGGCTTATGTCATCTGATGGATCAATAATAGACAAGTGGCCTTGTTTGATTTGCCGAATTTAAATGTTTATTAATTTAATTTCGAGACACGTGTAAATTTATAATTTGTCCCAAATTTATTTAATCATTAATTCGAATTAATGACGTGACAATTTGTGATTGACCAAAATTTCTCATTCAACAAAAATATTTAAATATCACTAAGATATATGTGATATATATTTTTGTTTGAATTTTATATCTGAGTAGGGCTTCTTATTCAAACGTTCGATTTTGAGAAAGATTGGGATTGGTGCAATTATTTTATGTAATATTTGATATTAAATTAAATAAATATAATTAATTAATTTTATTAAATTTATTACTTAAGATTCTTTAAATAATTATTTAAAATTAATTAGAAAAATTTTGTTTCAAAGTTACTTGAATTTGAGGAGGTGGTGTTTATGTGAATAAACCCATGCAATTAACCTTCTTTAGGCACTTAATCTCTTACCCGATTTGTTGTCTTCACATGCTTAATCAAAGATGCATTATTTCTTTTATAAATAAGCCATGGACGGATTGAATCGGGGTTGCCTTTTGCGAGTAATTTCTCTCTCAAAACCAAGAAAGTCTCTCTCAGTTTTGTTTGAATCGGGGTTGCCTTTTGCGGGTAATTTCTCCTAAAATTAACTCACAATAGGTTCCCACGAACCGTTATATGGTTGGAGAATAGTTGGGAAGACTCCAGCGATGGTGCACCACGTGCTTGTGTTTCATGTCCTCCAACAAGTTGAAGGAATTTTGAGCTTCTAGAGGTTTGTACCAAAGACCTTTGTTTTAAAAGCACGTCTATCCTTCGTTTGATCATTAAATGAATGTAATTTAAGTGCCTAATATCGAAATTGCTTCTACTCGAGTTTTAATCAAACATTAAATTGAAATTAGAGCAAAATATGGGCACTTAATTTATCTTAATTTCAACATGGTGGGTGATTTTTTCATGAGATGAATTGTTGGTTTGCTAAAGTGGATATATTACGAGTCTTGCATCAAATTCAAGCCTTAATTTGTTACAATTGTTGTAGTTTCCCCCTTGTTGATTGCCCTTGTTGCTTGGTAAAGAGTTTGTAATTTTCTTGAGTCATAATAGGATTGGCAGGACTTGTCGAAGGTTTAAGCCAAATAGAATTTATAATCTACGGCACTACAACTATTTTGTAGAAATAGTGGCCGGGGTCGAACACATGAAAGGGGGTCTAGATTCAATTAAAGTTCTGAATATAAATAGGGCAAATCAGAAAAACATGTAATAAGAAGAAACAAAATTAAATTAAATTTTGAACAGGGATCGCTGGATTGAGATTTCTTATGCTTGAATATTATGTTACTTGGCTTCCTAGTTTTCTCAAATAATCATTCATTGTTTTTTTTATGAACCCAGTTAGCTTCTCGGTTACTTGGAGGACACCCCTACACTAACATGTGTTTGATTAATCAATTAACACAAAACTCTACAGTTTTCATAATTAATAAAATTTAGATTGACCGCCCGCTACCCCTCATGCATAACTCAATAACAATCTGAAACCTCACAATGACCACTAAGCTATGTCTAACTAATCTAAAATAAACAATCTGAAACCTCGCAATTGCTTACATACATTAGCCGCTTTAAACTCGTGGGTCAAGAATTGCATTAACTAAACATAAATGAAATTTAGATTCAATTAACACAACCTTTAACATGCATCTTAGGCTTATCAAGAATCTACACTCAATAGTGATGGACTTCCCTGTGCCTAGTGGTTATCTCAAAATAACTGATAGAATGCACGAAAAGTAATCTCCTAGGATCGTCAATAATAAGAAATCAATCTTATGCATTGGTTTAAACGAGACTACATGAAAATTGACCTAAAAATGTCTACCCAGTAGATAAAAACGTAAAAGGGTGAAAACAATCATAAAAAGACCAAAAATCTAACATAACGGCAGACTAAACCGAACCCCTATATTTATAGAAAATGACGCAGTGTCTCGACGCCATGAACTTTGATCTCTGCATCGAGTTCGCGTCGGCGTTGAGACGTTACGGGCAGCGTCTCCACGCCATCCCCAATTCGATAGATTTTGATAGTCACTGATAGATTTTTTATTAACCAAAGTTTATCAGCGATAGACACTGATAGACTCTGAATAATCGGAGTCTATCAGTAGACTGATAGATCTGATTAATCAGAGTCTATCACTGATTAACTCTGATAATCGAAGTCTATCAGATAGACTCACATAGATTTTGCTATATTTGTAATTTTTTTGACATGGTGCTATATTTGCTATTAATTTTGTCCAATTTGCCACCCACTGCAATTTTCCCTAAATTAAATATCTCATATTTAATTCTGTTCACATTTGAATCGTATTCAAATGTACATCTCTCCCTTTAAAACTATAGTTTAAATGTGCATCAAATGTACATTAATACTGGACTATAGTATTAATTTGATCAAGTCACATTTAACAAAATTAAATTAAATAAATACATTCTCCAATTAATTAATTCATGAGTTAATAAAATAACACATATTTAATTAAATTCACATTCTCTCATATACTATAGTTTTATTATGAATCCCTATTCATATTATTTTTAACCTATCGTTTAATATCAATCCAATTCATATTTTATATTTGAACTCCTTCAAATATATAATTCTCTCACTAAGTAATTTTGAATTTCATCCAAGATCAATTTTATTACAAAGTTTAATTCACTAATCAAACTTATACTATAATGTATCTTCATACATTATATTAATTGTATCAAATATAATTTACTAAGATTCTCTTAATAATCAAGACTAATTCATCTCAGAACGCGTTACGAGCTAGCAGGTGGACCTAATGGAGCTACAGATCAGAAGCTCGAACTAACCAAGGCGGCAGGAAGCTCTCGGTAGGAGAGGCTTCAACGAGTAAACATTCTGAACCTTCGACTAACCCCTTTTAGTCTTGCAGGAACAAACCATTCGTTACCTACAGCGCAATGAGGAGGAGTCCCAAGAAAGTTGTGCCCGAGAAACCACTTGTTATCGAGCCCCTCAAAACTGCAAGAATGCCCCCAGATATGTTCGAGGACATAATTCGCCAAGCTGTGGCAAAGGCTCTTGTGATTGTCGAAGGCTAAAAGGCTGAACAAGAAGCCTTGGGGGAAATGGAGGTCGAGAAAAAGATGGAAAATTATCACATGAGGGACGAAGATGAGTTTTCGAGAAAAAGAGATCTTAAATAAGAAAAGAAAAAGGAAGAGGAAAGGCAAGAGGCCGAGAAGGCCTTCGAATCTTTCTATATATTCTTCCTTATTTGATACGGACAAGGGGAGTCAAATTTGAGAGAATGTAGCCGTAATTTCGACTAGAAACTTTCTGTGGGAGTTGAAGCAAAGTCAAGGAATGGGAACCCAAGGTTGAAAGCGTGGAGATCGTGACGAGGACGTGCTGGTTTCAACGACTTCGAGTGTTTTCCTTCCTTTTCCTTTTCTTTAGTTAGATTTCATGGCTTTATCATGCTTAGTTTATATCATAACGCCATGTATGGGTTGCTAAGCTTGTTTCTTTGGGATTGATGTAGTCATTTATGTTTGTGGATTGATTTGTGGGATGGTTTTGTGCAATGGTTTTATGTATGAATTCATGTTTGAAGGCTTTCAATTAATTGGCCATTATTTGAATGATATAAGTGTTGAATCTTGCTTGGGAGAGGGTGCTTAACATAGACATATTTAAGATTGCATAACTAAAGTATAAATTCTAAGCTCGTGACGGAATTTAGAATAACCTTAGAATTGGTCAAAAGAACTAAAAGTCTTGCATGTTAATGAACTTAGATATGGACATCAAGTTTATTAGATGCATGAGAATCAATTATGCTCGGACGAGATAGTTGTGAGAAAAGGTTCTTAGGCTCATAAAATAAATGCACGTTACAATGCATTCTCTTAAATTAATCCTAAACTAAATTGACGAAATCAATTCCCTAAGAATTATTTCAATTGGATCTCACATCTTTAAATTGCATCGCCTTTGTTTTCTAAACTTCATTAATTTTCGGTTCGTAAATAAAATTGAGAAAAATTATTACTTGACTCGTGCACTTGCGGTTCGAACAGTCCACATCAAGTTTTTGGCGCCGTTGCCGAGGATTGGCAAATTTAGTTCAATTAATTTTGTGACAAAATTGTTTCGTCTTAATTTAGGGTGTAATTTTTTTTTTTAGGTAGATTGCATTTTTTCCTTATTTGTTTTCTTTCTATATTTGTTTTTGCCATTTAGTGTTTTTCTTATTTGTGTATTCTTTTTCCCTATTTGTTAGTTTCCTTATTTGCTTTTATATTTTCTTTTCTTTTTAATTTGAGCTTTTCCTTGTTGGTAATTTTCATTGATTGGTATTTTCCATTTATTTCTTTTTTATTAGTTCGTAATTTTTTTTTCTAGAATATATTTTCCATACTTAGTTTTGTTGTTTCCTTTTCTAGTTACTTTCATTTTTAGGCTAGTTTAGATTGTGCATGCAAAGGAATAGGGATTTGGCCTTAGTACCTTTGGACCTCGAGATAGAAAGAACAATTCATAGGTTTCGAAGAAAAACTAAAGAATCTATCCAAATGGCTGACCCTAATCCACATGACAAGCCCAAGCCCATTGGAGACTACTTTCAGCCTAATTTTTAAGGGCAACAGTCGGGGATTGTTTAATCTCTGATTAATTTAAACTACACGAACCGCTGCGAACTGTTCACGTCGTGCACATTCACGTACAATTTGTATACTGAATTCTCTTTCTTCAGGGACACCACCACAAGTAGAACACCGACTATCAATCTTGTATTATTTGAGATCACGATGGTGGGATCAAAGTCTTGAAAGGGAATATTTACAGCAGTCTCTTTTCTGTGTTCTTCTTTTGAGAGTGAGATTTTTGAGAGAATGGAGCAAAAACAGAAAAACATCCATAGGTCTTCACCTATGTCTTTTGTTTTAACGTTATATAGTGGGATATTGGAAAACAACTTCCAGCAACTACTGGGAGTTGTATTTTGATTAAAATTAATTTTAATCATTTAAAATTAATTTAATTTAATTAATTAAACTTATAATTAAATCAAATTTAATTATTAATATCATTTAAATCATATTCAAATGATTTTCCCACATATCCTATGGTATTAATTTAACTTAATTAAATCATATTTGATTAAATTAAATTTATCAATTAATTAATTCATATTTAATTGATCACTAAATTAAATATCTCATATTTAATTATGTTCATGTTTGAATCACATTCAAATGCATTCTCTCATATACTATAGTTTTAATATGAATCCCTATTAATATTATTTTTAACCTATAGTTCAATATGAATCTAATTCATATTTTAATACTTGAACCCGACCTTCAAATACTTAATTCTCTCATAAATTAATTTTGAATTATATCCAAAATTAATTTTATTACAAAGTTTAATTCACTAAATAAACTTATACCATAATGTATCTCCATGCATTATATTAATTGTATCAAATACAGTTAACTTAAATTCCCTTAATATTCAAGACTAATTAATCTTAGTACTTGTTACGAGCTATCAGGTGGACCTAATGGACCTACAGATCAAAAGCTCCAACGATTCGAGATTAACTGGATAAACTCATTAACCAAGTTAATCATCATTCGTTAATTGTGGGTCACTCCACTAAAGACCCACAACTGCACTCTTCTCACTGTAGAATATTTTTGTGTCCACGGATATCGACCAATACAGTAAGTCAATCCTTCACGAGTGTTCGTAACACCAACTGGGTCAAATTATCGTTTTCCCCTGGGTTACCTCTGGATCCTCAAATACCATTGATCCTTCTAATGAACATGTTATTTTGGGTCCAACCACTAAGCATGAGTTCCTCTTGGGCCAGGAGAGGACGTCGCGCCTTTGCTCAAGCCGCGGTATGAACCCTTAAGGGAACACACGTCTACTTACCCCAATAGGGGAAGGAGTGAATTCCATCTTGTGTCATTATGTTCCCAGCTCCCCACTCAGTCTTGTCCCCAAAATGGTAGGCGTATTGAGTCGGTGTGCAGGCCACTCTCACCCATATAAATCAAAGGACAATCCCTCGTGAACAGGAGTCTATAATCCACACAGGATTGAGACTAAGTTGCCTAGGTCATCCTAGTGAAATAGAAACATAACTAGTCAACGGTCTTACAGCTAGTGGTTAACTATTTCGCGATCCGGTCTTATGCATACTCATTGCACAGGATACCCCCACTCGCATGTCCCCTACACGAACGCGTTGGATCATTGCGTTTGTATCAAAATACAAAGCGAGTCGTCTCCATAGTGTCACCAGGATAAGGTACCAAGCCTTATCCCTATACTATAGACCCCTTAGGCTGTAAATTGCTAGTTCAAGTCTCATACTAACAGCCTAGGATGTTTAGTTTATTGGTTTAGGGTTATATAGGCAAGATTACACAATACTGAATAAATGAATAATACATCATTTTATTAATGTTTTGTCAAATGTTACATTTACTATCGACGAGTTTTAGGGCATAAAACCCAACAGTTGTCACACCCCCTCCCGGACCACCTGCTAGCTTAGCTCGAAAGACGGTGTGAAGCCAACAGACATCATCACCTCTAACGATCCCTGTTGACCCTACTGAAACGTTGAACCTGATAAACATACTAATCATAGATATAAAACATTCTATATGAAACACCACACAGCGGAATCCACGGAAACCTTTCAACATACACATGGTGCAGCCTGACATAACCTGGTTTGGAAAGTAACCTGATATAGATATCACGACCAAAACATATAGAACTAGGGTTATACATCCACGACCTCTAGGACGATATTATACAACCCTTACAAAACATTTACAATATGAACGGACTCAATATACAACTCCAACCACGTACTGGAGCTTGATCTAGAACTTTCAGCAGACGTTGGCAGTGTATCAGGCACCGGGAGCTCGATCTCTACCTGAAAAGTGGAAAACATTTTGAAAGAATGAGCTACGAAGCCCAGTGAGTGACTAATTTTAAAACTCTAAATCTACAAGTCAAAACACGTGATAAACCTTTAAACGTATAAATATGCTTAGTCAAAGCGTTTAACATAAACGTGTAAGGATAAAGGCTTTCTAAAACATTTCGCAAGTCCGTCATTAAGAATCTAACAAGGCATATCAAGTATATCAAACGTTTTAACTAACATGACCGATCTACGTTGTGTAGGGCACGCCCAGTACAACCAACATTTACAAGTCCTACGATGTAGTGGGGCCCGCCCAACCCTCCCATCGTCTTTGTCGTAGTGGGGCCCGCCCAGCACTCACGACAGCATCGTTGTCACGGAGTACACTCAACGTCGACAACGGAATATAACCTGTGTGCACACGGTACCATATAGCCTCGGGCTCAATATCTCAATCATGTAGTCAATAGAAATCTCAGAAAATCACATGAAAACATTAAAACATGCCTGCTTATTGTTATCTTTCGTAAAACTTAAGCTTACTCAGCTTGCTCGTGAAAAACTGGAAATCGTTTAAAAGTACTTGCTAATCCATACTTTACTTTAAAAAGATATCGTTTCAGCTAATTTTCATAAAGTCATCAGCCACGTGCTTGTATATAAACCTCATTATAAAATCTAAGCTCAAAACTTGTGCTTGAAACCGTTCATAAAAATCATGTATCATTCATGGTAAAGCATATAAAACGTCTAAACATGAACAACCGTTGGAAACAATTTTCGAAATTCATTTTGTCACTCACTGTCTTATCTAGTTCCCCGGTTTGTAGACTCGACCTATTTCCTCTTGGCCTGTCAAACAACCAAAACCGAGCATTAGAACCATAGATGGTCTCATTCTTCCACGCTCATAAATTCTAGACACTTGAATTAAGAACCACATTCACATTCTACTTTCCAGATTTTCCAGATTCTATACCCTAACTTCCAACACCCATAACGTCCTCA
Source organism: Luffa aegyptiaca (assembly GCA_017139565.1). Lineage (NCBI taxonomy): Eukaryota > Viridiplantae > Streptophyta > Magnoliopsida > Cucurbitales > Cucurbitaceae > Luffa > Luffa aegyptiaca. The sequence goes on from CM029407.1 coordinate 41,941,031, forward strand.
ATACTTAACCAAAATTAATGAAATACACATCAAACTCTTAATTTTCGAACACTCTACAACTTACCTGAAGAAATAAAAATGAGATTCCCAACCGATTTGCCCAGAATGGCCCTGAACACAGACAACATAGATTCGAGGTTCTCTGCTACCCTTTATCTAACTCCTGAAATTAACCCTACTTAAAGTCATTTTTGGCTCACGAAATCTTCATGAAACTTGTAGGAAATTGAATAAGCTTTCCAACCATACCAAATAGAGCTTCTGATTCGACTTGTACACATCAAAATGCTCAAAACACCAGAGAACACCAGAGATCCTCCTGGTTTGCTCGAGAATCCTGTGCTCTGTTTTCCATTCACAAATCCATTAACTTCTCATACGATTTAGCTCAAGCTTCCTTCATGATTTCTGTTAGAAAATGAACTAACTTTCAAGAAAAGCAAATCTCACCTCTTGATTCCTTCTGTGTAGCTCAAACCGAATAAAAAACCAAAGGTTGACAGGTTGATCTCAGATCCTGCAATGGCTACCTTTGCATGAGCTTTTCCCTATCTTCTTCAACCTCAAACCACGAAATTATTCTTTTTCCTCCTCCTTCACTCTCTCCTTAAAGTGCTCTGAAAGGTTTAGTGGAAAAGGATGAGAAATGAGGCTGATAATGGGCTGATAAGAATGCTAGTCGGTGGTGCCCTTCTTGCTGTCCATTCCCACTTCATTTCTTTTCTTTTCTTTTTTTCCTTTTTCCTTTTCCTTTTCCTTTTCCATTTATTTTCTTTTCTTCTTTCCCATCTCCTTTCTTTTTAAGTGTATAATTTCCAACAACTTAGATTCAACCATGAAGCCACAATAGATGATAAGAGAAAATTATCTAAGGGAAAGTCTCGGGTTTACAACTTACCTCCCCCTTATGAAATTTCGTCCTCAAAATTTAGAAGTCCTTAGGTGAAGAGTGTCGGGTAACTCCTCCTCATCTGATTTTCTGACTCCCAAGTTGCCTCCTCTACTCCGTGATGTCTCCAAAGAACTTTCACGAGTGGGATCGTTTTGTTCCTCAAAACTTGCTCCTTCCTGTTGAGGATCTGAACTGCTTCCTCCTTATAACTCAAGTCTTCCTTCAGCTTAATTGGTTGAATTTGCAACACATGGGACGGATTTGGAATATATTTCCTCAACATGGACACATGGAAAACATCATGTATTCGAGCGAGTTCCACTGGCAACTCAAGTTTATAGGCTTCTGGTCCAACTCGTTCTAATATCTGGTAAGGACCAATATATCTACGACTCAACTTACCTTTCCTCCCAAAGCGAAGAACACCTTTCCACGGAGATAACTTCAAGAAAACTTGATCTCCAACCTGGAACTTTAAGTCTCTTCGTCGCTTATCTGCAAAGCTCTTATGTCGATCTTGAGCTATTTTCAGATTCTCCCTAATCCGCTTAATATTGTCTCACGTAACTTGTACCAACTCAGGACCAACTAGCTTTCGCTCTCCCACTTCGTTCCAGCACACAGGAGTCCTGCATGGTCCGCCATACAAAGCGTCGAATGGTGCCTTGTCGATACTAGACTGATAGCTGTTATTATAATCGAACTCCATAAGTGATAAGTGGGTATCCCAACTTCCCTTAAACTGAAGGACACATGCTCTCAACATGTCCTCTAAGGTCTGGATGGTCCTCTCAGACTGACCATCTGTCTGGGGATGGAACGGTGTACTGAATTTCAACTTTGTTCCCATTGCTTTCTGCACACTAGGCCAAAACTTAGAAGTAAACCTTGGATCCCTATCTGAAACTATGGACACTGGAACTCCATGTTGACTCACAATCCTGTCGACGTATAGTTTAGCTAGCTGATCTAGTGTAGACGTCGCTTTAATCGGTATAAACCGCGCTGTCTTGGTGAGTCTATCCACTATTACCCATATACCATCATGTCCACTAGAAGTACGAGGTAATCCAAACAGAAAATCCATAGTAATATGCTCCCACTTCCACTCCGGCACTGGCAGTGGATTAAGGAGTCCTCCTGGCATCTGTCTCACTGGTTTAACCTGTTGACAGATCAAACATCTAGCGACATATTCAGCTATCTTCCGCTTCATACAAGGCCACCAATAAGTTTTCTTCAGAGTTCTATACATCTTGGTACTTCCTGGATGCATAGCGTAAGCTGAACTGTGAGCTTCCTCTAATATAACACTCTTAAGCTCACTAATACTCGGAACGCATAGTCTTCCCTGCTTAACTATGGCTCCATCTGTTCTCAACTCAAATTCTGCCTCTGGGCCTTGCTTGGACTTTGCAAGCATCTTCTGCAAATTACTATCCTCTGGCTGCCTTCCCACAATCTCTGCTACTAAAGAAGACCTAACCTGAAATTGAGCTAAAAGACTCCCTGAGCTTTTTGCAGTCATAACTGCCTCGAAACCTCTTAACTCACTTAGCAAGCTTGCTCGAATACCAGACAAGGCACTCTTCGGAAGTCTCGACTTCCTACTCAACGCATTTGCTACCACGTTAGCCTTACCTGGATGATATTCTTTGGTGCAGTCATAGTCTTTAATCAGTTCTAGCCATCGCCTCTGCCTCAGATTCAGCTCTTTCTGATCAAAGATGTACTTCAAACTCTTATGATCTGTGAAAATGTGGCACTTCTCACCGAATAAGTAATGTCTCCAGATCTTCAGTGCTAGAACAACTGCTGCTAGCTCAAGATCATGGGTAGGGTAATTACACTCATGCTTCTTCAATTGCCTTGAAGCATAAGCTATTACCGTTCCTTCCTGCATCAGCACACAACCTAATCCTTGCCTCGAAGCATCACAATAGATCACATACTCCTTCCCTGTTACAGGAAGTGTCAGAATAGGTGTTGTCACCAATCTCTTTTTTAGCTTCTGGAAACTCTGTTCGCATTTATCCGACCACTCAAACATAGCATTCTTCCTTGTCAAAGCTGTCAAGGGTAATGCTAAACGTGAGAAATCCTCAACAAAACGTCTGTAGTATCCGGCTAGGCCTAGGAAACTACGTACCTCTGTTGCACTAGCTGGTCTCTCCCAGTTGACAACAGCTTCCACTTTCTGCGGGTCAACACTAACTCCGTTCGCTGAAACTACATGCCCTACGAACACCACTTGATTCAACCATAACTCACATTTGCTGAACTTAGCGTATAGTTGTTTATCACGTAGTGTCTGTAGAACAATCCTCAGATGTTCCTCATGGGCTTTCCTGTCAATTGAGTAAACTAGTATGTCATCGATGAACACTATCACAAACTGATCTAAATAATAATGGAAGATCCTGTTCATGAGGTCCATGAAAACTGCTGGCGCATTCGTTAAACCAAATGGCATCACTAAAAACTCATAGTGCCCATACCTCGTCCTGAATGCTGTCTTAGGAATATCTGATTCCCTAACCTTCAACTGGTGGTATCCTTACCTGAGATCAATCTTAGAGAACACCACTGCTCCCCTCAACTGGTCAAACAAGTCATCGATGCGTGGTAGAGGATACTTGTTACGTATCGTGACCTTGTTTAACTGCCTGTAATCAATGCATAATCTCAGGGTACCATCTTTCTTCTTCACGAATAACACTGGAGCTCCCCAAGGTGATAAATTAGGCCTGATGTATCCCTTGTCAACTAGTTCTTGCAACTGCACCTTCAGCTCCTTAAGCTCGCTCGGAGCCATTCTGTACGGTGCCTGTGAAATAGGTACTGTTCCTGGTAACAATTCAATACTGAACTCCACCTCTCTATCAGGTGGCAAACCTGATAGATCAGCTGGAAAAATATCAAGAAATTTGTTCACCACAGGAACATCTTCTGGTTTGAGCTTTTCTTCTTGCACCTCTACTACGTGTGCAAGAAACGCTGTGCAACCTTTCCTCAACAACTTCTCAGCTTTCAGAGCTGAAATCAAACTCGTAGGAATAATCTTCCGCTCACCCCTGAAAACAACTTCAGTCGAACCTGGTTTCTTAAAAGTCACTTCCTTCGTATGGCAATCTATAGAAGTATAGTGAGTGAATAAGAAATCCATTCCCAAAATCACATCCAACGCCTGCAACTCTAGGGGAAGAAGATCCACTAACATATAGAAACCTTCTACTACAACCTCACAATCACGCAACACCTCATTAACTAATAAAATGTCACCAACTGGAGTGCATATGACTAACTCCTCAGATAAAGGCTCTAGCATCTTATCCAGCTTAGTTAAAAACATACTAGAAACAAAGGAATGCGTAGCGCCTGGATCTAATAAAACACGTGCAGGTACATTACAAATCAAAATCGTACCAGTGATCACATCTGGTGCATCCTCTGCTTCTTGTTGAGTTATGGCGTAGACTTTTCCCTGCTGCCTAGGTCTCCCCACAACTCCCTTTTGCCTTGCACCACTGGTTCCCTCTCCTGCAGCTGCTGGGATTCTCGGCTGCTCAACTGTGTGGGACTCAACTCCCTAGTCCCTCTGAACTGCTGCCCTCAGATGTGGGCAATCCCTCTTGAAGTGCCCTGGTTGTCCACACTGGTAACACACACCGGCGCCAACAAGACATTGACCCCTATGATTCTTGCCACAACTTACACATGGGGTTCTCCTGGATTCACTAGCAACGGACTCGTGACCCGTTCGCGGTCTTGCTACTGAACTCGCAGACTGACTGGGGGCTCTCTGACTCTGCCTCTGATAGGCACTACCCGAACTCATCTGCCTTGATAACTGGCCACTAGATCGACCCTTGAAGTCTTGACGACCTGAAACATTCACTCTAGGTGTGAACCTCCGCTGCTCACGACCTCGAAAACCACTAGCTGTTGGAGCTCCACGACTAGGCTCCGCAGCCGACTTTTCCTCTATAATACTCTGCTCCACACGTAAATCAGTCTCTACTAGCTGGGAAAAATCCGTCCACTTGGCAATAGTGGTAACTGGGGTACGTATCTCAAAACGTAGCCCTCTCTCAAACCTGCGACACCTGTCACTCTTAGATGCCACCATCACTTCAGCATACCGTGAAAGCTCGATATACTTTCTCTCGTACTCGGCCACTGAAAGTGACCCTTGTTTCAGCCCCAAAAACTCATCTCTCTTTGCCTCACAATATGTGGTGGGATAGTACTTTTCCTCGAATATGCCCCTGGATGTCTGCCAATCTAACATACGTGCATCACTGTGCCTTGCTATAATAGACTTCCACCATCCTTCCGCCTCCTTCTACAAAAGGAATGTGGCTATTGACCTTTCGCTCCTCAGGACAACTCATCACGTCGAAGCATTTCTCCAACATATTCAACCAGACCTCGGCGTCAGTTGGATCCGTGGAACCCTCAAACACGGTGGCTCCTAACTTCTTCAACCGTTCAATCCCATACGTCTTTTACGGATCACTAGGCCCTACTCTCTATGGCCTACCGATCTCCTGTGTAGATATAGCAAATCGCTCACTCCCTGCCTCATTCTGACCTCTCGGGGTACTGGATCCCCTTTCAGATTGACTTTGGGTAGGATCCTGCATCCCGTCCTGATTCTGCCTGTGTCGTCTGCTGGTACGTGGTGGCATGACTCCTATAACATATCAACACATCAGAAAGGCTATAGATACTTAACTCAGATGCATGATACTAAACTTATACCCACATTCTAGTCCTAACTACACTCACTCTCAACAATACTCAGACCATACTCCGCTAGTTCTATCTGAACTGACCCAACGTCTAACTATTTACTTCCTGGATTTTCTTAGCACTAACTACCACGTCTCTTTTCCCATGGAGCTAACTGCTCTGATACCAAGTTGTCACACCCCCTCCCGGACCACCGGCTAGCTTAGCCCGAAAGACGGTGTGAAGCCAACAGACATCGTCACCTCAAACGATCCCTGTTGACCCTACTGAAACGTTGAACCAGATAAACATACTAATCATAGATATAAAACATTCTATATGAAACACCACACAGCGGAATCCACGGAAACCTTTCAACATACACATGGTGCAGCCCTGACATAACCTGGTTTGGAAAGTAACCTGATATAGATATCACGACCAAAACATATAGAACTAGGGTTATACATCCACGACCTCTAGGACGATATTATACAACCCTTACAAAACATTTACAATATGAACGATAATGTTCCTGATAGCTACTTGGTCAAATTTGATGCTACTAAATTAGATGAAAAGTTACGCTACTCTACAAACGTTAGTTACAAATATGTGGGGACATTTGTTCGTTAACACGTTCTCAACATGATTGTCCACTTTAACGTGGCCGAAATTAACGAATTTGTCATGGACAAAAGAAGCCATGTCAACATTATTTCAGAATCTCTTTCGAAGAATTTACACATAGGTTCGACCTCTGAGACTAAGTCTGTTCCATGTTCTTATGGCACAAAATGTTTAATGAAGTAGAAAGGCGAGGAGGGCAATAAAGCTGACGCCACTACTGCTCCCCCAAAGGGGAGGAAGACCAAAGCTGCAAACAAAGGGAAATGTGTCCACTGCAACGTAGATGGGAATAATGTGACGTAATCTAATATGCCAAATATAGGTATTTTTTTAGAAGAAACTTTTTTCCTTTGTTTGCAGCTTTGGTCTAATATGCCAAATATAGGTATCTACGTTGCAGTGGACACATGAGGTCAAAGCGAGCTTAGCTCAGCGGTAATTGGCATGTACTCTCGACCATGAGGTCAGAGGTTCGAATCCCCCCACCCCCAAATGTTGATGTACTCAAAAAAAAAAAAAAAAAAAAAAAAGCTACTAGATGAAATGTGGAGCTAACAACTTTTTCATCGTACGCTCAACCATCTTAATAAGAAAAGAAACTCCACATAGACTATGATAGATGTGATCTTCTAAGCTCAGTTCTTCTTGCCTCAAAAGGTAAGAAAAAGCTAGTAAAGTCCCTGCAAGAAACAAATGAAAATAGAAGAGACAATTGGCGGAGAATTAAAAATTAAGAAAGCTAATCAATCGTGCTCCCTTGCAACGATCCAAATTTAACAGTCAAATTTTTTGAAGATTCCATCAAATTAAATTTATAGTCATCGCCCTGCTACTTTACAATTGTAGTGCGAAAAGTTGAACAAAGGTAGCAACCACAATTAATTCTATTAATTAAAGATTTTTTCTACCAGTAACCTAATGGGGGGGTCAGGCATCAAGGAGATTGGCTTCCAACAAATTAAAATGTTTAAAATTAAATAACAAGAAATTACAAGGGGTGAATTCTCTAATCTTACCTTGAGATCACGTAATTGGGAGTTCCAAATTTCAATTTGGCCAATTGCAGTCGATTTAATCACCAGTCATCAAACTACTTAACAAGTAAAGTCAACGAGTGTAATGAACCAGAATGTTTTTAATCGGACCAATTCATCGAGTGTAGAGCCTAATGAGGATATTATTTAATAGGCATAATTAAATAATCAACTGACAACATACAGATCTAAGATCATTACATATAATAAATATAAACTAGGAAAGCTCTGAACTTATGCAAGAAAAGGTTCAATTCCTATTTATTAGCCTTGCTCAAGGACTAGCAAGATTTAGGTTGTGGGTAATTTGATAGCACCAAATTGGTGCTAATTATTTATGTAAATTTTAATTATCATAGTGCTATTATTTTTTATAATTGACTAATTTTGACTCTTATATATGTATAGCTCAATTTGGTGTTCTTGGGATAAAGAAGTGCATTTTGGTAATTAAAAGTCAACCAAAAAGTCAACCAAGAGCATCGAGACCCCCAAAAATGCCGCAAACAAACCATTTTCCCGCCTCACTGCGTCCCGACGCTAAGAAAGCAATGAGCGGGCCAAAACAGCGTCGGCATCGAGACGCTGGCCAGGGCGTCTCGACACTGCCACAGTTTATAAAAAGACGTTTTTTGATTTTAGGTCATTCTACATTCCAACTTCCGCCGTTCTCCCCCTCTTTCCCTCTGATTCTCTCTGTAGTTTTCATATTTCTTAGGCTTTAGAGTAGATTTTCTTAGTTTTCTTGGTGGATCGAGCCTGGGAGCGAGGTTCGTCATTCTAAATGACGGACTAAGCTCAACATTCGTGTAATTGGGAACTCAGTTGTAAGTTTTGATTGTATTCTCTATGAGATTTAGAGTATTTTAATTATGATTTACTCTTTTATGTGTGTTTCAATTCTATTTTATTCATGATTAGAATTGATAGTAGGGATTGACAACCACATATTCCGTCGTTTATATCATATTCGCTAATGGTAGTAAATAGGTGAAGCATGTTCCTTTATTTTAGGCGTTTTATCCCTAATCCTGTAGCAATTTGCATGTAAACCTATAATTTAACATTTGGTTGATCTTATAATTTAGACTTTTCCTAGTTATAAAATTGGTCATCTCACTATCCTAATCGTAAAGCAATTGTAGCTAGTTCATTCGGTCGGGTTGATTAGTAAACAATTAGATTAGCTTCGATGCATTCGTCGATTTAACTAGTAATCCTGTATCCTATTCCTAATCGTTAGGCTTAAAACGTAAATTCCATCATTAGACAATCTATGATTAAGATCCATCCAAAATGTACTGATTCCATGAATCTGAGGTTCGATCAACCACTCCCTTTTATTTTTCCGCCATTTGATTTATGCAATTTATTTTATGTCATTTAAATTCTCGCTATTTAATTTCCCTTTGCACTTTGACCCCTCGCATCTCAAATCCCCCCTTCAGTTCGGAAATCACAATAAATCTAAGTTAAGCAAATAATAAACGTGCTCCCCGTGTTCGACCTCGACCACTACTACTGCAAAGTAGTTTAGTGTACGGTGATTATAAATTTTATTTGACAACACGGAGCCTCGATAACTCCGGCCCGTCAGTTATTTTTCAACCATGAATCCCTATTCATGTGCTCGATATTTAAATCATATTTAAATATATAAAACCTCTCATTGGTCGATTTATCCAAGACCCAACGTGTCGGCAATATCAAATGCGACCAACCATTTCCCTCAATCAAATTTGAACCTATTCTAATTCATTCCATCATATTCTTCCAAAGGTTATTTTCAAGCTAGTAAGGGGACCTAATGGACCTACAGATCATTGGCTCCAACGGTTCGAGGTTTAACCGACTAAACCCTTTTAACCCAGTTAACTAACATCTGTTCACTATTGGGTCACTCCACTATAGCCTAGTAGTTGATCTCCCTTCAATGTAGGTATATTTTCGTCCACTCAATATAACCATGATTAGTAAGTCCGTTTTAGCCCTATAACACTTCTTGATTCCTTAAGTCCACTGTTCCTCTAATGAACAATTTGTTTATGGTCCAACTACTAAACAGAGTCCCTCTCAAGCCAATGACAGGGCGGGACTCCTTGTTCAATCCTCAAAAAGAGTTTAGATTAAACACCAAGATTTTTTTTTTTTTTAATGAAAGTAAAGAAAAGGAGAAGATCAACAATGACTTATTTACAGCACAACACATTTCCTTACGATGAGGTTGCCAGAAGATCATTTTTCACGTCGCCATTACTGTCCCCATGAAGATAACTATTAAAAATATCTAAAGGATATAAAGGTTTTACAAGACTAATTAAAAGCACTATTGGAACCAAACTCACACTAGAAAGCCTGAATGGACAGAACTTTAGCTTTTCTTTATGACCACATTTAAGCAATTGAACACCCTTCTTTAATGCAATTAATGCCTGCAAGATGAAATCAACTTTGTAAGTACCGCAAAGAGGAAAATGAAATTATAATTTCAAGTCAACTTATGCTCTCATCTTTGTGTATGTGAGTGTGTATCCTTATCAACGAAGTGAATTTGAAGAGTTGAAGCTTTCAACACAAGAAGATCGCAACCACCAGCCAACATTCAAATAGTTCCAACAGAAAATAAAAATTACCACTGAGAAGTAACATTCACTATCAGAATAACCTTCCCCTTGTATAGACTAAGACTCACATCACTCACATAATTCCCACGAATATCCTGCAAACGAATCCATTTTCGATCTCAAAATTAAGATATTCTCAAAGTCAATGGCTAACTAAACCGACATTTTCCGAAGTAAAAACGAATTATAATGAAAACAACTTAAACAAAGAAACCTAAGTCTGCGAAATGAACAACAAATAGTAATAAATAAATAAAAAACAAAGACATTCGCTTTCTATTTAAAGCCAATAATCCCAAATATTTCAATATTACATTTGAGATATTTCCAAAATGAAGTCCAACTTATCCAAGAAAACCTAAGTCGATGAAACGAACAACAACAAACAGAGGATTTTCCTTCTCACATTAAAAAACCGAGGGTTTCTCAGCAACCAAACAAATGGAGTAAATGAAAAAAACAATGGAGGTCATACCTTGATAGTGAAATCATAAATGGAGTTGGAGGATTCTTCAACCATAATCAGAAGGAAAGATGTAGAAATTTTGCCTGTGCGATAGTAATATAGTAATTAAGTGCCGATAAACATAGAAACAAGAGGCAACTCACATTACCGAAAACGTAGCACGAAAGAGCAAAGATAAGATCGAAAGACAACGAACGGAAGAAAGACGACATACATTCGAGGAAGGCTGTGGCGACATGGAAAATACAAGTAAAATCATGTGAATTGAAAAGAAACAAATAATTTTCCTTCCAAACCTAGAACATAATCAAGCAACATGTGAATTGAACACACACTCACACTGCCACAAAATTATAGAAAAGCTTTCGAGGTTAGTGTTTTTTCTGGCTTTTCTATTTACTTACCTCTGTGATAATGCTCCCAATTCTTGCGTCTCATTTTGCTCAATTTTTACGAAAAATTTAGCCATATTTTCATCAAGCTTTCAAGTTTCAAATGACATATTTTACTCTTAGCTCCAACCTTATGGTTAATCATGGGTTATACTTGAGCTTTGTTAAAAACTCTCATTTCAATTTTTTATTCACAATGAACAGGTACGACTTCATACATCTTTCAGTCAATTTAATTTTCATGTCGCATTTCAAAAAAATTCATCCTACTTCAAGTAAACCCATGTTACAAGCTACATGTATCAAATTTAATACCAAGCTTGAAGTGTGAAGTTTAGGATTTATGTTAAATACAACATGAAAATTTAACACAAGAAAAAAAATACTAGTAAAATGTTTGGTATCCACAAAAACTAGGTAATGAAACACATTAAAAACTTGTTTCTTATCAGACACCTCTGCCAGAACTTCAAGCAAATACATCCATCAAACAAAAGAAAGTCCTATTTTACATAATCAAACAGCCAAGATTAGCAGCAAGCTAAGTTGATGTAACGATAGCCAAAACTATAGATCACAGAAGAACAAAAACTATAGATCACAGAAGAACAATCAATACTTTTTTCTCTTCCTTCTAAAAATCCACTCAACTTAATCAACCTCCTCACTGTGACCAAACAAATATTGAAAAGATCATCAAGCAAAACCTATTCGAAACCATATTTGAACAAATCAATAGGAAAATTATTGAAAATGAGAAAATGCAAGTTGAGAAATTCCAGTTCATTCGCCAAATCAAAAAAGAAAGAAGAAGATTGAACAAAATTGGTTCTAGAACAAGTAGTTAAAAGTTGGGGGGAAAAGTCGAAAACACAGAAGAAATTCAACTTTCAATCAATATTTACCATCCGAATGCTTCACAGCTCGTTTCACTTTTTTAGCACAACCTTCACAATGCATATCGATCTGAAAGATGACAGCGACGACATATGGGATGGGGAGAAAGGGTTGAGAGGGAGAAGACATCTTGGAGAGTGTTGATTGAGAGAGAAGGGGAAAACGAGAGAGAACCAAGTAGAGGGAGAAGACGAGAGAGAACCCAGGGAGAGCGAAGTCGGAACCAACCTTCACAATGCATATCGATCTGAAAGATGACAGTGGCTGTGGTCGGTTGAGAGAGAAGGAATCGAGAGAGAAATGGATGAGAGGGAGTGAGGAAATCGAGGGTTTCTTTTTTTTTTCCAGATTTTCTTTCTTTTTTTTTAAAAAAATAATAATCGGCTGTTACATCATACCATGCCCGACATTAAAAGGTCTTCCCAAAATTTTCCAACCCGCCTTTTTCACTCGTCTGACATTATATGTCCTTACGTGTTTTTTTTTTGTCGGACATCAAAAGTCGAATTTGTTGTAGTGTCAGAATCTGCACTTAAGGGAACATGCTTTCTACTATCCCTGATTCTCGTAGGACTGAATTCCTCCTTGTAATACTACGCCTCCAACTATTCATCAAGTCTTGTACCAAAATGGAAGACTTATTGAGCGGCACTATTGGGCCACTATCACCCATAAAGATCAAAGGATAACCCCAAAAAAACAGGAGTTCATAGTAAGCTCAAGATTAAGATCGAGTTACCTAGGTCATCGTTTTGAAATAGTCAGTCTTAACAGTAACCGACGTTATAAACTAAGAGTGACTTATTTTTTGGTCCAGTCTTGTGTAAACGTCTTTTACACAGGATGCCCCTATTTGCATGTCTCTACATGAGCGATCCAGGATCACGTCGTTTGCCTCGTTCGCAAAGTAGGTCGCATCCATAGTGTAACCAGGATAAGGTACCCAACCTTATCCCTATACTATAAACTATTTAGGTTATATGCTAGAACTTGATCCCTGTCCATATCCACGATATAGTTCGAGTATTTCATATTACAACCATAAATGTTTCTATTGGATTTAGAGTATATAAACAAACAATTCACTAAATAATATCTTTATTACAAAAGGATTACAAACATTAAGTTTTAGGACATAAAATCCAACAAACTCCCACTTGGATTAAAACTCATGTGGGATTACAAAACGTGAAGTAATTAGCAATTCCATCAAACGCTAAAAACTCTCAGTCCTAAATTCCGGAGATGTCCCACAAACACTTTAGCCGTGAGGGCTTTAGTAAATGGATCGGCTATGTTCTGCTCTGAGGCTATCTGTGTGACAATTATGTCTCCTCGTTGTACAATCTCCCAGATGAGATGGTATTTGTGTTCAATGTGCTTTCCTCACTTATGACTTCGAGGCTCCTTTGAATTTGCAACTACTCCACTGTTATCACAATATAGAGGGATAGGTAGATGCATGTTAGGAACTACTTCTAACTCGGTTAGAAATTTCCTAATCCAAACTGCTTATTTTGACTTTTCACATGCTACAACGTATTCAGCTTCCTTCGTGGAGTCAACAATACATGTCTACTTAATACTTGTTCACACAACTGCTCCTCCCTTAAGAGTGAACACAAATCCCGATCTAGATTTCCTAGAATCCATGTCGGTTTGAAGATCTGAGTCAGTGTATCCAATAAGGACCAAATCCTCAACGAATAGTCTCTTGTTCTCCTCAAATATTTGAGAATATCCTCAAGGACAGTACAACATAGCATATGTCAGGTCGTGTGCATAACATTGTATACATCAAGCTACCGACTGCTGATGCATAAGGAACTTGTCTCATATTCCTCAACTTCTTGAGGTTTTTTTGGGCTTTGTTCCTTTGATAGGTGAATTCCATGTCTAAAGGGTAACAAACCCTTTTTTAGAATTGTGCATCGAATATCAAACTATAATGTGAAGGAGTGAAGAACACTCGAGTGGCAGAGATTACGGATCTTAGGCCTTGAATTTCATTAATTTCTAAAGAGAAAGCATGTTGGAAAATTGAGCAAAAACAGAGCATCTAAAATACTAACCTTTGGAGCTCGAATTGAATTGTTTCTTTGGAGGATTCTCAGCTCGATCAAGTCATGGACGACCATGTAGAGACATGCAAATAGGGGCATATTGGCCTTAAAACAAGCTTGTGGAAACCCGAGAGTGGTGAGATTGAGGGAGAACGAAATGGTTTTGAGAGAGTTTTCCATTTTGGTTTATGAGAGAATTTTCATGTTCTTTCCATGGATACTTCCAACAAGCTCACTGCGATTTCATTTCCAGCAATCTATTTATTCATGTATGAATAATCCAAGCTTATGTATCGTGGAACAACACTAACAAATTTGGAATTGCTTACTCACCATTTAGGTGTCAAGCTATGGGACTGTGCATAAAAAAACTCAAGAAGTTATTTGTCATGTCCTTGGATTTTCCCACATTCAATTTTGTTAATTTGAAAACCAATTTGAAATTAACCAACCACATTAAATTTGAGTAAAATTAATTCTCATAATTAATCTTAAATCAAATTTTAATTTAAATATTTAATCAAAACCACTGATTAAATATAATCAAAACCACTAAACCTAAAACCTCTCGGGCCAATGAGAGGGTGGCGCCTTTGTTCACGTATCGGATTCAGCAATTAAGGGAACAACCTCTCTACTATTCCCAAAATGGTAGAACTTATTGAGTCGACGATGTTGATATATCCTTTAATGAAAAGGTTCAACGTCGAAATTAAATTTTTTTTGTATAAATCAAGATAAATACCCATAAAGAGGAAAAAATGAACATTAATTCAATTATACCCCTAACCCTCTGGGTTGTATAACCTAAAATATCAAACAATTAATTGGCATATCAAACTAGAAGGTAAAAAGTTTCTCCTAAAAAAAAATACAAATATTAGACATATTAGATTACATCACATTATTCTCAATAGGATTGGAAAATTGGAGAAAAGTGGACTTCTAAGTGAGTTAGAAGATGACTCTTTATCTGTATGTGGATCATATCTTTGAGGCAAAATGACAAAAATGTTGGGTTTTCTCCCCGAAAACCCGTAGATAGTGAATGTAACCAAACTGTATACTCGTTTCGATAAAGTGTTATTGAGTTTCTACAATGTTATTGTTAAGTACTGTAAAATATGACCCAAATCCAATAAAGTAAGATCCAAGTTTTTTTGTATGTAACCTTAACTAGTATGTGGGGACATATGAGAATCGATGTTCAAGTAACAACCTAAAAGGTCTTTAGTACAAGGATAAGATTGGGTACCTTATCCTGCTAACACTATGTGATACGACCCACTTTGTATTTGATACCAACGCAGTGATGCAATGCGTTCGTGTTGGGGACATACAAGTGGAGGTATCGTATGCAATGAGTTTGCATAAGACCGAACCGTGAAATAGTAACCGCTTGCTGTAACACTGTTAACTAGTTAGGTTTTTATTTCACTGGGATGACCTATGCAACTTAGTCTGAATCCTAAGTTGATTATGGACTCCCGTTTGCGAGGGATTGTCATTTGATTCGTATGGGCGAGAGCTGCCAAAACGCCGATTCAATAAGACTAACCTTTTGGGGACAAGACCAAGTGAGGAGTTGGGAACATCATAACACAAGCTGGAATTTACTATATCCTGACTTTGAGGAAGTAGGTGAGTGTTCCCTTAAGTGGTGTCTTTGGGTCTTGAACAAAGGGCCCTACCCTCTCACTGGCCCAAGAGAGGTTTTTTTTTTGGTGGTTGGACCACAAACAGGTTGTTCATTAGAAGAGCACTGATACTTGAGAAGGTAGAGGTAACTCAGGGGTAAAACGGTAATTAGTCCCAGCTGAAGTAATGAACACTCGTGAAAGGCTAACTTGTTGTTATTGGTCTATATCCGTGGACACAAAATTATGTATGCAGTAAGAAGAGTGCAACTGTGGATCTTTAGTGGACTGAACACACAGTTAACGAAAATTAATTAATTGGTTAATGAGTTTAGCTGATTAATCTCATATCGTTGGAGCTTCTGATCTGTAGGTCTTTAGTGGAGTCCCACTGGTAGCTCGCAAAGAGACTTGAGGTAATTAAGTATTAGTTTTAAGTTGAATGTGTTCAATTTATTTAGGGTTATCATATAATGTATGTTGATGCATTATAATATAAGGTTTATGAAACTTTATAATATAATTTTTAATTAATTTCAAAATTAGTTTTTTGAGAGAAAATATTTGAAAGAGTTCAAGTAATTAATATGAATTGGTTTCGTATTAATAAAATTCATAAGATTAAATATATGATATTGAACTGGTTAATTAACTAATTATGGAGTTTTAATAGATCCAGCACTGCGAAATAGTCACGTTTACTTTATAACATTGTTTACCGTTTAAAATGAATATTTCATTCCATGACATAGGTAAGTCGATCTTAGTCCTCAGCTAACCATGAACTTCTATTTATTTGGGACTATCCTTTGATCTGAATGGGTGAGAGTGGCCCGAGATCGCCGACTCGATAAGCCTACCTTTTAAGGGATAAAACTTGGCAGATAGCTGGAAACATAGTCCAACAAAAAGAAATTCAGTCTGATCTATTTCAGGGATAGTAGACAAGTTGTTCCCCTAAGTGCTGGCTCCATGTCTTGATTAAGGGCTCCCACCTTTAATGAGTCTGGAGTTGTCGAGGCTCCGAGTTGTCAAATAAATTTATAATACACCCACTACTAAACTACATGCAGTAGTAGTGGTCGGGGTCGATCATAGGGAACAACTGGTTTATCTCAAAACGCTTTTGTTCTTGTTGGTAACAGAAAGGGGTTGAAGAATAAGGGAATAATTCCAAGAAAAGTAAAGTGCGAGAAAGTAAATTCCAAAAAATTAAATAGCATAAAAGTAAAAGGGCGGTTGGTTAATCTCACCTTGGCGATCACTGTAGCTAGAAACACTCGGATTCAGTACACTTGTTTTTACTCATCGATTAACAAATAATGATTTAAATGCATGTTGCCTAATTGGTATTCTAAATCAATTAACTTAGTCCCATCGTACACCGACTCAATTACTAATTAATTAACCCCTACTAATTCGTCGAGATTAACTAATTAGATAACAACATTACGACAAAGATACCCCCAGAGCGCTAACCCGACTAGCCCATCGAAACAGCATCCAATCTATTATTAATTAACGCGATCATGATTAACAAATTAACTAATTGTTGCTATAGGTTATAATGCTCTAACTAACTAGGAAAAACCTAAATTAACCAAGACCACCGATTTAGACCCTACAACTATCATGCAGACGACAAAGTCAGAGAACTGGTCTTGGGACCCGTGCCCATGACTCGGTCTATGTGCTAAATACAATTAAATTTACATTCACGATGTGGGTTTTAATTTATTAGCTAATTACTAACATAAAAGCTGCGAGTTAGGGTGTCAATCTAACCTACTGTGCATGCTAGTATTGTAAATGTGAATCTTGAATCAGGAACAACAAAGAAATCATGCAATACATAACAAAAAACTCAATGAATCATACATTTAGCACAATAAAGTCAAAGAATCTCATAAAAACATAATGTACTTATAATACCTAGGTTCCAACTAAAGCAAACGGCGACTAGACGGCAAGAGACAGGACTAATCTAAGCCAAAAGGCTTGTAAAACCAACCTAACTATCTTAAAACTAAACTTTACAGAGAAAAAAACTCAGAGAAAAGAGAGAAAACCAAGAGGAAAAGAGGAAAAGCACTGAGAATTGTGACCTAATTAGAAAAAATGTTATTTAAATAATCGCATCAATATCGAGACACTGACGGTAATTTGGGCGGTCCATCATATTCATAGGGTCGAGACACCATGAGGTAGCGTCTCGACACTACCTCTCGGGTTTAGCTTGTTTGGTTGCTTCATTTTCACTCCATCTGGCGTCATGTTCAAGGTTTGAGTGTCCTGGTTTTGTCTTTTCACCTCCTCGACATCTCGTGGACTTCAAGTTGAATCAAAACCACGTTAATTTCCTCGAATTAACGTCAATTTGGATTATTGGCTCCTGAGAAGCTTTAACGCCAAATACCTATAAAATAGTATAATTAAGCGCATGATTAAACATAAAACTAACAAGATCAAGACTAAATAAATAGGACTAAATTGGTCCTATGAAATACCCCCAAACTAAACCTTCATAGTCCTCGAGCAATCATATAAAACAAAAGAATAGGATTCGGCAGTTGCAGTTCTATAACTCCAGTTTCAATGCCTAGAATGCCAAAAATATTGCAACTAAGAGACATGCACATATAGCCCAATAAAGAGACATGTTAAAATTTTTCATGAAATATCTTGCTAAAGCTCACACTTAGGCTACTTAAGACTAATTCTACTGACATGGGATTGGATTATACAACCCTCAACCTATCTTCCCTCTACACTGACACTAGGAACAAGCATTCAAGCAGTTTGAATAATCAAGCAAGTAATATGTTACTAGGCACCTCAAAATAGAAACACAATATATTTTTCATTTAAAGGATGGCAGTAGCTTTCACACGCCTATTACACGGACCCATAACTCGAGTTTAACCCTTGGTTGGCCTAACTGATTACAACAGGGGTAGCTCTTTTCGTCTAACATTTTTAAACGATGCAAGTCAAGAGTGATTCTTTTTTCTCTTAAGCACGACATGCATATTTTCTGTTATCGTTCCTAAGCAAGGCATTGCAAACCATTATGTCCTAGATCACTAGATAGCAAATCCCTACATCTATCAAGGTGACAACAAGCATATGAGTTTTATAATTCGCTCCTAAGGCTTACAAATCTATTCCCAATCACACGAATGTTCACTCTGTGCAAGAAAATTCTTCGAAAATGTTTAAAAACACTAAATTTTGAGTAACATGCTTACAACTTGTCAAAAGCAGTAGAACTGGCAGAATGGCACATCGTTGATTCTCATAATCATAGCAGAAGCAACTAGATCATCCTAGCAATCAAACTCAAAATCATACTCAAAATTTTAAAAATTTCTCATAAAATAGGTCAAATTCTCAAATGCATGCCCTCAATCAAATAAGCATAGATCAATAAAATAAAGCATGCATAATAAAATAGTCTGATGGTCAGGTGCATCGAGACTCAACAAAACACATGCATGCAAAACCAATTCCACCCCTAACCTAAAATCATACATTGTCCTTAATGTATCTAAACATGAAAAACTAAAGGACGAGAAGTAAGGGAAAAAGTAAACCTCCCCTAATTTTTAGCGCAATGGTTGGAAGGGAATGATTCACCACACCTCGGAAGATTGCTTGCTCATAGGAATAGGTCATAGACTCCTATAAAACAAAACAAAGAAAACAAACATAAATAACGACTAAAAAGGCAAACAACTAGAAATAAAGGGAAGGATAAAAATTATTTTTATTGTTGGGCGGCCTCTTAGAAGCGAAATTTTTTAACGTCAATTGCTCGACAGGATTTGCAAAAGAAGATTGTGGGGCTCAAAAGAAGATTTGCACTGCACGTTCGACCCTTTCTATCTCAGCGAAAAGTGGGTCGAGAGTCTGCTAGACATCCAATAAGCTCAAATACCCTTCTCCTTGGTTCTTGGTAGAAAGTAAGTTTGCTCCTGTAAAGATTTGTGACTAGTTCCTACCGAAACAAACTAAAAACACGAGAGACGAGAAAAAGGCGAAAACACAAAAATAATTAGAAATAAAGCAACGTGTTCGCCGGCAAAGGTGCCAATTTGACGGGTCTGGAGTTGTCGAGGCTCTGGGTTCTCAAATAAATTTAGAATTCACCGACTACTAAACTACTTGCAGAAGTAGTGGTTCCGGGTCGATCACTAGGAACAATTGGTTTATCTCTAATCAGTGTTGTGCTTGTTGATAACAGAAGGGGGGGTGTGGAAGAAGAATGGAATAATTGGAAGAAAGTAAATTGCATAAAATTAAATAACAAAAAAGTAAAAGGGTGGTTGCTTAATCTCACATTGGCGATCACTGTAGCTAGAAACACTTGAATTCAATACACTTGTTTTTACTCATTGATTAACAAATGACGATGTTGCCTAATTGGTACTCTAAATCATCCAATCATACATCGACTGAATTATTATTTACTAATTAATCAACCCCTACTAATATGTCAAGATTAACTAATTAAATATCTGCATTACGACCAAGATACCCCTAGAGCACTAACCCGACTAGCCCATCGAACAAACATCCAATCAATTGATTAATTAACTCGATCATGATTAACGAATTAACTAATTGTTCCTCTAGGTTAGAATTCTATAATTAAATAGGAAAAACCTAAATTAATTAAGAACACCAATTTAGACCATAGACCTATCTTGCAGACGACAAAGTCTGAGAACTGCTATTGGGACACGTGTCCATGAATTGTTCTATATGCTAACTACAATAAAAATTTCATTCGCGGGGAGGATTTTAATTTCTTAGCTAATTACTAACATACAATTTGCGAGTTAGGGCGTCAATCTAACCTACTGTGCATGCTAGCAGTGTAAACGAGAATCTAGAATCACGAACAGCACAAAATCATGCAATACATAACAGAAAACTCAATGAGTCATACATTCAGCACAATAAACTCAAATAATCTCATAAAAACATAATGTATTTACGATACCGAGGTTCCAACTACAACAAACGACACTTATACGACTTAAAACTAGAGATTACATAGAAATAACTCAAAGAAATGAGAGAAAGCCAAGAGAAAGGGAGGAAAAGTGGTTGAGAATTATGACCTAATTGGAAAAACTGCTATTTAAATAATTGCAGCAGCGTCGAGACGCTAACGGTAATTTGGGTGGTCCATCATCTTCATAGCGTCTCGAAGCTGCCTCTAAGTTTTTGATTGTTTTGCTGCTTCATTTCCGCTTCCTTTGACGTTGTTTTTGTTGTTTGAGTGCTTCGCTTTGGTCTTTTCACCTCCTCGACTTCTCATGGACTTCATGTTGGATCACAACCATGCTAATTTGCTCAAATTAACATCAATTTGGATTATCAGGTCCCGAGAATCTTTGTTACGAAATTGCTAACTGCAAGTGTACGGGCCCAAGTTGTTTGGTTTTCCAGTTCACCTAATTACTAAAGGTATATTTGCCCATTTTTATTTAGAGAAAAGATTCGAGAAATATGCAAATTATTTAAAAACTACTCAAAGCAATTAAATGGGTGAAAACATAATGGAGAAAAGCCTTAGGGAATTGATTTCAGCCATTAGATGCATGAATTAATTTAGTGATTAAATGTGATGGAAACATGTAACAATTTCATAAACCAAGGATTATTAATTATTAAATGTCTCTCCCGAGCACAATTAATTCTTTATGCAGAATTAAGAAATGAATATCCCTATCTAATTTAACTAGCATAAGCATTAAAGTTCAATCCTTATAACGGTTTCTCAAGCAATCCTAAATCTCCCGATTATAGAACCACCCTAGTCATGCAATTGATAATCTAATCTAAACAACCCTCTCTCGAGTAATTAGTTCAGATAAAACAACATATAATGCGTGATCAAGAGATTATAAGCATTAAGCATTCAATTTCATGGTCTCAAAATCACAAGCAAACTCTGTCATAAAGCTCATAAAAACAATGCAAGGAATGAAGTAAGGAAGAATAAACTCGCTAGTTGTGATTGTCGCAAGCGTTCCCGTCACGATCCTTAAAATCCAAGCTTCGAAAATCCACTATCCTCGGTCTCCTCAGTGTTCTGGTCGAAATCTCCTAAGAATAGTCGTATTTTCCCCTCCAAAAAAGCTCCCCTCTCTCAGCTGCGTCGTTATGAATTTATAACACATCTTCTGTCGCGACAGCGTCGCAACGCTAAGGACAGTGTCTCGACACTGTCGCGTCGCATGCCCTAAATAATCAGGAAAGTGGCACAACATCGAGACGCTGTGGAGGTAGCGTCTCGACGTTGCCTCAATTATGCGCATTCTGACTTTTGGGGCAGCGTTGAGACGCCATAAGATAGCGTCTTAACGCTGCCCTCTCGAATGGGGGCCTTGAACCTTGCTTTCTTTCACTCATTTCTTCAATTGAATAAGTTCTTTTGCTCCCAAATCATCGGTATTCATCAAAAACATCAAATTGATCCAAAAGCTTGATTCCTACAAAATTAAACCAAATACACGTAAAATTGGCCAAATAATCCTCAAAACTAACACTAAAATAATATAAAATATAGCTCGAGACTAACCTTTTGAACAATATGATGGATAAAATATGAATTGCTTTAGTTCATGTTGAGAAATATGAGTAGAGGTGATAGGTGTTGTCGATGCGTCGGTTTTTTTGTGAAAACCGTTGTGGTGGGTATTTAATATTTAAATATGTTTTAAATACCGATAACATGATAAAGATTCATGGTTGATAATAACATTTAGGAAATGTTAGGGATTGGTGGAAAAATATTAATTTAATATTTAATATTAAATTAATAATTAATTAATTATTTAATAATAATTTTAATTTAATTTTAAATTAATTTAAAATTGAAAAATTGAAATTTGATTTTGATTTTTCAGATTATTAAAGTTGAAATAATTATCCAACTAAATAAGGATAATTATGGATTTAATTAAATCAAAAAATGATTGAATTTTTGGAGGTGGAGTGCATGGTGACTAAACCCATGCACTCACCCCAAACTGGACCAAAATTCCCACTAATCTTTGGTTAATTGAGTGTCAATTGCTGGAGCATTCTTGCATCTCTAGTCCCTCTATAAAAGGCAAGGAGATGGCTGAAGAAATTAAGCTTGAAAGATAAGGAAATGTTGCCAAATTGAAAACTCACCAAAACCCCACCTTGCAAGCTTGTTCTTCATACTTTCTCTCTCAAATTCCATCACTTGAGGATCACACAATCCGTTCTAAAGGCTTGAGGATATCAAGGAAGATCCACTGGTGGTTCATGACTGGTTGGTGAAGAAAAACAACAAAGAAATCCAACCAATTCTCCATTGATAAAAGGTTGGTAAACAATACTCTGTTTTTCTTCTGATTGGACAACATGCAATGTTTGATCAAATTGAACAAATTATGTGCCTAAGATCCAAAATTGCTTCTGCTTTTTAGATATTATCACTTTCAAATACGAAGCAAGCATACAAATCAGCACTGAAATTGAAAGGAAAAATACCAAACTTGCACAACTCGCGGCGGAAGGCTGAAGCATGGCCAAAAAATCTCCAAAAATACCCAAAACACGCGGCGAAATCGATCCTAAATAGCTGAAATACACTGAAACCCGAAACCTTCAAGCCCGCAGTGATAATACGGTGGAAATCGCTGGAAATCTAACCAAACCCACGACCAAATACGCATGAAATTGCTAAAAATTTACCAACAACCACGAAACCCACAAGCTTAATCTGCAAAATCGGCAAAGAGAAGGAGAGATCCGAGAGGTTAGGCAAGAAATTGGAGAGAAATTACTAAGAATCGATGAGAAAATTATCAGGGGAGATGAGAGGAAGAATGACAAACGACTAGGGCACACAAAACTGAAAACAAGAAAAAAAAACCCACTGCGATTCTGGAAATTTTAGTTTCAGAATCGCGACAGTATCACGACGCCGAGAGCTCAGCGTTACGAAGCTGTCTCTTGGTTGGCCCAAACATGCTCTTTTTTTTTTTCTTTTATTTTCTTTATTTTCTTCTTTATTTCTTCTATTCAATTAAAATTTCACCTACATCAATAAGAAAAAGAGAATGGGAAAATAGAAAATAAGGAAATTAAATCAATTAAAGAGATAAATAGAAACTAAAAAGAACTGGGTTGCCTCCCATAAGCGCTTGTTTAACGTCTTTACCTCAACGTGTTGATCGTGTATGCGTTAAGGAGGTCTATTGTCAGGGGATTCACCATAGGTGCTCTTGCTTGCACCTTTTCTGTATCCGACCACCATCACTTCAGAATGATCTTTAGAAACTCCAACT
This sequence comes from Luffa aegyptiaca, assembly GCA_017139565.1. Lineage (NCBI taxonomy): Eukaryota > Viridiplantae > Streptophyta > Magnoliopsida > Cucurbitales > Cucurbitaceae > Luffa > Luffa aegyptiaca. The sequence goes on from CM029407.1 coordinate 41,964,736, forward strand.
GCTTTGAACACTTCTTTATTCCGTAAGACTCTCACAGTCAGCTCCCTGCGCTCTATGTCAATGATAACTCGCCCAGTTTTAAGAAATGTTCTTCCTAAAATGACAGGCACTGAACGGTATTCCTTTACATCCATCACAAAAAAATCAATAGGTAGACAGATTTTTCCAACTTGGATTAACACATTTTCTACTACTCCATAAGGGCTAACCACAGACTGGTCAGCTAACTGAAGTTTCACAGTAGTAGCTTTAATTTCTCATATGTTCAACTTTTTACATAAAGATAAAGGAATTATGTTAATACTGGCACCTAAATCGCATAGAGCACAAAAAAATGAGTACCGAAGTTGCAAGGAAAAGAAAAACTCCCTGGATCAGCCACTTTGTCAGGTACACTCTTCTGAAGTCGGGCACTCCTTCATGAATTTTACATAACTGGGCATCTGCTCCAAAGCCTCTGCAAAAGGTAAGTTGATATTTAAACTCATAAATATATCAAGAAACTTCTTAAATTGAGTTGAACAATTCCTTTTCTTCTTTTTCTTGAGCTTCGGAACTAAAACAGTAGGAGAAAGTATAAGAGGGTTATAATTAAGCTTTTCAACTTCGTTTGAGGATGAACCCTCTTCAGCTTCTTCCTTAGTAACTTCTAGTTCATTAATATTTTGTGCCTCAACTACGTGAACTTCCTCCACATGATACACGATGATGGCCTTGCAGTACTCTATTTGGGTTTTCTTTGGCTGAGTTGGAGCTTTACCTTTCTGCATAGTGTTTACATCATTCACCACATGTCCTTAATGGAGAAAAGCCTTAGGGAATTGATTTCACCTATTTGATGCATGAATTAATTTAGTGATTAAATGTGATGGAAACTTGTAACGATTTCATAAACCAAGTATTATTAATTATGAAATGTCTCTCCTGAGCACAATTAATTCTTTGTGCAAAATTAAGAAATTGATATCCCTATATAGTTTATACAACTAGCATAAGCATTAAAGTTCAATCCTTACAACGATTTCTCAAGCAATCCTAAATCTCCCGATTATAGAACTACCCTAGTCATGCAATTGATAGTCTAATCTAAACGACCCTCTCCCGAGCAATTAGTTCGGATAAAACAACATATAATCCGTGATCAAGAGATTATAAGCATTAAGCATTCAATTGCATAAATAAAAGGTGTTACGAACCGTCCACAAAAATCCCTAAATTAATCCATACAATCTAATGGCTACATCAAGCCCCTAAGAAATGAAAAATTAGCTACTCATGGTCTCAAAATAACAAGCAAACTTTGTTATAAAGCTCGTAAAAACAATACAAGAAACGAAGGAATGAAGAATAAACTCGCTAGCCGTGATTGTCGCACGCGTTCCCGTCACGATCCTCACAATCTAAGCTTCGAAAATCCTCTCTCCTCAGTCACCTCAGTGTTCTGGTTGAAATGTCCTCAAAATAGTCGTATTTTCCTCTCCCAAAAAGCTCCCCTCTCTGAGCTGCGTCGTTATGAATTTATAACACAGCTTCTGTCGCGACAGCGTCTCGACGCTGTCACGTTGCACGTTCTAGCGAATCAGGAAAGTGGCAAAACATATTCTATTTACAATAGAGACGTTATTGAGGTTATTCAATAAAATATGTTATTGAATATGTAAATTGCGTATGATTAACCTAAGTCCAATAAACTAAGATCCTTAACTATAACACGAATACTCGACTATATATAGGGACATATCATAGGATCAAGTTCAAGTTTATAGTCAAAATAGTCTATAGTATAAGGATAGGGTTGGGTGTCTTATCCTAGGGACACTATGGATGCGACTCGTGCGTCGTCAGCTGAATGGATGGAATGTGAGATAAGATGATAAATGAAATAATAAAGAAATATCCAGCCAACACTTAAGTGCAAGTATACACTGTCGCACGTAGTAATAAAAAACCTTAGAAAGTATTCCAAGGGTATCGATCCCACGAGGACTAAATTGGAAATTCAGATTTGATGAAGAAACTGTTCAAATGATTGCTTTTGTAACAGGTAACCAAAGAAAATAAGTTGATTGATCGGGTTTTTGAAAAGATAAATAAAACTAGCAATAAAACAATAAAGAAAAACAATGAAATAAAACGAGGTATTCAACATGGATTCATCCCTAGGGTAACAACCATACTTATGCAATATCTAACTTAAGAGTGTTTAATGCATTGGGTCAGATTTAACTTCCTTTTGGCCCTTGTTCCAAAAAACCGTAAGAAGGCTAAGCGAGTACCGTTATGTCCATTTTTGGGACTCGACTCTTACATAGATAATTCACGAATGCAACCTATAACCCTATAGTCGATATAGGGTGCCTTAGGCAGCTTGCCCTATACCACCGAACAATCTCTTTCGAGCTTTTTCTCCTATATCACCTTTATGAGAACCGACATCGTTTGTCCCTTTCGAGATCAAACTCACATAGCATGCAAAGTTTAAGTGGTCAAATTAAACTCAACAATATCATAATGATATTCAATAAAGAATGACATGCATTAAACCCTACTTAAGCAAATAAAACACTTTCAAGCCATTAAACCCTAAGGGAATTCACAACATTGAACCCCTCAACGGGATTTAGCTACTCATGATGGGATAAAAAGCAAATGAACACATTTTCATTGAAATAATGATGCAAAGAATACAAAGTAATGAAAAGATTCAAGAGCTGGAATTAAAAGAGATAGCTAAATATTATGGGTTTTTTTGTTTACACAATCCTTCTATAGTTCGCTAAGACACTCCACTCTATCACTTTTACAGGATGGGAATTGGTGAAACTCTCTACAAACCAGAAGGTTTGATGTCTAACTCTCTCTCGGGTTAGAATTTGTCATCTAAGAAGGACCCCGGGCATCTCTACTCGTTGGCGTCGAGCCAGGGTTCTGTCACCACCCTTTTCTTCCAAGTGAGTTATGTTTAAATTTGACTTCGAATCCCAAGCTTATATAGTGTGGAAATTGGTTGAGGAGCTGCGAAATAGGTGTTGGAAGGTTGCCCAGTCAGTTTCGAGGTCAAAACAACCGGTTAGGTGCGAAGAAGACTCGTCAACAACGACCCGCTCACGACTTGGAACGACCTCTGTTTTTCCAGAAATGCGGTCGCATTTCATTTTTTCCTTCCCAGAAATGCGGTCGCATTTCTGGGGAATTCCAACTTCAACTCTGTTTTTCTGCACAACAGCAAACTAAGTCAAATTTGCTTCAGATCAAGTCTTTTTAAGCATAATTAAGCATAATTCCACAAAAGTGACTCTCAACACCCTAACTTATGAAATTAACATATTTTGAGCTCGAAAATAGTAAAATTGACCTAAACACTCAATATTTGACCAAGAAATGAGCTAAGAATAAGCTTCCTTCAGCTTCGTGGATCGATCGTGCACTCTGAGATCAAGTGTTTTTGCGTGAGGATGACGATCCTTGAGTGTTTTTCATCTTCTTGCTTGTGGGTCTTGCGGTTTCACGATGGAGAGAATATGGAGAGTTTTGGGTTTGACTTGAATGCAAAGGTTGGGTGTTTGGTGAAGAAAAAAAACTTAAGTCAAGCTATTTATACTTTTCTAATTAGGTCACGTGCAGGTCAAATGAAAAAAATTGTGACTCCCTTTTTATTCGGTCAAATGCAATCACATTCCCAAATACATTGGGAAGAAATGCAGTCGCATTTCACCCAGATTTTCTGCCTTCACTTTTTCTGACTTTTCTCTTCTTCTTTGCTTTCCATTTTTCCCCTGCTTTCTCCCTTTCTCTGAAACACTCACAAACAAGTCAGAAAGCTCATACACTTAATCATGATTTATTTACTTGCTCATAAAAGAATTTAAGAAATGCTTTGATCAATTCAAATTCCAGGTAAATCCCCAGGTAGAGGTGTTCCCTATGGTCAGCTTAAGTACCTCAGCCTAGTCAGGACTTGCCTTAGACAAAGTTCCCTATTTATCAAAAACCATTTAAAAAACAAACTTGCAATTTTCTCCTTTTTCCTTCAAACACCAAACAGAGTTCAACATAATAATATGGACATTTCAAAACTCCCAGGTAAATCCCCAGGAAAAGGTGTTCCCAATGGTCATCGTAAATACCCTTTCCTAGACAGGATTTTCCTAGACAGAGTTTTTACTCTTGCCCCTCTATTATGGAATTCTTGCCTAGTTTATTATTTATAAACCCAGATAATATACAAAAATTAGTTCAAGGCAGCATTCATACCAAATCAATTATGGAGACATGGGCTTCATCATCCTCGAAGCCTTTTCCGCAATATGGTTTAATCTTTTGTCGCTTCATGGTTTTACTGCTTCCTTCCACTTCAATCTTTTTCCAACCTTTTTCGTCCAAGTCTCCATGTCCAAGTACATCCTCCAAGGTTTCTCTTCTTACTAATTTCTACAAAGTGGATTGAGATAGTTCATCAATTTCATCGATCATCGAACATTTCTCGAAATCACAAGGGTATTTCACTGCACGCATCATGTTAAACGTGATTTGCTGCTCGTTGACCCTCATGGTCAATTCTCCCTTCTAGAAATCTATTAATGTTCTGTCGGTGGCTAGGAATGGTCGTCTTAAGATGATCGGTACCTCCTTGTCTGATTCGCAATCTAATATAATGAAATATGCAGGGAAAACAAACTTATCAACTTTAACCAAGATATCTTCAATCTTTCCAATGGGGTGTGTAAGTCATCGGTCTGCCAATTGCAAGGTCACAGTTGTTGGTCGTGCATCACCTATTCCTAACTGCTTAAAAACCGAATATGGCATTAAGTTGATGCTTGCTCCCAAATCACACAGTGCTCTGCCTAGGTTCCTGTCTTTTGTAGAGCATGGAATTGTAAAGCTCCCTGGATCTTTAAGCTTGGGAGGAATCTCATTCTTTACTAGTGCACTGGAACATTCCATGAGTGCAACCGTTTCGTACTCCCCCAACCTTCTCTTTTTTGATAGGATATCTTTTAGGAACTTTACGTATGTAGGCATTTGTTCATGTGCCTCCACTAATGGTATGTTAATGTGCAACTGCTTCAATACATCTAAGAAGTTCTTGAACTGTACATCTTGTGAGGCATGTTTGAATCTCTGTGGGTACGGAGGAGGTGGACTGTAATCTGGGTCTATCACAAATTTTTGGGGTTTTGCGGTCGCATTTCCCTCTTTTTTCTCCAACTTCAATTTTTCTTCTTTTTCTGCCAAGGCTTTAGGCTCCTTGGTCTTTTCTTTCTCTTCTTTATTATTTGCAATATCTGGGTATTGTCTAACTTCTTTTCACAAATCTTTTCTGGAGCTTCAATTGGGATCTCTGCTTCTGAACTTCCTGGATACTTTGGTCCATCATATTCTAATCCACTCCTTAGGGTCACTGCCTTGCATTGTTCCTTGCCTCCTCTGTGTGGGGTCTCGGTTTTGCTAGGCAACGTCCCTTGAGGTCTATTCTTTATCTCTTGAGCAATTTGTCCAAGCTGAACTTCTAAATTCCTGATTGCAGCATCGTTTTGTGCCATGTACTCCTTCATAAGAGTCTCTAGATTTGACTTTTGGCTCTGCACTAGAATTTGTTGGAAATTTTTTTGCGGCTGTTGTGATGTAGGTTGCTTCCCAAACTGAGTGTTGGAATTACTCGATCCGGCTTGTCCTCCCCAAGAAAAGTTCGGATGTTGTCTCCATCCTGGGTTGTACGTGGACGAAAAAGGATTCCATCTATTTTGGTTCTGATTTCCATGTGGACCTACATAAAAAATAGATGCAGGGTTTAGTGGACAACTATCAGCGATGTGTTCCTCACCACATATCTCACGACAGAGGGAAGAAACAGCGTTTGCAGGGTGTATATTGGCTTGATTGTGCATGGACATGCCCATCATCATGCTATGAATGGCTTTGATCTGGGCTTGCATCGTAAAGTTAGCTTCTGTTTCTACTGCTTTCACTGGATTTTTCAAAATGGTTGTTGGTTAATTTTCTCCCCAATGTCGATTATTGGTGGCTATGGTATCTAGAATAGCGTGTGCCTCATTAGCAGACTTCTTCAAAAAAGATCCATTTGCAAATGCATTTATAAGTGCCTTTGAAGCCTGATCTAACCCACTATAAAAATGCTCCAAGTTAATGCACGGATGCAGTCCATGGTTTGGACACTTTCGAACTAGCCTTTGGAATCTTTCCCAAGCTGCATCCAACGGTTCATTGTACGACTGTCTGAAAGCAATGATCTCTACTCTGTACTTGGCATTTTTATTGGAGGAAAAGAACTTCTCCAAAAACTTCTCCGCCAAATCATTCCACGAGGTGATAGAGTTTGGCGGAAATGAATCCAACAAGGCTTCAGCATCTCCTTGTAAAGAAAACGGAAAAAGTTTTAGCTTTAAAGTATCTTCTGGCACTCCTGTTACTTTAAAAGAATTGCAAACTCTCAAGAATAATTTAATATGATTGTGTGGATCCTCATTTGGAAGTCCTGAGAATTGGCCCACGTATTTAACATATGGACCATCACCACCATTTTCTTCAAAGTGAGTTATGCATAAATTTGACTTCGAATCCCGAGCTTATATAGTGTAGAAATTGGTTGAGGAGCTGCAAAATAGGTGCTGGAAGGTTGCCCAGTCAGTTTCGGGGTCAAAACAACCGGTTAGGTGCGAAGAAGACTCGTCAACAACGACCCGTGCACGACTCTGAACGACCTCTGTTTTTCTAGAAATGCGGTCGAATTTCATTTTTGCCTTCCCAGAAATGCGGTCGCATTTCTGGGGAATTCCAACTTCAACTCTGTTTTTCTACACAACAGCAAACTAAGTCAATTTTGCTTCAAATCAAGTCTTTTTAAGAATAATTAAGCATAATTCCACAAAAGTGTCTCTCAACACCCTAACTTATCAAATTAACATATTTTGAGCTCGAAAATAGTAAAATTGACCTAAACAGTCAATATTTGACCAATAAATGAGCTAAGAATAAGGGCAAAATAGGTATATTTTTTACCCTTATCAGCGGCCCACTTTGTATTAAGTACAAACGATGAGGTCCTAAATCGTTCATGTGGAGATATGCGAGTGGGGGGGTCTGGTGCAATGAGTTTGCATAAGACTGGACCACGAAATAAGTCACTTTCTCTTTATAACGTCGTTTACTGAAGAAACTGACTATTTCTCAAAGATGACCAAGGTAACTCGTTCTTAATCTTGAGCTAACCATGAACTCCTGTTTATACGAGATTATCCTTTGATTCGCACGGGTGAGAGTGGCAAGCATCGCCGACTCAACAAGCCTACCATTTTGGGGATAAGATCGAATAGATAGCTGGGGACATAGTCTCGCAAGACGGAATTCACTTCTACCCATTTCAGGGATAGTAGAGAGGTTGTTCCCTTAAGTACTAACTCCAGGACTTGAACAAGGGGCCCCACCCTCTCGTTGGATCAAGAGCGACTTAGGTTTGATGGTTAGACCACAAACCGATTGTTCATTAAAGGATCGGTGGAACTTAAGGAATAAGAAGTACTATAGGGGTCAAACAGTCATTTGACCAAGCTATAGCTACGAACAACCTGTGAAGGGTCGACTTACAGAATATGGTTAAATCAAGTGGACGAAAATATATCTATGGTGAGGGGAGTGCAACTATCGGGCTGTAGTGGAGTGTCCCGATAGAAAACGAATGTTGGTTAAGCTTGGTTAATGAGATTAGTCGATTAGCCTCGAATCGTTGGAGCCCATGGTCTATAGGTTCATTAGGTCCCCCTACTAGCTCATATCAGAATAAAGCCTACAACAATAAGATAGGATTCTTTGAATCGTTCAAAATCAGGAAAAATGTATTATCGTAAATTGTTAACTAGTCAACGACGTTACATCTAGTGGTTACTATTTTTCAGTCTCATCTTATGCGAAGTCATTGCATAGGAAACCCTCACTTGCATGTCTCCTACTTGGATGCTTTTGATCATTGCATCTATATCAAATACAACGCGTGTCGTATCAGATAATGTCACCAGGATGAGGTACCCAGCCTTATCCCTATACTATAGACCACTTAGGTTATTACTCGAACAATGATCATCGTATGTCCCCACATACTAGTCCAAGCTTCACTTAAACAACCTTGGATCTTTGTATATTTGATTTAGGGTTAATTATTGCAAACTCGATTATTCAATAAAAAATTACTGAATCTCTCATAACGCATTATTTAGGTTGATTAATTTGTTTCATTTACTATCTACGAGCCTTAGGGCATAAAACCCAACAACTCCCACTTGTACTAAAACTCTAGTGGGCAATGTACATCAACAATCGTAATCAATGAAGTAGGAATACTGGTTTGTAATAATACTGTATAATACATGAAAAGTACAAATACAGGTAAGTACAATAAACTAGGGCATTCATAATACCCATTATATTTCTCCCACTTGCCCTAGATTGTTTTATGTACATATCTCATAGACCTAGACTGTCTAGATGACCCTTGAACACTCTAATCGTGAGAGACTTCGTAAATGGATCAACAATGTTGTGCTTTTAAGCTATCTTCGTGACGACCAGGTTCCCTCGTTTCATGATCTATGTACTGAGATGATATTTGCTCTCTATGTGCTTGCCTCTCATACAAAAATCGAAATCCAACTCGAATCGAACACGAAAACTTAATGAACTCACCCAAATGGAACGAAGTTGATATCAACGATGCAAAACCTCCACGGGCTGGTTGCGGAGACACCAAAACACGACCACTGGGACTGAAACGTGCGAGGGAGATCTCGTGAACGGCTACGCAAGGCTGTGGCGATGGAACGAGCTTCTACGATGGCGAACGTCCTTCAGCGGCAGCTCGAGCGTCCTTGCACATTGTAGGTCGTTGGCTTTAAACAAGCGCTTATGGGAGGCAACCCAAGTTAGTTCTTTTTTTTTTTATTTTGTGTCTTTGATGTTTTTTTTTTGTTTTTGTTTTGTACGTGTTCTTGTGTTCTTGACTTTGCCAGCATCCATGAGGAGGTCATCATTGCAGGGCAGTATTGTTCACCCCTTCCATTTTTTGTTTTCATGCTTATTTAGGCTTTAGTTTCTATACATTGAGGACAATCATTATTTTAAGTTTGGGGGTGGAATACTTTGCTTGTTGAGCCCTTGAGCATCTAAGTTCAGACTATATTTTTTTAGCTTATTATGATTATGGCATATGGTTGTTTTTGGATACTATTTTTGCATGATTATTATTTCCTAAGATAGACTTTCTTGGCAATTTTGAAGCTTTTGATGAGTTGTATGCATGAGCTCCCAAAAAGGGAGACTTTTTAAAAGTTTTCTAGGAGATGTCTTGCATTAGTAGAGTATTTTCCTTGGTTTAGAATTGGACTTGAATGCCTAGGAACGAATTATTAGGTTCACATTCTTGTTGTCACATCGATAGGTGTAGGGAAAATCTAAAGAGTTAATTATTTGAAAATTAGCATGTTTAATCTAACCTAGGAGGAAAGTAAGGAATGTATGTTTATTATGCTCATAAAGAACAATCATTCTTTACTATACTTTTGAAAGAAAATTATGTCATGGCTTGTGCACAATATGCAATGAATAATAATATTTTAGGCAAAAAGAGCTACCCTTGTTGTGAACAGTTAGGCCAACCAAGGGTTAAACTCGGGTTATGGGTCCATACAATAGGTGTGTGAAAGCTAGTGCTAATTTTAATTGCTCGATTCAATTTTTTATTTAAAAGCACTTAGGTATGGATGAAAAAAAACTAATTTGTTCCATTGGCTCATTAGTGAATCCTTAGTGCCAGTGTAGAGGAAAGATGAGTTGAGAGTTTAATAATTCAATCACGGGCTATTAGAGTCTAATCTAATTAAGTTATATCTCACATATGCAAGTTAATTTTGGAAAACATTTTATTTATCTCCTTCATTGGGCCTTTTGTGCATGTCTCTTGATTGCTTGTTTATTGACTTGTGAGCCTTGAGGAGTGAGTCATGTTTGTTGCATTTATTCTTCGACCTATGCTTGATTTTTAATTTGCTCGAGGACTAGCAAAAGCTTAAGTTGGAGGGTGTTTGATATCGAGCATAGCAAGCTATTTTCCCTATCTATTCTAGTTACATGTTGAATGCCCAACACCAACCCAAAAGAGAGGAGGCCCTCTAAAAAAGTCGACAACCAGAATGTTAAAAAATTATAAACTAATAAGAAAATGTAATATAACAAGAGTGGCAGGTGCATTCAAGATACTGGACTTAGTTCATGTAATATCAATTCCGATCAAATATGTTTCTTCTAAGGAAAAAATGTAGAACTGAATTCCAAAAATTTATAAATAAAAATGAAAGACAAAGGAATATAAACTTACACATATGAGGAGGGGGGAATTGAAATTGCTGGATGGAATGCCAAAAGAAGATGATTCTTTTCTAATTATCAAAGAAGAATTGGTTGCAAACCGTTCAACCACTACTTTTCATGATAGTGAACAACAAAGAAAAATCAAATACATAGGACGACTAAAAAGTAAAGATTACAATTTTCCTTTTTCGACCATTTTTTTCAAGTTGAGCACACTCCAACCAGTTTTCCTTTAAGATTATCATACTCTAACCATTTGTACAATTTTCTATATAATTCTTATTCAACTTAAAAAATTCATATCATTTGTCTGCATGTTACAGCGTGTGATTCTTGCTATTTACTTATTTGGATCTAATTTAAGAAAAAGTTGATCTCATACAATGGGTCTTAACCAATATCTACAACAAAGAACTCAAACTATGAATATAATCACAAAATTGTCTCAATTGTCATTTGTTAATCTATTTGAGTTTAGCCTACAGATGAAATGAGTGAATTGATCTTTTTTTGTAACTCTCTTTTTTAGTTTATTTGAATCTGCACACAACACATTCTCTCAAGGTGAGCTTCTCTTCCTTGAAACTAAATGTCCAGAAACATACAAGTAATTAATTTGTAGATAGAAATAGTAGAAGCAAGCTAAAAAAAAGTAATCTTTGTCATAAAATCTCATGTTTATACATATGAGCGAAATTATTATGTAAAAGAAAAAAAAAAAACAGAGAGTTAAGGAATTAAAGATGTATGAAATAGTGATATAAGAAAGGCTAATTATCAGTATCATGCCTAGAGTATAAATGAACTAACTTATAAGAAGATTTATTAAAGATTCTCCAAGATAGCTTGTTACGTGGTTCTAAGTTACATTCTAAATAGACATAATGGAAAGAGTAAAGAAAAGCAGTGTAATGATGGTTTAAGTTTTACTAATTAAACTGTATTAAAGGCCAGAGAGAATTAATGTGGATATTGGCCTTTGTTTATTAACACAATAAGGTTAGGATATTCACACGAAAATTCAATTTCAAATGCTCCTAATTCATAGTAAAAGTAACCTTAAGAAATCTTCTTTAGTGCCACAGAGATATTGTCATTTATACCATCGTCATTATTCTCGTTACAAATCTAAGTCACTATCAATTAACACACACAATGTTGGAACTCATTGGTACCAGAGGGAACAAGAAGGAGAAAAATAATAAGGAAAAAGAAATTTACCGAGTTAGAACGAAGCAATAGAGAAGATGATGGAGTTGGAGTTGCTTGAATGATAGATGATCAGACGGTGTAGTTGCTCGAATGAAATGATAGAGAAGAAGAATGTTGGGAGAAGACGGAGGATGGAGTTACTCAAATGGTGAAGTTAAAATTGTTAGAGAAGTAATGGTGGGTTGAATGAATGGTGGAGTTGGACAACACTCTCTTCAATTCCACCTCTTCCCACTTTCCTTCTCCATTTGCCCCAAATTTGATCGCCTCAATTTCCTCCGTCGTCATGCCACCATGTCCTTCATCGTCCACATCTTCCACACCAACTCCAGCGTAGAGCAAACCCTCTGCCACCGTCTCTCCTCTCTCTCCCTCCGAATCCAACCAATTTCTTCCCCTGCCACCGCCTGGGCACTCTGAAAATCAAAATCCATGTCCTCGATCGACAATCTCACCGGCAGCTGTGGGTGGGTTGCCTGGTGGGGCCGGTGGGGGTGTGCCTGCGGTGGTTCATGGCCCGGCTGAACGGGCGCGGAGTGGGGCGGAAAGGGCGGTGGAAATGGGTGTCGATTGGGACTCTGGCTGCCAATGTTTCGGAGGCGTGTGTGATGGCAGTGGTGGCGAAGGTGAAGAAGGCAGTGAAGACGGAGAGGGTGGAGATGGTAGCGAGTGGGGTTCAGTTAGGGTTGTTGGGGTGCTTGAGCACGGTGTCGACATTCGTTACAGAGTTCAATGCGATGAGGCTGAGCGAGCAGCCGTGGAGAGCTTACGAGTATGCGACCCTCACGATGGCCATTTCGTTCGGCTTCGGCGTGTTGATTTGCTCTGTACCAGTCTGGACCGAAGGATTCAGTGTAATTGAAGCATGCTCGAATGAAGGAAAAAAATGGAGAGGATGGAGGGAGAAGTACTGAAGGTCGAAAATGGTGATAGAGAGAAAAGCGTAATGTTGGATTTTTTTCGTATTCTGACTGCGCGCCCTAATTTCACTTCCTGCTTGTTTTTTTGTTTTTTGTTTTAATAGCTTTTTATATGAAAAGCTATCCTAAAATGCTATTGAAAGGGGTATTTGTTGTAGTGAGAGAAGAGAAGAATTGAAAGAAGATGAAAAACGAAGGAAGGAAGCAGAAGACTTCCTTGCAGCCTTTGAGCCACTCCACAAGGCTCAAAGTGAGGCTGAAGTGCTGCAAGGGAGGGTAGAAGAAGAGGCCCAACAGGGGCCAACTGAAGAAAAATAAAAAGAAAGAGAAGTGGAGAATGAAGCACAGAATGCGACCTCATCTGGGTTGCATTCTAAAGAAGGCCTAGCCGAGGCCACTATCGATCAACATGCTGAAGAGGTTTTTGAGCCTCTATTCACACATGACCCACCAGCTGCTGATAGCACCTCTTCGGGAGAGAAGAGGGTAGAAGAGGAAAAAGAAGATGAGGAGGCCAAGACCTCCAGTAATTCTGACTCTGATTCAGAATCTGATTCAGAGATAAGGGAACTAGATGGCGACCAATTCCCTATCTCTGCAACATTGAGAAGAAAGAGAAAGAGAGAGATTAAGGCTGAGAGAAGGACAAAGAACAAAAATGACCCAATATTTGCCAAGAGGCCGAGGACAAGGTCCATGGACGCCTCTCCTACAGTTCCTCCGACCATCTCACCCGCCAAGCCTAAGGGCAAGTCATCCAAGGCTGCATCTCCTAAAAATCCATTCCCCGAGGTATTTAAAGATATTAATTTTCAGGAACGGATGGAGATCATGAAGAAGAGAGATTTCCTCAATGAGAAGGGATTCTCTGATAGAGCTGGAGCAATGCCTGAGTTCGTAACAAGAGTTATCTTCCAATACAAGTGGCAGGAGTTCTGTGCTCACCCTCAGGAGGCTGTTGTGCCTTTAGTTCGTGAATTCTACGCCGGCCTGAGGGAGGAAAGCATTAGCATGGTGGTGGTGAGGGGGAAGATGGTTAGTTTCTCCTCAGACGATATTAACAGGGTGTACAGGATCAAGGCGCCCTTGAATCCAAGAGGGAATGATGTGATTAGGAACCCTTCGACCAAGCAAATGAAGGAAGCACTGAAACTTGTGGCCAATAAGGGGGTTCAATGGAAAGAATCACAAACGAAAATGAAGTCTCTGGTGCCAAACGACTTAAAGCCAGAATCGGCAGTTTGGCTTCACTTCATCAAGAACCGTTTGATGCCAACCACCCACGACAGCACGATTTCAGTGGATAGAGTGATGCTACTCTATTGTCTTATGAAGGGATTGGAGATCAACGTAGGGAGCATAATCAGGGACGAGATTTTAGCCTGTGGGAGAAAGCAAGCAGGCAAGCTTTTCTTTGGATCACTCATCAGCCAGCTTTGTCAAAGGGTGAAGATCGTTCCAGGCAAGGACGAGAAGCGTCACTTCTTCAAGCCGCCATCAACCTGTCCTTGATCGGGAAGCTCCAGCAGAACAGTATCCAGAGGAAAGACAAAGCCTCAACATCTCAGGCTACTCCACCTGCAGGGCCGAATGTAGCTTCTCCATCCCAGCACACTCCTTTCACAGGGCCATCACCGTAATCGTGTTGGGTTTTATGCCCTAAAACTCGTAGATAGTAAATGTACATTTGACCGAACATTAATAAAAGTGATGTATTATTCAATGTTTGTATTATATCTTGTCTTATTAACCCTAATCCAATAAACTAAACATCCAAGGCTAATAGAATGAGGCTTGAACTAGTATGTAGGGACATACGGGGGTCAATGTTCAAGTTTTAGCCTAAAGGGTGTGTAGTATAGGGATAAGGCTGGGTACCTTATCCTAGTGACACTATGGATACGACCCGCTTTGTATATTGATACAAACGTATTGATCCAACGCTTTCATGTAGTCGACATGCGAGTGGGGGTATCCTGTGCAATGAGTTTGCACAAAGACCGGACCGCGAAATAGTTAACCACTAACTGTAACACCGTTAGTTAGCTCGGTATCTATTTCACTAGGATGACCTAGGCAACTTGGCCTTAATCCTGAGTGGATTATGGACTCCTGTCCATGAGGGATTGTCCTTTGATTTGTACGGGTGAGAGTGGCCTCTTCGCCGACTCGATAAGCCTACCATTTTGGGGACAAGACCGATTGGGGAGCTGGGAACATAGTCTTACAAGATGGAATTCACTCCTTCCCAACTTTAGGGTAAGTAGAGGTGTGTTCCCTTAAATGGTGTCTCCGGGTCTTGAACAATGGGCCCTACCCTCTCTATGGCACGAGAGGGACTTCTGTTTGTTGGTAGGACCTCAAACAGGTTGTTCATTAGAGGAGCACTGGTACTTAAGGATGAAGAGGTAGCCCAGGGGTAAAACGGTAATTTGACCTAGCTGGGGTACGAACACATGTGAAGGGCTAACTTGTTGTTGATGGTCGAAATCCGTGGACACAGAAATATATCTGCAGTGAGAAGAGTGCAACTGTGGTTCTATAGTGGAGTGAACCACAGTTAACGAATATTGATTAACTTGGTTAATGAGTTTAGCCAATTAATCTCACATCGTTGGAGCTTCTGATCTGTAGGTCCATTAGGTCCCACCGGTAGCTCTATAAGGGCGTTGAGGTAAATTTCTAAGGGAGAATTGAATATTCGAAGGGGTTCGAATATAAATTAAAATGTGAATTTGATTCATATTAAAAACTATAGGTTATAATTAATGCACATTAGATGTACATTAATACTATAGTTTATTTTTTAGAGAAATATAATTAAATATGAGATATTTAGTTATGATATTAATTAATTGGAGAATTAATTAATTATTGTTTTAGTTCAGTTCAATTAAATTTGATTTAATTGAATTAGATTAAAACTTTAGGTTGAGTGGGAATGTTATGTAAATATGATTTACATAAATTATAATAATTAGTTAGTTTAATTGTTAAATTAATTATATTATTAAAGATTAGTTAATGATTTTGAATTATTAATTAATTTTGTTTATCAGTTAATTGAACTGATAAAGTCTTCCACTTACTTAGGGTTTACGTGTGAAGGGGAGTTTATTTAGGGAGTGGGAAGTTTTATCCGTAGAATAACCACTACCCCAGTATTATCTCATTCGTTGAGTTGGTTTAGGGTTATGTGGGAATGTTATGAAAATCACGCTCCCACAAGCACCTATCGCATATCCTTCAAGAGTATACCGGTGCAACCCTTTGGTGGTGTTCGTGATTAATTTCCAGCAAAGAAAAGGAGACTTTTGCTGCTGTTTTTGGGTGGAGAACCAAGGGAATTTGGTGAAACAGGTCAAGAACGTCTTCAAAGGTATAGTGTTCTTGATCTTGGATCAATAGGATCCTCATTAGATTAGATCGAAGGGTTTTTTCCTTTTATTATAGCATGTTTTATAAACTGTTACAGCATGTTAAATTTTATTTATTGCTGTGATTTAATTTTCCAACGTATTGGTATTTTAGTTCAAATTAAAATGAGTTAAGGTTCTGTTCGTTTCCGCTGCGAAAGGGCTTTTATCCCTTCAAATCGGAGGCTCTAGCTATTGCCTACCGCCAGATAGATCGACTCAGGGATGACCTGAGGACATACTGGACATATGCAAAGGAGCGGGATGAAGCCATTCGAGAGTTTTATCTCTCTATAGCCCCGAGTATCACTCCAATCTTTCCAAATTTCCCTCAGTCGCTGCTGCCTCAAGAAGAAGAGGATTCTGATGAAGAGAATGATGAAGAAAATGAAGAGAAAGAGAGTTCCTTGGACGAGGAATAGGGGAGTTTTCTGATCCCCTTTGACTGAAAATTTTTGTGAAATACTGTTTTCTGTTTTTGTTGCTTACTGTTTTTTTATAGTTTAGCATGTTTATATTCTGTTTTAGTTGTTTTGTTACTGTTTTAGATTGCTTTACATGTTTAGTTTGTTAATAGTTTTGATCATAGGATAGTTTAGATAGTTTGTGGATAGTTTAGCCTAGATAAACTTGGGTTTTTCAAGTATTTTCTCTAAAAATCTGCTTGCTGTTTTTTAGCTTTACCTATGAATTGTTTTGAAAAAAAAAAAATCAACTTTAAGAAAGAAGTGCTTTAAAATGTTTTGGAAGAAAAAGCCTGTTTTCAAAGGAGTTTTCTTTTAAGCCCTTGATGATGAAAACTAGAGTTTTGTTCTATCTCAAAAGTGCCACCGTCTCAACTGAACTGTTTTCTAGTCATAGGCTTTCCATTAGTCTTTTTCTTTACAAAATTTTCTTAGAGTCTAAACTTCCTCGTGTTTAACCTTTCTAACACTCTAGGAGAGTTTAGCCTTGACGTTTTGAAAACAAAAAAAGCCTCATGTTAAGCCCATGCCTAAAATACAAGCCAATGAGGACATTGTCTACCTTTAAGTTTGGGGGGGGGGGGGTGCTTTATGCTTTACTATGTAAATATTCTTGTAAATTTGTACTGCTGAAAAAAAGTATGTGCTCAGTATAGCTAAAAAAAAAGAAGAAAAAAGAGAAAAAATTGAGAGTTACTCCTCCTTCCTAGGGTTTACTGAGTAACCAGGGGCATTCATGACACCCATGGTTTGCCACTGCATGAAAGGCTTACCTAGGGAAGTGAGTATCATTCCGAGCTTGTGAACTTTGTTCGTAGCTAGATATCTTCACCACAAAGTGTCGATAAGCTAGAACGAAGGTAAAGATGACAGCGAGGATGCTCTTGGGAAGAAAAAGAAGTGAATAAAAGGAGCACCAACAGTCAAATAAGTTTGGGGGAGATAGAAAAGGTCTAGTAGTTCATATATGCTCACATTTTCCTCAAGATTGTTTTCTTACACTAAAATGACTAAACTAGGATCTATGAGTAGAAGTTAGGTAGTTTAAGCATGTTGGTTAGGATGGATGAGGGAGAGTTTTGCTTTGAAAAAGAACAATAGAAATCTTCATGCCTAGGAAACTCAGACGTTGTGACTGCCACTAGAGTAGAACCCTTCCTGAAAGGCAAACTTTTTAGAAAATGATCTTGAAATACATATTTACTTGATTCCATGTCACTTGATTTGAAAGGAAAAGTTGATACTAGTACCATGATTCATTACTATACATGAACTCTAACATTTTGATTCGCAATTAATATTGAGCTCTTATGTCCTGATTTGCATTTAAAAAGGTGATCTCTAACATTTTGATTGGCAATGGCTTCAGGACAAACAATGAGTTAAGTTTGGGGGTATGATAAGGGTCAAAAATATACCTATTTTGCCCTTATATTTAGCTCATTTCTTGGTCAAATGTTGTATGTTTTGGTCAACTTTACTATTCTCGAGCTCAAAATATGTTTAATTTGATAAGATAGGGTGTTGAGAATCACTTTTGTCAAATTGTACTCATTTGTGCTTAAAAAGACTTGATTTTCAGAGAATTTGACTTAGTTTGTTGCTGTGCAGAAAACAGAGGAAAAGTTGGAATTCCCCAGAAATGCGACCGCATTTCTGGGAAGGCAAAAATTAAATGCGATCGCATTTCTGGGAAGGCAAAAATGAAATGCAACTACATTTCTGGAAAAACAGAGGTTGTTCCGAGTCGTGCGCGGGTCGTTGTTGACGAGTCTTCTTTGCACCTAACTAGTTGTTTTGACCTCGAAACTGATTGGGCAACCTTCCAACACCTATTTCGCAGCTCCTCAACCAATTTCTACACTATATAAGCTCGAGATTCGAAGTCAAATTGAAGCAGAACTCACTTGGAAGAAAAGGGTGGTGATAGAACCCTGGCTCGACGCCAATGAGTAAGGATGCCCGAGGTCCTTCTTAGATGACCAAATTCTAACCCGAGAGAGAGTTTGACATCAAACCTTGTGGTTTGTAGAGAGTTTCACCCATTCCCACCTTGTAAAAGTAAGAGAGTGGAGTGTCTTAGCGAACTCTAGAAGGATTGAGTAAATATAAAAACCCATAATATTTAGCTATCTCTTTTATTTCCAGCTCTTGAATCTTTTCATTATTCTGTATTATTTACATTCTTATTTCAATGAAAATGTGTTCATTTGCTTTTTATCCCATCATGAGTAGCTAAATCCCGTTGAGGAGTTCAATGTGGTGAATTCCCTTATGGTTTAATGGCTTGAAAGTGTCTTATTTGCTTAAGTTTTGTTTAATGCATGTCATTCTTTATTGATTATCACTCTAATCTTGCTAAGTTTAACTTGATCACTTAGACTTTGCATGTTATGTGAGTTTGATCTCGAAAGGGACAAACGATATCGGTTCTCATAAAGGAGATGTAGGAGAAAAAGCTCGAAAGAGATTGTTCGGCGGTATAGGGCAAGCTGCCTAAGGCACCCTATATCGACTATATGGTTATAGGTTGCATTCATGAATTATCTATGTCGGAGTCGAGTCACAGAAATGTGCATAACGGTACTTGTTTAGCCTTCTAACAGTTCTTGGGAACAAGTGCCAAATGGAAGTTAAATCTGACCCAATGCATTGAATGCGCTTAAGTTAAATATTGCATGAGTATGGTTGTTACCTTAAGGATGAATCCATGTTGAGTACCTCATTTGTTTATTATTGTTATTCTTTATTATTTATTTGCTTATTTTATCGATCTTTTCAAAACCCAATCAATCAACTTATTTTCTTTGGTTACCTTTTTCAAAAGCAATCGTTTGAGCAGTTTCTTCATCAAATCTGAATTTCCAATTTAGTCCTCGTGGGATCGTTACCCTTGGAATACTTCTGAGGTTTTTTTTATTATTATGTGCGACAGTGTATACTTGCACTTAAGTGTTAGCTGGATTATTCTTTATTATTTCATTTATCATCTTAACTCACATCCATCTATTCAGCTGACCACGCACCACCTGTCCAATGTGTCCCAAAGAAAGGAGGTGTCCCGGTAGTGTCTAATAAGGACAATGAGTTGATCCCAACCAGGACAGTAACTGACTGGAGGGTTTGCATGGATTACAGGAGGCTTAACAAACCCACCCATAAGGACCATTTCCCTCTACCATTTATTGACCAGATGTTGGATAGCTTGACTGGTCAGGCCTACTACTGCTTCTTAGTTGGTTATTCTGGGTATAACCATATTACCATTGCTCCTAAGGATCAGGAAAAAACAACTTTCACCTGCCCTTATGGGACGTTTGCTTTTAGGTGAATGCCTTTTGGCCTTTGCAATGCTCCAGCAACATCTCAGCGGTGTATGTTAGCAATTTTTTCAGATATGATTGAGTCCACTGTTGAGGTATTTATGGACGATTTTTCAATTTTTGGGGTGTCATTTCAGCATTGTTTGGATAATTTAGGTAAGGTGTTAAAGAGATGTGAAGATACCCATCTAGTTCTTAATTAGGAGAAATGTCACTTCATGGTGAAAGAGGGCATAGTGTTAGGTCATAAGATTTCAAAGAAGGGTCTAGAAGATGATCGAGCAAAAATAGTGGTTATTGAGAGATTAGAACCATCGAGTTCAGTTAAAAGGATTCAGATTTTTTTAGGTCATGCTGGATTTTATTGAAGGTTCATAAAGGATTTTTCCAAAATTAGTAAACCTCTCTTTTTAACTTGTTGTGTGATGATAGTGTTTTTTACTTGAATGCAGATTGTAGGAAGGCTTTTGAGACTTTAAAGGTTGCTTTAGTCTCAGCACCTATTCTTTGTGCACCTAACTAGAGTTTACCATTAGAGGTAATGTGTGATGCGAACGATGTTGCAGTAGGTGCAATGCTGGGGCAAAAGCAGGGCAAATTTATCCATCCTATTTATTATGCAAGCAGGGTTTTGAATGAGGCACAAATCAACTACACAACTACTGAAAAGGAGTTGTTAGCGGTTGTGTTTGCCTTTGAGAAATTCCGCCCATATTTGGTTGGATCGAAAGTCAAGGTTTTCACAGATCATGCAGCAATAAGGTACTTAATGACTAAAAAAGATGCAAAGCCTAGACTGATTCGTTGGGTTTTATTATTGCATGAATTCGACTTGGAGATAAGAAATAAGAAGGGATCAGAGAATGTTATTGCGGATCATTTGTCTCATATTGATCCAACATCATCTTTGCTGGAGCAATCTGTCATTTCAGATTCATTTACAGATGAGCAGCTCTTTGCTGTTAATGTAAAGGTAGTCAAGGATACTCCTTGGTATGCTGATATTGCCAACTTTTTGGTGAAAGGAGTTACTCCTATTGATATGGATTGGAGGCAGATCAAAAAGTTTAAGCATCATGCGAAATTTTTCTATTGGGATAAACCAGTTATGTATAAGCAATGCTCTGATGGTATTATTAATTCGTAGATGTGTTTCAGGTGATGAAGCAAAGGAAATCCTGGAGCAATGTCACTCTTTACCGTATGGAGGTCATTTCAGCGGACAGAGGATAGCGATAAGGATTTTGCAAAGTGGATTCTTTTGGCCTTCCTTATTTAAGGATGCCCATTGGTTCTACAAGCAATATGATGCTTGCCAAAGGAGAGGAAATTTAGGGCCTAGAGATGAAATGTCTTTTACTTACATTTTGGAAATAGAATTCTTCGATGTATGGGGTATTGATTTTATGGGGCCATTTCCCCCTTCTAATGGTAATGTTTTTATCTCATTGGCAGTTGATTACGTGACCAAGTGGGTTGAGGCCATTACATGCCATCAGAACGATGCTAAAACGGTATCAAGGTTTCTCCAATCGCACATTTTTGCGCGGTTTGGGACACCTAGAGCTTTAGTGAGTGATGAGGGTACACACTTTGTGAATAATGTCTTAATTAAGCTTTTACCTAAGTATGGAATTAAGCATAGGATAGCTACCCCTTATCACCCGCAAGCAAATGGCCATACTAAAGTTAGTAATAGGGAAATCAAATCAATTTTAGAGAAAGTAGTCCATCCATCTAGGAAAGATTGGTCTTTTCGGTTAGATGAGGCTCTTTGGGCTTATAAGACAGCCTATAAGACTCCTCTAGGTATGTCTCCCTATAGGTTAGTGTATGGGAAAGCTTGCCATTTATCGTTAGAGCTTGAGCATAAAACGTTTTGGGCTTTGAAGAGATTGAATTTTGATCTATGTCATGTAGGTGCAATAAGAATGCTGCAGCTTAATGAATTAGAGGAATTTCGCAAGTTTTCTTATGAAAATGCGAAAATTTATAAAGAAAAGACTAAGCAGTGGCATGATAAGAAAATAAAACCTAAAGAGTTTGTTAAGGGTCAGAGAGTCTTGCTTTATAACTCTAGATTGAAGTTGTTTCCTAGAAAATAGAAATCTAAATGGTCTGGGTCGTTTGTTGTGATTGAAGTTTTTCCTCATAGAGCAATTACTTTGAGAGATGAAAAGGATGAGAGAGTGTTCAAGGTTAATGGTCAGCGAGTGAAGCATTATTGGGGTGAGGAATTCCAATCGAAATATCCTTCCCTAAAATTTGTTGATGAATAAGCGAGCGAGAGTTTTGCGGGAGCACTTCACATAGCAATATTTTTGAGCTCCCAGTGTTTGTTGCGATTTTATTTTTCGTTTATTGGGTTTGATTTTAATTTGAATTATTTTGAATTATATTTGGTTTCTTTAAATCTTATCTGGTTTATTTTAATTCATTGTTATTTTTAAATTCCGTAGATTTTATTTTCGGTGTAATTTTATTTTTATTTTTATTTTCGCCATTTTATTTTATTTTTAATTTTACCTGATTAGTTTAGATTAGATTTTAGTTCGTATTTTTTGTTATTTAAATTTCTGTTTAGATTAGGTTAATAATATAATTTCTTAATTTATTCGGCTAAAAATAAGATTGGATTTGATTTTGGCGGTTTGAGTTTGAATTGAATTTCCCGTGTGAAAAGATTCTTCTAGAAGGAAATCTTGTTGCTCAGTTTGTTTTTGCAATCTTTTGGTTAGAGCAACCATATCATCAGAATATTACGGATGTGGTTCATAATTAAATATTTTACCGTTGGGATTTAAATTTTCTGAGGGCAGGTAAAACGCGTGGGCATCTGGTGCTTCCACGTGTCGCGCAGGGATATCTAACGGTCTAGCCGTTGGACAACACATCAAGCATTTATCTGGCAATTTATTTTTACCATTTTTTGAAAATTAATCTCTCATGATTACATGTAGATAAACGGTAACATTTCGATTAATGAAGGGATTTAATTCGGCCAGGATTTTAAATGCTGGAGCTCCATTTAAATCAAAGAACTGGTACGCTTCTCTTTTCATTTTTCCTATCATCCTTTCTTTCTGCTCCTTTCTTGCTCTTGCGAGTGCACAGAAATTTTCTATTCTAAATGGAAAAAACGAGAGGAAAGAAAGAGAGAGAAGTGGAGGAAAATGTGCCTACTATGCCAGAAGTTTCTAAGAAGAAAGCGAAGAAGAAAAGAACGCCTGTAGAAAGGGAAGCCAAACGGCTTAAAAGGCTTCAAGAGGCTGAGGTTTCCAAAGTACTAGAAAAGGTAATAGAGGACATTGTTGAAGAGGTAATTGCTGAGGAAGAACCAAGAGATTCTAAAAAGGAAAAAGATTATGAAAATATTAACGGAACAGAGCAAGAGAATCAAGAAAAGGAAGCAACATGTTTCCAAAAGCAAGGTACTAATAAGACAGTAGTTCAAGAGATTTTGGAAGAAATAGTGAAGGATCCATCGCGTCGCCGCCACAAGCAAAATACAGGGCGGATTAAAAGGATTCGGATCGATACTCCTCCTTCGACTGATTCGGAAAAGAAAGAATATGAAAATCAAGAAAAGATTGGGAAGAAGATTACAGGAGATGAAACCGAAAATAAAAATTGTGAGGATAAGGGCAAAGGTATTGTAGGAATCGAGGTTGAAACAAAGTGGCTCGACCAGAAGAAAAGGGGCTGTCTTATGAGCGCTTTGTTAATCATTTTGCTAGGGCAAAATATATTGACATGTTGAAAAGAGATTTCCTGTTCGAGAGAGGGTTCAGTGGTGATCTTCCGCATTTTCTGAGGGCTGGCATCACAAACCATGGCTGGGAGTTATTCTGTTCCAAGCCAAATCCTGTGAATTCACAAGTAGTGCGAGAATTCTTCGCAAACATTGACGAAAACGAGGGTTTCTAACTTATTGTTCCTGGAGTAGCTGTCGACTGGAGTCCTGGTGCCATCAATTCGCTGTACAACCTTCAAGACTTCCTGCATGCTGGTTATAATGAGATGGCAGTAGCGCCATCTAGCGAGCAATTAAATGCTGCTGCTCTGGAAGTTGGAATAGAAGGTGCACAGTGGCGACTGTCAAAAACTGACAAAAAGGACTTTTCAGTCTGCGTATTTAAAGAAGGAAGCCAATACTTGGATGGGGTTCATCAAACAAAGGCTGCTTCCAACGACCCATGACTCCACGATCTCTTGGGAAAGAGTTCTTCTAGATTTTGCAATACTACAGTCCCTTAGCATCGATGTGGGTAAATTTATCGTTGGTGAGATTTTTGGATGTTGGAGAAAGAAGGTTGGAAAATTGTTCTTTCCAAACACAATCTCAATGCTTTGTAAGATAGCAGGGGTTCCAGAAAGCGCATAAGACGTGATCCTATTGGATAAGGGAATAATCGACATGCCTAACTTGGCACGGCTTCAGAGAACACAGGAACCACGTCAGGGGGGGCTAGTCTGTATCATTCACCAGATCTTAGAACAACTCGCACTTTCAGCCAGCAGGCAAGAGTTTGCGGAAAGGCAGGCTCATACCTTCTGGAATTATGTTAAAAGACGTGATGCCGCATGGAGGAAGGCACTCACAGTAAATTTTTCCAAGCCCTATTCAGCCTTCCCCTTATTCCCTGATGAATTGCCAAGTGAGTATTTTTTTTGCCTGATCATTTTTGTTGCTCGCGCATTTTCCTGACCATGTTTTCTGTCTTTTTAATTTTCTTGGCTGTAAAAAATATGATCTGATCATGTAAATTTTTCTTTAATGACATTTCCAATGAAGGTGTTCATATAACACATGCGGAAGCAATTGAAGATCAGAAGCACCTAACTTCATCAATTTTACTCCTAAAGCATGCATGTTCTAAGATTCCAGAAACAAAGAGAGTGGAAGTACCAACCTTTTTGCAGCTCAATAGGTGGACCTCCTTGGATTGTTTTCTTCTCCAATCTTCTTAGGACAACCCTTAGAGTCTTCCCTACTATTCTCCGGGACAAGAATGACTTATGGGAGTCTATAAAGAT
The DNA here is from genome assembly GCA_017139565.1 of Luffa aegyptiaca. Classification (NCBI taxonomy): domain Eukaryota; kingdom Viridiplantae; phylum Streptophyta; class Magnoliopsida; order Cucurbitales; family Cucurbitaceae; genus Luffa; species Luffa aegyptiaca. The sequence continues at coordinate 41,989,488 of CM029407.1, forward strand.
AGGGAATGGAAAGGGAATGCTTGAAGGTTCAAGCACTTGAGAGATATGTGGAGATGAGTGAGTTTGAGAGTAAATTTCAGCAGCATAACAGTAAGAAAATCATTCTCTTAAGGTTCAATTTGATTTAGACTCTACTTATAGAGTGATCTCATGCAAAGAAAAACCTCAAGACACAAGACACATGGTGGATTTGCAAGCTAAAGTGGATTCTAGGTGTTCATTTCACAAGACATGCAACTAGTGCATGGATGTGTTGTATTCCACTTTGTATCTTCATGCAAGAGTGGGAATCCAACTAAATCCACTAACTTCAATTTGAAATCTGATATCAAGCTTGCAAATTAACCCTAATTTCAATTCGAAATTGAAATTAATTTCTTGGTAATTAATTGAAACATTTCAAATTAATATGATATGATTAATCCAATTAATCATTGTTACCTTGTGCAATCCATTATATCTGATTCCTAATACATATATATAGTATTCAAAACACTTTTAAATACTTTATCTCTAATTTTCTAATTTAATTCATAATTAAATTATTGTGTCAAACACAATTTACGATAATACACTTTTTCCCGATTTTGAACGATTCAAAGAATCCTATCTTATTGTTCTAGGCTTAATTTCGATATGAGCTAGTAGGGGGACCTAATGGACCTATAGATCATGGGCTCCAACGATTCAAGGCTAACCAACTAATCTCATTAACCAAGCTTAACCAACATTCGTTAACTACCGGGACATTCCACTATAGCCCGATAGTTGCACTCCCCTCACCATAGATATATTTTCATCCACTTGATTTAACCATGTTCAGTAAGTCGATCCTTCACAGGTTGTTCGCAGCTATAGCTAGGTTAAATGACCGTTTTACCCCTATAGTACTTCTAGTTCCTTAAGTCCCACTGATCATCTAATGAACAATTAGTTTATGGTCCAACCAATAAACCGAGTCCCTCTCGGGCCAATGAGAGGTCGGGATCCCTTTGTTCAAGGCTCGGAGTCAGCACTTAAGGGAACAACCTCTTTACTATCCCTAATTCGGGTATTAGTGAATTCCTTCTCGCAGGACTATGTCCCCAGCTATCTACCCGTTCCTATCCCTGAAATGGGAGGCTTATTGAGTTGGCGATACTGAGCCACTCTCACCTATGCAGATCTAAGGATAAGCCCGAATAAATAGGAGTTCATAGTTAGCTCAAGATTAAGATCGAGTTACCTAGGTCATCACATGAAATAGTCAATCTCGTCAGTAAACGATGTTATAAAGCGAGAGCGACTTATTTCTCGGTCCTGATCTTATGCAAACTCATTGCATAGGACGCCCCCACTCGCATGTCTCTACGTGGATGATTTAGGATCACATCGTCTATACTATCTATAAAGTGGGTCGCGTCTCATAGTGTCCCCAAAATAAGGTACCCAGCCCTATCCCTATACTATAGACCGTTTTGGCTATTACTCGAGCTTGATCCACTTTTATGTCTCTACATAAAGCTCAAGTGTTCATCCTATAGCCATGGATCTTAGTTTATTGGATTTGGGTTATCTAATGTGCAATTTACTTATTCAGTAATGACTTTACTGAATTAATCTCGATAACGACTTTATCGAACAAGTATATAATTTTGTTTAACATTCACTATCTACGAGTTTTAGGGCACCAATCCCAACAATCTCCCACTTGAACTAAAACTCTAGTTCAGTGGGATGTACTATAATCCATAACAACAGTGGGTGTATAAAATACATGTATATTACTTAAAACGTATTACAATGTACAAATACAATAAACCAGGGCATCAGATACTTGTTACAATTCTCCCACTTGCCCTAGTTTATTTTTCCATACATATCTTGCAGACCTAGACCTTCTAGATGACTCTCAAACACTTTAGCCGTGAGAGCCTTCGTGAATGGATCAACTATGTTGTGCTCCGACGCTATCTTTGTGACGATCACGTCTCCTCGGTGCACAATCTCCCTAATGAGGTGATATTTCCTTTCGATGTGCTTGCCTCTCTTATGGCTACAAGGTTCCTTTGAGTTTGCAACTGCGCCGCTATTATCACAGTACAAGGTGATAGGCAGATGCATATTTGGAATGACTTCCAAGTCAGTCAGGAACTTTCTGAGCCATACTACCTCTTTCACTACTTCGCAAGAGGCTACATATTCGGCCTCCATGGTCGAGTCTGCAATGCATCCTTGCTAGATGCTACGCCATACTATTGCTCCTCCATTCAGAGTGAATATTGACCTCGATGTAGATTTTCTCGAATCTTTATCGGTTTGAAAGTCAGAATCAGTGTATCCTGTAAGGATCAAATCCTTAGAGCCATACACGAGCACATAGTCCCTCGTTCTCCTTAGATACTTGAGGATAATTTTAACGGTTGACCAGTGATCGAATCTTGGATTGGATTGATATCTACTGACAATCCCTACTGCATAACAAATGTCAGGCCTTGTACACAACATGGCATGCATTAGGCTGCCTACTACAAAGGCATAGGGAATTCGTCTCATGTCCTCAACTTCTTGAGGCGTCTAAGGACATTGTTCCTTAGGCAAATTAATTCCGTGCCTGAAAGGTAATAGTCCCTTCTTGGAATTTTGCATTTTATATCTAACCAACAATTTGTCGATATAAGACGCCTGAGACATGGCTAGCGTTCTGTTCTTTCGGTCTCGAACAATTTGGATCCCTAGAACATATTGAGCCTCACCCAAATCTTTCATTTGGAATTGAGTTGCTAGCCATAGTTTAATGTTAGTGAGATAACCTACATCATTCCCGATGAGTAGGTGATTAATCTCCAAAAGGGAGTTATTTAGACCTCATTTCTATAGTGATTCGTGTGTCTTTTGTGCTTAATAGGGATGCTTTTAGATAGATAATATATGTTTTAACCCATTTGGAGGAATGGAAGCTTTGGAAGTTATTTTGTGCAGAAAATGTTGCTGAGCGACTAGAGGGAGCAAAATCTGTGCTGGAGCAAAGCTAGGAGCAAAACTGCCATGTCACAGCTCGTTAGCCAACTTAATGAACTGAATTCTGTTAAGCTGATCTCGGGATAAAGGAGCTTGGAAAGCCTGCCACGTGTCCAAATTGACCTAATTAGGGCTTGCTATCACTCTATAAAAGGAGGAGCCGTCTCAAGTCAAATTCATTCCATCCGGAGGGAGAAACATTTCATTCTTGGAGAGTTGCTTCCACCTTTGGGAGCCGAATAGAGGAGAGATTGGAGACCTACAAGAAGACCATCGATTGCAAGCTGATCAAAGGAATTAATATTTTCTTGCATTATTTTGTGATTATGGATATGCTTACTCAGATTGTAACGTGTATCTCTATGCATTTTATGAACTAAGTAGCTTTAGGCGTTGGTTAGGGAACATGTAATTGTCGTGCTTTAATTTCTAGCAATAAATATTGATTTAATGCATCTTGATTAATTGTTGAGTTCATTTCTATTTTATGCCCGCCTGGCCAGCCGGTATGAATACCTCTCTCTAGTTTCAGGGATGATTTAGGGAGTGTGTGGCGGTTAATCACACAAGATCATTGTGTATTGGTGAACGTCAGTGACTGAGCTAGGGATAGCCAGTTGCCTAGTGCTTGATCGGTAGTGCTTCATTGGAGTTGAAACATATTCTAAAAAATCCAGAGTTCCGGGAGGAATCCGCTAATAAGACTGCGAGAGTTTTGCATGATCAATAATATTGCTAGAGCATCCTTCAAAACAATTATTAAATCCTGACCAGCGCCTGTTTCTAATCTATCTGCCTATTTGTTTATTCTTTGTTCTGTCATTTCTTTTGCTTCAGCAATTCTACAAAAAAGCCAATCATTTTAACCACCTTTTGAAACCATTAAAAAGATAAACAAAATAGATAAAGTGAAAGCTCATTCAGACCTTGGATTCGATAAATACTTATTACTTGCAGCGGACTGTGTATACTTGCACAGAGTTCAAGAGACTTTTTATATCTTATTTTTACTCACTCTGGAAACCCAACAAGTTTTTGGCGCCGTTGCCGGGGACTTGAATAAGTTTTTATCTGATCTGTTTTGTGTATGTGTTTTAGTGGTTGGTGCTAGAACTTTTTGATTGTTTCTTTTGTTTTTGCAGGTGTGAGTTTGGTGCATAAGCGATCCGCCTGGGGTAAGGTTCGAGCTTGATCCAGAAATCGAGAGGAATTCAGGAGAAGAAGGAAAGAGCAGCATAGACAGCAAAATTCAATGGCTGACGTGCCGCGTCTCACGCAGGGTCCTGAAGATCCAGCGAACCCCCAGCAGAATCGTTTGCTGCAGCAAAACCAGCCGCTGGAGCAAAATGAGCAGCAAAATAATCAGGCTGAGAATCCTATCTTGGTAGCGAACGATAGGGCCAGAGCCATTCGAGCGTATGCTTTTCCAATGTTTGATGAGTTAAATCCAGGGATTGCACGTCCTCAAATTGAGGCAGCAAATTTTGAAATGAAACCGATAATGTTTCAGATGTTGCAAACCGTGGGGCAATTCCATGGTTTGTCATCTGAAGACCCTCATTTACATCTTAAGTCTTTTCTAGGAGTTAGTGATTCTTTTGTAATTCAAGGGGTGTCTAAAGATGCCTTTAGATTAACTTTGTTCCCGTATTCTCTTAGAGATGGAGCAAAGGCATGGTTAAAATCTTTTGCTCCATGATCAATTAGGACATGGAATGAGTTAGCGAAAAAATTTTTGAGTAAATATTTCCCACCAAATAGGAATGTTAAATTGAGGAGTGAAATAGTAGGGTTTAGGCAACTTGAAGATGAAACTTTTAGTGAGGCTTGGGAAAGGTTTAAGGAGCTTTTACGAAAGTGTCCCCACCATGGTTTACCACATTGTATCCAAATGGAAACATTTTACAAAGGGTTAAACGCTGTAACCCAAGGTATGGTTGATGCTTCGGCTGGAGGGGCCCTCTTGGCAAAAACTTTTAATGAAGCCCATGAAATTTTAGAAAGAATATCAACTAATAGTTGTCAGTGGTCAGATGTTAGAGGCACAAATAAAAAGGTTAAGAGTGTGTTAGAGGTTGATGGTGTGTCCACCATTAGGGCTGATATTGCAATGTTAGCTAACGCTCTTGAAAATGTGACAGGGTTGATATTCCATGCTCTATCAAATAGTCTTGAAACCTTGAGTCCATATACTCTCCACCTCGATCAGATCAAAGTGTTTTTATCGTCCTACCTAATAAGTTCTCAACCTCGACCTTGTACTCTTTGAACTTTTCAAGGGCTTCGGACTTATGATGCATCAAGTAGAGATAGCCATACCTCGAATAATCATCAATGAAACTGATGAAATATTTGTACCCTCCTCGAGCTCTAATGTTCATTGGTCCACAGAGGTCCGAATGTATGAGCTCTAGGGGCTCTTTGGCACGATAATCTTTTCCGGTGAAAGGTCGTTTTGTCATCTTGCCTTCAAGGCATGACTCACAAGGAGGTAACGAGTCATCTTCTAACTTGTTTAGAAGTCCACTTTTGACCAATCTCCCAATCCTATTAAGGTTGATATGGCCTAACCTCAAGTGCCAGAGATAGGTATCTTGAGAAACTCTTCGCTTTTTAGGTTGAGTCTCAGTAGTTTTAAACATCTCATGATTTAAAATAACTTTAGACTCAATTGGTCTTAAAACATACAATTTATTCTCCATGTTTGCACAGCAAACATCAATACCTCTTTTAGTTATGAACGCTTCTTTAACAGAAAAAGAAATTGAATAACGTTGTTCAACTAAACAAGATAAAGAAATCAAATTACTTTTTATTTTTGGAACTATGTACACATTATCTAATATTATGTAATGTTCCTTGGTGAAGAATAATTTTATGTCTCCCACTGCAATAGCCGAGATGACTTCTCATGTTTCGACTTTAAGAGTCATCTCTCCAGCACTCAGCTTTTTCTAATCATTCCTTGAAATGAAGAACATACGTGATTAGTGGCACCTGAATCAAGTATGCAGGCAGAATCATCGTTCTCCACTAAACACATTTCCAAGACTAATAAATCGTATTTAGAGTCAGGGATCATGTTTTTCTTGGCTAAGCAGTTAGTTTGAGGACATTCCTTAGTTGAGACCAAACCTAAATTGTTTGCCACGTGTTTAGCGTTCAAGTTAGTTTTCTTAGTCATATGTACTAAACCTTTTAATTTGGCATTCGACAAAACATATACGTTTTTCGAAATATTGCTGAAACAAACAAATTAATTCGTATTAGAAAGTTGCACTAAACCCATTATACATATTATCCAATCAGATTTAGCAAAAGCAATCATCAACCCACATATACTATTGATTTATTTTGCAACGATACTTCAGGGGTTTTGAATAACCGCTACCGTAAGGCAGTCAGCTACTCCTCCTCTGAATCGAGACAATCTTGGCCAAATACTATTACCAGAATAACTCTTACCCCAATAGTTATTAGCTAATGTTAATTCGGTCAAGACAATCTTGTAAGTGTTACCCATAATTTTCAGATCGTAGAGGACGACCCCAACAATGCCACCGTAGGGAAGAGCTAATGTTGGGAATGACCCTAGGAAACCCTATCCATTTCTGGAGTTTGCGTTGTTCCGAATCCCATGCGCAAGCCCTCCGTAGGTGTTCATTTCACAAGACATGCAACTAGTGCATGGATGTGTTGTATTCCACTTTGTATCTTCATGCAAGAGTGGGAATCCAACTAAATCCACTAACTTCAATTTGAAATCTGATTTCAAGCTTGCAAATTAACCCCAATTTAAATTCTAAATTGAAATTAATTTCTTGGTAATCAATTTGAAACATTTCCAATAAATATGATATGATTAATCCAATTAATCATTGTTACCTTGTGCAATCCATTATATATGATTCCTAATACATATATATAATATTCAAAACACTTTTAAATAATTTATCTCTCATTTTCTAATTTAATTCATAATTAAATTATTGTGTCAAACACAATTTACGATAATACCTTTTTTCCCGATTTGCAACGATTCAAAGAATCCTATCTTCTTGTTCTAGGCTTAATTCCAATATGAGCTAGTAGGGGGACCTAATGGACCTATAGATTATGGGCTCCAACGATTCGAGGCTAACCAACTAATCTCATTAACCAAGCTTAACCAACATTCGTTAACTACCGGGACACTCCACTATAGCCCGATAGTTGCACTCCCCTCACCATAGATATATTTCTGTCCACTTGATTTAACCATGTTCAGTAAGTCGATCCTTCACAGGTTGTTCGTAGCTATAGCTAGGTTAAATGACCGTTTTACCCCGATAGTACTTCTAGTTCCTTAAGTCCCACTGATTCTCTAATGAACAATTGGTTTATGGCCCAACCAATAAACTGAGTCCCTCCCGAGCCAATGAGAGGGCGAGATCCCTTTGTTCAAGCCCCGGAGTCAACACTTAAGGGAACAACCTCTCTATTATCCCTAATTTGGGTAGGAGTGAATTCCTTCTCGCAGGACTATGTCCCCAGCTATTTACCCGTTCCTATCCCTGAAATGGGAGGCTTATTGAGTCGGCGATACTGAGCAACTCTCACCTATGCAGATCTAAGGATAAGCCCGAATAAACAGGAGTTCATAGTTAGCTCAGGATTAAGATCGAGTTACCAAGGTCATCACATGAAATAGTCAGTCTCGTCAGTAAACAGTGTTATAAAGCGAGAGCGACTTATTTCTCGGTCCTGGTCTTATGCAAACTCATTGCATAGGACGCCCCCACTCGCATGTCTCTACATGGACGATTTAGGGTCACATCGTCTATACTATCTATAAAGTGGGTCGCGTCTCATAGTGTCCCCAGAATAAGGTACCCAGCCCTATCCCTATACTATAGACCGTTTTGGCTATTACTCGAGCTTGATCCACTTTTATGTCTCTACATAAAGCTCAGGTGTTCATCCTATAGCCATGGATCTTAGTTTATTGGATTTGGGTTATCTAATGTGCAATTTACTTATTCAGTAATGACTTTACTGAATTTAATCTCGATAACGACTTTATCGAACAAGTATATAATTTTGTTTAACATTCACTGTCTACGAGTTTTAGGGCACCTATCCCGACATCCAAGCGTTTATGTTCTATGGCAATGAGCATTCCTAACTTAACTAATTTTCTTCTGAATTTTCGAAGCTTGGACTAGTTAGCTTAATTAGATCAAGGTGTACTAATCTCCAGAAACCTTTTGCTTGAGCATTTCTTCTAGGCTGGTCATCGCTGCGGCAAGAAGATTCTGAGGTATTGTTGACTTATTTGATCCACCTTAAGCTTAATTCTAGTCCCACGCTTAAGTTTAAAATTCAGATAGAAAAATTTAAGTTTGTGAGTATAATTTATCATGTTAATAATTCATTGGGGACAATGAATAATTCAAGTTTGGGGTAGCTACTCCGCTTGCTTTGCTTGAGCATTCCTCTCCCTCATAAATTATTTTTCTAGGTTGTTGAGTAACCAGGGACATTTGTGACACCCACAGTTTATCTTTGCGTCAAAAGATGACCTAGGAAATATTGAAAAAATGAAAAAAAAATAATTATTGTTGAGAAAAATTTTGGAAATTTTGCTGAAAAAATTGACGGAACAAAAGTTTTGAAGGATGAATGATGATCTTGCAGTTTTCTGTCTCTCAGGGATTAGGTGAGCTTCATCATAAAATGTCGCCATTCTGAGAAGCAAGAGATAGAATAACTAAGGATTTTTTAGCTTAACAATGAGTAGTTAGCCTAGTTGGTGATGAGTTTGAGGCAAGGGTATACTGCACCATAAAGTGGGTCATCCCATGCTAAAGAACTTATGACTGTAAGGCTGTTTTAAGTCTGAAGAACAGAAAAATAAAACCCCTTAAAAATGTGCTTAATATGTCTGATAATAGAGCTAGGCTGTGGCAAGTTCTTAGGATTGAGTAAAAGGTGGTGATTATTTGTCCATGTCGGAAGAATTGTTTTGCTGCAGCAGTGCTTGGTTTTGCAAATTGCTCAGGTAAAGGTTGAAGGTAGTGTTGGATTATCTGTTTTGGTTGAGTTATGCTTTGTCTTAAGTTTTGAATTCTTAAGGGAAGGTTGGTTAGTATTGCTCGGGACGCGCAATAGTTCAAGTTTGGGGGTATGATAACTCTCCAAAAGGGAGTTATTTAGGCCTTAGTTCTATAGTGTTTTGTGTGTCTTTTGTGCTAAATAGAGTTGCTTTTAGATGAATATTATATGTTTTAACCCATTTGGAAGAATGGATGCTTTGGAAGTTATTTTGTGCAGAATATATTGCTGAGCGACTTGAGGGAGCAAAATCTATGATCCAGCAAAGCAGGGAGCAAAACTGCCACGTAACAGCTCGTAATCCATTTTAATGAGCCGAAGTTAGTTGAGTTATTTTCGGATTTAAGAAGCTTGGAGAGCCTTCCACGTGTACAATTTGACCTAATTAGGGATTGCTATCACTCCATAAAAGGAGAGAGCCGTCTCAAGTCTAAGGCATTCCTTTTTGGAGGAACATTCCATTCTTGAAGAAGGATGTCCTATTCCATTCGTGGAGGCTTACTTCCCATCTTTGGGAGTCGAATAGAGGAGGGAAGATTGGAGACTCAAGAAGACCATCAACTAAGGATTTGACCAAGGGAATTAACCTTTTTTTGTAATTTCTTGTAGTTATGGATGCAAATACTCAAATTGTAGCATGTGTTACTTTGAACTTTATGAGCTAAATTTACTTAGGTGTTGGTTAGGAATCATGTAATTGTCGTGCTTAATTCTCTATGCAATATATGTTGATTTGAGCATCTTGATTAATTGTTGTGCATATTTCTATTTTGTGCCCGCCTGGCCAGCCCGTATGAATATCACTTCTTAGTTTCAGGGATGATTTGAGAAGTGTGTGGCATTTAATCACACTAGATCATTGTGTATTGGTGAACGCCAGCGACTGAGTTAGGGATAGCCAGTTGCCTAGTGCTTGATCGGTAGCACGTCATTGGAGTTGAAACACATTCCAAAAAAATCCAGAGTATCGGGAGGATCCTGCTGATAAGACTGCAAGAGAATTGCCTAATCAATAATATTGCTAGAGCATCTTTTAAAGCAATTACTAAAAATCCTGACCAACGCCTGTTTCCAATCTGTCTGCTTTATTTGTTTACTTTCTGTTCTCTCATTTCTTTTGCTTCAGCATGCTATCAAAATCAATCATTTTAACCACTTTTGAAACCATTAAAAATTTATATGAAATAGATAAAGTGAGAGCTATTCAACCCCGTGGATACGATAAATTACTTATCACTTGTTGCAGATTGTGTATGCTTGCACAGTGTTCTAGAGTCTATTTTTACTTTATTTTTACCCTACTCTGGAAACCCAACACCTTCGAATTGGGGCATTTTATAGTGTGGGGAGTGGTTGAGGAGTCACGAAAATGGTGCTGGTAGGTAGCCCAGTTAATTTCGGATTCAAAACAGCCGGTTAGATGCGCAAAACACTTGTTCAAAATGACCCACGACGGACTCGGAACTGCCTTCATCTACCTAGAAATGCGGTCGCATTTCATATTGGCCTTCCCAGAAATGTGGTCGCATTTCTGGGTTTTTCTAGATTCCTCTGTTTTTCTGCAAAGCACCAAAACAAGTCAAATTCTTACCAAAATGAGTTCTTTTAAGCACAAATAAGCATAATTTGACATACATGACTCTTAACTTCCTATTTCATCAACTTTAACAGTTTTTAAGCTCAGAAATAGTGAATTTGATCTAAAACATACAATTTTGACAAGATAATTGTTGGGTTTTATGCCCTAAAACTCGTATATAGTGAATTTTTTCACTTGTCTCAATACGTAGTTATTGAGGTTTGTACAATAAAGAGTTATTGTTACTAAAATTGCACAATTTGTCCCAAATCCAATAAACTAAGATTCTAGGTTGTTTAGATGAAACTTGGACTAGTATGTGGGGACATACGGGGATCAGTGTTCAAGTAACAACCTAAATGGTTTATAGTATAAGGATAAGACTAGGTACCTTATCCTGATGACACTATGAGATACGGTATACTTTGTATTTGATACAGATGCAATGATCCAAAGCATCAATGTAGGAGACATGCGAGTGGGGGTATCCTGTGCAATGAGTTTGCATAAGACCGAACCGCGAAATAGCAACCACTAGATGTAACACCGTTAACTAGTTTGGGTTTCAATTTCAATAGGATGACCTAGGTAACTCAATCTAAATCCTAAGTATGTTATGAACCCCTTTCAGGAGGGATTGTCCTTAGATTTGTATGGATGAGAGTGGCCAGTTCCCCGACTCAAAACTCCCTATTATTTCAGGGGCAAGACCGAGTGGGGGCTGCGAACATAAAATTACAAGATGGAATTCACTCATTCCCCTATTGGGGTAAGTAGATGTGTGTTCCCTTAAGGGTTGATTTCGGGTCTTGAAGAAGGGTGCTCATCCTCTCGTGGCCCGAGAGGAACTGCTGTTTATTGATTGGATCATAAACAAATTGTTCATTAGAGGAATCAATGGTACTTAAGGATCCAGTTGTAACCCAGGGGTAAAACGGTAATTTGACCCAGCTAGCGTTATGAACACTCGTGAAGGATTGACTTACCGTTATTGGTCAATATTCGTGGACACAGAAATATTCTACAGTGAGAAGAGTGCAGCTGTGGGTCTTTAGTGGAGTGACCCATAGTTAACGAATGTTGACTAACTTGGTTTATGAGTTTAGCCAATTAGTCTCGTATCGTTGGAGCTTCTGATCTGTAGGTCCATTAGGTCCACCTGCTAGCTCTTAAAGGGTTCTGAGGTTAAATAGTCTTGAATAGAATTTGAAGTGTGTTCAAATTCATTAAGGGAATTATATTGTATTTGATACAATTAAGATAATGTATGAAGATACATTATAATATAAATTTAATTAGTGAATTAAACTTTATAATATAAAATTAATTTTGGATGTGATTCAAAATTAATTTATGAGAGAATTAAATATTTGAAGGAGTTCAAATATTAAATATGAATTTGATTCATATTAAACTATAGGTTAAAATAATATGAATAGAGATTCATATTAAAACTATAGTATATGAGAGAATTATTTGAATTTGATTCAAATAGAATATTGATTAAATATTTGATATTTAATTATAGAAATAATTTATTTGAGAATTAAATTAATTATTTTAATTTAATTAAATATGATTTAATTAAATTAATACTATAGTTCATATTTAATGTACATTAGATGCACATTAAAACTATAGGTTAAAGGAGAGAGACATATTTGAGTTTAATTCAAATATCGTATTAATTAAATGTATGATATTTAATTAGTTGGTTGAATTAATTCCGTTAAATATGATTTAATTGAATTTAGAAACTATATGTTAAATTTATTTTAATTAAATGTTGATTTTGTTAAAATTAATTTAATGTGCATAATATATAGTTTTAACATATATTAATTTAATGGTTAAATTAATATGTATTGAGGAATGAGGTTTTGACTCCTCATTAGGGAGTTGCACGATTTTAACTCCCCACCCTCCTTCAACCAACGGGGTAGTTCTGCAATCTGAAAAAATTAGTCTCTCTTGGAAAATCTCTCAAAAGTTTTTTTTCTCTCATGAAAAATAGAGCATCTCTCTTGCTTAAAACCTATTCCCAATTCAAGATTGAGTTCCCACAAACTCAAACCTCAAGATCCAGAGGATAGCGGGTGTTCTTTGATGGTTGTGTTCGAGAGATCGTGAAGAACTGTTTCTTGAGGAGCATAGTGTTGTGGAATTGGTTCTTCAACAAGTAAGTTCCTCAAATTCTAAATCGTTTGAATTCATATTTGCATGCTTAATCAGTTTAGATTTTAGAATTGTTCTTAAATTTGTTGGCCAATGTATCGGTGTTTTCTGTGAAACCAAATTAAGAACGAACGATCTGATATACGCTTCCGCTGCTAAGGATTTTCATTCCTTCAATAATGAGCTAAATATAAGGGTAAAATAGGTATATTTTTAACCCTTATCATACCCCCAAACTTAACTCATTGCTTGTCCTCAAGCAATAGCCAATTAGAACGTTAAAGATCAACTCTAATTGTCAATCAGAATGTGAGAGCTCAATAGTAATTTCAAATCAAAATGTTATAGATCATATGTAATTGCCAATCATGGTACTAGTGTCTAACTTAATTGCAAATCAAAATGTCATGAACAACCCATATGAAATCAAGTAAACATGTTTCAAGATCGTTTTCTAAAAAGTTGCCTTTCAGGACAGGTTTCTACTCAAGTGTCAGTCACAACTTCTAAGTTTCCTAGGCATGAAGATTTCTACTTTTCTTTTTCAAAGCAAAACTCTCCCTAGTTCATCCTAACCAATATGTTTAAACTACTGAACTACTACTCATAGAGCCTAGTGTAGTCCTTTTAGTTAAGAGAGACAAATCTTGAGGTTCCTTGAGCATACATGAGTTTACTAGACCTTTTCTATCCCCCCAAACTTATTCGACTGCTGGTGCTCTTTTTATTCAACTTTTTTCTTTTTCTCCCAAGAGAATCCTTGCTGTCACCTCTACCTTCGTTCTAGCTTATCGATACTTTGTGGTGAAGATATCTAGCTACGAGCAGAGATCACGATCTTGGACTAATACTCACTTCCCTAAGTAAACCTTTCATGCAATGGCAAACCATGGGTGTCATGAATGCCCCTGGTTACTCAGTAAACTCTAGGAAGGATGAGTAACTCTCGGTTTTTCTTTTTCTCTCTTTTTTTTTTTTTTTGAATGATATATACTGAGCACATATTTTCTTTCAAGCAGTTCAAACTTACATAAAATGTATATTTACAAAGTAAAGCACCCCCCCCCCCCCCAACTTAAGATAGGCAATGCCCTCATTGACTTTTATTTTTTAGGCAAGGGCTTACATGAGACTTTTGTTTTTCAAAACATCAAGGCTAAACTCTCCTAGTGTGCTAGAAAAGTTAAACATGAGGAAGTTTATACTTAAGAAAATTTTGTAAAGAAAAAGACTAATCGAAAGCCTATGACTAGAAAACAAATAGGTTGTGACGGCGACACTTTATGAGATAGAAATAAGCTCTAATTATCATCATCAAGGACTTAAAAGAAAACTTAAATGAAAACATGTTTCTTCAAAACATTTATCAAGCAAAAATTTTCCATAATGTTGATTTTTTCGTTTTTCAAAAGTTTCATAGATTTAGCCAAAAATAACAGCAATCAGATTTTTTCAGAAAAACTTAATAGCCCAAGTTATTCTAAACTATCCTATCAGCAAGCTATCATAAAACTAACCTAGAAACATAACTAACAACTAAATAAACATTCGAAACAATAAAAACAACAATTAACATAAGTAAAAACAAAAAACTAAACATGCTAAAAATTAAAAGACCAACTAAACTATTCACAAAAAAAGATTTAAAAGTGTAGGGGATCAACAATCTCCCCTATTCCTCCTCTGAGGAATTCTCTTCATCTCCTTCATCTTCGTCTTCATCTTCATCTTCAGATTCTTTTTCTTCTTTAGGCAGCAAGGCTTGAGGGAAGTCAGGGAAAATAGGAGCGATGCTTGGGGCGATAGAGAGATAGAACTCTCTAATTGCTTCATCTCTTTCCTTCCCATAGACCAAATATGTTTTCAATTTATCTTCTATACGGTCTAGCTGTCGAAAGGCAAATGCAAGGGCCTCTGATGATGGTGTAAGCCCTGAAACAAGAGTGTGCTGTGGAGGTGAAGCAGGAGTCAGCCCCGGAGATGGAGTAGCATGGGATGTGGAAGTCTTATCCTTTCTCTACGCATTGTTTTGCTGGAGCTTCCCTATCAGAGGTAGATCAATAGTGGGCTTGAAAAAGTGGCGTTCCTCATCTTTTCCAGGAACGATCTTGACTCTCTGACATAATTGGGTTATGAGAGACCCAAAAAACAGCTTCCCAACTCTTTACCTCCCACATGAAAGGATCTCTTCTCGAATGATGCTCCCTATGTTGATTTCCAACCCCTTCATGATGTTGTAGAGAAGCATAACCCTCTCTACTGAAATGGTATTATCGTGGGTTGTGGGCATCAGTCTGTTTTTGATGAAGTGAAGCCACACTGTCGGTTCTGGCTTTAAGTCACTTGGCACTAGTGTCTTCACCTTGGTTTGAGACTCCTTCCACTGGACTCCCTTTCTGGCCACTGTCTTCAATGCTTCCTTTAATTGCTTGGGCAAAGGGTTCTTGATGGCATCGTTCCCTCTCGGATGCAAAGGAGCTTTGATCTGATACACCCTGTTGATGTCGACTGAAGAGAAACTCACCATCTTCCCTCTTACCACCGCCATGCTCATACTTTCCTCCCTCAATCCAGCATAGAACTCTCAAACTAGAGGCACCACGGGCTCTTGAGGGTGAGCGAAGAATTCTTGCCATTTATACTGAATAATGATCTTTGTCACAAAGTCTGGCAATGTCCCTGCTATGCTTGAGAACCCTTTCTCGTTCAAGAAGTCCCTTTTTCTCATAATCTTCATCTTTTCTTGGAAATTTCCATCTTTAAAGACTTTAGGAAACAGATTCTTTGGCGATGCAGCCTTAGGCGTTTTAACCTTAGGCTCGACGGGTGTGGTGGTTGTAGGAGGCATTGGAGAGGCGTCCATGGACCTTGTCCTCGACCTATTAGCAAAAATGGGGTCATTTTTATTCTTTGTCCTCCTCTTGGCCCTAAGTTCTCCTCCTCTCTTCTTCCTCAAAGTAGTAGAAATCGGAATTTGGTCATCATCCAATTCCTTGATTTCAGAATCTGTCTCAGTCTCACTGTCACTAGAGGTCTCGACCTCCTTTTCTTCAATTTTCTCTTCCTTTTCTTGGCCCTCTGATGAGGTTTCAGCAGCTGGTGAGGGTCCCCTTATGTCATAATCAAACAAATGATTGAGGGGCTCATCAGCTTGTTGCTCTTCAATGACCTTAGCTCAGCCTTCCTCAGAATGTGACCCAAATGCAGTCGCATTCTGGCTTTCACTGTCCTCTTCTTTTTCTTTTCTTGTCTCTTCTTTTCCAAGCCCTTCAAAGGCCTCTTCTTCAACTTCTTGCAGTTGTGCAGCTTCCCTTTGAGCATTGTGCAGTGGCTCAAAGGCTGCAACAAAATCCTCATCCTCTTTCCTTCGTTTTGCTTCTTCTTGAAGGATTTCTCTTCTTTCTTTTTCTTCCTCAAGGAAGTGGAGTTCAGCAACCAACCTCCTTAGTTCCTCATCTTCTTTTCTCTCTGTTTCAACTTGAATGGCCCTCTCGACCTCTTGTTTTTCTTCTTCTTTCTTTTCCTCCCTTTTCTTTTCATCCTCCAAGTCTATTTTTCTCGCTAACTCATCTTCATACCTCATACTCTGAAGTTCCCTTTCTTTTTTAGTCCTTATTTCATTGAGTGCATCCTTTTCAGCCCTGTAACCTTCAACAATTATGTGGGCTTGTGCAACAGCCTGTCAGCTCATCTCCTCGAACACATCCGCTGGTATCCTTGCCACTTTAAAGGGCTCAATGACTAGAGGCTTTTGATGGGTCCGACTTGTCGAAGGTTGTGTTGGTCAAATAAAATTTATAATGCACGGCACTACTACTATTTTGTAACAATACCGGCCGGGGTCGAGCACAAGGAAGGGGGATCTAGCAAGTGTAGAATTTCGTGCTTATGAAAACAGGGGGGATTCTTAGAATGAAGGACAAGAAAAAGTAATAAAATAAATTAAATGCTGAAATTTAAAAGACAGAAAACTAAGCATGCAGGATAGAAATTAGACGGAAACAATAACATAAAAAGGGATCGTTGGATTGGGATTTATTATGCTTGATTCTAATTCGTTGGCTTCCTAGTTTTCTCTAATGATTATTCTAAACTGATTTCATTAGTCCGGTCGGCTTCTGGGTTACTCGGAGGACCCCCCTACACTAACCTGTGCTAATTATCTTGCTAATTTTGAATTCTGCAATTAACAAGATTAATTAATATAGACTCTATTGCTCGCCACCCCTTATACATAATTTAGCAACTATCCGAGACCTCTGCAACGGTTACTAATTATATCTAATTAGTTAATTAACAAGCAATTTCGCAAGTACCTGTAAAAACTAGCCGCTTTGGGATCGTGGGTCCGGAATCGTAAGAACCAAATTCAAATGCAATTTAAATCTAACTCCTATAACCTTTAACATGCATCTTAGGCCTATCAAGGGTCGTCTCGCATAGAGAGTGGCTTGCCTCAACCTAGTGGCTATCTAAAAATAACTGATAGAATACACAAGCGGTAATCGCATAGGACGTCAATCCTAATAGACTAGCCTCATGTATTGGTTTAAACGGGATAACATGCAAAACTTAATAAAATACAGCAAGAATAGCAAGTATAACTTATAAAACTCAACCAATCTTATTAAGAATCAATACATAAACCCAATCCAACAGTCTAAACGAGATTAGCTACGCATAGATGAAGTAAAGTCAACAATAAACATGAAAGAATCCATAAAATTTGACCAAGAATGGTCTACAATAGTGCTGGAACGTAAAAGGAACAAAGGAAATCGTAAAAAGACCAAAATTCTAACCTAACAGCAGACTAAACTGAGGCTACATATATATAGAAAATACAGTGGCGTCGAGACGCCAAGGGTAGCGTCGAGACGCCAGCCTCAAATCTTGGCTTGTTGCTTTAATTCTCGGTCTTGTCTTGCTTCTTCTCTGTATGGGGCTTCAATCTTCGGCTTTTGGTGTCATTCTTCAGGCCCGCTTCAAGAGAATTCGGTTTTTTCACCTCCTTGCCGTCTAAGACACCGAGATGGCTCCAAAACTCCGTAATTGGTCCAAATTAACACCAATTAGCGTGATTGGCTCACGACATAGCCTAAGCTCAATTAACCTATAAATAAGACAAGTAAAGCATAAAATGATTCTAACAGGCTTAGATTAGAGGCGATAAAATAGGACTATTTAGGTCCTATTAGCTTCTCATGTTCGGCTTTCTTGGAGCCTTTCTTCTTGGAACTGTAAGTTACAAACGGCTTGTCCCTGCGCAAAGAAGAATGGTCAATTGAAGGGTTAGAAACGTTACCCATTGGAGTCTCCTTTTGCTGAGAGCTCTCTCCCACTTTGGAAGATTCTGTGGGTTTTTTAGTTTGGTGGAGAGAATCGGTGGGCGTGGCCTTCTTGTGATGAGAACCGCTTGGATTCTCTCCTTTTGCAGCTGACATTATCGAGGATGAAGGAGTAGGAGCAGAAGTTCCTCGTTCCACAATGGCCGACGAAAAACCTGTGGGTCTCACGGCTCCTATTCCGTACATGCGTGGTTCGGGTTGCTCTCCTTGGCGTCGAGAACCTTGCTCAGCACTTTGGGCACTTCTATTACTCAAAGATCGAGTAATCTTAGGAGGGATTTTAGACTTGGGAGTGTTCTTCATTGTTCTTGGAATGGGTTTTTCGATTCAAATAGTGAATATGGACGGTTGGTAGGTTTGACTTGAATGCAAGGAAGTCTAAGTGGTTGTGAAGATAAAACTCATAGGTCAAGCTATTTATAGGTTTCTCAAAATTAGGTCACATGACCGTCATTTAAATGACGTAACTACCCTCGGTTATTTGTAAATGCGGTCGCATTTCCAAATGAACTGGGAGGAAATGCGATCGCATTTTCCCAATTTCATGCCTTCTTTATTTTATTTTTTTATTATTTTTTCTCCTTCTTTTGTTTTCCTTGGTTTTTCTTACTTCTATTTATTTGCTGAAACAATAACACACTTATTAGAATGTTCACACACTTGAAGCATGATTATCCATCTCGTTTTCACAAAATAACTTGAGCTTTTCAACTCCCACGTAAATCCCCAGGAAAAGGTGTTCCCTATGGTCAGCTTAAATACCTTTTCTAAACAGGATTTTCCTAGACAGAGTTGTACTCTTGCCCATATATTTTTCTATCCTATTTATTATTATTATTTTTTCTTTTCTTATTAATCCACATAATGTACAAAAAATTCTCAGAAACAAAAGTCATACCAGATCAATTACAGATGCAAGGGCTTCTTCAATCCCAAGACTCTTCCCCAATATGGCTTAATTCTCTGTCCATTTACCTTGAAATGTATGCCTTGATGATTCGTCTGCTCTACAGTTCCATAATCAAAAACTCTCAAGATCTTGAATGGTCCCGACCATCTTGATTTTAGCTTCCCTGGAAAAAACATAAGTCTGGAATTAAAGAGCATCACCTACTGACCCTTATGGAACTCCTTTGGATATATTCTTCTATCATGCCATCTTTTGACCTTCTCCTTATATAATTTTGCATTCTCATAAGAGAAATAGCGGAGCTCTTCCATTTCATTCAGTTATAACTTTCTCTTGATTCCAGCTTTGTCCATATTGAAATTTAACTTCTTTAATGCCCAGTAAGCTTTGTGTTCCAACTCAAGCGGTAAGTGACAACTTTTCCAAATATGATTCGATATGGAGACATACCTAAGGGCGCTTTGTATGCAGTTCTGTGTGCCCATAATGCCTCGTCAAGACGCAGCGACCAATCTTTTCTGGAAGGGTCTACTGTTTTCTCCAAAATTGCTTTGATCTCTCGGTTAGAGAGCTCTACTTGTCCATTCGTCTGAGGATGGTAAGCAGTTGCCACCCTATGCCTGATATTTTATTTGGAAAATAGGTTCGCTATTATCTTGTTTAGAAAATGTGATCATCCATCGTTTATGATGAATCGAAGAGTCCCGTATCTTATGAAAATGTTCCTCATGAAAAACATCTTTACCACATTTGCATCATTGGTTGATGTGGTTGTGGCCTCAATCCACTTTGATACATAATAACCTGCGAGCAGGATATAAATATTTCCAAAGGACGAAGGGAATGGGCCCATGAAATCGATTCCCCATACGTCGAAGATTTCCACTTCAAGTATGAAGTTTAGCGGCATTTCATTCTTAGCTGTTAGATTCCTAGTTCTCTGGCACTGATCGCAATTCTTAGTAAAGAGATGTGCATCCTTGAAAAGACTCAACCAAAAATATCCTGATTGAAGGACTTTGGCTACAATTTTTAGCCCTGCAAAGTGTCCTCCATATGGAGTCGCGTGACAGGCTTCCAAAATGAATGGTACTTCTTCTTCTGTTACACATCGTCTAAGTATTTGATCTGAACCTAGCTTGGATAGATACGACTCATCCCAATAATAATCCTTGACATCTTTCAAAAACTTCTTCAATTACTGAGTTGTGGCTTCTAGAGGCTTTAGTCCACTGACTAAGTAGTTCACGTAGTCTGCAAACCATGGAATTTCAATTGTCCTTACTGTCAGTATTTGTTCATCAGCAAACGATTCTCGAATGTCCAACCTCTTCTCCACCTACGCGTCTTCCCCAAGCCTTAATAGATGATCTGCTACTTGATTCCTTTTTTGTCCTGGATTTCAATATCAAATTCCTGCAAGAGTAAAATCCAACGGATTAGTCAGGGTTTAGCATCCTTCTTCGATAACAAGGTTTGAGGGCTGAGTGATCAGTATGAACTATGACTTTAGTTCCTACTAAGTAGGATCTAAACTTGTCAAACGCAAAAAACAACTGCAAGTAGTTCTTTTTTTGTTACTGTATAGTTCAGCTGTGCTTCGTTAAACGTCTTGCTTGCAAAATAGATTGGTTGGAAAATTTTCCCTCTTTCTTGGCATAGCACAACTCCTACTTCAAAGTCACTTGCATCGCATATCAATTCGAACGGCTGAGTCCAGTCCTGTTCAGTTATAACTGGAAATGTACTAAGTGCATTCTTCAAAGTTTCGAAAGCTTGCTTGCAATCTTCATCAAATTCAAAAGGTCTATCTACCTCGAGCAACCTGCACAAAGGTTTGGAGATTTTAGAAAAGTCTTTTATAAATCTTCGGTAAAAGCCCGCATGGCCTAGAAAACTTCTGATGTTTCGAATTGTCTTGGGAAAAGGCAACTTGGATATAAGCTCGATCTTTGCCTTGTCTACCTCAATTCCATTTCTGGAGATCTGGTGTCCAAGAATTATTCCTTCTCGTACCATGAAATGGCACTTTTCCCAATTTAACACCAGGTTCGTTTCCTCGCACCTTTCTAATACACGGTCTAAATTCTATAAACAATTTGCAAAAGTTTCTCCAAAAACGGAGAAATCATCCATAAAGACTTCTAATGTTCGCCCTACCATATCTAAGAATATTGCCATCATACACCTTTGAAAGGTGGCTGGAGCGTTGCAGAGTCTAAATGGCATTCTTCGAAAAGCGAACGTCCCGTATGGACACGTGAATGTGGTCTTCTCTTGATCTTCTGGGGCTATCGTAATTTGGTTGTAACGAGTAGTCATCAAGGAAACAGTAATAATCTTATTGAGTTTCTGGTAGTAGATCCATAATAAAAAAAAGTGTTTGTGATTGTTCCAGAAGAAATGAAACAAAAGATACGGTAGAGCTAGGACAGTCGTTATGAAGGCGGATTCAAGATCAGCAATTCGTTGCTTATTTTCAGCAACTTCCCTTTTTAGGTTTTTGACTTCATGCTGCAGGTCTGAAATTTTTACCGGAGCATTGTTTTCTTCCTTTATCTGATTCATAACCTTTTGGAAACTGAAATTCATCGGATCTTTGTGTTGTACTTCTAGAGCTTCTAGCTCTTCACGAATTTTTAGAAGCATTCTCTTCTGGATTTCTCGATCAGGAATATCATCGATCAAATTTAGAAGGTTCTTCTGATAAGTAGTCAGAACATTGATGCATCCACTACATGGGATTGCCTCATCGTTGTCTAACTCAATGCTCGATAAAGAAGATTCCTCAGAGGATTCATCTAATATCTCGTTGATCATATCTTCTCTTTCAGAGGAGGATTCTAACTCTGAAGATGTATCATTTAGAATTTGAAGAAGAGACTGCTTCGTTTCTTCATCAATCTCTAGCTTATTTATTTTCTTAACCAGTGGGCACCGGTTAGAATAATGTCCCTTCTTTTTGCATTTGAAGCAGACAACATCCTTTTTAGAAGAATTTCTCTTCCTTTTATTGTAGTACCTTCTTTTTCGAGGGTAATCTTGATTAGCTTCCTTTCGTCTACTCTTGCTGTAAAGCTTCTTAGACGAACGATTTTTCTTTCTTGGTGGAGGGATATCCTCAAGCCTGTATTGCTTGCAGAAGGATCCCAATTCCTTTCTGTAGTCAGAGTCTTTGACTACTTTTGAGGCATGCTTCTGATTTTGACAAATCTCCAAACATACAGATTGAATGGTAGCATTAATGTCTCCATAAGTGATGCTACCACAGTTGATTTCTGTTCCCCCTTGATTGGCCATCATTGTGGTGTAGAACTTTTGCTTGACATATTTGAGTAGTCCTTCTACGTATTTATGTTTCCATAAAACGCCTGAGCAAGTAGTAAGATTATAAAGACGTACCATAAAAGTGTTTTTATACCATTTGAAGTCGCTTATTTATGGGCATCTGAACCCCAAAAGAGCTTCAGTAGATTGATCACTGTATAAGGTTGTTCGCCCTACAAAGTTTTTGATTGCCATGTAAATTAGAGAATTTACCGCGTTTGGCTTCATGGTGGTAATTTCTTCCCCATTTGGCCCTCTTTCGGTTTCTTCTATTTCGACATTTGCAATAGCTTCTCTATTCTCTTGAGTGAGATGGATATACCACCAACTCCTTAAGATACCAGTGAATCCAGAAGTTAAAACATGGACTATATCTCTCTGGTTCAACTTATTGAGATAAATTGTTGCTGCAACAAACATTTCTTCAAAGAGATGTAAGATTTGTCCCTCTGAACAACCATCTATATTTCAGGTTATGATTGATCTCCCATCAAAGGTTTTTGATTCAGGAGTTAAATCATCCCATCCAAGATCTGGAGGAGAGGGTCTTCTGTAATGATTCTTCATATCAGTGTTATACGTTTTGATAGGAAGAATTCTGGGACGAGTAGCTCCCCTTTGAATTGTATTGAGGTTGCCTAGATTTACTTTGGAAGTACCAAAGTTAGCAACTTCTTTCTTTTTAGACGTTCCGGCTCCACCTTCATCGTCTGTCGTGAGTTTTGACATCTTCTTGTTTAATTCTACCAGAAGATCTTCAGTACTGTCTCCAAATCCCTTTATCTTGATAGGAGCATTGGGCTGCACTATCGGACGCTTTGGATCAATTTTTGGAAGACCTGGCCATCAAGAGGAGCAATAGGTTTGTTTTGCTTGTCTGGTTTTAGCTCTTCTACAGACTTTGATAAAGTCGTAAGGACTTTATTAGAGTAGTTGAGCTGATGTTGGATATTTTTTATCTCACGGACTCCAACCGATTTGGTTTTTTCTTCATCAATAGTCTTGTAAGGAGAAGATACTATTGATATTGCCGACATTTGTGGGTGAGGAAAATATGCTTCTTCTTCTGGCGGATATTCCGAAAGAACTTCTTTTCCTTAAGTTGTTACCCATTTATAGGGTTTTTTAGGACACTAACACTTTGTTGAGTAGCCTTTTGTTTGACAAGAGCGATGTACTCGGCTCTAGTAAGAAATTTGGGTCTGTGTGCCCAATCCTTTTGTTTTAGATAACAATCGATGTATTTATCGTACATTTGATCGTACCTTTGCTCAATGCTTGAGATAACATTTATCTGGTTGTAAATATATCCAGATTTTCGTTCCATGTCGGTCTCGGTTGGTGAAATAGAACCCTTAGACTTTTCATATCGAATATCGGGGACAGGTTGATCAAAGTCTACCGACATTCGCATTGATTTTGACCTAGTGACAGGTTTTTCCCTAATAGGACGGAACTTCGATACACTAGATCGTCCACTCATGACTTCTTGAATTCGAGGATGCCTTGGTTCTTCTTGGAATTGAACTTCTACATGGCCGTCGTCGAATTCAGTGATGTGAGCAGTATTACTCTGCCTGTTTCTTGGAGCGGTAGCTTGCTCAATAGTCAAAACAAGATTTGAGGTGAGCTCACACCAATTCAGCTTCCTTGGAACGGTCATCGAGGATTTCTCAAGATTGACCTCCATGAGCATGGCGTAACTCCTGGGAGATACACCTAAAGCCTTTGGGGAAAGATTGGTGTGCATCAGTTTGTAGTACATTCTGAATAGAATGGTAGAGGGATATGATCCGTCTTTGAGTCGTAGCCCTTTTCCGCGAATATCTAGACTGACGACATCAGAGATATTCTTGTCTTGAAGAGCAACGGTGAAACCGAGTTTGCATGAGAAAAATACCGGTCCATTCTCGAGGTTTGACTGAACTATTCCTAGTAAATAGTCGGAAAAGTTCAGATGTCGTTTGTCTCTTAGAGCAATATAGACTGGAACATTTAGTCTTGTCCTGAAGAGAGGTTTAATGGCAACTTGAATACACCCGATATGTAAATACTTGAAGTATCTACGATATGTCTTCTGTGTAATCATCCTCCATTGGAATATTATCTTCAGAAACTCTGATAACATCAGTTTCTGAGAAATTGAGTGGACTCACCTTATAAATGGTATTGATTTCTAGCCTTGGAATAGACAAATTTTGAAGTCTATCCTCAACCTGAGATATTTGAGATTCTATCCTTTTGTGTTTGTATAGAGTCTTTTCAAAGTCCTTAGCATTGAGCTTCGGATCTTTTGAAGAAGAGGTAGAGGATGAAGAAGCAGTGGAATCAATGATGGTAGGACCAAAAGAGAATTTTTTTTCTTTAGCTTCGATAGCATTAGGAAAAGAAGTGGACGAAACGAATCTAGGAATTCAGATAACTACAGGATAAAGATATCCTAATAAATCTTACATGCTCAATGCTTTTCCATTTTCATTTAATTAACATAACACTTATATTAAAATTATTCATGAAAATCAAGCATTGTAATCTTTTCCATCCATAATATAACAAATTACATTATTGCTCATGAAAATAATTCTAAGCATACATGCTACATTAATTAAATATTACTCTTATATTTAGCTAAATTAATGTCAAACGTCATGCTTCTCCAATTTCAAATATTTAGTATAACTCTTATACTAAATAACTCATGAAATTAATAATCATACATAAACACCATACATTATAACTATTATAACATACTATTATGCATGATTCATGCTTATCCTATGGTGGAATTTACCTAAATGACATTCATAAAGCAATAAATAGCTAGATAAATCGGAAAATTGACCCCTAGGATAATAAAAGATAATAAAATTACAATAATTTTATCAAACTTATCCTAAAATAGCCTCGAATTGTTGTTGAACCGTGTCAAAATTGCTCGAATCAGGCCTGAAAACAGTTGAACCGGTTCAAAACTGCTTGAAAAGTCAACAAACCGGTCAGAAAACCTGAACTAGTCAACGAACCGGACGAACCTAGGCTCAACCGCGCGTGAAAAATTGAATCGAAGCCAAACCGGAGCCGAACCGCGCCTAACCGCTGAACCGTAGCCGAATCGCAGCCAAACCGCAGAATCAAAGCCAAGCACACGCCGAACCGCGCGCTTGACTAACTGGACCGCACGTCGCTGATGTCACGTGTAGGGCTAACGTCTTGCATCACCTTCCGCATTCTACCGCCGATTTGCGATTTTTTTTTTCGAATTTCAGTTTCAGAGACTGTACAGAGCTTCCAGCCATGACTTTCTTCAAATTTTTCGCCATTTTAGGCCAAATTAGTTCCCGATCTTCATCGATTTTCAATCCAATTTTGAATATAATATTATTTTATTATTAATTTTTATTTTCTTTTATTGCAGCCAATCAGAAAGCGACACGTGGCAGCCAACAGCTAGTTTAGCACTGTTTGGTCTATTTAAGGCTCGAAAAAAATTCAAAAAATTGGGATAAAATTCTGAAAAATACTACTCATCTTGGAAAGCATTCCTACCATTTTTGAGAAATTTTTGAGCTTCAACGTTTCATTTTTTTCATAGCCATGTGAGGGTTTTAGTTGTAAGAAATCTTTTCTTACAAGATTGTGAGCTTTGATTTGTGTATCCACTCTTTGAGAGAGTTTCTTCTTCTTGTTTCACATCTTCTAAATCTATTGTAAGGGTTTCTCTTGATCCCAAAAAAGAGAGGTTGTAACAGTTTGATCCTGAACCGTGGAAAGGATCGAGTTTGTTGTTGCTCCCAGAAAAAGAACGTTGTAGCGGTTGGACTCTGACCGTGGAAAGAGTCAGTTTTTCTAGTGGAATACCCAAGAGGAGCTTGGGGAGTGAAGTAGGCCGGTTTGTGCCGAACCAGTATAAATTCTCGGTGTTTATTTCTCTATACCTATCTTATTTTAATTTTTGCAATTAATTCGTTATTATATTTTATTTTCACAAATTAATTCTAATAATTTATTCATGTTGTTAATTGTGCCTATTTGATTAATTAGGTTGATAGAATTCTATTTTCCATATTCCTTATCAACTTTTCATATTTAAATTAAATAGGATACTTGAATTTTCTAGCTTTAATTTTCTTGATTAAATTGAGTTGAAATTATTTGCATGAAATTTTTGTGAAATTCTTGTTTAAATTACTTGCATGAAAAAGTTTGTAAATTTGTTTAGTTGGGCCCATTTTAACAAAAAGTTTTATTAAATTCAAAGAAACACTATTCACCTCCCCTCTAGGGTTGCCATACCGATCCTACAGTTCAAATATTAAATATGAATTAGATTCATATTAAACTAAAGGTTGAAAATAATATGAATATGAGTTCATATTAAAACTATAGTATATGAGAGAATTATTTGAATTTGATTCAAATAGAAAATTAATTAAATATTTGATATTTAATTAAAGAATTAATTAATTGGAGAATTAATTAATTAGTTTAATTTAATTTGATTAAATATGATTTAATTAAATTAATACTATAGTTCATATTTAATGTACATTAGATGCACATTAAAACTATAGGTTAAAAGAGAGACACATTTGAATATGATTCAATTGTGAAATTAATAAAATATGTGATATTTAATTGATATTGGGAACAATTAATTATTGAATTAATTGGTTGACTCGAATTAATTCAATTAAATAAGATTTAATTGAATTGAATTGGTTAGTTGAAAACTATATAGTAAAATTAATTTAGTTAAATTACGATTTAATTAAATTAATTTTGCATAATATATGGTTTTGGCATTAATTATTATTTAATAATAATTAAATCCCAATGGTTAGGATGATGCCATGTGGGGAGTTAGAGATCGTGGACCCCCCCCCCCCCTCCCATGGAATGCAGTTCGATTATGCAGTAGGCTTACTCTCTCAAGAGAACTAACATGGAAAACACTTTCTCTCTGATTTGCTCTCAATCCCTCTCAATTTCTCCCAAGAAACTACAACAACAGTTTGTTGCGTGTTTTTCCATTCCCTTTGAAGACAGTGATCCCTGTTGGGTTTTATGCAGTAAAACTCGTAGATAGTGAATGTAAACAAATTGTATACTTGTTTCAATAAAGTGTTATTGAGTTTCTACAACAAAGTGTCATTGTTAAATATTGCACAATTTGACCCAAATCCAATAAACTAAGATCCAACGTTGTTTGTATGTAACATGAACTAGTATGTGGGGACATATGGGGATCGATGTTCAAGTAACCAACCTAAAAGGTCTATAGTACAAGGATAAGGTTGGGTACCTTATCCTGGTAACATTATGAGATACGACCCACTTTGTATTTGATACAGACGTATTGATCCAAAGCGTCCATGTAGTAGACATGCGAGCAGGGTATCCTATGCAATGAGTTTGCATAAGACCGGACCATGAAATAGTAAACCACTAAATATAACATCGTTAACTAGTTAGGTTACTGTTTCAATAGGATGACCTAGGTAACTTAGTCTTAATCCTGAGTGTGTCATGAACTCCTTCTCATGAGGGATTGTCCTTTGATTAGCATGGGTGAGAGTGGCCAATACGCCGACTCAATATGCCTTCCTTTTTGGGGACAAAATCGAGTGGGAGGCTGGGGACATGACAACAAAAGAAGGAATTCACTCCTTCCCACTTCTAGGAGAAGTAGATGAGTGTTCCCTTAAGTGGTGACTCCAGGACTTGAACAGAGGGATCCCGCCCTCTCACTGGCCCGAGAGAGACTTTTTGTTTATTGTTTGGACGATAAACAGGTTGTTCATTAGAGGAGCACTAGTACTTAAGAAGACAGATGTAACACAGGGGTAAAACGGTAATTTGACCCAACTGTTGTTACGGACACTCGTGAAGGATTGAATTACCGGTATAGGTCTGTATCCGTGGACACAGAAATGTTCTACATTGAGAAGAGTTCAGCTGTGGGTCTTTAGTGGAATGGCCCACAGTTAATGATTATTCGTTAACCTGATTAATGAGTTTAATCAGTTAACCTCATATCTTTGGAGCTTCTCATCTGTAGGTCCATTAGGTCCCCCTGCTAGCTCATAAAGAGTAATTAGGAACAATTATATCTTGAGAGAATTTGAATAGTTCAAATTCATATTGGGAATTAAGTTAATAGTATGAGATACAAATTAATATAATGTATAGTGATACATTAAAATATAAAGTCTAATTTGAAATTAAACTTTATTATTATGAGAGAAATAAATATTTGAAGAAGTTCAAATATTAATATGAATTTGATTCATATTAAATTTATAGGATATAAGAGAATTTGAAGGAGTTCAAATTTTAATATGAATTTGATTCATATTATAGAATTAATTAATTGAAAGCCTGAAATTAAATATATGATATTTAATTGGGTAATTAATTAATTAACTAATAGAAGGTCTGAAATTAAATATATGATATTTAATTGGTGATTAATTAATTAAAAAATTAATTAATTGGAAATTAATCAATTATAGAAATGATTAATCACTTATGAAAGTAATTAATCATTTATGGAAATGATTTAATCACTTATGGAAGTGATCAATCATTTATGGAAAATATTAATCAATTATGAAATTGATTAATTATGGAAAAGATTAAATCAGTTATGGAAATAATTGATTTTAAATGAATATTTTATTCATGACCTTTCTCCTATAAATAGAACACTAACCCTAGGGTTTACCTACTAGAACAGATGGCCACCACAAGGTCATTCTTGCCTCCTTTTCATATTCTCTCAATTCAAGAACTCTAGGGAGAATTTTTCTCTCCAGAGTTTTTCCTATTCAAGATTAGGTGGTCCCACAACTATGTTCCTAATCTCAGAGTTATAGCGGGGAAGATCAATTGGTGGTGTCCCAATTGTTGATGATTGATCCAAAATCAAGAAATGTGTTCTTGATGTTTCAGAGATGACAACGACGGTATGTTTGCTTCTCCCTTTTAGAATTAGTTCTAAGGTTGTATGCTTAGCCTTAATAATTGATTTAGAATAGTTTTCTAAATTTTGTCAATGTATTGGTATTTTTGGATAAACAAAATTAACTACGAATCGCTCCCAATTACGCTTCCGCTTTACGGGATTAGGGAATTCCAATCCTTCAATTGGTATCAGAGCCGATCGTAGATCTAATCTTGTTTCTCTAAAATTTTCATTGCTTTTGGTGGGATTGAATTGTGCATTTGATGTATGGTTTTTTGCTAGTAAATGTTTATGGTTTTGGCATTAGATTTTGCAATTTTTCGTTGATTTGATCAACGTAAGGGCCCGGTGTTTTGGGCATTTAATTGAAAATCGAGTCTGTAAGTTCATGTCGTTCGTGTTCTTGTGAAATTCCATGAAGAACGGAAGAAGCATTCAGTAGGGTTTGAAACCATGCTAATGAGAAGCAAATCAATTCTGCATGGAGAATCTTACGCCAACAAAGCAATTTATCCGTGATTTGTTTTCTTTTGCGGACATAATTTACATAAACGCTCCAGTTTCGGTGCAGATTTTGAGTTCATGGGCCGATTGTTCGAGTTGGGTCGTCATTCCAATCCACGTGTTCATGGGCCGTTTGGATGCTGTTACGCGCGTTCCGGTTCGTGGGTTGTTGCAGCGGTTCAGTTCGGTTCAGACCGATTCAACTGGGTTTTGACGTGGTTCACGCAGTCTGAAGCTATTTTGTGTCGGTTCAAGGAGATTTGAAGCTGGTTCACGGCTAGATAGGGCAATTTTAGATTAATTATTGTAATTTTTCTAATTTATTTTGTTATGATTAAATGGATGAAAATTGATAAGCATTCAGCATGAAATTACTTTAGTAAAATATATATATATATATATAAAGAGTTATATTTATGAAAGTAATTTATGTGCTTATTTGTTTTCGTGAGCTATTAATATAAATGTTATGTTAATGTATGAAAATGGAAATGCTATTTTAATTTTCATGTATAATTAATTCAAGAGTTATATTAATTAAAGAAAATTAATTTGCATTGAGCATGACATTACCTTAGTTTAATATAATTGTTATATTATTGTATGTCATGTATGCTAATGTATGGTTTTATAAATTAATTAGAATTCGATTGTTAATTTATGTCACCATAGTAGCATGTTATAGGATTAATTCATTAAAACTTATAATTGTTATAAAATTAATCAATAGAAACTGTTAACCTATAACAAAGAATTGCATGCAAAAATAAGATTGTAAGGTAAATGAATTAATTTTAAATTGTTTAAAATTATTTAGACCTAAGATCGTGTTTCTAATAGGATTAGAATTATTCATACTTAGAATTAAAAATAGTTTTAATTGACTAAGTAGGAAAAACATTACTATGATTATAATGGAACTCCACCAGTTAAGTTCTGTCTAAGGCTGGGGGTACTTAAGATGACCCGGAATATCGGAGTTGAGTTAATCATGGTTAAATGTTAGCATGCAATGTCACTAGGTTTATTAAAAGAGTTTAATACACCTAGATCTTTAGAGTAAAGACTTTACATTATTATGGTTATAAGGGAACTCTCTCGGTGAAGTTCTGTCTAAGGCTGGAGGTACTTAAGATGACGGTTTACGGAAAACCTCCTACCGTGGAACTAACCCGAAACTTGAGTTGAATTAACCATAGTCATGTTAGCATGCGATGTTGCTAGATTTATTAAAAGAGTTTAATTCACCTGGAACATTGCAGTAAAATCCTTACCATAAGAGTTATAATAGGATTAGACTTAGATAGATTGAGTTAGCCGAATTTATCTAAGTTAAAAAAACCCTAAAATATTGTAGGGCATTTAAGTGGGAGTGAGATGCGTGTCGACGTTTCCCCCGATCTCCGCCCTTAGTTCACACCGTGAGAGTTCTATGGTCCGCCTACGTGTTGCCCTGGCGCAACCATCCCTTCGGAGGGCCTGACCATAGAATTCGGAACACCGTGAACTCCTAAAAGAGGATAAGGATTCTTAGGTTAATCACCAACAGTTGTCTTTCCCTTCGATAACCTGTTGGTGCGTGCCTTTGAGTTCTGAAAGTGGGAGGATAAATAAAACAAAAAAGATCGAGTTTTACTCTCATGTTCCCGTGAGTTCACACCGTGAGGTTCATGCTCGGCTTCGTGTCGCCTTAGGAGCGGCCTCCCTTCGTAAAGTGTTTGCATGGATCAATAACAAGGTGAATGGGAAAAATGTCTATAGTAAGTGGGAGCGCGACACGTGTCAACGTATCCCTCGGTCTCCACCCTTAGTTCGCACCATGAGAGTCTTATGGTCCACCTACGTGTTGCCCTGACGCAACCATCCCTTCGGTGGGCCTGATTATAGGATTCTTAACACCGTGAATTCCTGAATAGGATAGGGTCACTTAGGCTAATCACCAACAGTTGTCTTTCCCTTTGGTAGCCTGTTGGTGCGTGCCTCTGAGATCTGAAAGTGGGAGGGTTACACTTACGGGGATGAGTAGTTAAATGTGTTAACGAATCCTTGACCAAACAACGGTAACTAAACACTGACGAAATATGAGTTATTTTGGTGTTAGGGTTTGGTTGAGATTGTCTCAATTCAGAGGAAGAATAGCTTACCACCATTGGTGGCTGTTGTTCTAAACCTCTGAAGTATCGTTGCAAAAACTAAATCAATAGTTTTCTAGGGTTTCTTTGATTGCTTGTGTGTTTTTGCTAAATTTGATTGGATAAGATGTAATGGGTTAGTGCGATAAATAGTCAAGTAATTTTTTTTATAGCAATTCAATAATGAAAAATGTGCATTGTCTTACGCCTATTTAATTAATAACGGTTATACAACAGAATTAAACGATTAATTTGTGGTAAATTATGTAAGATTAGTCTTAATAGAGGAATGTCCTCATACCCCAAATGTCTAATTCATTAAGAAGTGTTCCTAATGAATATGACATTGGACCTTGCTCAGCCAAAGAAGACTAGTCCAAAGATAGTAAATTTTGATTTACTAGTTTTGAAGCGTGATTTGTAGAGAATGGTGATTCTGCCTGAATACTTGATTCAGGGGTCACAAGTCACGTTTGTTCTTCTTATTAAAAGGAATAAGTTCCTGGCAACAACTTGATGCTGGTCATATAACTTTCAAAGTTGAAACTATAGAAGTTATCTTGGCAGTAGCAATGAGGAACATTAAGTTATTTTTCCCAGTGAGAGCAAATACATATTATAAGATAATGTGTATGTATATCCTAAGATTAACAGAAATTTTATTTCTGAATCTTATATGCTGGAACAATGTTGCTCTGTACCTTTCCCTGCTAACGCAGTTCATTTCAAGAAAGGGAGTTAACTTTTGTTTAGCTGAACTGAAAAATAACATAAATGTTTTAAGACTAATCAAGAGTAAAGTAGTCATGAACACTAAGTTGTTTGAGGCTGCTACTACTCAAAGAAATGAGAGGCAAGGATTACTCCTAAAGGAAAATACATTTTTTTTAACACTTAAGGTTAGGCCATATTTACCTCAATATGATTGGGAGTTTGGTCAAAAGTAGACTTTTAAGTAAGTTAGAAGATATGACTCACTACTACCTTGTAGGTCATGCCTTAAGGGCAATATGACTAATAGGTTCTTTTGCTTGAAAAGAACTATAGAGCCAAAGAACCCTTAGAGCTTGTACATTTGGATCCTTGTGATCCAATATGTTAAAGTAGTGGGAGGACATAAATAATTCATCTATATTATAGATAATTAATCAAGGTATGAGTATCTCAACCTAATGCAACTTAAGTCTAAAACTCTTGAGATATTCAAAGTGGTTTGAGACTGAAGTTGGAAACTTGTTAGGTGAGATGATAAAAACACTTCGATCTGATCGAGGTGTAGAGTATGTGGGACTTGAGATTCCAAGACTATTTAATAGAATATGGAATTACATCCCAACTCTCAACCCCTGGTACACCTAAAAAGAACTGTGTATCAGATAGAAGAAATAGAACCCTATTGGATATGGTTTGATTCATTATGAGCTATGCTCATTTTCCTGACTCGTTTTGGGGTCATGCAGTGTTGACTGCAGTGTGTATTTTAAACAACGTTCCATCAAAAATATTTCTGAAACATCTTTTGATTTGTGGATAAGGGGTAAAAGTGGTTTACGTTATTTTTGGGGACATTGTTCAAAAGTATACCTATTCGTAGGCTGCCCCACGGAAACGAGAGATGTGGATACTTCTTCAATCCACAAGAGAATAAAGAATTTGTACCGACAAATGCTACATTCTCAGAAGAAGACCACATGAGAAATAATAAGCCACAAAGTAAAATCGTTTTAAGTAAATTAACTGATGAAGCTACATAAATATCAACAAAAGTTGTTGATAAGTCAACAAGGGTTGTTGATGATGTTGGACCTGTAACAAGAGTTGTTGATAGGGTCAATACTGGGTTAGTTACATTTATCTCAAGAGTTGAGAGTGACTTGATGTAGTGGGAGGGTTCTTTTACAACCTGACTGTTGCATGGGCTTAATTGAAGCCCAAATCGTCATACCTGATGATGAAATTGAGGATCCATTGTCTTAAAGCAAGACAATGAATGATGTTAACTAGGACTAGTGGATTAAAGTCATGCACCTAGAAATGGAATCTATGCGTTTCAATTCTATCTGGGATCTTGTAGATCAACCTTCTGGGTAAAACCTATAGGTTGCAAATGGATCTACAAGAGGAAACGAGACTTTAAGAGTGTCTACTTGTCTCAACCAGAAGGGTTCATTTAGCGAGGTCAAGAGCAAAAGGTTTTGCATGCTTAATCGATCCATTCATGGATTGAAATAAGCATCTTGATCTTGGAATAGAAGATTTGATACTGCGATCAAATCTTTTGGCTTTTAATCAGAACATTGATGAGCCTTGTGTCTACAAGAAGATCGTCAATAGTTCAGTAGCTTACTTAGTGTTGTATATGATTGATATTCTAATCATTTGGGAGAAGCTGAGTTTGTTCTTGGGACCCAAATTGTTAGGAACCGTAAGAACAAAAAGCTAGCCTTGTCTCAAGTGACTTATATTTACAAGATGTTAGTTAGATATAAGATGCAGAATTCCAAGAAGGGTTCACTACCTTTCAGACATGGAAATCTTGTCTAAGAAACTTTTTCCTGAGACACCTCAAGAAGTTGATGACATAAGACGAATGCCCTATGTAGTAGGGATTGTCAGTAAGTATCAATCTAATCCAAGATTTGATCACTGGAAAACCGTTAAGTATATCCTCAATTATCTGAGGAGAAAGAGGAACTATATGCTCGTGTATGGGACTAAGGATTTGATCCTTACAGGATACAATGACATAGATTTTAGGACTGATAAGGATTTGAAAAAATCTACATCAGCTTCCATGGTCAATCCTTACACCTTACAAAGGAGCTATAGTATGGCATAGTTACAATCTTGACCATATAGGCCAAAAATATAGTTACTTGTGAAGAAGCGATAAAGACTATAAGACTTAAGAAGTTCTTGATTGATTTGGAATATATTCTAAATGTGAACTTGCCCATCACACTTTATAGTGATATAGTGGTGCAATGGCAAATTCAAAAGAACCTCACAGCCCAAGACAAGCAGACACATTGAATTGAATGGAATATTGCTGATTCATTCACGAAGGCTCTCTCGACAAAAGTGTATGAGGGTCATCTAGAAGGTCTAGGTCTACGAGTTATGTACAAAGATGAAATCTAGGGCAAGTGGGAGAAATGTAATGGGTATAGTGATACCATTATGCAATGGGTATAGTGATGCCCTAGTTTATTGTATTTGTACATTGTATATATTTTATACATGTATTTATACACCCGCTGCTGTATAGATTATTGTACATCCCACTAAACTAGAGTTTTAGTTCAAGTGGGAGTTTGTTGGGTTTTATGCCCTAAAACTCGTAGATAGTGAATGTAAATAAATTGTATACTTGTTTCAACAAAGTGTAATTGAATTTCTACAATAAAGTGTTATTGTTAAATATTGCACAATTTGACCCAAATCCAATAAACTAAGATCCAAGGTTGTTTGTATGTAACTTGAACTAGTATGTGGGGACTGTTGGGTTTTATGCCCTAAAACTCGTAGATAGTAAATGAAACAAATTAATCGATCTCAATAAAGTGTTATTTGAGTGATTCAGTAATTTGGTTATTGAATAATAGAGTTTGCATTAATAAACCCTAAATCAAATAAACTAAGATCCAAGGTTGTTTAAATGAAACTTGGACTAGTATGTGCAGACATACGGGGATCGGTGTCCAAGTAACAACCTAAAAGGTCTATAGTATAGGGATAAGACTGGATACCTTATCCTGGTGACACTATGTGATATGGCCCACCTTGTATTCGATACAGATGCAATGATCCAAAGCATCCATGTAGAAGACATGCGGGTGGGGGTATCCTATGCAATGAGTTTGCATAAGACCAGACCATGAAATAGTAACCACTAGATGTAACGTCGTTGACTAGTTTAGGTTTCTATTTCAATAGGATGACCTAGGTAACTCAATCTCAATCCTGAGTCTGTTATGAACCTTTTCAGGAGGGATTGTCCTTAGATTTGTATGGGTGAGAGTGGCCAGTTCGCCGACTCAATAATCCTACCATTTCAGGGACAAGACCAAATGGGGGCTGGGAACATAACAGTACAAGATGGAATTCACTCCTTCCCCTATTGGGGTAAGTAAATGTGTATTCCCTTAAGGGCTAATTTCGGGGCTTGAACAAAGGCGCGCCGTCCTCTCCTGGCCCGAGAGGAACTCCTGTTTAGTGGTTGGACCCTAAACAACTTATTTATTAGAGGGGTCAGTGGTACTTAAGGAACCAGAGGTAACCTAGGGGTAAAACAGTAATTTGACCCAGCTGGTGTTACGAACACACGTGAAGGATTGACTTACTGCATTGGTCAATATCTGTGGACAGAGAAATATTCTACAGTGAGAAGAGTGCAGTTGTGGGTCTTTAGTGGAGTGACCCACAGTTAACGAATGTTGACTAACTTGGTTAATGAGTTTAGCCAATTAGTCTCGTATCGTTGGAGCTTCTGATCTGTAGGTCCATTAAGTTCCACCGGTAGCTCGTAAAGAGACTTGAGGCAATTAAGTATAAATTGTAAATTGAAAGTGTTCAATTTATTTAGGGGAATCATATAATGTATGTTGATACATTATAACATAAAGTTTATGAAACTTTATAATATAATTTTGAATTAATTTCAAAATTAATTCTTGAGAGAAAATATTTGAAAGAGTTTAAATAATTAATATGAATTGGATTCATATTAATATAAATAATTTAATAAAATCCCTAAGATTAAATATGTGATATTTAATTGGGTAATTAATTAATTATGGAATTAATTAATTATTTATTAAAATTAGATATGAATAAGATAATAGATTTGATCTTATTCATGACCTTTTCCTATAAATAGGACCCCTGGGGTGGGGTGAAAGGCATCTCATCCATTCTCCTACTCTCAGAGAATTCCCCTGAAGGCTCCCTCTAGACTCCCACCAGTCTCCTGCCACTAGAAGTCTCAGAGTCATACCGGTGTAGCCATAGTGGTGGTGTTCGCATTAGTTCGTGATTATTTCACAAGCAGTTGATGAATTTAATCTGAGTCGTCAACGAGAGTACGTAATTTGTTACTATATAAATTAGATTTAGATCTAATATTTTTGTATTCTTAGCCTTAATATAAATTTATAATAGTTCTAAGATTATTGCCAATATATTGGTATTTTAGATTAAACAAAATTAATTACGAATCAGTCCCAATCACGCTTCCACTTTACGGAATTACGGAATTCCAATCCTTCAGGGACATACGGGGATCGATGTTCAAGTAACCAACCTAAAAGGTCTATAGTACAAGGATAAGGTTGGGTACCTTATCCTGGTAACACTATGAGATATGACCCACTTTGTATTTGATACAGATGTATTGATCCAAAGCGTCCATGTAGTAGACATGCGAGCGGGGGTATCCTATGCAATGAGTTTGCATAAGACCGAACTATGAAATAGTAAACCACTAGATATAACACCGTTAACTAGTTAGGTTACTGTTTCAATAGGATGACCTAGGTAACTCGGTCTTAATCCTGAGTGTGTCATGAACTCCTTCTCACGAGGGATTGTCCTTTGATTAGCATGGGTGAGAGTGGCCAATACGCCGACTCAATATGCCTTCCTTTTTGGGGACAAAACCGAGTGGGAGGCTGGGGACATGACAACAAAAGAAGGAATTCACTCCTTCCCACTTCTAGGAGAAGTAGATGAGTGTTCCCTTAAGTGGTGACTCCAGGACTCGAACAGAGGGATCCCGCCCTCTCACTGGCCAGAGAGAGACTTTTTGTTTATTGTTTGGACGATAAACAGGTTGTTCATTAGAGGAGCACTAGTACTTAAGGAGACAGATGTAACACAGGGGTAAAACGGTAATTTGACCCAGCTGTGGTTACGGACACTCGTGAAAGATTGACTTACCGGTATAGGTCTATATCCGTGGACACAAAAATGTTCTATAGTGAGAAGAGTTCAACTGTGGGTCTTTAGTGGAATGACTCACA
This sequence comes from Luffa aegyptiaca, assembly GCA_017139565.1. Taxonomy (NCBI): domain Eukaryota; kingdom Viridiplantae; phylum Streptophyta; class Magnoliopsida; order Cucurbitales; family Cucurbitaceae; genus Luffa; species Luffa aegyptiaca. Next base: position 42,027,540 of record CM029407.1, read on the forward strand.
GTTAATGAATATTCGTTAACCTGATTAATGAGTCTAATCAGTTAACCTCATATCATTGGAGCTTCTGATCTGTAGTTCTATTAGGTCCCCCTGCTAGCTCGTAAAGAGTAATTAGGAACAATTATATCTTGAGAGAATTTGAATAGTTCAAATTCATATTGGGAATTAAGTTAATTGTATGAGATACATTAAAATATAAAGTCTAATTTGAAATTAAACTTTATTATTATGAGAGAAATAAATATTTGAAGAAGTTCAAATATTAATATGAATTTGATTCATATTAAATTTATAGGATATAAGAGAATTTGAAGGAGTTCAAATTTTAATATGAATTTGATTCATATTATAAAATTAATTAATTGAAGGTCTGAAATTAAATATATGATATTTAATTGGGTAATTAATTAATTAACTAATAGAAGATCTGAAATTAAATATATGATATTTAATTGGTGATTAATTAATTAAAGAATTAATTAATTGGAAATTAATCAATTATGGAAATGATTAATCACTTATGAAAGTAATTAATCATTTATGGAAATGATTTAATCACTTATGGAAGTAATCAATCATTTATGGAAAAGATTAATTAATTATGGAATTGATTGGTTATGAAATTGATTAATTATGGAAAAGATTAGATCAGTTATGGAAATAAATGATTTTCAATGAATATTTTATTCATGACCTTTCTCCTATAAATAGAACACTAATCCTAGGGTTTACCTACTACAACAAATGGTCCCAATTACGCTTCCGCTTTACGGAATTAGAGAATTCCAATCCTTCAATCCCACCATCACATCCTCATGAATTCAGAGATAAAGTAGGTGATCTCTAATCGGTGGTGTTCGTTCGGGTTACTGTCCGTGGAAAATTCAAAGGAGCATAGTGTTGAGAAGGGTCTCAAACGTGTAAGTCTCCTAATTCTAAATGGTTTAGAATGTGTAATCTGCATGCTTAACTTAGAAATTTTGTAGAAATCGTTATGCATTTTAAGGCCAATGTGTAGGTATTTCATATTAGGCCAATTGACAATGTTCCGATCTGATACACGCTTCTACTGCCAATGATTTTTATTCCATCAATTGGTATCAGAGCCGATGATTGTTCAATTTCGTTATCGGGAAATTTTCATTGGTTTTTGGTGGGTAATTTTGCATTATGGATGTGAAATCGTTACTAATAGACTATTTAGGTATTTTGGCCCTAGATTTACAATTTCTTTGAGTTGATCAATGTAAAGGCCTTTGTATTTGGGGAAAATTGTTGTAAATCTTGCTATGTAAGTCTGTGTCTAGAAATTAGGCTTCAATTTGTTGATTGTTACTCGAATCGGGACGAATTTGGGCCTTTGCAGCTGCTAGAAACATAAAACAGAGGACAAACCCGAGGCGTAGCATCGAGACCCTACTCAACGGCGTCTCGACGATGAAGAACACACCTGGAAAAGTCGAGCCAGCGTCGGGATGAATTTCGGGCCAGCGTCGAGACGCTGGCGGCAGTTCGAGGATCGTGAACGTGAAGCGAGACATGGGCAGTTTGGGTGGTTGCCAGTCCGGTTCAAGTAGTTATTGGTCTGGTTCATGACGGTTCGATCCGGTTCAGGGAGCTGATGGTCTGGTTCAAAGGTTCTTAAGAATCCTTGAAAAAGATATATATTTATCAAAGAACATTAAAAACCTTTGAAAATTATATTATCCTTTACCGATGGTATTTAAAAAACCTTTGATAAATATCTACCTTTTATCGAAGGTTCTTAAAAAACTTTTGAAAAAGATATAATATTTGTCAAGGACATTAAAAACCTTTAAAAATTATGTTATCCTTTAGCGAAGGTATTTGAAAAACCTTTGATAAATATCTACCATTTATCGAAGGTTATTAAAAACCTTTGAAAATTATATTATCCTTATCAAATGTTTTGAAAAAAAAAATCCTTTACAAATATATACTTTTTTTTTTATTGAAGGTTATTAAAATCCTTTCAAAAATTTATTGTCTTTTATCAAAAAGCGTTTAAAAATATATAAAAAAAAAAATCAATGAAAATTATTATCCAAAATTTACTTTTTATCGAAGGTTATTGATAACCTTCAATAAAGATATTATATTTATCAAGGGCCACAAAATCCTTCTTATTAATAAAAAAAAATTAAATCGATATTTTAGTTTTTATCGAAGGTTATTAAAAACATTGGATAAAGATGTTTATGAAAAAAAATATTATTCATTATCAAGGTATTTAAAAAACCAACAACATTGAGAAATATGTTTTTCTTTTCTTTTTGGGTTAAAAATAAAAGTTAGGTTTATTTCTATTCTTTTCCTTGGTAAAAGCACGTCAGGTCTGAACACTCTCCCTTTTTGTCCGTCCTCAGTTGTTCGTCGATCGTGATCACTAGCTCGCAGGTCGCCGTCAACCATTCATCCCTCGGAGCTTGCCTCAATTTCAATTGTTGCACGGTAATCTTTATTCTTCTTCCATCTCTCCCTCTAATTTCCCCCAATTTGAACTTCTAGTGACCTAAATTAGTTGAACGAACAAAGTTAGTTTTGCCAGCAATCTGATCTAAAGCGACATCAGAATTAGGTTTTGGTTTCCATTTTGTTCTGCTTTTTTGTGTGGAATTGGTGAAAATGTAGGTGGAATTTTCTGTGTTTGATTTTGACTGCACTCGATTACGTTCCATTCCAGGGATCATCTACACTCTCTATGCCATTGTCTTCGTCGAGTATGCCCGCAGTGATCTTGCTGAGGTGAGTGGAACTGAGAAGAGCTTTGACATGGGATTAATTGAACTGAAGCTTATAATTGAACTAGAGCTTTGCTGAGGTGAGTGGAACTAAGAATGTTATTAATAACCTTTGATAAATATCTACCCTCCATCTTCGCCTTCGACTTGGACTTCGACACAAGGTAATAACATTAGATCTGTCACACTCTGTTTCCATGCTCATCATATTTGACATGTTCGGTTCAATGTTCTTTGTTATCCTTTTTTTTTTTTTTTTTTTTTTTTTTTGTTCTTCCTCCTTAATCTTCAGTTGACCAAACCAACATTGAACTTGGATTGATTACACATATAGCCTCAAATTAGCATAATTATTTTGTCTCTTTCTTTTGTAGGAAATCATGGCAATAGTACTAGAACTGTTGTAACTGTTGTGGTGTCTATCGTTTCAACCATCATTCTCATTGTTGGCATTTGCTTTGAGATTGAGGAAGCGAAAGCACAAAAGACCATTACAAAAATTAGAAAGTGAGTGGTTTATGTTTCCTCTGTTTTGTGTTTTAAATGGCAGTTTTGCTTTGATTGTTTAGTTTTCCAAAGAATTAGCTTTAATCCCACAAATGAATTTGATGTTCATGTCTTAATCTACTCTTAGATGTTGCTCTTGGAGATGCCACCAATGAAATTAGCAGTGTGGAGACAATTCAATTAGCTTTTGACACAATTAAAGATGCACAAGCATAAAAGAACGTTTGATTATGCTTCAGCATATTGCACCTTAATTTTTTTTCATTTGATTAAAAAAGTGTCCTTCTAGCTTCGAGTAATATTGTAGTTGATTAATGCTATGTTGATGTCTTGCTCAAGCTAATTGATGAATATGCTTTCATTTCTCTGTTGCAGTGCTTTTGACAAATCACTTAGAGCAGGATTGTTGAAGGTAAAATGTCAGATACAGCTAGACCTTATCTTTGATTTTGAACATTTTTTTCTAATTTTTTAGAACTTGATGTTAGAGTCGATTCCTTGTTATTTATTGTTAGATCTTGATGTTATTTTGGTTGTTTGCACGAGTATGGAGTTGTTGAATTGTTGTTAAAATATGTTTTACCTTATTAGTTTAGAACTATTTGCAGATTGCCAAGTCCTAAATGAATGAAAAAATGGATGTTATTGTATGTTGAATTCAAACCATCAATTCACAGCGTGCATTGCAATTGGGAAGTCAATAAGAGACTATATGTCAAATCTTTTTAGTTATTTTCTTGTGTTTTTGCTCTTTCATTCATGGCTATTGGAATGTGCATTGTGTCTGTACCATCATATATCTTTTTAGTTATCTTTCTATCACAAAATGTGATGCTTTCGAAATTGTTTTGGTATTTGAAGTGGCCATTGATATTTGACAAAAAAAAGTGTTTAAAGAATTTCTATGGTTAACATGGTGGATCATGACTATAAATTTGTGAGAAATTTGTGAGAAATAGAGTAATACAGGCTCTCATAACTAGCTTTGAATTTGCATGGATGAACATATGGCTACACTTAGTTATATCCTTATATGTTGCTTTGAAATTACAGGATCCTTTTTGTGTTTGTGTTAAAACATTTTAAAATTTGTTCCATGGAATCATTACCCCAAACTGAATTTTCTAGTTTTTTTTATTTCAATTCAGTATGAAAGTACACATTTCATTTTGTTTTATTTGTTGCCTATTACTTTTTGTTTATTTTTTTTGTTTGTGTTACAACCTTTTAAGATATGCATTAGCTTTGCTTGTAGCCTCTCCTATTTAACTGCACTTTGAGTTGTTCATTAATAATTACAGGTAGTTTTGAGGGGTTCATTTTCTTTTGAAAATTGATTTATATATGTGCTAGTTTTGAATTCTAAATTTTGAATTTGTACTTGCAGTCGGAACTCAAATCATATGCTTCTCTAGTAGTTGATGGTACACTTTACATGAACGAGGAGGAGATTTTGTGCAAGTTTTTGGACCAAAGAAGAATGGACGTGTTCGTGGTTATGGAGTAGGTGTTACTCCTTCTGAGTTGTTTGGTTCATCTTCTAATGTACGTGATCTTGAGCGTCGTCTTAACGAGTGTGAACAACGTCTTCAATGACAAAGAAAAGTCGAGGTACAAGCACTCAAAGATCAAATTGTCGAATTAGAAAATCGTTTTGAGGATAACTTTCAAACAATGATGACAGAGATGCATAAACAATTTGCTAAGAGTTGATTGAATGTAATAGTTGGATGTTATAGAAATTTTGTAGTTATTTTTTCTGTAAGTTGCTATAAAAACAATTCTTTCTATTCTATATCTTTGTAATTAGTAATTAAGGGTACTATCAGATACCAATGATAAACTGAAAATTGGTTTATACTGTTTATTCAATTGCTAAAGATTTTTACAATGCTTTTGCAAATGATTTACAAATGTTGATAAAAAAAAACTATTTCCAAAGGCTTTAAAATCGTTGAAAATAACCTTATAAAGCCTTCAAAAATGTTTTTCAAAAAAAAAAAAAAAACCTTCAAAAATGATGAAAACCTTCGAAAAAGGTAGTTTAACAATAAGGAATTATCAATAAATAAATTGAAAATTATCAAAGGCATGTGACCTTTGAAAAATAATAATAAAATTTGAAGGTTAATGTGAAGGAATTGAATCCTTAGCGGAAGCGGTTTTCACCGATCATCATGATTTAATTTCAATTAAATAGAAAACTGGTATGTTGGGCAAAAAACAGAAACCTGTTTTCTACCTTAGATTGAGCATGCATTTACAGATCTAAAACAATTTTAGATGCATGAAACTTACGTGATTGGAGACAAACACTGCACTATGCTCCAAAATTGTTCTTTGATCTCCGATCAAGACACCACCACCACGGATCAGCCGCTATCCTCTAGGATCGCTGAGATTTGGTTTGTGGGAACCAAAAACGTCTTGGAAGGGAATCACATCAAGGAAAGGCTGCTGTGATTTGGTTGAGAGAGCGAGCAAGTTGAGAGAGAATTTTCTCTCTGTTTATTTTTCGTGAGAGACAGCAAAATGATACGATCAACTAGGAAACTCCCTCTCCCCTGAACGATAAGTGGGGAGGGAGTTATTACGCTATTTGATCTAGATCGTTAGATCCATCTAATCAAAACGATCTCGGCCATTAACTGATTAAATATTAATTATAATTAATTTAATTAAATCAATTATAATATAAAGTATTTAATTCAATTTGAATCATATTCAATTGAATTAAATTAGTCATTCAATTAATTCTCAATTAATTGATTCCCATATTAATTAAATATCAAATACTTAATTAATATTACAACTGAATCATATTCAATTTTATCTCTCTCATTTAATCTATAGTTTTAATGTGCATCAAATGAACATTACTAAAAAACTATAGTATTAATTTGATTAAATCACAATTAACCAAATTAAATTAAATTAATTAATTCTCCAATTAATTAATTTATGAATTAATCAAATATCACATATTTAATTAAATTTATAATTTTCTCGTAAATTAATTTTGAATCATATCCAAAATTAATTATAAAGTCTAATTCTCTAATTAAACTTTATACTATAATGTATCTCCATACATTATTTTAATTCCCTTAATAATCAAGACTAATTAATCTCAGAACCTGTTACGAGCTAGCAGGTGGATCTAATGGACCTACAGAATAGAAGCTCCAACGATACGAGATTGACTGGCTAAACTCATTAACCGAGTCAATCAACATTCGTTAACTATGGGTCACTCCACTAAAGACCCACAACTGCACTCTTCTCACTGTAGAATATTTCTGTGACCACGGATATTGACCAATAACAGTAAGTCAATCCTTCACGAGTGTTTGTAACGCTAGTTGGGTCAAATTACGGTTATACCCCTGGGTTACCTCTGGATCGTTAAGTACCACTGATTCCTCTAATGAACAATCTGTTTATGATCCAATAAATAAACAGCAGTTCCTTTCGGGCCAGGAGAGGATGGGCGCCCTTGTTCAAGACTCGGAATCAGCCCTTAAGGGAACACACATCTACTTACCCCAATAGGGGAAGGAGTGAATTCCATCTTGTAATGTTATGTTACTAGCGCCCACTCGGTCTTGCCCCTGAAATGGTAGGTTTGTTGAGTTGGCGAACTGGCCACTTTAACTCATACAAATCTAAGGACAATCCCTCTTGAAAGGGGTTCATAACATACTCAGGATTTAGATTGAGTTACCTAGGTCATCCTATTGAAATAGAAACCTAAACTAGTTAACGGTGTTACATCTAGTGGTTACTATTCCGCGGTCCGATCTTATGCAAACTCATTGCACAAGATACCCCCACTTGCATGTCTCCTACATGGATGCTTTGGATCATTGCATCTGTATCGAATACAAAGTGGGTCGTATCTCATAGTGTCACCAGGATAAGGTACCCAGCCTTATCCCTATACTATAGACCATTTAGGTTGTTACTTGAACACTGATCCTCGTATGTCCCCACATACTAGTTCAAGTTTCATTTAAACAACCTAGGATCTTAGTTTATTGGATTTGGGTCAAATTGTGCAATTTTAGTAACAATAACTCTCAAATCTGAATAAGTGAACAATTTTTCACCATTCACTATCTACGAGTTTTAGGGCATAAGCCCAACATAATGTACCTTCGAAAAAGGCTTTTTCAACGGGTTCTATTTCGACACTTTTCGAAGGTTTGTTTAATACTTTTTCGAAGGTTGTGACCTTCAAAAATAGTAAGATTTCTTGTAGTGGATATCTCTCACATAACCTATGATATTAATTCAATTAGTCCAAATAAATCACATTTAATTAAATTGAATTAAATTAATCAACTAATTAATTCATAATTCATTAATTGTCAAACTAAATATCACATATTTATTTATTTATTTATTTTTAGAAGGAAATATCACATATTTAATTAATATCACATTTGAATCATATTCAAATGCATTTCTCTCTCTTATACTATAGTTTTAATATGAATCTAATTCATATTAATTTTAACCTATAGTCTTATATGAATCTAATTCATATTTAATTTTGAACTCCTTCAAATATTTAATTCTCTTATTAATTAATTATGAATCACATCCAAAATTAATTTTATTATAAAGTTTAATTCAAGAATTAAACTTATATTATAATGTATCTCCATTATATTAATTGTATCACATACAATTAACTAAATTTCCCTTAATGAATTTGAACTCTTCAAATTCTATTCAAGACTTAATTAATCTCAGAATGCTTTATGAGCTAGCAGGTAGACCTGATGGACCTACAGATCAGAAGCTCCAACAATACGAGATTAACTGGTAAACTCATTAACCACTTCAATCAACATTCGTTAACTGTGGGTCACTCGACTAAAGACCCACAACTATACTCTTCTCACTGTAGAATAATTCTATGTCCATAGATATCGACCATACTGGTAAGTCAATTTTTCACATGTGTTCGTAACACCAATTGGGTCAAATTACCGTTTACCCTTAGGTTACCTCTTGATCCTTAAGTACCACTGATTTCTCTAATGAACAAGTTGTTTAGAGTCAAACCACTAAAGAGGAGTTTCTCTCGAGCCAGGAGAGGACGACACGCCTTTGTTTAAGACCCAGAATCAGCCCTTAAGGGAACATACATCTACTTACCCCAATAGGGGAATGAGTGAATTCCATATTGTACTGTTATGTTCACAGCCCCTACTCGATCTTGCCAGCTGAAATGGTAGGCTTATTGAGTCGGCAAACTGGTCACTCTCACCCATACAAATCTAAAGACAATCCTAAAGGATTTGGAATTCCCTAATTTCGTTAAAGTGGAAGCGTAATTGAGACCGATTCGTAGTTAATTTTGTTTATCCAAAATTACCATTACATTGGCAAAAATTACAGAACACATTCTATAAAATCTATTTAGGCTAAGCATACAATAAAAGATCTAATCTAAAAGAGAAAAAGAAGCAAACCTCCGTTGACGTTTCTGAAAATCAAGAATAATTCTTGATTGCTCTGCAACAACGAAGAACACCACCATTTGATCTTCCCCGCTATAACTCTGAGATTAGGAAAGTAGTTGTGGGACTACCTAATCTTGAATGGGAAAAACTCTAGAGAGAAAATTCTCCCTAGAGTTTTTGAGTTGAGAGAATATGAGAGGGAGGCTAGAGAGAATGCAAGAGTGCATTCTTGTGGCCTTGTGTTGTAGTACCTAAACCCTAGGTTTAGTGTTCTATTTATAATAGAAAGGCCATGAATAAAATATTCATTTAAAATCAATTATTTCCATAACTGATTTAATCTTTTCCATAATTAATCAATTCCATAACCAATCAATTCCATAATTGATTAATCTTTTCCATAAATGACTGGTCACTTCCATAAGTGATTAAATCATTTCCATAAATGATTAATTACTTCCATAAGTGATTAATCATTTCCATAATTGATTAATTTCAAATTAATTAATTCTTTAATTAATTAATCACAAATTAAATATCATATATGTTGGGTTTTATGCCCTAAAACTCGTAGATAGTGAATGTAAACAAATTGTATACTTGTTTCAATAAAGTGTTATTGAGTTTCTACAATAAAGTGTTATTGTTAAATATTGCACAATTTGACCCAAATCCAATAAACTAAGATCCAAGGTTGTTTACATGTGACTTGAACTAGTATGTGGGGTCATACGGGGATCGGTGTTCAAGTAACAACCTAAAAGGTCTATAGTACAGGGATAAGGTTGGGTACCTTATCTTGGTAACACTATGTGATACGACCCCCTTTGTATTCGATACAGACGTATTGATCTAAGGCGTCCATGTAGGAGACATGCGAGCGGGGGTATCTTATGCAATGAGTTTGTATAAGACCTGACCACGAAATAGTAAACCACTAAATGTAACACCATTAACTAGTTAGGTTACTGTTTCAATAGGATGACCTAGGTAACTCGGTCTTAATCTTGAGTGTGTCATGAACTCCTTCTCACGAGGGATTGTCCTTTGATTAGTATGGGTGAGAGTGGCCTACACGCCGACTCAATAAGCCTACCTTCTTGGGGATGAGACCGAGTGGGGGGCTGGGGACATGACAACACAAGATGGAATTCACTCCTTCCCACTTCTAGGAGAAGTAGATGAGTGTTCCCTTAAGTGGTGACTCCGGGTCTTAAACAAAGGGATCCCACCCTCTCATTGGCCCGAGAGGTACTTTCTGTTTACTGGTTGGACCATAAACGTGTTGTTCATTAGAGGAGCACTGGTACTTAAGGAGCCAGAGATAACTCAGGGGTAAAACAGTAATTTGACCCGATTAATGAATATTTGTTAACCCAATTAATGAGTTTAGTCAGTTAACCTCATATCATTGAAGCTTCTGATCTGTAGGTCCATTAGGTCCCCATGCTAGCTCGTAAAGAGTAATTGGGAACAATTTATCTTGAAAGAATTTGAATAGTTCAAATTCATCTTGGGAATCAAATTAATTATATGAGATACAATTAATATAATGTATAGTGATACATTATAATATAAAGTTTAATTTGTGATTAAACTTTAATGAGAGAATAATATATTTGAAAGAGTTCAAATATATATTCAATTAAATATATGATATTTAATTATTAAATTAATTAATTAATTATGAATTAATTAACTAATCAATTTAGTTTTAAATTAAATGAGATTTAATTAAACTATAGTCTAAGAGGGAATTATTAGAATATGATTCTAATGTGTAATTAATTAAATATGAGTGATATTTAATTATGAAACTAATTAATTATTGGAATTAATCAATTGATTAGTTTAATTTGTAGACACCGTATTTGGTCCGGCTTGATTTTAAGTAATAATGTTTGAAGTTTTCCAATATTTGGTGGTCAATTTGTTTTTATGATATGCCAACAAGAGCATAGCTCAACTGGCATGAAGTCGTATTAATAATCACGAGGTTTGTGTTTCAAATCCCCCCCCCACATATTATTATTATTTTTTTTTATTTTTTTTTTATTATTATTATTATTTTTTTGGTCTTCCCCATTCCTATTCAATGGGAAGTTTTCATGAAAAAACTCCCCCATTACCTATTCTAAAGCTTTTTCCATGGTTAGTATTTTTCTTATTTTTTTTATTTTTTATTTTTCCCACCATTTTCTCATCCATCTCCCCCCTAAATTAGTAACCCTTCAAGTATAAAAAGGGGGGAGATGGAGGATGGAAACACAAGAAGAATGAGAGGAAGTTTAGAGTAAAAGTGAGCTTGAGAGAGTTTAGGCATTTTAGAGAGTTTAGACATTTGAGAAAGAGTTTAGCTTAGAGAGTGATAGAAAAAGAGAGAAAAGAAAGTGGAAGAGGAAAAGAGGAAAAAAGAGGGGAAGGAAGGAGTATACGGGGAGAGAAAACATTGGGTAAGAAAGAAGGAAAAAAGAAGAAAGAGAGAAGTAAAAAAGGTGGGGTTTTGTTTTTCTATTTCTTTTTTTTTTTTTTTTTGTGTTTTTTCTTTTGTTTTGTTATTATTGTTATTATTATTATTATGATTATTATTATCATCATTATCATTATCATTTTTAATTTCTCTCTCATTTTAGTTCACTTTTGCACTTTGCCAACTTCATTTTTTTTAAACTTTCTAATTCATTTGTTTTTTCCTTTCATTCTCCAAATTGCTTTAATCTAATCTTTAATTCTGCTTGGTCAATTTCAATTATTATTATTGTTTTGATTTTCTTTTGAAAGGGATTATGGAACTGAGTAATGTGTCTTCGTGGAGTTCAACTCCCGTGTAGGCGTATGAAAATTCTCATTTTCCCTAAAAAGAATTCACTCTTTGAATGATTTTCTTCTTTTACATCTATTTGTTTTTTTTTTTTTTTTTTTTATTTTTAATAAACACAATCATGTATCGCCCATATTTCCTTTAATTAAAAGAGAAATTAGGCATGATTTATATTAAATTGGATATCCAACTCATAATGTTTAATCCTTACTTTATTTCTAAAGTTAAGGTAAAAACAAATGAGACATCTTGTGTTTATTATTGCATTTTGGGTTTATATTTTTACATTTATCATTCTTTTTAAGAAAAATAAAAATAAAGGACTGTTTTTATTCATTTAATTGGACAATTTAAGATACTGTGGTAATCGTTTTCTTAAACGGGTGTTGTAGGGTGCTAATACCTTCCCTACACTCAAACGACTCCCGAACCTAATTTCTGGTTTTCTAAGACTGTTTTTTTTTTTTATTTTAAAGGTGACCAATCACACCTTCAATGATTGGTGGCGACTCCAACTTTCTTCTTAAAAACCAAAGAAAGGATGTCGGCCGCTCTGCGTCGCGATGACGTTGCGACATAATTGAATTAATTAAATGCGATTTAAACTATATATTATGTGAGGGAATTACCTTTAAATAAGATTTAAATGTGCATGGGATTAATTAATTAATATGATTAATTAATTAACATTTAATTAATTGATTTAATCAATTAATTAATTGATCTTGATCTAATGGTCAAGATTGTTTCCTAACCTCACATTAGGGTTCCTCTCTTATAAAAGAAAAGGTTATGAGAACCCTAACCCTAAGGTCTCATTCTAGCCTCCCTCTCTTATTCTCTCAACCCAAGAACTCTAGAGAGAATTTTTCTCTCTAAGAGTTTTTCCCATTCAAGATTAGGTAGTCCCACAACTACATTCCTAATCTCAGAGTTATAGTGGGGAAGCCCTTGTGGTGGTGTCCGTTGAGGAATTCAGAGTCGTCAGACGGAGGTATCTTTCTCATCGCTTAACTTTTTTCCAATGTATTGGTATTTTGTAGAACAAAATTAATTTACGAACGATCCAATTGCTTATGTTGTAACGAAATTGGGAATTCCAATCCTTCAATATATTTAATTTCAGACCTTTAATTAGTTCAATTAATTAATTTTATAATAGGAATCAAATTCATATTGAAATTTGAACTCCTTCAAATTCTCTTATATCCTATAAATTTAATATGAATCAAATTCATATTAATATTTGAACTTCTTCAAATATTTATTTCTCTCATAATAATAAAGTTTAATTTCAAATTAGACTTTACATTTTAATGTATCACTATACATTATATTAATTTGTATCTCATACAATTAACTGAATTCCCAATATGAATTTGAACTATTCAAATTCTCTCAAGATATAATTGTTCCTAATTACTCTTTACAACCTAGCAGGGGGACCTAATGGACCTAGAGATTAGAAGATCCAAGGATATCAGGTTAATCGATTAAACTCATTAATCAGGTTAACCAATATTCATTAACTGTGGGTCATTCCACTAAAGACCCACAACTGAACTCTTCTCATTGTAGAACATTTATGTGTCCACGGATATAGACCTATTGATAAGTCCAATTTGTTATACACTTAGAATCTCCCAATTTCCTTATCTTAGTTGAATTCCTTGCAAAAAAATGCTTTAAAATGAGTATACTATGTCTATAGGTCCTCACCGGAGCTTTGGAAGCAATTCGGCGCCTGAACAAGCGAAACCGGAGCGTAAAATGACCATTTTGCCCCTGGAGCCTCATCAGCGTCGAGACACTCATCACCAGAGTTTAGACGCTAACCAAACAAGGGAACTACTTGGAGATCAAGCTAGCGAACAGCGTCGCGACGCTAGGGCAATCCGAGAGATATTTTCCAAATTTGAAGGGACAGCGTCACGACGCTAGGTAGATTTCCAAAATTTGATTTTTCCTTATTTGGCTGGCGATTTTCTCCAAATTTGAGGATCCTTTCAACACCAATTTTCCACGATTTGAAGGTCAAAAACTCCTATAAATAGAGGCCTTAGGTGTAGGTTTAGAATCATCCCTTTTCATCCCATCATCCCTCAATTTCTCTCAATTGTAGCCACCTTTCTCTTTAGTTTTCTAGTAGTTCTTTTAAGCTTTCTTAGTCTAAGGGTCGGTTGATCGAGCCTCAAGCTTGGAGGTGCTTGTCTATGGCCAACTAAGCTCGGATCGTTGTAATCGGGAACTCGGTTAGTAAGTTTGATTCAATTTTATGAGATTTGTATTCTTAGTTACTTAGTTAATTGTCTTTGTGATTTTAGTTCTTTGCATACAAGTTTAGATTATGGTAGGAAAGATTGACAACCTTGACCGCGCCCTCCCTAAATTTACTTGCTAAATATAAGTAGCAAATAGGTTAACGTTATGATATTACGCATGCGTCCCTAGAACTAAATGGTTTAATCAATTGTAATTGTGCTTTGTTGCCCGTTGCATGTGAATTAATTCGGTTAGATCCCAATGCGGTTTAGATTAGTTAATATGCCAATTAATTAATTTAGACTAGAATCAAACTTAGCATTTGCATGTTTGTGATAGTTGGATCATGGCTCTCGGTTTGTTATCGGAGTACGCCGGACTTAGATAATTAATTAAATATCAATTGATAATCGATGAATGAAATTAATCAAACTTAACACCGAGTCCAACCCCGATTACAGTGATCCTCGTGGTAAGATCAACTAACCCCGTCTTTAATTTACTTGCATTTAATTTTCCTTATTTATTTTCATGCCATTACTTTATGTCTTAATCCTTTATCTATAAAACCCCCCTTTTGGTTACCTCAAAAACACAAAAAAATTTAGAAATAAACCCATTGTTCTCTGTGATCGACCCCGACCACTACTGCTACAAGATAGCTTTAGGAATCGTGGATTATAAATTTTTTGACAAGAGATCGCGTCAATCTCTTCCGTCACCTATACTGGTAAGTCAATCCTCACGAGTGTCCGTAACCGCAGCTGGGTCAAATTACCGTTTTACCCCTGTGTTACATCTGTCTCCTTAAGTACCAGTGCTCCTCTAATGAACAACCTGTTTATGGTCCAACCAATAAACAGAAAGTCCCTCTCGGGCCAGTGAGAGGGTGGGATCCCTTTGTTTAAGTCCCGGAGTCACCACTTAAGGGAACACTCATCTACTTCTCCTAGAAGTGGGAAGGAGTGAATTCTTTCTTGTGTTGTCATGTCCCCAGCCTCTCACTCAGTCTTGTCCCCAAAAAATAAGGCATATTGAGTCGGCGTATTGGTCACCCTCACCCATGCTAATCAAAGGACAATCCCTCATGAGAATGAGTTCATGACACACTCAGGATTAAGACCGAGTTACTTAGGTCATCCTATTGAAACAGTAACCTAACTAGTTAACAGTGTTATATCTAGTGGTTTACTATTTCATGGTCCGCTCTTATGCAAACTCATTGCATAGTATACCCCCGCTCGCATGTCTACTACATGGACACTTTGGATCAATATGTCTATATCAAATACAAAGCATGTCGTATCACATAGTGTTACCAGGATAAGGTACCCAACCTTATCCTTGTACTATAGACCTTTTAGGTTGTTACTTGAACATCGATCCTCGTATGTCCACACATACTAGTTCAAGTTACATACAAACAACCTTGGATCTTAGTTTATTGGATTTGGGTCAAATTGTGCAATATTTAACAATAACACCTTATTGCAGAAACTCAATAACACTTTATTGAAATAAGTATACAATTTGTTTACATTCACTATCTATGAGTTTTAGGGCATAAAACCCAACAAACTCCCACTTGAACTAAAACTCTAGTTTAGTGGGATGTACAATAATCTATACCGCAGTGGGTGTATAAATACATGTATAAAATATATACAATGTACAAATACAATAAACTAGGGCATCATTATACCCATTACATAATGGTATCACTATACCCATTACATTTCTCCCACTTGCCCTAGATTACACCTTTGTACATATCTCGTAGATCTTGACCTTCTAGATGACCCTCAAACACTTTAGCCGAGAGAGTCTTTGTAAATGAATCAGCAATATTTCATTCAATTTAATGTGTCTGTTTGTCTTGGGCTGCGATGTTCTTTTGAATTTGCCACAACACCACTATATCACTATAAAGTGTGATGGGCAAGTTCACATTTGGAACACATTCCAAATCAATCAAGAACTTCCTAAGCCATACAGTCTCTATCGCTGCTTCACAAGCAGCTATGTTTTCGGCTTATACTGTCAAGACTGTAACTATGTCATACTATAGCTCCATCGTAAAGAGTGACCACAAATACTGATGTAGATTTCCTCAAATCCTATAACTTAGGATTAAGATCGAGTTACCTAGGTTATCACATGAAATAGTCAATCTCGTTAGTAAACGGTATTAGAAAGCGAGAGTGACTTATTTCTCGGTCCTAGTCTTATGCAAACTCATTGCATAGGACGCCCCCACTCGCATGTCCCTACATGGACGATTTAGGATCACATCTTCTGTACTATCTACAAAGTGGGCCGCGTCTCATAGTGTCCCCAGAATAAGGTACCCAGCCCTATCCCTATACTATAGACCGTTTTGGCTATTACTCGAGCTTGATCCACTTTTATGTCTCTACATAAAGCTCAAGTGTTTATCCTATAGCCATGGATGTTAGTTTATTGGATTTGGGTTATCTAATGTGCAATTTACTTATTTAGTAATGACTTTACTGAATGAATCTCGATAACGCCTTTATCGGACAAGTATATAATTTTGTTTAACATTCACTATCTATGAGTTTTAGGGCACCAATCCCAACACCAGCAAATGAGAATGTTGAAGATGTATTTGATGATGTACATGATGATGTTGGTGAGATACAACCTGATGGTAATGTACCAGATCATGTTGATGATGATAATCTTGACGAGTCTTCATCTGATGAAGAAATCCATGAGGAAGTGATTCATAAAGAAGTTCATGAGCAGGGGGAGCAACCTACCCCTCAAGTGGAGGATAGATAGGTTTGAAGGTCCACCAGAGAGCGTAAACCTTCAACAAGGTATCCAAGCTTAGAGTTCATTCTAGTTAGTAAAGATGGAGAGCCAGAGAATTATCAAGAGGTATTGTCTCATGATGAAAAAGACCAGTGACTCGATGCAATGAAGGAGGAGATGAATTCCCTGAAAAAGAATGAAACCTATGAGCTAGTGAAACCTCCAAAGGACAAGAAAGTCTTGAAAAACAAATGGGTTTTCAAGTACAAGAAGGATGGTGGGAAGATACTGAAGTTAAAAGCCAGATTAGTGGTAATTACTCTCTGGTGGTCAAAATGACATCTATTAGAGAATAGTGTTGGGTTTAACAACAAGTCTTGATCTTGAGTTGGAGCAACTTGATATAAAAACTGCATTTTTACATGGTGACTTGCATGAAGAGATCTACATGGAGCAACCTGAAGGATTTGAAGAAAAAGGGAAAGATAAACTTGTTTGCAAGTTGAAGAAGAGTCTTTATGGGCTTAGACATGCACCAAGGTAGTGGTACAAGAAATTTGATTCGTTTATGATAAGCAATGGTTATAAACGAACTACAACTGATTCTTGTGTGTATTTTAGAAAGTTCCCTGGAGGTAACTTCATCATTCTTCTTTTATATGTAGATGATATGTTGATAGTTGGTCAAGATGCAAATATGATTCAAAGTTTGAAGAAAGACTTGTCCAAGTCATTTGACATGAAGATTTAGGTCTTGCAAAGCAAATTTTAGGCATAGAGATTGCTCGTGACCAGAAAGCTGGGAAATTGTGGTTATCACAGGAGAAGTATATTGAACGGCTGCTTGAAAGGTTCAATATGAAACATGCTAAGCCTGTTAGTACACCGCTAGCACACTTCAAGCTAAGTAAGAGAGCTTGTCCTACAACAGAGAAGGAGAAAGAAGTTATGTCATCCATTCTTTACTCTTCTGTTGTTGGTTCTTTGATGCATGCTATGGTGTGTACTAGACCTGATATTACACATGCAGTTGGTTTAGTGAGTTGTTTCTTATCCAATCCAGGTAAGACTCATTGGGAAGCAGTGAAGTGGATCTTCAGATACTTGCGAGGCACCTCCAAATTGAGTTTGTGTTATGGAGGTGGCAAACCTATACTTGAAGGTTATACTGATGCAGACATGGCAGGTGATTTTGATAATTGAAAGTCTACCTCAGGTTATATGTTTACATTTTCAGGGGGAGCCATCTCATGGCAATCCAAGCTATAAAAATGTGTAGCATTGTCCACAACTGAGGCAGAGTATATTGCAGTAGTGGAAGCAAGCAAGGAAATGTTATGGCTTAAAAGGTTTCTTCAAGAGTTGGGTTTGAAGCAACATGAGTATGTAGTATGCTGTGATAGTCAGAGTACTATGGATTTGAGCAAGAATTCAATGTATCATGCTCGCACCAAACACATTGACATTAGATATCATTGGTTGCGATATGTGATTGAAGCGAAGAGAATAAAACTGAAGAAAGTCCACACTGACAAGAATAGTGCACATATGTTGACTAAAGTAGTTCCCAAAAGCAAGATTGAGCTTTGTAGTAAGCTTGTAGGGATGAGGTTCAAGTGATCATGGATGTGATTGTGTCTTCCCCGTGATGGACTGGAGGGGGAGATTGTTGTTGGTGTCTAGCCCACTTGTTGCACAAGCAAGGGTTTATTTTTAGCCCAATATGTCGGGTTATGTGTTTTAGCCCAATTGGGATTAAATGAGTTGGCTTGTCTAGCCTAGGGTTTTTCCTTTGATATGAGATGACCTAAGGAAAGTGACGGTGGCAGAAAAATACAGAAAAACACACAGAAAAAAAATATACCCTTGCTTGTGTAACCAGTGGGCTGGACACCCACGACATAACCAACACAGCCACAAATGACAGAAAAATCTAACTAACAGCACAGACCAGATTAACAAACAAAACAGAGAAGAGAAAAAGAATAACACAGATTTTTATAGTGGTTCGATCCAAAATCGGATCTCTACATCCACTCTAGAAACTTTACTATCAATCAACTGAGCTTAACAATGTTTATACCGAGGATAATATACCTCTTACAAAGAATTAGACTGCAATTCTTTCTGTAACGTCACTAATTTAGGGTAAGCTCTTATTTCTCAAATTACAAGGTTAATTGAGCAAATTTTTGGTTAATTAGTTCAATTAAAAGAGTTAATTGTCTTCAAAAAGGAATTATTAGGCATGGTGGCAATTTTGTAATTAAAGAGTCTTTTGGCCAAGCCATCAAACCCTAAGCTCCTTTTCTTTCCCCCTTTTCTATTTTCTTCCATGTGATAGTCTCCTTCCCCACCAACATCATCTTCTTCTTCTTGCGCCATGGAAGCAAACCGTCGTCTAGCCTTCATCCCGAACTACTCCCTCACAGCACCACTGCCGTTGATGTCTTGCGACGCCGGAGAGTCGTCGTCAACGCCGCGAATAAAAAAATAGTGTTATTTGGATTAGTTCAGCGTGCGAGCGGTTGGATGGGTGTGGGTTTCTTTCTCTTTGTTGATTTTCGACCGTTCAAGCAAGCTCACTTCCAGCGTCTTCTCCAACGAGCAGGGCGAATATGGCGGCGACATCAAACACGTTCGTGAGCAATCCTTAGGCGTCATGGGTCGCAATTCTATTGTTCAGCAAGCTTCTCCGGCGAGCGGCGGCACGAACAACGACGATATGGATTGTTTTCGACATTTTCGACACGTTTTGAGCAGTGGGTCTTCAAGTTCCTTCATTTTCCAGCAATTTTGGCTTTGGGTAAGTGATTTTGTGCAAGGTTCAGGGTTGATTTTGATGTTTATTTAAATACCCATTGATGTTAGATATTGATTTTAGCACCCATGGAGATTGGAGCTTGGATCGATGAAATTAGGTCGAATTAGAACCCGGATAGCGAGCATCGTCCTCATTTGTGTAAGTTTCAACCTCCTTAAATTAAGTTGGGCCTAATAGAAATTATCGAAGTTGGATGCTTCTAATTATAGAACCTTGTGTGTGAATTAGATTGACTGGTTCGAGGTTGTGAGCGACGAGGCATTGAGCTAATTGTTTTGCATAAATTGATTATCTATTGCGCTAAGGTAAGTAGCTATTGGACACAATTTCCCTGCTTTAGACCCATTGCATGATTGATGGAATTGACAAGACTAAATTTAATGCTTTAGACTAATATCCTTAGAGAATTTAGTATGCTAGCATGAACTAGTTTTTGCCTTGTGTTTTGCTTTCAGATTCAAATGAGCACGACAGGTTTCATTGTGAGGCATAGTGACGACATGAGAAGTTTGTTTTGTTGATTGTAGCATGTTAAGACTGCCTTTCACTGGATTAGCATCTTTTAGTTTGTTGGAAGCATGTTTTGATTGGATAGTTTGGTTTGCTCTGAATGTCTGTTAAGTTATGGTTGAGTTCTAGATGCGAGATCTGACTCGCTTTGGTTGTGGTAGTTTGAAGTACCTGGAGTTTTGTGGATGTTTGTAGTTGGGCAGTTTTGATTATGGAAGTGTTTTATTTTGCTTCCAGGTGACAAGAAAATTTGGGGTTTGCTATATGTATGTGGTTATGCTGTCGATTTTCGGAAGGATTGCAGTGGATAAAAAGACTAAGTTTAGAATTATCCCTTGAATTATGATGTGCTTGATTAGTTGGCTGATTAGTATAGACCACAGGTTCTCCAAGCACGTTTCAATATGCCTTTTAGAGAACCATGTATGAATTAGAATAGATTTAGAATAGGGACCTTAATCATGTTTTAGGGCCTCAGGTAGACTTAAAGGATCCTTAAGTCTTATGTTAACTAGAGTGTTTTCCTTCACCATCTCAGGGCTGATGGAACCTAGTTTTCAGGCACGTTATCGTGCGTTCTATCAGTTGACTGTTAGAGCCCAGTTACAGGCACGTTATCATGCACTCTCTCAGTTCAAGACGATGTTGAGCTCATATTCAGGCACGTTTTCGTGCACCAGTCGCTCCATCGAGTTTTGGATGTTTAGCTTATGTTCAGACACGTTTTTCATGCGTCAGATGGCACTCAGGCATATTTTCATGCACCAGATTGCTCCACCATATTTTCATGATTCAGGGGTGATGTGTTGGGATAGGTGTAGTTCTGCTAGAGGTTGCCAGCTAGTCTCTAGTATACTCGCCTTACCCGACTGACCCACACAACACTCTAGTTGGCACAGGTTGGGGACAGGTAATCACCCTAGACAGGACATTTCATGAACCCAGTTATGGCTCTAGGGTTAGAAACTCGAATGACTGTTCCAATTAGATCCCTATGAAGTTAAAACCCAAACTCAAGTTTCATTCTATTAGATTTCATGTTATTATATCTCACGTTATCAGTTTCAACTCTTAAGTGGGCTACTTACTGAGTATATTCTTACCTACTCATCCATGCTACATGACTTTCCTTTTCAAGTGGTACTTGGTGACATCAGGCGAGTGGCGATGGCAGTGACTTGGCTAGGCTATGGGATGCAGCTACAAATCATGTCCCTAGAAGTCTAGGATTGAGTTTCCTAGCCTCATGTTTTCAAATTTTTTAATGTTCATTTTCATGAAAATTGTCTATCATGTTTTGACTATTATGATATTGTAAAATGACTTATGGTTTTGGGCCCGATTTATTAAATAAAAGATGTGTGCTTATGATCTCTTCCGCTTTAAAGTTTCAAAGTTTTACGTTCGCGTGCATGTAGTAGCGACCCTTAGTATGTTTTTAATTCATTTTTAGTCGGGTCGTTACACTTTCAATCCCACAACACTAGGCTGCTCACAGCAAAAAACAGAGCTCCTTCAATTCTTGCAGTTGGGAATGACTTGGGCTTTTGGTCCTTTGAAGGTTTGTCCCACATGGATAAATTTAGAGTTGGGAAGAATGTTTTTATACAATCACTCTTCTTTACTCGTGTAAATGTGGTTAAGGTTGATACTAAGACTTTTTCCCATTTTGGAAGACCAACTTTCTCTCGTTGATCGAATTCCACACTCTGTGGAATGATGTGGCCGACTTTGTATGCACAATCAATTATATGTGAACAAATAAATGAGCTGTCTAAAAGACTTTCCAGCTAAGAATATGAATATCTCTAGGTGAATTCCAATCAATTAGGCCCCGTTTGATAACCATTTGATTTTTGGTTTTTGAAAATTAAGCTTATAAATCCTACTTCCACCTACAAGTTTCTATGTTTTGCTAATACTTTTCTTTCCTTGTTTTTTAAAACCAAGCAAATTTTGAAAACTAAAAAAAGTAGTTTTCAAAAACTTGTTTTTGTTTTTAGAATTTGGCTAGGAATTCAAATGTGTCATTGGCAAATATGAAAACCATGGTAGGAAAATTGGAAAAAAAACAAGCCAAATTTTCAAAAACCAAATGGTTATCAAACGGGGCCTTAATTAGCCAATTACAAGAATCATATGTTATAGACTAAAACCTGCCGGCAGAATTTCAACAAGGGACAACAAGAGAGAGTGAAGAGGAGGGTATTTTTAAAAAGATCTTATTCATTAAACATTGTGATCAATAATTAAAAATCATATTAATATATAGTTACATTGTTTGATTCAGCCCCAGTATTTCATTTTTAAATTTAGAGATTCAAATTTGAAAGATGGATCGGTGAAGGCTTAAAAGGATCTCTCACAGTGTGGGCACATAGAAACCCAGAGAGAACCAAAGAGATCATGGACATTTCCAAAATTCTGCATATGAATTCAGGGGTTGGAGACACAAGCTATGCACAAAACTCCTTACCTCAGGTCTTTTTAATCTTTCTTTCTTTTTCTTTTCGCAACCACTTATGTATTCATTTATGCTAATGGGTTTTATATTCATGGTTTAACATTTGAGTAGCAAAAAGCAATATCCATAGCATGGCCAATCATAAAGGAAGCCCTTGAAGACTTGTGCTATCATCAGAACATCTCAACCACTTTAATCATGGCAGATCTCGGGTGTTCTTCAGGACCAAACGCTTTTATGATTGTCTCCAATGTAATCAAACAAGTAGAGGAGATTCATAAAAAGCTACACAAAAGGCCATTTCAATATCAAATTTTCTTCAACGATCTCCCAGCTAACGATTTCAATTACATTTTTAGATCGTTGCCAACTTTATGCCAAAATCTGAAGACCCAATTCGGAGCTGATTTTGGTCCATGTTTCTTCAATGGTGTGCCTGGTTCCTTTTATAGCAGGCTATTTCCCAACACAAGTTTGCACTTTGTTCATTCTTCTTACAGTCTTCACTGGCTCTCCCAGGTGATTTTCAAACCCTTATTCTCTAAAAAAAAATATCATCAATTGCATTAATTGTTATCAACGGTGAAATTAAATTTCTTAATGGATAGGTTCCTGAAGGGATGGAGAAAAACAACAAAGGGAACATATTCATAGACAATACAAGTCCAAAGAATGTGGTTGAAGGCTTTTATAGGCAATTTCAGAAGGATTTTTCAACGTTTTTGAAGTGTCGTGCAGAGGAAGTAGTAATTGGAGGACGCATGGTTCTTACAATGTTAGGAAGACCAGACGATGGATCCAAAGTGTTTTGTTACAGTTATGATCTTTTGAATTTAACTCTCAAGAACATGGTTGCGGAGGTAAAAAAAAAAATTCAATTCTATGTATATTTTTAACTTTGTTGAAATGAAATTTAAAACCCTTTTTATTTCAATCATTATAGGGAATTGTGGAGGAGGAGAAAATTGACACATTCAATATTCCAAATTACATGCCATGTCCATCCGAAGTAAAAGCAGAGGTCTTAAAAGAAGGAAGTTTCACCATTAACCATCTTGAAGTCTCAAGAGTTGATGGGAACGTTTTCAACACAGAATCCAATTCCTCAAGTGAACTTGTTGACCGTAGTTATAATATTACCAAATGCATTAGATCTGTGATGGAACCACTTCTGATTTACCACTTTGGAGAAGCCATTATTGAGGAATTATTTCATAGGTATAGAAAAATTGTCAAGGAAGAGCTGTCCAAAAAAAGGGGTGAGGCGGTTACCCTCACTATTTCCCTTATTAAAATAGAATGATTAACTAAAAACATGATACCATTATGTGGTTCTATGTATAAGACATGCTTGTAAAACTTGGATTCTGTACTATAATTCAATAAAATGGTTGCTTATTCACTTGTATCCATATTATTAGGTATATGGAATTGTGTAGCTAGATTAATAAACTTGCACTCAATTATTACTAACAATAAAGATTTTGCTTGATGTACTATTCTACAGGTTTATTAAGGGTTCTCTTGAATTATATATTTGTTTGGTTTTATGCCCTAAAACTCGTAAATAGTAAATGTAACATTTAACCGAACATTAATAAAGTGTTATTGATGTATTTTTTTCAATAAAGTGTTATTGTTTTTATTATGTTTATCTTGTCTAAATAACACTTGATGCTACGGGTTTGCGACGCGGAGCGATCGACTTTGTTCACAAGAGGAGGAAAATGGAGTTGCCACCAATCTTAATTTAGAGGGTGTGACTGAGCACCTAAAAATATGCATAAATGGTCTGCAAATAAAAGATTTAGGGTTTGAGGATCTTTTGTGTATGGAGAAGGTATTAGCACCCGACAACACTCGTTCAAAGAACGAAAATTTATTTTTCTTGTATTATTTAAGGAAATTGATCATTGTAAATACTAAAGAAAATTTTGTTTAATTATTTTTTAAATGTCTCATGTTTTACTTCTCATTATTCCTTAAATAAGTAATGAACAATAATTATGGGTGACATAAATCCATTCCAAATTTGTTTGAATTTAAATTGGCATCCCAAAATAAATTCATCACACCTCAAGAATATTAGAAAAGTCAATATCTTGATTTCCTAATTTCCGTCATATGAAAGTTTTTTTTTAAAAAAAAAACGTTTGGTTTATTAATTTTGAAAATTGTGTGAGTAAAGAATATTTTTAAGGAAAACTTTTAATTCATTTTTTTTAAAGAAGTGACCGTTTATGGAAAATAATTTTTTGAATTGATTTGTTATTTTGAAAATAAAGTTAATGAAACAAATTTAGTTAAAGATTTTAATACATTCATTTTAAAAGAAAATGTCCTTATCAAATATGATTCTTTTTTTTTTAAAAAAAAAAAAGTAAAAATTCAAGATTCCATTGTTGAATGCTTTTTTTTTTAAAACCATTTAATTAAAGGAAAAAAATTTATTAGAGAATTATGGATTAAATACAACATCATAACTTAGAGAAAATTAAAAAAAAAAAATCAACAACAAGTAATTGAAAGAAAATACTTAAAAATGGAGAAAAACTACAATATACAAGAAATAAAATTTCATTAAATTCATTTACATTAAATGAAATATATTAAAATCAAATCTTGGCATTCCAAGACATTGATTTCTTACCTCAAGAAACTCAAACATTGGCATCCCAAAAATTTGAGATTTTGTCATTGGAGATTTTTTTATATTTTTTTAATGGAAATAACAAAAGAATCATTGGTTTAGACAACCAAAAAAAAAAAAAAAAATCTGCTTATTAATTCAATGAAATCACATGGCTAAATTATAAACAATGATACAAGATTCAATTGTAAAATAAAATTAACAAATTAATCATAAACAATATATTAACAATCAATTCTAAAGGTTTAACTACACCAAAATAAAAATGATAGAATTGGATATGATACAAGTATGCAATTGTTAAATGTTCTCTAAAGAAAATTCACATAACTTCCTAAATGCTAAAAAAACACATTAAAATAAAGCAAATGAAACGATAAATAAATAAACCTAACTTTTACAAAAACATGGAAAAGTTAATTTCATTTTAAAAAAAATAAAATAAAAACCTATTAGAGAAAGAGTTAAAAACAAAGGTTTAAGAAAAATACTTACAAAAATGCTGGTAACCGTTAGGTTAGGAATAAGACTTGATGAAGTGGCAATGTGGGATTGAGAGAGAGTGATGGTGAGAGGAAGAAAACGTGAGGCTAGGGAAACTAGAAAAAATCTATGTGGTTGAAGGAAGTTAGGTGGGAAAGGGAGAAAAATGTATCTAGGGTTTTTAAAAGAGGAAGATTTGGGGAGTCTATTTTTAGCCACAAAAAGACGTGTAGAGAGGTTTTCCGAGGCTAAAGAAATCGTGTATGCAAGATGAGAAGTGCACCCTTTTTGTAGCCAATTCCAACCACCACATATTAGGGAGGTGATCAAATAAAATTTAAAAAAAAAAAATAAAATCTAATATTAATAAAAAAAATGAAAAATGAATCAAATAAATATTCTAATTCTACCTTCCAAATTTACAAAATTTTATTTGCCAATCGATCCTCTAAGGAAACAAAATATTTTGTTTAATTAACCTTGTCTAATAAACCTAATATTTGATTTGGCAAATCAATTAATCAAAATAAAATATTTGACCAATTATTTCTATCAAAATTAATAATATTTGATTTGGCTAATTAAATATTCTAGAATACTTTTTTTTTCTTTTATTTCATTTTATAAAAAAAAAAATTGGCAAAATTAAATAAGAGAATAAAATATGGAACAAATTTATGGGTCTATAGTTTGTCCCCCTTTGTTCATTCTTATAGAATAAAAGAATGGACAAAGGTGTAGACCTTATTTGTTCGAAATATTATACTTAGCAAATAAATGGACAACCCAATGGTAAACTTTAAGTTTTTTTATTTTTTTTTATTTTTGGGACAGACAGGGGAAAACACTAAACCGAAAATTTTTTGAACGGCCAGGGGTAAACACTAAATCATTAATGTTTGGAAACAACAAGGGGTAAACTCTAAACTGTTAAAGTTTGGGATAGCCAGGAGTAAACTCTAAACTGTCAAGTTTGGGGAACGACCAGGGGTAAACTCCAAACTGTTAATTTTTGGAAACAACTAGGGGTAAACTCTAAACTTTAAAATTTTGGGACAACCAGGGGTAAACTCTAAACTGTCAAGCTTGGGGAACGGTCAGGGGTAAACTCTAAACCGTTATTTTTTGGAAACAACCAGGGGTAAACTCTAAACTGTTAAATTTTGGAAGAGCCAGGGGTAAACTCTAAATTGTCAAGTTTGGTAAACAACCAGAGGTAAACTCTAAACCGTTAATTTTTGGAAACAACCAAGGGTAAACTCTTAACTTTTAAATTTTGGGACAGCCAAGGATAAACTCTAAACTGTCAAGTTTTGGGAACAACCAGGGGTAAACTCTAAACCGTTAATTTTTGGAAAGAACCAAAGGTAAATCTCTAAACTATTAAATTTTGGGAGAGTCAGGGGTAAACAATAAACTATCAAATTTTGGGACAGTCAGGGTAAACTCTAAACTGTCAAGTTTTGCAAACGGCCAGGGGTAAACTCTAAATCGTTAATTTTTGGAAACAACCAGAGGTAAACTCTAAACTGTTAAATTTTGGGATAGCCATGGGTAAACTCTAAACTATCAAGTTTTGGGACAGCCAGAGGTAAACTCCAGGCTGTAAAGTTTTGCGAACGGCCAGGGATAGACAAGCGCCGCTATAATAAAGGTATCAAGGGTCGGGGATAGACAAACCCCCTATAACATAGTAAAAGAGCTAGAGGTCATGGATAGATAAGCACCTCCACAATAAAGGTATCAAGGTCCAGGGATAAACTAGCACCTTATAACATTGTAAAAAATGTTGGGTTTTATGCCCTAAAACTCGTAGATAGTAAATATAAACTATTGACTGTTATCAATAAAGCGTCATTGATTGTTATTCTAGAAAGTGTTATGAAATTATTAGTTGTTTTGTCTTAAATAACCCTAAATCCAATAAACTAACATCCTAGGTGCAGGGATTAAAACCCCACGCAGCGGAAAACAGTCAAAGGACCAAACTCAATTTTAACAACGATTTAGAATACCAGTACCATTGGCAACAATTATACAATATACATAAACAACTTTAATCTACTGTAAAACTTAATTGATTAAGCATGTTGACTTACATAATTAAAATCTCTATTCTAATTATTCTTTACCGTGAAAGAGGCATACAAAAACCTACAATCCTTCATTGACGACTCTGATGGATTTTCACCAACTCCTTTGAGAAAAAATTTCTTTTCTGCTACTCACCAAAGAGGGACACCGCCTCTTGGATTCACCTGTATATCTCAGAAGGCTCTTTGAGGTGGTAGAATGGTGGGATTCTATTGGGAATTTTCTTTGGGAGAAATCTTTTACTGAGAGAATTTTTTAAGAGCAATCAAAAACTAAGAGAGAGACTATCCATCTGATTGCCCTTCATGTCTGGTTGAAGGAGAGACAGTCTAACTCCCCAGACGTGTAGCCTGCCGTTTGGGAGAAGTGGGGACACGTGGAGCTCAAACCACATATCTGATAACCAAATTGGTTATCAGATATTTTGATTTAAATTTAATTAATATTAAATTTAAATCTTAATTTAATTAATAATTACAAAATAAATAATTAATTAAATCAAATTAAATTCATTCATTCATTTAAATCATATTTAAATGAATATCCCTCACATAACCTATAGTTTTAATTTAATTTAATTTAATTAATTAATTAATTCACCCATTAATTAATTGTTAAATTAAATATCACATATTTAATTTATCTGTATAATTGAATCATATTCAATTATTTTTCTCTCATATAACCTATAGTTTTAATGTGCATTCTAATGCGCATTTATTTTAACCTATAGTTATAATATGAATCAAATTCATATCAAATTTAATATTTGAACTCCTTCAAATATTTAATTCTCCCATAACTTAATTTTGAATCAAATTCAAAATAAATTTATATTATAATGTTTAATTAAATTATAAACTTTATATTATAATGTATCTACATACAATATATTATTTCCTTTAGAAAATTTACCTCAATACCCTTAATGAGCTACTGGTGGGACCTAATGGACCTACAGATAAGAAGCTCCAACTATATGAGATTAATTGGTTAAACTCATTAACCAAGTTAATCAATGTTCGTTAACTGTGGGTACACTCCACTAAAGACCCACAGATGCACTCTTCTCACTGTAGATGTATTTTTTGTGTCCACAGATATAGACCAAAAACAACAAGTTAGTCCTTCACGAGTGTTTGTAACACCAGCTGGGTCAAATTACCTTTTTAGCCCTGGGTTACTGAAGGAATTGAATCCTCTAGCGGAAGCGGTAAACCGATACGTTGGGCAAAATATGAAACATTTTCTAAACGATACAAATTAAGCATGTTATGGATCTAGATCTAAAACAATTTTAGAATCAAGAAAACTTACATGAATAAAGGAAACACACAACACAATGCTCCTAATCACGATCTTGGATCTTCCAAGGAACACCGCCAAAAGCACACACCCACTATGACTCTTGGGCTATGAGATCTTGCTTGTGGGAGCCAAAAAACTCGTCTTGGAAAGGGATTTTTAGCCAAAAAAACTTGTTGTTTTTCAGAGAGCTTTGAGAGAGTTTTTGTGAACTGTATTTTGCGTGAGAAGCAGGAAAATGCGATCAGTTGGGAAACTCCCTCTCCCCAAACGATAAGTGCGGAGGGAGTTATTACCCTACTTGATCTAGACCGTTGGATCTAATTCAAACGATTTTGGTAGTCAATTAATTAATTAATTAATTATAATTAATTTAATTAAATCAATATTAATTAAATAAATTATAATATAAAGTATTTAATTCAATTCAAATCATATTCAATTGAATTATATTGGCCTTTCAATTAATTCTCAATTAATTGAATCCTACACTAATTAAATATCAAATATTTAATTAGTTTTATAATTGAATCACATCTAATTTTATCTCTCTCATATAACCTATAGTTTTAATGTGCATCAAAATGTACATTAATATAAACTATAATATTAATTTGATTAAATCATATTTAACCAAATTAAATTAAATTAATTAATTCCCCAATTAATTAATTCATGAATTAATCAAATATCACATATTTAATTAAATTCATAATTCTCTCATTAATTAATTTTGAATCACATCCAAATTTATTTTATTATTAAGTTTAATTCACTAATTAAACTTATACTATAATGTAACTTCATACATTATATTAATTGTATCAAAATACAATTAACTTAAAATTCCCTTTGATATCAATACTAAATTATCTCAGAACTCATTATGAGCTAGCAGGTGGACCTAATGGACCTGCAGATCAGAAGCCCCAACGATACAAAATTAACTGGCTAAACTCCTTAACCAAGTTACTCAACATTCGTTAACTGCGGGTCACTCCACTATAGACCCACAACTACACTCTTCTCACTGTAGATTTCTTTTGTGTCCACGGATATCGACCAATGCAGTAAGTCAATCCTTCACGTGTGTTCGTAACACCAGCTGGGTCAAATTACCGTTTTACCACTGGGTTACCTTTAGATCCTTAAGTACCACTAATCCCTCTAATGAACAATTTGTTTCGGGTCCAACCACTAAACAGGAGTTCCTCTCGGGCCAAGAGAGGACGGTGCTCCTTTGTTCAAGCCCCGGAATTAGCCCTTAAGGGAACACACATCTACTTGCCCCAATAGGAGAAGTAGTGAATTCCATCTTGTACTGTTATGTTCCCAGCCCCCATTCGGTCTTGCCCCTCAAATGGTAGGATTATTGAGTCAACGAACTGGCCACTCTCACCCATACAAATCTAAGGACAACCCTGTTGGGTTTTATGCCCTAAAACTCATAGATAGTAAATGAAACAAATTAATCGATCTCAATAAAGTGTTATTTGAGTAATTCAGTAATTTGGTTATTGAATAATCGAGTTTGCATTAATAAACCCTAAATCCAATAAACTAAGATCCAAGGTTGTTTAAATGAAACTTGGACTAGTATGTGGGGACATACGGGGATCAGTGTCCAAGTAACAACCTAAATGGTCTATAGTATAGGGATAAGGCTGGGTACCTTATCCTGGTGACACTATGTGATACGGCCCACCTTGTATTCGATACAGATGCAATGATCCAAAGCATCCATGTAGGAGACATGCGGGTGGGGGTATCCTATGCAATGAGTTTGCATAAGACCGGACCGCGAAATAGTAACCACTAGATGTAACGCTGTTAACGAGTTTAGGTTTCTATTTCAATAGGATGACCTAGGTAACTCAATCTCAATCCTGAGTCTGTTATGAACCCCTTTCCAAGAGGGACTGTCCTTAGATTTGTATGGGTGAGAGTGGCCAGTTCGCCGACTCAATAAGCCTACCATTTCAGGGGCAAGACCGAATGGGGGCTGGGAACATAACAGTACAAGATGGAATTCACTCCTTCCCCTATTGGGGTAAGTAGATGTGTGTTCCCTTAAGGGCTGATTCTAGGGCTTGAACAAAGGCGCGTCGTCCTCTCCTAGCCTGAGAGGAACTCCTGTTTAGTGGTTGGACCCTAAACAACTTGTTCATTAGAGGAATCAGTGGTACTTAAGGAACCAGAGGTAACCTAGGGGTAAAACGGTAATTTGACCCAGCTGGTGTTACGAACACACGTGAAGGATTGACTTACTACTTGGTCGATATCCGTGGACATAGAAATATTCTATAGTGAGAAGAGTGCAGCTGTGGGTCTTTAGTGGAGTGACCCACAGTTAACGAATGTTGACTAAACTTGGTCAATGAGTTTGGCCAATTAGTCTCGTATCGTTGGAGCTTCTGATCTGTAGGTCCATTAGGTCCCACTGGTAGCTCGTAAAGAGACTTGAGGCAATTAAGTATAAATTGTAAATTGAAAGTATTCAATTTGTTTGGGGAATCGTATAATGTATATTGATGCATTATAATATAAAGTTTATGAAACTTTATAATATAATTTTTGAATTAATTTAAAAAAAAATTAATTCTTGAGAGAAAGTATTTGAAAGAGTTCAAATAAATTTAATATGAATTGGATTCATATTAATTTTAATTTTAATAAAATCCCTAAGATTAAATATATGATATTTAATTGGGTAAATTAATTAATTATGGAATTAATTAATTATTTATTAAAATTAGAGACCTTTTCCTATTAGGAAAGAAAGTATTTGAAAGAGTTCAAATGAATTTAATATGAATTGGATTCATATTAATTTTAATTTTAATAAAATCCCTAAGATTAAATATATGATATTTAATTGGGAAATTAATTAATTATGGAATTAATTAATTATTTATTAAAATTAGAGACTTTTTCCTATTAAGAAAAGGTCTCCCTTTTCCTATTAGGAAAAAGGTCTTGGCCTTTACTATATATAGGACCCTTGGGGTGGGGTGAAAGGTATCCCATTCATTCTCATACTATCAGAGAATTCTCCCAAAGGCTCCCACAAGTCTCCTGCCTCTAGAAGTCTCAGAGTCATACCGGTGTAGCCATAGTGGTGGTGTTCACACTAGTTCGTAATTAATTCACAAGCAGTTGGTGAATTTAATCTGAGTCGTCAACGAGAGTAAGTAATTTGTTACTTTATAAATTAGATTTAGATCTAATATTTTTGTATGCTTAGCCTTAATATATATTTAGAATAGTTCTAATATTATTGCCAATGTATTGGTATTTTAGATTAAACAAAATTAATTACGAATCGCTCCCAATCACGCTTCCGCTTTACGGAATTATGGAATTCCAATCCTTCAATTGGTATCAGAGTCGATCGTAGATCTAATTTTGTTTCTCTAAAATTTGCATTGGCTATTTGTGGGATTGATTAATACATAATGTATGTATGATTTGCATTGAACTGTTTAGGTTAATTTTATGGCCATAGATTTTACTGTTTTTATGTGATTTGATCATGTAAGGGCCCGGTGTTTCGGGTATTTTATGTAAAATCGAGTCCTATGTAAGTCCGGGTCTAGAATAGGTTTTTATGAGATAAAAATCGGAGAAATTGCGACGCTGTCACGATTACAGCACGCTCTAGAAATTCGCAACAGGACGGTTCAAGGCTGTTGGGCGGTCCGATTCACGCGGTCTAGCTGGGTTGGGACCAATTTGTTCCGGTTCAGCTGGAATTTAGCTCGGTTCGTGATATTCGTAGCTGGTTCGAAGTGGTTCGGGTTGGTTCGGGCGGTCTAGACCAGTATTTGGAGCTGCAGAAGGACTTTAAGGATAGAATATAGGTATAATTATTGTAATTTATGCTTTATTTTATCCTAGGGGCCAAAATTAACCAGTTCAATTGCTATTTATTTGCTTTATGAATGTCATATAGCTTAAATTCCCACCATAGGTTAAGCATGTTTCATGCATATTTATGTTATAAATGTTATAATATATGATAATTATGCATGAATTTAAATTTCATGAGTTATTTAGTATAATTGTTATATTAAATATATGAAATTGGAAAAGTATGATGCATGACATTAATTAGATAAATATAATTGTTATATTTTATTAATGTAGCATGCATGCTTAGCATTATTTTCATGAGAATTAATATAATTAGTTATATTATGAATGAAAATAATAAATATAAATCAATGCTTGTTTTCATGTATGATTTAATATAAAATGTTATATTAATTAAATGAAAATGGAATAGCATTGAGCATGACATTAATTAGATTAATATAAGAGTTATATTATATTAATGTCAAATTTCATGTAATTTAATTTCATGGATGTTTAATTAATATAATCGATATTAATTAAATGAAATTGAAATTGCATGAAGCATGACACCACTTTAGATTAATATAATCGTTATATTATCGTTATCGGCGTCATAATAATATGGTGTTGAATAATTAGAATATGATTGTTATTTTTCCAACTGCATGAAGCATGACACCACTTTAGATTAATATAATCGTTATATTATCGTTATCGGCGTCATAATAATATGGTGTTGAATAATTAGAATATGATTGTTATTTTTCCAACACCATAGAAGCATGTTATAGGGCTAATCATTAAAATTTTATAATAAGTTATAAAATTGATTAGAAACCGTCAACCTATAACAAAGAGTTGCATGCAAACATAGGACCTTAGGTTAAAATGAATTAATTTTAAAATGTTTAAAATTAATTAGACCTAAGCTCATTATAATTCTAATAGGATTAGAATTATTTTCTTACTTAGAATTAAAAATAGTTTTAATTGACTAAGTAGGAAAAACATTACTATGATTATAAGGGAACTCCACCGATTAAGTTCTGTCTAAGGCTGGGGGTACTTAAGATGACGGTTTACGGAACACCTCCTACCTGGGAACTAACCCGAAATACCGGAGTTGAATTAATCATTGTTAAATGTTAGCATGCAATATCACTAGGTTTATTAAAAGGGTTTAATTCACGTAGATCTTTAGAGTAAAGAGTTTACTTTACTATGGTTATAAGGGAACTCTCCCGATGAAGTTCTGTCTAAGGCTGGAGGTACTTAAGATGACGGTTTACGGAACACCTGCTACGTGGGAACTGACTCGGAACTTGAGTTGAATTAACCATAGTTATGTTATCATGCAATATCACTAGGTCAATTAAAAGAGTTTAATTCACCTAGATCTTTAGAGTAAAGATTTATCATAACTATTGGTTATAAGGGAACTCTACCGGTAAAGTTCTGTCTAAGGCTGGAGGTACTTAAGATGACGGTTTACGGAACACCTGCTACCTGGGAAATGAGCCGGAACTTGAGTTGAATTAACCATAGTTATATTAGCATGCAATGTCTCTAGGTAACTAAAAGTGTTTAATCCAGCTAGACATTAGAGAAAAGACCTATATATATAAAAGTTATATACAGGCATAGACTTAGATAGATTCACATAGCCGGAATTTACCTAAGTAATAAACCCTATAATTATAAAAATACTTAGTGGGAGGAAATATATCAAAATAAGATTTTCATAAATCAAGTTTTGCTCTCACGTCCTCAAAAGTTCACAACGTGAGGTTCATGCTTGGCCTCGAGTCACCCTGGGAGTGACCCCCTACGGATGGTGTTTGCATGAATCAATATCAAGGTGAATGAAGGAGTATTTTATAGTAAGTGGGAGCAAGAACGTGTCAATGTATCCTACGGTCTCCTCCATTAGGTTGCACCGTGAGATCCCAATGATCTGCCTGCGAGTCGCCCTGGGAGCGATCACCCTACGGAGGGCTTGATCATGGGAGTCGGAACAACGCAAACTCCAGAAATGGATAGGGTTTCTTAGGTCCATTTCCAACTTTGACTTTCCCTACGGTAGCATTGTTGGGGCCGACCTCTGAAATCTGAAAAATGGAGGGTCACACTTACGGGAAATTGTTAAGGTGTTAATAATTTCCTGACCGAAAAAACGGTAGCTAAGAACTATTGGAATATGAGTTATTCCGGGAATATGGATTAGTTGAGATTGTCTCAATTCAGAGGAGGAGTAGCTGACTACCCTACGATAGCTGTTGTTCTAAACCTCTGAAGTATCGTTGCAAAATGAATGTTTATTCTATGGGTTGATAATTACTTTTGCTAAATTGATTGGATTAAAATAATAATATTATTTTGTGTAATGGGTTAATGTAACAATACTTATTAAGTTAGTTTGTTTGTTCTCAGCAATGAAACGTTCTTTATATGCCTCGAATAACGCCAACTACAAAACTGGTATTTCTAATACAACTAAGAAAATGAACCTAAACACTAAATGCGTGGAATTGGTCTTAACTGAGGACGGTCCTCAAGCCCATATGTCTAATTTATCCGAAATTGTTCATGATGAATATGACATAGACTGCTTAGCACATCTCAATGAAAATAAATTTGATTTATTGATCATTGAAACGTGTATAGTGGAAAATGATGACACAGCCTGGATCCTAGATTCAGGTGCCACTCATCACGTATGCTCTTCCTTTGAGGGAATGAGCTCCTGGCAACTGTTGGATGCTGGGGAAATGACTCTCAGAGTTGGGACTGGGGAGCTCATTTCAGCTAAAGCAATGGGAGATATTAAAGTGTTCTTCTCCAGGGAACGTTATATGTTATTAGATAACGTATATATAGTTCCCAGAATAAAAAGAAATTTGATTTCTATTTCTTGTTTGCTAGAACAAGGATATTCAGTGTCCTTTTCTGTGAATGAAGCTTTCATTACTAAAAGGGGTGCTGATATATGTTCTGCAAAAATGGAGAACAATTTGTATGTCTTAAGACCAATAGAGTCTAGGGCTATTTTGAACAATGAAATGTTTAAAACAGCTGAGACTCAACCAAAAAGGCAAAAAGTTTCTCAAAGTACCTATCTTTGGCACTTGAGACTTGGCCACATAAATCTCAATAGGATTGGGAGATTGGTTAAGAACGGACTTCTAAGCCAGTTAGAAGATGGTAGTTTACCTCCATGTGAGTCATGTCTCGAAGGTAAGATGACCAAACGACCTTTTACTGAAAAAGGTTATCGTGCCAAGGAGCCCTTAGAACTCGTACATACGGATCTCTATGGTCCAATGAATGTAAGAGCTCGAGGAGGGTATGAATATTTCATCTCTTTCATAGATGATTATTCAAGGTATGGTTATTTATACCTAATGAGTCATAAGTCTGAAGCCCTTGAAAAGTTCAAGGAGTACAGGACTGAAATTGAGAACTTGTTAGGTAAGACCATTAAAACACTTCGATCTGATCGAGGTGGAGAGTATTTGGACTTAAAATTCCAAAACTATTTGATAGAACATGGAATATCGTCCCAACTCTCAGCACCAGGTACACCTCAACAGAATGGTGTATCTGAAAGGAGAAACAGAACCTTGTTAGACATGGTTCGATCTATTATGAGCTATGCTCAGTTGCCTAGTTCTTTTTGGGGTTATGCAGTAGAGACTGCAGTTTATATTTTGAATGTTGTTCCCTCAAAGAGTGTTTCTGAAACACCATTTGAGCTTTGGAAAGGGCGTAAAGCTAGTTTACGTCATTTCAGAATTTGGGGCTGCCCTGCACATGTGTTAGTAGCAAACCCAAAGAAATTGGATTCACGTTCAAAATTATGCCTATTCGTAGGCTACCCAAAAGAAACAAGAGGTGGATACTTCTTTGATCCAAAAGAAAATAAAGTGTTTGTATCGACAAATGCTACTTTCTTGGAAGAAGACCACGTTAAAGAACACATACCACGCAGTAAAATTGTGTTAAGTGAACTTTCTGGTAAAGCTACAAATAAATCAACAAGAGTTGTTGATGAGGCTGGA
Source organism: Luffa aegyptiaca (assembly GCA_017139565.1). Classification (NCBI taxonomy): domain Eukaryota; kingdom Viridiplantae; phylum Streptophyta; class Magnoliopsida; order Cucurbitales; family Cucurbitaceae; genus Luffa; species Luffa aegyptiaca. The sequence goes on from CM029407.1 coordinate 42,064,387, forward strand.
CCTTCAACAAGAGTTGTTGATGAGCCCAGTTTAGAGGCTGGACCTTCAACAAGAGTTATTGATGAGCCCAGTACATCTGGTCAAGCCCATCCTTCTCAAGAGTTGAGAATGCCTCGACGTAGTGGGAGGGTTGTTATTCAACCTAAACGCTATCTGGGTTTAACAGAAACTCCAACTGTCATACCTGATGATGGGGTTGAGGATCCATTGACCTTTAGACAGGCAATGAATGATGTGGACCATGACCAGTAGGTCAAAGCTATGGACCTAGAGATGGAGTCTATGTACTTCAATCAAGTCTGGGATCTTGTAGACCTACCTGAAGGGGTTAAACCCATAGGGTGCAAATGGATCTACAAGAGAAAACGAGACGCAGCTGGGAAAGTACAGACTTTCAAAGCTCGACTTGTGGCAAAGGGTTATACCAAAAAGGAGGGGGTGGACTATGAGGAAACCTTCTCCCCCAGTTGCCATGTTAAAGTCGATAAGAATTCTCTTGTCCATTGCCACCTTTTGTGATTATGAGATTTGGCAAATGGACGTCAAGACTGCCTTTCTGAATGGCAATCTTGATGAGAACATCTTTATGTCTCAACTAGAGGGGTTCGTTGCTCAAGGTCAAGAGCAAAAAGTTTGCAAGCTTAGACGATCCATTTATGGGTTGAAGCAAGCTTCCAGATCTTGGAATATAAAGTTTGACACTACTGTGAAATCTTATGGCTTTGACCAGAACGTTGATGAGCCTTGTGTTTACAAAAGGATTATCAACAGTTCAGTAGCTTTTCTGGTGTTGTATGTAGATGATATTCTTCTCATTGGAAATGATGTAGAATATCTAGCTGACATTAAAAAATGGCTATCGACTGAGTTCCAAATGAAAGATTTGGGTGAAGCTCAGTATGTTCTAGGGATTCAAATTATCAGGAATCGTAAGAACAGAACGTTAGCCCTGTCTCAAGCATCATATATAGACAAGATGTTGTCTAGATATAAGATGCAGAATTCCAAGAGGGGTTTACTACCCTTTAGGCATAGAGTTCATTTGTCTAAGGAACAGTGTCCTAAGACACCTCAAGAAATTGAAAATATGAGACACATCCCTTATGCTTCAGCTGTGGGCAGTCTTATGTACGCCATGTTGTGTACTAGGCCTGACATTTGCTATGCAGTTGGGATAGTCAGCAGGTACCAGTCCAATCCAGGGTTAGACCACTGGACTGCAGTTAAAAACATCCTCAAGTATCTTCGGAGAACGAGGGGCTATCAGCTTGTGTATGGCTCTAAGGATTTGATCCTTACAGGATACACATACTCTGACTTTCAGACTGATAAGGATTCTAGGAAATCCACATCAGGGTCAGTATTTACCCTCAACGGGAGAGCTGTAGTCTGGCGTAGCATCAAGCAAGGATGCATTGCAGACTCCACCATGGAGGCCGAATATGTCGCTACTTGTGAAGCAGCTAAGGAGGCTGTATGGCTACGGAAGTTCTTGATGGATTTGGAAGTTGTTCCAAATATGAACTTGCCAATCACCCTTTACTGTGATAATAGTGGTGCAGTGGCAAATTCTAAAGAACCTCGCAATCATAAAAGAGGCAAGCACATAGAGCGCAAATATCATCTCATCAGAGAGATCGTGCAACGAGGGGACGTGATCGTCACGAAGGTAGCCTCTGAGCACAATATTGCTGATCCATTTACGAAGGCTCTCACGGCTAAAGTGTTCGAGGGTCATCTAGAGGGTCTAGGTCTGCGAGATATGTACATAGAATAATCTAGGGCAAGTGGGAGAAGTGTAATGGGTATTGTGAATGCCCTAGTTTATTGTATTTATCTGTATTTGTACTTTTCATGTATTATACAGTATTAATACAAACTACTATTCCTACTTCAATTATTATTCATTCAATTTTGATTGTTGATGTACATTGCCCACTAGAGTTTTAGTTCAAGTGGGAGTTGTTGGGTTTTATGCCCTAAAACTCGTAGATAGTAAATGAAACAAATTAATCGATCTCAATAAAGTGTTATTTGAGTAATTCCGTAATTTGGCTATTGAATAATCGAGTTTGCATTAATAAACCCTAAATCCAATAAACTAAGATCCAAGGTTGTTTAAATGAAACTTGGACTAGTATGTGGGGACACACGGGGATCAGTGTCCAAGTAACAACCTAAATGGTCTATAGTATAGGGATAAAGCTGGGTACCTTATCCTGGTGACACTATGTGATACAGCCCACCTTGTATTCGATACAGATGCAATGATCCAAAGCATCCATGTAGGAGACATGCGGGTGGGGGTATCCTATGCAATGAGTTTGCATAAGACCAGACAGCGAAATAGTAACCACTAGATGTAACGTCGTTAACTAGTTTAGATTTCTATTTCAATAGGATGACCTAGGTAACTCAATCTCAATCTTGAGTCTGTTATGAACCCCTTTTCAGGAGGGACTGTCCTTACATTTGTATGGGTGAGAGTGGCCAGTTCGCCGACTCAATAAGCCTACCATTTCAGGGGCAAGACCGAATGGGGGCTGGGAACATAACAGTACAAGATGGAATTCATTCCTTCCCCTATTGGGGTAAGTAGATGTGTGTTCCCTTAAGGACTGATTCTAGGGCTTGAACAAAGGCGCGTCGTCCTCTCCTAGCCTGAGAGGAACTCCTGTTTAGTGGTTGGACCCTAAACAACTTGTTCATTAGAGGAATCAGTGGTACTTAAGGAACCAGAGGTAACCCAAGGGTAAAACGGTAATTTGACCCAGTTGGTGTTACGAACACACGTGAAGGATTGACTTACTGCTTGGTCGATATCCGTGGACACAGAAATATTCTATAGTGAGAAGAGTGCAGCTGTGGGTCTTTAGTGGAATGACCCACAGTTAACGAATGTTGACTAAACTTGGTCAATGAGTTTGGCCAATTAGTCTTGTATCGTTGGAGCTTCTGATCTGTAGGTCCATTAGGTCCCACTGGTAGCTCGTAAAGAGACTTGAGGCAATTAAGTATAACTTGTAAATTGAAAGTGTTCAATTTATTTGGAGAATCGTATAATGTATATTGATGCATTATAATATAAAGTTTATGAAACTTTATAATATAATTTTTGAATTAATTTAAAAAAAATTAATTCTTGAGAGAAAGTATTTGAAAGAGTTCAAATAAATTTAATATGAATTGGATTCATATTAATTTTAATTTTAATAAAATCCCTAAGATTAAATATATGATATTTAATTGGGTAAATTAATTAATTATGGAATTAATTAATTATTTATTAAAATTAGAGACCTTTTCCTATTAGGAAAGAAAATATTTGAAAGAGTTCAAATAAATTTAATATGAATTGGATTCATATTAATTTTAATTTTAATAAAATCCCTAAGATTAAATATATGATATTTAATTGGGAAATTAATTAATTATGGAATTAATTAATTATTTATTAAAATTAGAGACTTTTTCCTAATAGGAAAAGGTCCCTTTTCCTATTAGGAAAAGATCTCTTTTCCTATTAGGAAAAGATCTCTTTTCCTATTAGGAAAAAGGTCTTGGCCTTTACTATATATAGGACCCCTGGGGTGGGGTGAAAGGTATCCCATTCATTCTCCTACTCTCAGAGAATTCTCCCAAAGGCTCCCACAAGTCTCCTGCCTCTAGAAGTCTCAGAGTCATACCGGTGTAGCCATAGTGGTGGTGTTCACACTAGTTCGTGATTAATTCACAAGCAGTTGGTGAATTTAATCTGAGTCGTCAATGAGAGTAAGTAATTTGTTACTTTATAAATTAGATTTAGATCTAATATTTTTGTATGCTTAGCCTTAATATATATTTAGAATAGTTCTAATATTATTGCCAATATATTGATATTTTAGATTAAACAAAATTAATTACGAATCGGTCCCAATCACGCTTCTGCTTTACGGAATTATGGAATTCCAATCCTTCAAACCCCCCCTGAAAATGAGTTCATAACATACTCAGGATTGAGATTGAGTTACCTAGGTCATCCTATTGAAATAGAAACCTAAACTAGTCAACGACGTTACATCTAGTGGTTACTATTTCGCGGTCCGGTCTTATGCAAACTCATTGCATAGGATACCCCCACTCGCATGTCCCCTTCATGGATGCTTTGGATCATTGCATCTGTATCGAATACAGAGTGGGCCGTATCACATAGTTGAAGGGAATGAAAGTCCCCACGCAGCGGAAGCGCATTGATTGGACCTTACGCCATATATTAATTAACATTAAAATACCGTTTCGAAAAGGCAAAATAAACTTTAAACATGCTTTAAAGTTGTTGGAAATTGCTGTAAACATGCTTGAAAATTAAATCTAATTTATTTTCATGCTTTTTTAAAGAAACGAGAAAGAACCGTTACAAACCTTCGTTGTAGACTTGACCGTTCTTCGCCAACGACGCTTCAACGAACAAAAACGCAGCAACCTCCTAGTTTCTTCGCTGGAAAATTCTTCTTCAAAGACACAATAACCTCAGAGGTTACACCAGTATGTCTCTAAGTCTAGGAGGCAAAAGACTTGTGGGAGTCTTTCTCTAAGAGGGAGGCTAGAGAGAATTCTAGGCTCTTGTCTTGTGAGTCTAAGAGCAAAAGGAGAGTTCTAAACCAATTAGTTCTGGTGTTCTATTTATAGAAGAGAGGCCATGAATAAAATATTCAATTAAATCAATCTTTTCCAAAATTGATTCAATCTTATTCCTTATTTAATCAATCCAAGATCAATCAATTCCATAATTGATTAATCTTTTCCACAAATGACTAATTACTTCCATAAGTGATTAGATCATTTCCATAAGTGATTAGATCATTTCCATAAATGATTAATCACTTCCTTAAGTGATTAATTATTTCCATAATTGACTAATTCCCGGTTTATGAATTCTTTAATTAATTAACCACCAATTAAATATCACATATTTAATTTCCGGCCTTGAATTAATTAATTTTCCCAAATAGATTTTAGGCCTTAAAATTAATTAATTCATTATTTGAACCCTTTCAAACTTCCATAAATTTAATGTGACTCAAATTTATTTTAATATTTGAATTTCTTCAAATATTAATTTCTCTCATAATAATATATCAATATATATTATATTGTTTCCCTTAGTAAATTGAACATTTTAAATTTACATTTATTACTTAGTTGCCTCAAATTACTTTATGAGCTACTAGTGGGACCTAATGGACCTGCAGATCATAAGCTCCAACGATGTGAGATTAATTGGTCAAACTCATTAACCAAATTAATCAATATTCGTTAACTATGTGTACATTCCATTATAGACTCACAGTTGCACTCTTCTCACTGCAAACATATTTTCTGTGTCCATGGATATAGACCTATATCCACTAGTTAGTCCTTCACGAGTGTCCATAACACCAGCTGGGTCAAATTACCGTTTTACCCCTGGGTTACTTCTATTTCCTTAAGTACCAGTTCTCCTCCAATGAACAACCTGTTTGTGGTCCAACCATCAAACAGAAAACCCTTTCGTGCCATTGAGAGGGTAGGGCCCTTTGTTCAAGACTCGGAGCGACCACTTAAGGGAACACTCATATGCTTCCCTAAAGTCGGGAAGGAGTGAATTCCATCTTGTACGATTATGTTCCCAGCTCCCCACTCGGTCTTGTCCCCAAAATGGTAGGCTTATTGAGTCGGCATATTGGGCCACTCTCACCCATACAAATCAAAGGACAATCCCTCATAAGCAGGAGTCCATAATCAACTCAGGATTAAAACCAAGTTGTCTAGGTCGTCCTAGTGAAATAGAAAACCAACTAGTTAACGGTGTTATAACAAGTGGTTACTATTTCGCGGTCCGGTCTTATGCAAACTCATTGCATAGGATACCCCCACTCGCATTTCTCCTACACGAACGCGTTGGATCATAGAGTTTGTATCAAATACAAAGTGGGTCGTATCCATAGTGTCACCAGGATAAGGCACATAGTCTTATCCCTATACTATAGACCCTTTAGGCTGTTTCTTGAACAATGATCCCCATATGTCACTACATATAGTTCAAGACTCATATTACAGCCTAGGATGTCTAGTTTATTGGATTAGAGTTATTTTAGGTAAAGACAAATATAAAATAACTAATAACATTTAATGGAAAAATATATCAATATTATTTCATTAATATCCGGTCAACGGTTACATTCACTATCTACGAGTTTTAGGGCATAAAACCCAACAAACTCCCACTTGAACTAAAACACTAGTTAGTGGTATGTAAATGCAGTAATCTAAAGCTGGAAATGTCATGTATACTAAAAGAATACAATGAACTAGGGCATCCTTATACCCATTATACATTTCTCCCACTTGCCCTAGATTAGACGACATACATATCTTGTAGACCTAGACCCTCTAGATGACCCTCAAACACTTTAGCCATGAGAGCCTTCGTAAATGGATCAACGATGTTGTGCTCTGAAGCGATCTTAGTGACGATCACATCTCCTCGTTGCACAATCTCCCGTATCAGGTGATACTTCCTCTCGATGTGTTTACCTCGTTTGTGGCTTCGAGGTTCTTTTGAGTTGGCTACAGCCCCACTGTTGTCACAGTATAGTGTTATGGGCACGTTCATATTCGGAACAACTTCCAAATCAGTCAAGAACTTTCTAAGCCATACTGCCTCCTTAGCAGCTTCCCAAGCTGCTACATACTCAGCCTCCATGGTTGAGTCTGCTATGCATCCTTGTTTGTTTGATGCTTCTCCAAACTACTGCTCCTCCATTGAGGGTGAATACTGACCCTGATGTGGATTTCCTTGAATCCTTATCAGCTTGAAAGTCAGAGTCTGTGTATCCAGTAAGAATCAAATCCTTAGCTCCATACACAAGCATGTAGTCCCTCGTTCTCCGAAGATACTTGAGGATATTCTTAACTGCTCCCCAGTGGTCCAACCCTGGATTAGACTGATACCTACTGACTACTCCCACTGCATAACATATGTCAGGCCTAGTGCAGAGCATAGCATACATTTGTTCTTACGATCCCTAATGATTTGGATTCCAAGAACATATTGAGCCTCTCCCAGATCTTTCATTTGGAATTTGGCTGCTAGCCATTTCTTAATGTCAGTGAGGTATCCTACATCATTCCCAATGAGTAGGATATGGTCTACATAAAGTATTAGAAAAGCTAATTTCCTTTTGTTGACTTTCTTGTACACACAAGGCTCATTAACGTTTTGGTCAAAACCAAAAGATTTGATCGCAGTATCAAATCTAATGTTCAATGATTTGGACTCTTGTTTCAATCCATAAATGGATCGATTGAGCTTACAAACCTTTTGTTCCTGACCTTGGGCTATGAACCCTTCGGGTTGAGACATGAAGATATTCTCTTCAAGATTACCATTCAGAAAGGCAGTCTTGACGTCCATTTTCCATATTTCATAGTCGTAATATGTGGCTATGAACAAGAGAATTCTTATGGACTTTAACATGGCAACAAGAAAAAAGGTTTCCTCATAGTCAACCCCTTCCTTTTGGGTATAACCCTTTGCCACTAGTCTACCTATGAAGGTCTGTACCTTCCCAGATGCATCTCTTTTTCTCTTATAGATCCATTTGCACCCTATGGGTTTTACCCCATCTGGTAGATCTGTGAGTTCCCATACAGAATTGGAGTACATTGACTCCATTTCCAGGTTCATGGCTTTGACCCATTCATCCTTATCTTCCTCATTCATTGCCTGTCGATAGGACAATGGATCCTCAATGCCATCATTAGGTATGACAACATGAGTTTCAGTTAAACCCAAGTAGCAATCGGGTTGTAATACAACCCTCCCACTGCGTCAAGGCATTCTCAACGTTTGACAAGGACGGGATAGATCTGTAGAACTAGTTCCTTCATCAACCCTTGTTGAAGGTCCAGCTTCGTCAACAACTCTTGGTGATTCTTCAGTAGCTTCTCCTAATATCATTTTGCTACGTGGTTTATGATCCCTCATGTAGTCTTCCTCCAAGAAGGTGGCGTTTGTCGATACAATCACCTTATTTTCTTGTGGGTCGTAGAAATAACCACCTCTCGTTTCTTTAGGATAACCAACAAATTGACATAGTTTTGAACGAGGTTCCAGTTTCTTAGGATTTGTCACAAGCACGTGTGTTGGACAACCCCAGATGCGAAAGTGATGCAAACTAGGTTTACGCCCCTTCCATAATTTGAAAGGCGTTTCAGAAACACTTTTCGAGGGAACATTGTTCAAGATGTGTACTGCAGTCTCTACTGCATACCCCCAGAACGAGTTAGGCAATTGAACATAGCTCATCATTGATCGAACCATGTCTAACAAGGTTCTATTTCTCCTTTCTGATACACCATTTTGCTGAGGTGTACCAGGGGCTGAGAGTTGAGATTGGATTCCATGTTCTATATATAATCCTGGAATCTTTGATCCATATAATCCCCTCATCGATCAGATCGAAGTACTTTAATAGATTTACCTAATAGGTTTTCAACTTCAGCCTTAAACTCCTTAAACTTTTCAAGGGCTTCAGACTTATGTCCCATTAGGTACAAGTAACCATATCTTGAATAATCATCTATAAATGAGATGAAATATTCGTACCCTCCTCGAGCTTTTACATTCATTGGACCACATAGATCCGAATGTATTAACTCTAAGGGTTCTTTGGCTCTACAACCTTTTCCAGTAAAGGGTCTTTTGGTCATTTTTCCCTCGAGACAAGATTCACAAGGTGGTAGTGAATCATATTCTAACTTGCTTAGAAGTCCATTCTTTACCAAACGACCGATTCTATTGATGTTAATATGACCAAGTCTAAGATGCCAAAGATGAGTATTGTTACTTGTTGGAGAAATCTTTTGCCCATTTCTTTGAGTTTCAGCAGTTTTAAATAATTCGTGATTTAAAAGTGCTTTGTTTTCGGTTGGTCTTAATACATACAAGTTATTTTCTAATTTGGCTGAACAAATAAGTACATCATTCTTATAAATGAACGCTTCATTCATATCAAAAGTAACTGTATACGATTGTTCAATCAAACATGAAATAGAAATTAAGTTCCTCTTAATCTTGGGAACAATTAACAAACTTTCTAAAAGTAAGAATCTATTTCTAAAAAATAACTTCGCAGCTCCCACTGCTTTAGCTTAAATGACTTCTCCAGTTCCGACCCTGAGTGTCATTTCCCCATCGTTCAACTGCCGAAAGGAATTATTTTCCTGAAAAGAAGAGCAAACATGATTAGTTGCTCCTGAATCAAGTATCCAGGTAAACTCATCATGTTTTACAAGGCATGTTTCTAAAACTAGTAAATCAAATTTACCTTCTTTTTCCTTTTTTTTCTCAGCAAATGTGAGAGTATTCCCCTTGTCTCCGTTTTCCTTCTGAATCTTATTCAAAGAAGAATTCTGAGATGCAGCTTTAGATTCAGAGGATGAACCCTTGGAATGAACAACTATTGTCTCATCTTTCATTTGACCCTTGTTTTCCAGAAGGGATTGATAGAGCTGCAACTCATTTAAGAGACCGGTCAAGTTGTACATTATCTTGTTTACTATCATATTGCTGCGAAACTGTAGGAAACTCTTCGGAAGAGATTCCAAGATTAATGCAACTTGAGTTTGCTCATTTATGACCACCCCGTATGTTTCTGCCATATCAAATTGGACCATCATTTCCAGGACGTGTTCCCGGACAGATGTGTCTTCTTTCATGCGACAGTTGTAAATTCGTTTGGGAGCATCATAGTGGAGTTTTCTGGATGTTTTTCCAAATATCTTCCGAAGAGAGTTCATAATCTCTCTTGCTGTGATCATGCTCTCATGTATCTTAGCCAAAACTACAGATAAGCTAGCTAAGATATAGACACGGGCCTTATCATTGGCCTTTGTCCAGTGGTCATAAGCATCCTTAATTGCTTGGGATGCATTACGAGCAGGGGCTGGAGGACAATCCTCCGTTAAGATGCACCACAGATCATCGACAACAAGAAATGTATTCAGGTTCGATTTCCACGTAGCGTAGTTTTCGCCGGTTAATTTTTCACTTTTAAGCAGAGAGACTATTGAGGAAGACATTGCTGAAATTTAAACAAACAATGACCGTATTAGTTATCTTTGCCTTTTCCCATCATACAGGCAAACAATTGCACGCAATCCAATCAATTTAGCAAAACAAGTAATCACAGAACCCTAAAACTATTGATTTAGTTTTGCAACGATGTTTCAGAGGTTTAGAATATCAGCCACCGAAGGGTGATCAGGTACTCCTCCTCTGAAATGAGACATTTCTCAGCTAATTCTAATTCCAGAATAACTCATATTCCTATAGACATTAGCCACCGTTGTTCGGTCAAGGATTTGTTAACACTTTTAACTCATCCTCGTAAGTGTAACCCTCCCAATTTCAGATCTCAAAGGCACGCACCAACAGGCTACCGAAGGGAAAGACAACTGTTGGTAATTAGCCTAAGAGTTCCTATCCTATTCAGGAGTTCACGATGTTCTGAATCCTATGATCAGGCCCTCCGAAGGGATGGTTGTGCCAGGAAAACCTGCAGGCGGATCATAGGACTCTCACGGTGTGAACTAGGGGCGGAGACCGAGGGATACATTGACACGTGTCCCGCTCCCACTTACTCTAGACATTTTTCCCATTCACCTTGTTATTGATTCATGCAAACACTTTCCGAAGGGAGGCCGCTCCTAGGGCGACTCGAAGCCGAGCATGAACCTCACGTTGTGAATATAGGGACGTAGGAGCAAAACTTGATTTAAATCTCGTTTTGAAATTTTCCTCCCACTGAAAATGTCCTAAGGTTAATTTAGGGGTTGTTTAACTTAGATAAAATTCGGCTAAGTCAATCTATCTAAGTCTGATCCTATTATAACAATTATGGAAAGGATTCAACTGCAATGTTTTAGATGAATTAAACTTCTTTTAATAAACCCAACATTGCAAGTCAACATTATTATGGTTAATTCAACTCAAGGTTCGGGTCAGTTCCCAGGTAGGAGGTGTTCCGTAAACCGTCAACTTAAATACCCCCAACCTTAGACAGAACTTTACTGAGAGAGTTCCCTTATAACCACAGTAATGTACGGTCTTTACTCTAAAGATCTAGGTGCATTAAACACTTTTAACAAACCTAGTGACATTGCATACTAACATTTAACTATGATAAATTCAACTCCAGTATTCCGGGTCAGTTCCCAGGTAGGAGGTGTTCCGTAAACCGTCAACTTAAATACCCCCAACCTTAGACAGAACATTACCGGTGGAGTTCCCTTATAATCATAGCAATGTTTTTTCTACTTAGTCAATTAAAACTATTTTTAATACTAGGTAAGAAATAATTCTAATCCTATTAGAAACTAATCTAGGTCTAATTAATTTTAAACAATTTAAAATTAATACAATTTATCCTATGATCTTATGTTTGCATGCAATTCTTGATTATAGATTGACGGTTTCTAATCATTAATATTAAAGAATTATTTCAAATTTTAATGATTAATCCTATAATCAAGAATCTAGGGTTTAATTCATTCAACAATCTCATTCAAATTAAATAATTAAACCATACTAATTGCATGAATAATATAACAATTATATTATTAACTATGGATGTTTCATGCTTCATGCAATATTGATTCTCTTTTAATATAACAATTATAAGCCAATCAAGAAAGTCAATCAAGCATGCTTCATTCATCACATTAAACATAACTATTTATTTTTAATCTAAGTAATGACATGCTTCATGCTTTCTAATTTTTCATATAATTAATATACACTTATATTAAAAATATGAAAACAATCCCATGCATTTAAAACATACATTATAACAATTTATAATATATAAATAAATGCATGAGCATGTTTATAACCAAAGGTGGGATTAAAATTCTATATGACATCCATAAAGCATATAAATAGCAATTGAACCGGTTAATTTTGGCCCCTAGGATAAAATAAAGCATTAAATTACATTAATTTTAGCTAAATTCTATACTAAAAAACTTCTGCAGCTCCAAAAATTGGTCTAGACAGCACGAACCGCCCCGGACAACCTCGAACCTGTCTTCAAAATCACGAACCAAGCTGAAATTTAGCTGAACCAGACCGAATTGGTCCCAGCCCAACCGAACCGGACCGCCCACCTCCTTGAACCGGCCAAATCTTGTCCTCGCAAAACCCTAATGCGCGCCGCAATCGGGACAGCGTCGAGACGCTTGCAACGCAGCGTCCCGACGCTATGTGATTTCCTTACCTGAGCGCCTGCGGAATCGGGACAGCATCGAGACGCTTTTGGAGTAGCGTCCCGACGCTGTTGCGTCTGAAGGCAGAATCTGGGCAGAAACAGCACGATTTCTTTGGTTTTGGCCTCGATTTCAGTGGCGATTTCTCCGATTTTCATCTCATAAAAACCTATTCTAGACCCAGACTTACACAGGACTCGATTTTACATAAAATACTCGAAACACCAGGCCTTACATGATCAAAATCACATAAAAATAAATTCTATTGCCATAAAATTAACCTTAACAGTTCAACGCAAACCGAACATACATTATGCATAAATCCCACCTATTTGAGCCTATCACAAATTTTAATATTTTCATGCCTTTCTAAAGAAACGAGAAAGAACCGTTACAAACCTTCGTTGTAGACTTGACCGTTCTTCGCCAACGACGCTTCAACGAACAAAAACGCAGCAGCCTCCTTCTAGTTTCTTCGCTGGAAAATTCTTCTTCAAAGACACAATAACCACAGAGGTCACCGGTATGTCTCTAAGTCTAGCAGACAAAAGACTTGTGGGAGTCTTTCTCTAAGAGGGAGGCTAGAGAGAATTCTAGGGTCTTGTCTTGTGAGTCTAAGAGCAAGAGGAGAGTTCTAAACCAATTAGGTCTAGTGTTCTATTTATAGAAGAGAGGCCATGAATAAAATATTCAATTAAATCAATCTTTTCCAAAATTGATTCAATCTTATTCCTTATTTAATCAATCCAAGATCAATCAATTCCATAATTGATTAATCTTTTCCACAAATGACTAATTACTTCCATAAGTGATTAGATCATTTCCATAAATGATTAATCACTTCCTTAAGTGATTAATTATTTCCATAATTGACTAATTCCCGGTTAATGAATTCTTTAATTAATTAACCACCAATTAAATATCGCATATTTAATTTCCGGCCAATTTGCCCAAATAGATTTTAGGCCTTAAAATTAATTAATTCATTATTTGAACTCTTTTAAACTTCCATAAATTTAATGTGACTCAAATTTATTTTAATATTTGAATTTCTTCAAATATTAATTTCTCTCATAATAATATATCAATATATATTATATTGTTTCCCTTAGTAAATTGAACATTTTCAATTTACATTTATTACTTGGTTGCCTCAAATTACTTTATGAGCTACCAGTGGGACCTAATGGACCTGTAGATCAGAAGCTCCAACGATGTGAGATGAATTGGTCAAACTCATTAACCAAATTAATCAATATTCGTTAACTGTGTGTACATTCCACTATAGACTCACAGTTGCACTCTTCTCACTGCAGACATATTTTCTGTGTCCACGGATATAGACCTGTATCGCCTAGTTAGTCCTTCACGAGCGTCCGTAACACCAGCTGGGTCAAATTACCGTTTTACCCCTAGGTTACTTCTATTTCCTTAAGTACCAGTTCTCCTCTAATGAACAACCTGTTTGTGGTCCAACCATCAAACAGAAAACCCTCTCGTGCCATTGAGAGGGTAGGGCCCTTTGTTCAAGACTCGGAGCGACCACTTAAGGGAACACTCATATGCTTCCCTAAAGTCGGGAAGGAGTGAATTCCATCTTGTATGATTATGTTCCCAGCTCCCCACTCGGTCTTGTCCCCAAAATGGTAGGCTTATTGAGTCGGCATATTGGGCCACTCTCACCCATACAAATCAAAGGACAATCCTTCATGAGCAGGAGTCCATAATCAACTCAGGATTAAGACTAAGTTGTCTAGGTCGTCCTAGTGAAATAGAAAACTAACTAGTTAACGGTGTTATAACCAGTGGTTACTATTTCTCGGTCTGGTCTTATGCAAACTCATTGCATAGGATACCCCCACTCACATGTCTCCTACACGAACACATTGGATCATAGTGTTTGTTTCAAATACAAAGTGGGTCGTATCCATAGTGTCACCAGGATAAGGCACCCAGTCTTATCTCTATACTATAGATCTTTTAGGCTGTTTCTTGAACAATGATCCCCATATGTCGCTACATATAGTTCAAGACTCATATTACAGCCTAGGATGTCTAGTTTATATGATTAGGGTTATTTTAGGCAAAAACAAATACAAAATAACTAATAACATTAAATGAAAAAATATATCAATATTATTTCATTAATATCCGGTCAACGGTTACATTCACTATCTACGAGTTTTAGGGCATAAAACCCAACAATAGTGTCACCAGGATAAGGTACCCAACTTTATCCTTATAATATAGACCATTTAGGTTGTTACTTGAACACCGATCCCCGTATGTCTCCACATACTAGTTCAAGTTTCATTTAAACAACCTTGGATCTTGGTTTATTGGATTTAGGGTTTATTAATGCAAACTCGATTATTCAATAACCAAATTACTGAATCACTCAAATAACGCTTTATTGAGATCGATTAATTTGTTTCATTTACTATCTACGAGTTTTAGGGCATAAAACCCAATAGTTACCTCTTCATCCTTAAGTATCAGTGCTCCTCTAATGAACAACTTGTTTGAGGTCCAACCAACAAATAGAAATCCCTCTCATGCCATAGAGAGGGAAGGACCCTTTGTCAAGACTCGGAGAAACCACTTAAGGGAACACACATCTACTTACCCTAAAGCTGGGAAGGAGTGAATTCCATCTTATTTGATTATGTTCCCATCTCCCCACTCAGTTTTGTCCCCAAAATGGTAGGCTTATTGAGCCGGCGTGTAGGCCACTCTCACCCATATAGATCAAAGGACAATCCCTCGTGAATAGGAATCCATAACCCACTCAAGATTGAGACTAATTTGCCTAGGTCATCCTAGTGAAATAGAAACCTAACTAGTCAACGGTGTTATAGCTAGTGGTTACTATTTTGTGGTCCTATGCAAACTCATTGCATAGGATTACCCCACTCGCATGTCCCCTACACGAACGCGTTGGATCATTGCCTTTATACCAAATACAAAGTGGGTCGTATCCTTGTGTCAGAAGGATAAGGTACCCGACCTTATCCCTATAATATAGACCTTTTAGGCTATATCTTGAATAGTGATCCTCGTATGTCCCCACATATAGTTCAAGACTCATATCAACAACCTAGGATATTAGTTTATTGGATTAGGGTTATTTAGGCAGGACAAACATAATACAAATAAGAGTACTTTATTTTATTAATGTTTGGAAAAATGTTAAATTTACTATCTACGAGTTTTAGGGCATAAAACTCAGCACTAAGCTATTACATGAGTCTTGAACTGTATGTGAAGACATACGGGGATCAATGTGAAGGATTGGAATTCCCAATTACGTTAAAGCAGAAGCGCAATTGGACCGTTCATAAATTAATTTTGTTTAATCAAAATACCCATACATTGGCAAAAACACAGAATTCACAATTCTAATTAGGCTAAGCAATTAATTTAGATCTAATCTAAAGAACGAGAAGCATACCTCCGTTGACGACTCTGAATTCTTCAACGGACACCACCATTCGATCTTCCCCGCTATTCTCGGAGGTTGGGAACGGAGTGGTGGGACTCCATTTTTTTGAATTTGGGAGAGAAAACAGAGAGAAAAAATGACTCCTCTGTGTTTATTGAGATGAGAGAGTATGAGAGACCAAGAGAGTGAAGAGAGCGATTAGAGATTCTGTTGGAGAGCAAATGTGAGATTATGATCCCCCTTCCAAGAACCCCTCCAACGTGAATTTAAAATTGTGACGGAAAATATTTTATTTAAATTTTTAATTAATTAAATAAAACGAATTTAATTTAATTAGTTAAATATTAATTAATTAATCACATTAATTAATTAATCTTATGTGTCTTTAAATCATATTTAAATGCACCCTCACATAGTATATGGTTCCAATTAGTTTGACTAAATCCAATTTAACCAAATTAATTTAAACCAACTTATTAATTAATCCATAATTAATTAACTCAATGATTAACTAAATATCACATATTTAATTAATCCATCATTTGAACCATATTCAAATATGCATCTCTCTTATAATCTATAGGTTTAATTTGAATCCAATTCACATTAGAATTAATCTATAGTTATTAATTTAATTAAATCACATTTAACTAAATTAAATTGAACAATTAATTAATTCAAAATTAATTAATTATTGTGATTAATTAAATATCACATATTTAATCAAGGGGCAGTTGCATAGATGACAAATTGGACCAAATTAATGGAAAATATAGCACAGTTGCAAACTAATTGCATATATAGCAAAATTAATTGTACAAGACAAAAAGCTATCGTCAGATTCTATCCGTGTCTATCACTGATAGACTCTGATTATTCAAAGTCTATCAGTGTCTATCGCTGATAGACTCTGATTAATCAAAATCTATCAGTGACCATCACTGATAGAATTTGATTAATCAAAGTTTATTAATGATAGTCACTGATAGATTTCGATTAACTAGAGTCTATCAACGATAGACACTGATAGACTATGAATAATCGGAGTCTATCAGTAGACTGATAGATTTTGATTAATTAGAGTCTATCGTTGATAAACTCTGATAATTGAAACCTATCAGATAGATTCTAATTAACCAGAGTTTGTCAATGTCTATTAGTAGTATACTCTGATAGATTTTGCTATATTTGCAATTTTTTTTACATTGTGTTATATTTGCAATTATATAATTCTTATTTGCCACCCACTGCAAATTCTCTTTAATTAATTACATATTAGAATCATATTCTAATTTAATCTCTCATATTATATAGTTTAATTAAATCACATTTAATTAGACTCAATTGAATAATTAATTAATTCATAATTAATTAATTTATTCACTAATTAAATATCACATATTTAATTAGTTATATACTTGAACTCTTTCAAATATTATTCTCTCAATAAAGTCTAATCTCACATTAAACTTTAAATTATAATGTATCGCCATACATTATACTAATTGTATCTCATACAATTAACTTGATTCCCAAGATGAATTTGAACTATTCAAATTCTTTCAAGATAAATTGTTCCCAACTACTCTTTACGAGCTAGTAGGGGGACCTAATGGACCTAAAGATCATAAGCTCCAATGATATGAGGTTAGCTGACTAAACTCATTAATCGAGTTAACCAATATTCATTAATTGTGGGTCGCTCCACTAAAGACCCACAGCTGCACTCTTCTCACTGTAGAATGTTTATGTGTCCACGGATATTGACCAATAAAGGTAAGTCAATCCTTCATGAGTGTTCATAACTACAACTAGATCAAATTATCGTTTTACCCCTGTGTTACATTTGTCTCCTAAAGTACCAATGCTCCTCTAATGAACAACCTGTTTATGGTCCAACCAGTAAACAGAAAGTCCCTCTCGGGCCAGTGAGAGGGCGGGATCCCTTTGTTCAAGACCCAGGATCACCACTTAAGGGAACACTCATCTACTTCTCCTAGAAGCGGGAATGAGTGAATTTCATCTTGTGTTGTCATGTCCCTAGCCCCCCACTCGTTCTTGTCTCCAAGAAGGTAGGCTTATTGAGTCGGCGTGCAGGCCACTCTCACCCGTAATAATCAAAGGACAATCCCTCGTGAGAAGGAGTTCATGACACACTCAGGATTAAGACTGAGTTACCTAGGTCATCCTATTGAAACAGTAACCTAATTAGTTAACGGTGTTACATCTAGTGGTTTACTATTTTGTGGTCCGATCTTATGCAAACTCGTTGCATAGGATACCCTCGCTCGCATGTCTCCTACGTGGGCGTCTTGGATCAATACGTCTGTATCGAATACAAAGCGGACCGTATCACATAGTGTTACCAGGATAAGGTACCTAGCCTTATCCCTGTACTATAGACCTTTTAGGTTGTTACTTGAACACTGATCCCCATATGTCCCCACATACTCAAGTTACATATAAACAACCTTGGATCTTAGTTTATTGGATTTGGGTTATATTGTGCAATTCTCAACTTAATATTAACAATAACACTTTATTGTATAAGATTCAACATTAAAACTTTATTGACACAAGTATACAATTCATTGACATTCACTATCTACGAGTTTTAGGACATAAAACCCAACATAGTGTTCAAGATACAACCTAAAGGGTCTATTATATAGGGATAAAGCTGGGTATCTTATCCTGGTAACACCATGGATACAACCCACTTTTTATTTGATACAAACGCAATGATCCAACACATTCGTGTAGAGGACACGCGAGTGGGGGTATCCTATGCAATTAGTTTGCATAAGATCGGACCGCAAAATAGTAACCGCTAGATGTAACTCCGTTGATGTAACGTCAACATTAACGGTAAATCTTAATTTCTTTAATTTGAGTTTAATTTCATGAGATTTGGGGGAGAAATAGGATTTATTTTAATGGTCTTTGACAATCTTTCTTAAAGTAAAAGGATGAAAGGGGCATTTTTGTAAATAACTTAAAGTTGGAGTCAACCTGAAGCCTTCCTTTCTTGTTATTTAAGCCGCACACAGCCCGAGGAAGCCAATTTCACCCCACATCTCCTTCTTCTTCACGTGTTCAGCCCCCTCCTTGTCGTGAGCTTCTCCAACCGCAACCACCTTGTTTTCTTTCATTTTATTTTCTCCGTCAGCCACGCAGTCATCCTCTTCTCTCCGGTGACGTCTTCTCTCCTTCCGGCAAGCAGCGTTCACGGCGGCGACAACAGTAGAGATGCGATGTTGAGGTGGATCTAGAGGCGGTTCTGTAAGTGCAGCGGCGGTTTGTTTTTGGGCAGGTTTGGTTCGTTTCTCTCGGTTTTATTGTTCCTCAAGGCCGATTTCTCTTCCTTTGCATTCTCTCTCTCACTTTCGATCTCTCTCGTGCAGATTCCTGCGCATTTTTGGTCGGACAGCAGCGTTTTTCCGACGATTGTTCTGTTAGGCATGGATAGCAGCATTCAGGGGCGTTTTTCTGCGTTTCTCGGTGTTTTTAGGTGAGTTTTCAGTGTGGGTACGTTGGATTTAGGCTTGTATTGGTTGGTTTTTGTGTTTAATCGATTATGCACTCGTTTTTACCTTTGTTCAGCAAGCGTTTCCCTTCAATTTTGGCAGTTCGAGCAGTAGCTTTTTAATTTCAGCATCTTTGGGCGTTTTCACCATTGGGTAAGTGAATTTAGTCATGCTTTGGGTGTTTTTTTGTGTTAAAAGGATACCCATTGATCTTGGCTTTCATTTTCGAGGTGCCCATAGCGTTTGGTGCTTTAATTGTCGTCTTAGAGCGAAATAGGGAACTTGGACAACAAGTGTTGTTGCTATTTTTGTGAGTTTTTGGGAGTTAAATCTTTCCGAATTTAGTTGACTCCTTATGCCCACTTGGTTTAATCAAGTCTATGAGTTTTAAGAATGTTTTTCCCCTTTTGTGTAGTTGGTTAGGAGCTTGGAAGCTAAGGAGTTAAATTGTTTTGTCAAGCAAATTAATTAGCTAAGGTAAGTAGCCATTGGACTCAATTCTCGAGCTTTAGACTCAATGAATGTTTGATGGATTCGAATATGTCAAGTCTTAAGCTTTAAACTAATTCCCTTGTGAATTTACCATGCTTATAAAAGTTAGTTTAAATCCTTGTGTTGCTTTTGGATTTAAGAGCGCATGACGAGTTTCGTTGCGAAGCATGATGTTGGCATTAAAGTCATTTTTAAAAATTATAGCATATCTGAGACTGCTTCTGGATGGATTAGTACCTTTTAAATTATATTGGAAGCATGTGTGATTGTATGGCTTGATTGCTCTGCATGTTTGGTTAGTTGTGGAAGCGAGGTATGTCTCGCCTTGGTTGTGGTGTTTCGGAGTATTTTGAAGTTTGTGGTTGGGCAGTGTTGATTATAGAAGTATTTTATCTGCTTTTCAGGTGATAGAAAAATTTGGGTTTGCCTTATGTATGTCGTTATGCTGCCAAATTTTCGGTAGCATTACAGCGAGAGTGAGGCTAAGCTTAGTAGAACCCCCCCCCCCCCGATTAGGCTAAACTTAGTAAAATTCCTCGATACGCTACGCTCGATAGTCGTACGTATGAAGAGGACAAGACCTAGAATAGGAGCCTTAGTCGTGATGCAAGGCCTCAAGTAGACTTAACAGATCGTTAAGCCTTGTGTCAAGCTAGGATCGTTTCCTTCCCCTTCTTAAGATACTGATGGAACCTACTTTTCAGGCACGAGATCGTGCATTCTATCAGTGACTGGTAGAGCTTACTTTTCTGGCACGGGATCGTGCATTCCATTAGGACGGTGTCGAGCTAGGCACAAGATTGTGCGCCAGATGGCACTCGGGCATGCTTCATGCCCAGATTGCTCCACCGTACTTTGAGTTCATGATTCAGGAGTGTTGTGTAGGGATAGGTGTAGTTCTGCTAGAGGTTGCCAGCTAGTCCCTAGTTTACTCGCTTACTTGATTAACCCACACAACACCATAGTTGCCATAGATTGGGGGCAGGAAACCACCCTAGGGAGATCATTACCTGAACCCGAATATGGCCCTGGGGTTAGAAACCCGAATTGATGTTTCTAGTTAGGTTCCTATGACGTAGAGACCCGGAAACTAAGTTTCATGTTTCCTGATTCTTATGATTATCAGATTCAGCTCTTAAGTGGGCTACTTGTTGGGTTTAATGTCCTATAAACTCGTAGTTTTGTAAATCATTAAACATATTCTATTTCCAATAAAGACGTTATTGAGGTTATTCAGTAAAAGATGTTATTGAATTTGTAAGTTGCAAATTTTTAACCTAAATCCAATAAACTAAGATCCTTGGCTATAACATGAATACTCGAACTATATGTAGAGACATATCATAGGATCAAGTTCAAGTTTATAGCCAAAACAGTCTATAGTATAAGGATAGGGTTGGGTGCCTTATCTTGGGGACACTATGGATGCGGCCCACTTTGTATAAAGCACAAACGATGAGATCCTAAATTGTTCATGTGGAGACATGCGAGTGGGGGCGTCCTATGCAATGAGTTTGCATATAACTGGACCGCGAAATAAGTCACTTTCTCTTTATAATGTCGTTTACTGTAGAAACTGACTATTTCACAAGATGACCTAGGTAACTCGATCTTAATCCTGAGCTAACTATGAAATCCTGTTTATACGAAATTATCCTTTGATTGGCATGGGTGAGAGTGGCCAGATATCGCCGACTCAACAAGGCTACCATTTTGGGGATAAGATCGGATAGATAGCTGGGGACATAGTCTCGCAAGATGGAATTCACTCCTACCCATTTCAGGGATAGAAGAGAGGTTGTTCCCTTAAGTACTAACTTCAGGACTTGAACAAGGGGCTCCACCCTCTCCTTGGCCCGAGAGGGACTCAGGTTTGATGGTTGGACCATAGACCGATTGTTCATTAGAGGATTAGTGGAACTTAAGGAGCAAGAAGTATTATAGGGGTAAAACGGACATTTAACCCAGCTATAGCTACGAACAACCTATGAAGGATCGACTTGCTTTACATGGTTATATCAAGTGGACAGAAATTATATCTACGTTGAGGGGAGTGCAGCTACTGGGCTATAGTGGAGTGTCTTGGTAGTTAACGAATGTTGGTTAGCTTGGTTAATGAGATTAGTCGGTTAACCTCGAATCGTTGGAGCCCATGATCTGTAGGTCCATTAGGTGCCCCTACTAGCTCATATCGGAATAAAACTTAGAACAATAAGATAGGAAAGTTTGAATCGTTCAAAATCGGGAAAGGGTATTATCGTCAATTGTGTTTGACACAATAATTTAATTATGAATTAAATTATTATATGAGAGATAAAGTATTTAAAAATGTTTTAAATACTATATACATGAATAAGGATTCATGTATAATGGATTGCACAAGGTTAGAATGATTAATTGGATTAATCATATGAAATTAATTGGAAAAGTTTCATATTAATTACCAAAGTTAATTTCAATTTGGAATTGAAATTAAAAGAAAAGTGTAAGGTTGAAAAATCAGATTTTAAATCAAAGATAGTGGATTTTGTTGGAATCTCACTCTTGCATGGTAATTCAAAGTGGAAAGACAACTCATCCATGCACTCTTGCATGTTATGTTACATGAACACCTAGAATCCACTATTGCTTATCAATCCACCATGTGTCTTGCATCTTGAGGCTTCTTGATGCATGGATTCACTCTATAAATAGAGAATGAATCAGATTGAGAGCTGAAGAGAGCCATTTTCCATATTGTTATGCTGTTGGATTTTGGTTTCAAACTCACTCATATCCATATATCTCTCTAGAGCTTGATCCTTCAAGCATTCCCTTCCCATTCCCTATCTCAATAGACTCCCACAAGTCGTTCTTGGCCCGAAGAGTAGTAGGGAAGTCACTAACGGTTGTCCTAATTAGTAGATTGGAGAAGAAAAGAATCCACAGAGGTCCACCTATTGAACTGAAAAAGGTTGGTACTTCTAATCTCTCTGTTTCTGGTTTTTTAGAACAAGCATGCTTTAGGAGTAAAATTGATGTAGTTAAGTGCTTTCGATCTTTAATTGCTTCCGCATGTGTTATATGAACACCTTCACTACTTACAGAGTATATTCTTATATACTCACCCATGGTACTTGACTTTCCTTTTCAGGTGGTACTTGAGGACATCTAGCGCTTGGCGAGAGCTGTGACTTCATTGGCTATGGGATCATAGCTGCAATTTATGTCTCCATTCCTTTGATTATTTCTAGTCTCTGATGTTGTAGGATCGAACTCTTGTTTTAGATGTGATGTTTTAAATCTATGAGCTTTTCAGAGTTTTGTTTTAGATGTTCTATTTTAAGATTTATGAACTTAACTTTTGTTTTGGGCCCTTTTAGTAATTGAAAGTAATTTATTTCTTTTGCTATGTGTTTGTCATTAAAAAAAAAATTCTTTGTGCATGATTTAGTAGCGACCTTCAGCATGTTTTAGCTTTTTCTAGTCGTGGCGTTATAGTTGACTAGTGAAGTTTCTATTTCACTAGGATACCTAGGCAACTTAGTCTCAATCCTGAGTGTATTATGAACTCCTGTTCGCGAGGGATTGTCCTTTGATTTGTATGGGTGAGAGTGGCCAGATTGCTGACTCAATAAGCCTACCATTTTGGGGACAAGATCGAGTGAGTGGCTAGGAACATAATCACACAAGATGGAATTCACTCCTTCTTGACTTCAGAGTAAATAGATGAGTGTTCCCTTAAGTGGTGTCTCCAAGTCTTGAACAAAGGGTCCTACCCTCTCACTAGCACAAGAGGGGTTTTTGTTTATTGGTTGAACTATAAATAAGTTGTTCATTAGAGGAGCACTGGTACTCAAGGACACAGAGGTAACCCAGGGGTAAAATGATAATTTGACCCAACTGGTGTTATGAACACTCATGAAGGACTAACTTGTTGTTATTGGTCTATATCTGTAGACACAGAAATATTTTGCAGTGAGAAGAGTGCAACTGTGGGTCTATGGTGGAGTGTACATACAGTTAACGAACATTAATTAATCTTGTTAATGAGTTTAGTCAATTAATCTCATATCATTGGAGCTTCTGATCTATAGGTTCATTAGGTCCCATTGGTAGCTCATAAATGGTAATTGAGGAGATTAAGTCTTGATTAATAAGATAAATAATATAATGTATAATGATACATTATAATATAAATTTAATTTTGGATATGATTCAAAATTAAGTAAATATTTGAATGACTTCGAAAATCCTATATCTATTTAACTTTGGGTACTCCAAACTCCAGAGTCCAGTCATTGTAAAACTTAAGAGAATTCCAAAGATTTATAGCAAACCACACATAATTCAAGAGCTTCAACAAAAAACTGTTCTTATCAAAATCTAAAAAATCACTAAAGGTGAAAATTTGTAGAAATCTAAATAAACAAAAAACAAACATCGACAACTCCATGTAATCATAGCCTTGAGAAATATAAAAGTATGGTTAAAAATGCAAACATAAGTTCATAAGATCTAGAAGAAGGCAACTCATTTCCTCTTAATTTCTCCAAAGGAATGGTCAAGTTGAACGAGGATAAAGGTATGTTGCTGGGTATATTAAGCCAAGTAGTTCATAATTCAATATATACTATAGTAAGTAGTAGACAATATACTTATATGACTCTTATATGCTTCAAAAAAGGCCAACACAAATTCAAATACAACTATTCTAAAATAATGGAGAGTGCATCTTAGGTTCTAAAATCATAAAAGTCAAGTAAAATGTTAAAAAGAGGAAGAGACTATTTGAACATTAGCCATACTAAAAAAAAAAATTGAACATTAGCAATACAAGTATCTTGGGAGAAAGGATGGGAAGTCATTTATATTCTAATAAGATTTTCAACAAAAAAAGACACACACAAAAGGCAAGAAATATTGTTATGGTGCAAAATTACCTTTTGGATATTTCAGAAACAATAGGATCTATACTACTTGCAAAAGTCTAAAATTTAAGCATTTCTTAACTCTTAGTTATTTCTAAGAATTCGTTCTTTTATTAACATGACATAACTCTTTTAGACCAAAAAAAAAATTAAAATGATATTTCAAACATCGTGATATAAAGATAACGACATACCTACTCATGGCCGTTAAAATTAGGTAGCCAAACAAAGAGAGGACACATCCTTGCTTCCCCTAGGAGCCCTTGCATATGATGATGCTGTTGAAAAATAAACTTGATTTTGGATATTTAGTATTTGGGCCTAGACCAAATAAAAGCCCAAATTCTAGAAATGTCTTAAGAAGAGGAAAAATCTAGAGAAATACCTTAGGGAGATTTTTGGAGTATGAGGTAGAATTCTCTAGAATATTATAGAAAATTGTGTATTCTAGAGAATAATTTGTAGCCACAAGATTATAGTTGTGTGTTGGCAAAATCCTAACCACAACTTGAGGAGTTGGAGACTAGTATAAATAGGAGTGGTGTCTCAAAGTTTTTGTATCAAGCCAAAAAGCTAGAATTGAGTAATAACACAAGTAGCCTCTTTCTCATAACCTCTTTCTCAAAAATCCATCTTTCAATTTTACCCTCCAATCTCCAAAAGTTTCCTTTCCAACAAAGTGGTATCAGAGCTTGAAGATCCTTGCTAAGAAGATGGCTAGCAACGGCATGGTGCCATTCCAAGTTCCAATGCTCAACAAGAGCAACTATGATAATTGGAGCATCAAGATGAAGGCTCTCCTTGGTTCGCAAGACGTGTGGGAGATAGTAGAGAAAGGATACACCGAGTCAGAGAATGATAGTCTTTCTCAAGCACAAAGGGATGGTTTGAGAGACTCAAGAAAGAGAGACAAGAAAGCTCTCTATCTAATCTATCAACGATTAGATGACGATGCTTTTGAGAAGATTTCAGAAGCAAAGACAGCGAAAGAAGCATGGGAGAAGCTTCAAACATCATACAAGGGAGCGGATCCTGTCAAGAAGGTACGTCTTCAAACTTTAAGAGCTGAGTTTGAAAGTTTGAATATGAAAGAAGGGGAAGCCATCTCCGACTATTTTTCTAGAGTTTTAACGGTCACCAATCAACTTAAGAGGAATGGTGAAAAGCTTGATGATGTAAAAATCATGGAGAAAATATTAAGATCTTTAGATCCAAAGTTTAAACATATTGTTGACATAATCGAAGAAACAAAAGACTTGAATGCTATGACCATTGAGCAACTCTTGGGATCGTTACAAGCATATGAAGAAAAGAAAAAGAAGAAGGAAGGAATCGTGGATCAATTACTCAAGCTGCAAGTTGACTCACCTACTAGAGGAGTTAGTCAGAGTGATAGAGGCCAACGAGGACGAGGTCATGGTGGACATCGAGGAAGAGGAAAAGGTCATGGACAAGGACAAGGACGAGGACGAGGTTGGAGGCCCTATGAAGACAACAAAAATTTCCAAAGAGGAGAAAACTCAACAAGAGGTCGTGGGTCAGACAACTCGAGATCAAGGTACGATAAATCAAATATTAAATGCTACAATTGCCAGAAGTTTGGTCATTATGCCTCTGAATGTAGAGCTCCTAGCAACAAAAAAGTTGAAGAGAAGGCAAACTTCATTGAAAAGAGTCAAGAATGTGACACCTTATTGATGGCTTGCAAGGAAAATGAATGGAACAAAGATAATAAATGGTATCTAGACACTGGAGCAAGCAACCATATGTGTGGAAAAAGGAGCATGTTCGTGGAACTTGATGAATCAGTGAGCGGCAACATAGCCTTCGGAGATGAATCCAAGGTGGAAGTAAAAGGAAGAGGTAACATTCTTATCCGATTGAAGAATGGTGAGCATCAATTTATTTCAAATGTTTATTACGTGCCAAGTGTGAAGAGTAATATCTTGAGTTTAGGCCAACTCTTAGAGAAAGGTTATGACATTCAATTAAAAGATAATAACCTTTCTATAAGAGACAATGCAAATAATCTGATTGCTAAGGTGCCAATGACAAAAAATAGAATGTTTATACTTAACATTCAAAACGACGTAGCAAAATGCTTGAAGATGTGTTATAAAGATGCATCTTGGCTTTGGCATCTTCGATTTGGGCATCTCAATTTTGGAGGATTAGAATCGCTCTCCAAGAAGAACATGGTGAGAGGATTACCTTCCATCAGCCATCCTGATCAAGTGTGCGAAGGATGCCTACTTGGAAAGCAATTCAAGAAAAGCTTCCCGAAAGAGTCCAACTCAAGAGCTCAAAGGCCTTTAGAACTCATTCATACGGATGTGTGCGGTCCAATCAAGCCAAGCTCACTCGATAAGAGTAACTATTTCCTTCTCTTTATTGATGATTTTTCAAGAAAAACATGGGTGTATTTCTTGAAGCATAAGTCAGAGGTGTTCGAGAATTTCAAGAAGTTCAAAGCCCTTGTTGAGAAAGAAAGTGGCTTAGTCATCAAGGCCATAAGATCTGATCGTGGAGGAGAGTTCACATCAAATGAATTCCAAAAATATTGTGAAGACTATGGAATTCGACGACCCTTAACAGTGCCAAGATCTCCCCAACAAAATGGAGTGGCAGAAAGAAAGAACAGAACAATTCTCAACATGGCAAGAAGTATGCTCAAAAGCAAGAAGCTACCAAAGGAGTTCTGGGCAGAAGCGGTGGCATGTGCAGTCTACCTATCCAACCGATCTCCAACAAGAAGCGTACATGGAAAAACACCACAAGAAGCATGGAGCGGAAGGAAGCCTGGGATTTCTCATCTCAGAGTCTTTGGAAGTATTGCTCATGTGCACATTCCAGATGAAAAGAGAAGTAAGCTGGATGATAAAAGTGAGAAGTACATATTCATCGGCTATGACTCCAACACTAAAGGCTACAAGCTCTACAATCCTGATACTGGGAAAATAATAATCAGTCGAGATGTAATATTCGACGAAGAAGGAGCATGGGATTGGGGACAACGTGATGAAGACTTCAACTTCTTTCCATACTTCGAAGAAGATGACATGGAGCAAACAAGCAAGAGGAGCCAACCAAGATTTTCGTGGACAACAAGTCAGCAATTGCGTTGGCAAAGAACCCAGTGTTCCATGATCGGAGTAAGCACATTGATACACGTTACCACTATATCAGAGAGTGCATCACAAGAAAGGATGTACATTTGGATTATGTGAAGACTCACAATCAAGTTGCCGATATCTTCACCAAGCCACTTAAAAAGGACAACTTCATAAGATTAAGAGATCTGTTGGGAGTAACAAAATCAAGTTTAAGAGGGGGTGTTGAAAAATAAACTTGATTTTGGATATTTAGTATTTGGGCCTAGCCCAAATAAAAGCCCAAATTCTAGAAATGTCTTAAGAAGAGGAAAAATCTAGAGAAATACCTTAGGGAGATTTTTGGAGTATGAGGTAGAATTCTCTAGAATATTATAGAAAATTGTGTATTCTAGAGAATAATTTGTAGCCACAAGATTATAGTTGTGTGTTGGCAAAATCCTAACCACAACTTGAGGAGGTGGAGACTAGTATAAATAGGAGTGGTGTCTCAAAGTTTTTGTATCAAGCCAAAAAGCTAGAATTGAGTAATAACACAAGTAGCCTCTTTCTCATAACCTCTTTCTCAAAAATCCATCTTTCAATTTTACCCTCCAATCTCCAAAAGTTTCCTTTCCAACAGATGTTTCTCCTGAGAATGCAAGCAAAAGAAAAGATTGAAAATGGAGGCATCAAAGTTGTCTAGATCAAGTAGAATTCAATGGAAATTTTCATAAAATGTTAATAAGGAGAAAGACATACAATACTTTTGTCAAACAACTTTCAAATAGCTCAAATTCTATGTTTATGGGGGAGAAGTTACAAAATGTACTTCAAGTTTGTGCATTCACCTGTTGGTTATTAGTGGCACTGCATCTTCAGATTCCTAAACATGGTGTTAAAATAATTTCAGCATAGTTGACACAATCTCCTAACATATAACATGCTTGTCATGAATACTCTGTGCATGACTTTTCTTCTTGCTCTTTAAAACTGTGAAACACCCCATTTCATGTTCATTAAGGTAGTTATGCAAACATGCCTCTAACTCTTGATCAATCTACAAAAAGAAAGAATAAAATACAGGACTAAGCCATCAATTAAAAGACATAAAATTAATAAAGCAAGTTCCAAATTAATAAACCCATAAACAAAGCGTGCAATAATACAAAATGCATTAAGTACCTGCAACAACTTCACAAATTCATCAGGTTCTTTAGCAAGTCTCATGCCACCTGTTCGAACAACTCAAAGATATGGTTCATTGTTTTAGAATCAAAATCTCTCTGAGTTTGTAGGTCAAAGGGAGAAACGTAAGGCAGACAAGATTTTAAGAAGGAAATTGATAGTAGAGTTGTTATGACCATACAATGTTATGGAGAAGTTTGGCATTAAAGTTTCAATATGTACAAAGTTGTAAGTATAAAAAAACATAAAGGAAAAATTAATAGAAATATAAAGGAAAAGAAAACCATTATGAACACCATGTACAATGAAAAGGAAAATTGAAAAGGCAAAAAGTTGTAAGGATGTCTTAACACCTAGATCAAAACCCACTAGCTAACTGGTCATTTCAACAAGTCTTTGTGCTCAATGTACAAATAAATAAAATCAACACCATATACAAAAATTAATAGAAATATAATGACTTACAGCCCATAAGAGCAAATGAAACCATCCACAAAAATAATAATAATAATAATAAAGCTTCCTACAAGGATCAATTTACAGTAATGAGGCATAATCAATGTTCTTCCCTGCTCAATTTTTTAGGAAAAGAAAAAGTGGGCAATACAAATTACTCTGGACAGTGGAAATAATAAAAATTTTGTAAAAAACAAAGAAGACAAACAATAAAGTTATGTTCACTGTATAAATGTTGTGCACAAAACTAAAAAGCAAAAGCAATATAGAATACACAAGCCATCTCTTTTCTAATTTCTTAGAACATCAACTTTTTAGAAAACCCGAAAGACAACAACTTATTTTCTAATTTCTTAGAACAACGGTGTCATCTTTAACATTCATTAAATCTCTATTTTTCTTTTTGTATTGTTAGTTCAAATACATCCTTCATTGAATGGAAAACCTGAAAGAAATTAGTTTCAACAACACTTCGAATCTGAGCAGACACATATCTCAATCACAAAGGAAAACCCGAAAGAAAACCCATTGAATGGATAACCCGAAGGAATACATCCTTAGAATCCGAAGGAAAACAAAAAATACTTTCAGAAAAACATATTTCAATCACAAAAAAGAGGAAATTGTTATAAAACGTGAAGAACAATAACAAGAACACTAAGAACACTTAGAGAAATAGAGAGCAAAGGTAGGGAGAAGAGAGCAAATGAATTGCATTCAATTGAGTTGTTATTTAACCCTTCATAAACCTCCCTATTTATACTAATACAATAGGGATTGTTACAACTTAAAAGACCTAAAATAGGAGAGGGAGGGAGAGTCTTGAGCCTAAAGTTAAGGAGTCATGGGGAGTTGCCCTAAAATGGTGGGGTTGAATGCCCTAAAATGGATATCTATAATTAAATATACAGTGTATTTGTAACACTCCCCCTTAGATATCCATTGTATATGAAATATATGCCTCATTAAAATCTTACTAGGAAAAACCCAATGGGAAAAACCCCAGTGAAGGAAAAAGAGTACATTATATTTATATACATTAATTACTGCCTCATTAAAAACCTTGCTAGGAAAACCTAGTGGGAAAAACCATAGCGAAGGGAAAAAGAGTGCAGTATATTTGCCCCCCCTCATGAAAACATCATTTGAGATCTCTGAGTCGTCACATTCCAATGTTGTGCACCAACTTCTCAAATGTTGCAGAAGGAAATGCCTTCGTAAATAAGTCTGCAAAGTTGTCTTTTGAAGAAATTTGTTGAACAGTGATATCGCCATTTTCTTCAAGATCATGAGTGTAGAAGAGCTTTGGTGAGATATGCTTCGTTCTATCTCCTTTAATGTATCCTCCTTTGATTTGGGCTATACATGCTGTATTGTCTTCATATAATGTTGTTGGACAATCTTCGCTAGAGGACAATCCACATGTTTCACAAATGTGTTGAGTCATTGATCTTAGCCATACACATTCTCGACTAGCCTCATGAATCGCCAGGATCTTAGCATGGTTTGAGGAAGTAGTTGTTATTGTCTGCTTCATAGATCTCCATGATATAGCAGTTCCTCCATATGTAAATAAATAACCTGTTTGAGATCTAGCTTTATGTGGGTCAGATAAATAACCTGCATCTGCATAACCAACTAGATCAAAGTTTGATTTATTAGAATAAAATAAAACCATATCAATTGTCCCTCGAAGATAACGGAGGATATGCTTAACTCCATTCCAATGCCTTTTTGTTGGAGAAGAACTATATCTAGCTAATAAATTTACTGAAAATGTTATATCAGGTCGTGTATTATTAGCAAGATACATAAGTGCACCAATTGCACTATGATATGGTACTTCTGGACCAAGAAGTTCTTCATTATCTTCTCGAGGTCGGAAGATGTCTTTCTTTACATCGAGTGAACGAACTACCATTGGAATGTTCAATGGATGTGCTTTGTCAATGTAAAATCTCTTTAAGATCTTTTTTGTATAACTTGATTGATGAATAAATATTTCATCTGCTAGATGCTCAATTTGCAAGCCAAGGCAAAACTTTGTTTTTCCGAGATCTTTCATCTCAAATTCTTTCTTAAGATATTCTATTGCCTTTGGAAGCTCTTCAGGAGTTCCAATTATATTCAAATCATCAACATATACAGTAATAATAGCAAATCCTGACTGTGATTTCTTTATAAAAGACATGGACAAATTGGGTTATTTTGATACCCTTCTTTCAATAAATATTCACTCAGGCGATTATACCACATTTGTCCTGATTTTTTTAACCCATATAAAGATCTCTATAATTTGATCGAATATAATTCTCTAGGATTTGAATTATATGACTCTGGTATTTTTAATCCTTCAGGGATTTTCATATAAATATCATTATCAAGAGATCCATATAAATATGCTGTAATTCCATCCATAAGATGCATGTCAAGTTTTTTATACACAGTCAAGCCAATCAAATATCTCAATGTTATTGCATCCACCATAGGAGAATATGTCTCCTCATAATCAATACCAAGCCTTTGCGAGAATCCTTGTGCAACAAGTCTCGCTTTATATCTTGTGACCTCATTCTTTTCATTCCTTTTTCTTACAAATACCCATTTGTATCCCACAGGCTCGACATATTCTGATGTCTGGACTACTGCTCCAAAAACAAATCCTGACTGTGATTTCTTTATAAAAACACATAGACAAATTGGGTTATTTTGATACCCTTCTTTCAATAAATATTCACTCAGGCGATTATACCACATTTGTCCTGATTGTTTTAATCCATATAAAGATCCCTATAATTTGATCGAATATAATTCTCTAGGATTTGAATTATATGACTCCGGTATTTTTAATCCTTCAGGGATTTTCATATAAATATCATTATCAAGAGATCCATATAAATATGCTGTAATTACATCCATAAGATGCATGTCAAGTTTTTTATACACAGTCAAGCCAATCAAATATCTCAATGTTATTGCATCCACCATAGGAGAATATGTCTCCTCATAATCAATACCAAGCCTTTGCGAGAATCCTTGTGCAACAAGTCTCGCTTTATATCTTGTGACCTCATTCTTTTCATTCCTTTTTCTTACAAATACCCATTTGTATCCCACAGGCTCGACATCTTCTGATGTCTGGACTACTGCTCCAAAAACCTCACGTTTTGAAAGTGAGTTTAATTCTGTCTTGATTGCTCCTTTCCACTTAAGGCAATCCTTTCTATGTCGACATTCTTCGATAGATTTTGGTTCATAATCATCATTTTCAGAAATGATGTCATAAGCAACATTATACGCAAAAATGTTATCAATAACTATATTGTTCCGGTTCCATCTTTTTCCATTCATTACATAATTTATCAAAATTTCATTATTATCCTCAGGTATTTCACCTTCTTCGATATTCTCATGAGTAGTCACATTCAGGATTTCTTCTGGAATATCCATATTATTAATTAAGTCATTTTGATTATTGACTACTTTTCTTTTTCGAGGATTTTTATCTTTGGAACCCGTTGGTCTACCACGCTTCTGGCGTATCGCAGACTCATTAGGTATGATAACTTGTTGCGTTAGGATATCAATTTTCGATGGTGTATTTGCAGCTGGTATATGTGACTTGGTCACTTTCTTAGCAATTGTAAATGCATCTGGCATTTGATTTGCAATATTTTGCAAATGAACTATCTTTTGAACTTCTAGTTCACATTGATTTGTACGGGGATCTAAATGAGACAATGACGATGCATTCCATGTAATTTCATTTTCCAACTTCTTAATCTCTCTCCCCTAATGTTGGAAAATTTGTCTCATTAAAATGACAATCAGCAAATCGTGCAGTAAATACATCACCCGTCAGGGGTTCAAGATATCTAATAATTGATGGGGAATCAAATCCAACATATATTCCTAGGCCTCCTTTGAGGACCCATCTTAGTACGTTTTGGTGGAGCAATTGGAACATATACTGCACTTCCAAAAGTTCGTAAGTGAGATATATTTGGCTGCTGGCTATAAGCTAATTGTATTGGAGAGTATTTATGATAGGCTGCTAGCCTAATGCGTATAAGCGATGCAGCATGTAAAATTGCATGACCCCATATAGATATTGGAAGTCTTGCTCTCATAAGCATCGTTCTAACAGTTAATTGCATACGTTTTATAAATGATTCAGCTAGACCATTTTGTGTATGAACATGAGCTACAGGATGTTCAACACTTATCCCAACTGACATACAATAATTATTAAATGATTGGGATGTAAACTCACCAGCATTATCAAGACGAATGTTCTTGATTACATAATCAGGAAATTGTGCTGTTAATTTGATTATTTGAGCCAGTAATTTTGCAAATGCAAGGTTTCGACTTGATAATAAACACACATGTGACCATCTACTAGATGCATCAATTAGAACCATAAAATATCTAAATGGTCCACTTGGTGGATTTATAGGTCCGCATATATCACCATGAATTCGTTCTAAAAATGCGGGGGATTCAATCCCAATTTTAGCTGGTGAGGGTCTAATTATTAATTTTCCTTGAGAGCACGCAGCACATGATAATTCATTAGATTGAAGAATCTTCTAGTTCTTCAATGGATGTCCATGTGAGTTTTCAATAATCTTTCTCATCATTATTGACCTAGGATGACCCAATCGATCATGCCAAACAGAAAATATATCTGGATCATTGAACTTCAGGTTCATTGTTGCATATGTTTCAATAACACGAATATGCGTGTAATATAATCCAAAAGAAAAGGCAGGCAACTTTTCTAATATATGTTTTTCATGTGAGAAATTAGATATAATATAAAGATACTCTATATTATTCTTCTTATCAGTCTCTATATGATAACCATTACCACGTATATCTTTAAAACTCAGTAGGTTTCTTTCTTATTTACTAGAGAACAAAGCATTATCAATTGTAAATTTTGTTCCTCTAGGCAAAATAATATTTGCTTTTCCAAAACCTTCAATCAAGTATGCAGGGCCTGATATTGTATTGACTTTTGCTTCTAGCATTGTCAATTCTAAAAAATATTTCCTACTTTTAATGATAGTGTGTGTTGTTGCGCTATCTGCCAAACATAAATCTTCATTGTTCATCTTGGAGTCAACCAAAATATGTGAAATATTCATGTTTCTTCACGAAAATAAAATAACACATAGTGAGCCCCAGAATAAGAAATTGAATATAAAATTGAACTTCATAAATAAACATAAATTAAACATTAAATGAAAGGATATTCATATAATCTAATATAACATTTGTTGCTCATTTAATGATGTTCATTTTCTCTTTAGGAGATTTAATAAGATTTACAACATTTATCTTATATTTCCAAGATTAATCATCTCTTCAGGAGATTGCAAAGTTTGCTTTCACACATGGTTCTCATTTTCGTACACCAGGTGCAAAACTAATGCATCTTTTATATCATATCTAAAATATGAAACTTTTGTTTTAGTAACCACCACTAGATGAGTAATTGCTTCTTCCTTTATTATTAATCATGATCTCGACATTGACAACAATTATTCGATATTACAATATTCACTTCAGGGAATGATATTGAAACAATTGGTTGAGATTCATGATTTTTCATCAAATGCTCATTTGATTGATTTAATCTCAATAAGACATGATGTTTGCTCATCACATATTTAAAATTTTCTTTCTCAATATTGCTACTACAGGAGCATAATCTATAGTTGAGAAGAAAGAAACATTATTCTTAACATATGCTCATTTGTTTAAAATCACTTATTGATTAAAATTATGCAACTACAAGTGCATTTAATTAAAGTAAGCATTAAACTTGTGCAACTATAGGTGCATTTAATCATGAGCAATTCTTAATTTGAAAACAATGCAACTTTAGGTGCATTAAACCAAAAGGAGCATTTTTTATGCAACTTCGTGTGCATAACATACAAATTTACTTTAGGAAGAGCAACTAGCTACTATACAAGTCTTGCAAACTTTGCCATAGGAAAATTTGAACTAATGCATGTACCTATTATGAATTTCAAAAGTTAATCAACATAAACAAAAACATTCAAACATACTTATGGAACCCAAATAATAAATTGTTGGTAAACAACATGTTGCAATATTTGTATAAGATATATAACAGTATATATAACATGAAAGCTGTGACAGTATATCAAATACTCTGTATATATATTAAATGCACATGATATAAAATATACAGAGGATCATGTGGAAATTATACCGAACAAAGAATATATAAACTAATGAGGACAATATACATTAGCAAAGTGAGAAAGTTTAGAAAATGCGCATGATTTGAAATTGAGATATATACCTGGTATATATGTGCATAATGTTCATTGAATATGCATTAAACATTCTAGATTAGGATATAAGCATACTATTAACAATTCAATTATGTGGATAATGTAATTAACATAAATGTCATTGGCAAATATAGAATCATAAACAATAAAAATGATTCAAATGTTTATATCATCAATACATAAATATGATACTTTACTGATCACATATAGTATGCATAATAACAAATAATACGATAATCTTGCATAAAACATATGTTGTCAACGTTCAATACACAGTGTATATATGAGGTATTTATAATACATGTACACTGTATATGTGAAACATACAGAAGACAAGTGCAACGAATAATAGAAAGTAAATTGAACCCTACCTTCAACTGAACAAAAATGGAAGAGAATCGTGCTGATAACGTGTTATAAAACGTGAAGAACAATAACAAGAACACTAAGAACACTTAGAGAAGTAGAGAGCAAAGGTAGGGAGAAGAGAGCAAATGAATTGCATTCAATTGAGTTGTTATTTAACCCTTCATAAACCTCCCTATTTATACTAATACAATAGGGGTTGTTACAACTTAAAAGACCTAAAATAGGAGAGGGAGGGAGAGTCTTGAGCCTAAAGTTCAGGAGTCATGGGGAGTTTCCCTAAAATGGTGGGGTTGAATGCCCTAAAATGGATATCTATAATTAAATATACAATGTATTTGTAACAGAAATTAGTTTTGTTGAGTTTTATGAGTTTTTTATTTTTACATTTAATTTTCAGTTTAATGTTTTGAATTTATTGGTTTGAAGTTAGATCTAAACATTTCAGTTTTTTGTCTTTTAAGTTTTCTTTTGAAGTTTTATGAGTTACTAACTTTAATGTTGTTTTCAAGATTGTAAGTTAGGTTCATTCTTGTACCTATAAAAGGGTGAACTTCCATGTAAAGTTTGCATCACCGAGTTTTCTACTTCAATTAGAAGTTTATTCATATTTTGGATTCCACTATCTTATTTTCCATTTTCTCTCTTTGTTCAACAAACATTAAGAGTTTGATTATTGCTTCAGCAATATTTATTTTAAACCTTTCATTTTCAATTTTCTCAACAGTTGGTATCAGAGCCTTAGATTTAAAAGGCTGTGATTTTATTTGAGAGTGAGAAATTCCATTTTTGTAATTGAAAAAAATGTCTTCTAATTTTGGTGTCACCTCTCCTCCACATTTTAGTGGTGAAAACTACCAATGTTGGGTTGTTAAAATGCAATCCTATCTCAAGGCACTTGGCCTTTGGGAATCTGTTTCAACTGATGTTGATCCTCAACCATTAGGAGAAAATCCAATGTTGAATCAGATCAGACTACATGAAGAGGAGAAATTAAAGAAGCCCAAAGCTTTATCGGTGATTCATGCTGCTTTATCAGATCCTATATTTGCTAGGATTATTGATTGTAAAACGGCAAAAGAAGCTTGGGATAAATTGCAAGAAGAATTTGAAGGAAGTGCACAGGTGAAAGTCGTCAAATTATTGACTCTCAAGAGAGAGTTTAAGATGTTGAAAATGAAGGACTCGGATTCTATGAGGAACTACACAACAAAAGTGATGACCATTGTAAACCAGATAAGACTAGCTGGTGAAACTTTTCCAGATCAAAGAGTTGTGGAAAAAATAAGGGTTAGTGTTCCTAAGAAATTTGAGTCAAAGATCTCAGCCATAGAGGAGTCTTCTGATGTAACGCCCGTAATTTAAGGAAAATTTCAAATTTCATTAGTTTTGAAGTTAAGTTGTGCAAATTGGAGTTTGAGGGAAATTTTAAAAGATTTGAAATTGGTGGAATTTTATGAATTAAGTTGGAATGGCATTTTTGTAATTTAATGGTCTTCGAAGCCAAGCAAATCCTAAGCCATTTTTTTTAATTTAAGCTGTGCGGAGCCCTAGGTGAGCCATCAATCTTCATCTCCATCTTCCCTCTCTTTAGCACCCACGAAATCAGCCTCCTCTCACCTTCTCTCCAGCGGCGGCGACGTTCAACAACTCCGGCAGCGCGCGTCTCCTCCAGCGAACCCCTCAGCGGCGTAGCAACGGTACAGCAGGCGGTGCAGCGGCAATTTCCGGTGAACCGAGAGCAGTGGCGCGACTAAAGCAGTCGTTCGTGGTGGTTTTCGGCTGGTGTCTGCTCTCTTTGCGTTCTCCTCCGACGAGCTCACAACGGTGCGGCGTGCAGTAGCTGGCAACAGGCGTTCACGGTGGCGCTCATCTTTCGCCAGCGTTCGGCAGACCAGCAGCAAGCGACGGCGTCGTTCGTGGGTTTTCCTCAGGCGAGCTCTAGGCGGCGCGCAATCTCTCCGGCAAGACAAAGGTCGTGTTCTCCTGGCAATCCGGCAGCGTTCACAGTGGTTCCACTCGCGGCCAGCAAGTGATTTTAGCGTGGGTATCGATTTTTGGGCGTTTTCCGACGAGCAACGCTTAAAAATTACAAGTTACAAGCCCAAGAACAAAAGGATACAATGCGTAATGAGGAGCATGTTGAGGGTGCCTTTCATGTCAAGTCTAAAGGCAAGATACCTGTTGCTGAAGATGATAGACAAGCGACCAAAGATCAGTAGAGCAAGGAAAAAGGAGGAGTATCAAGAAAAGATAAATTTCCTCGTTGTTTTTTTTTTTGTAAAAAGTCCAATCATGTTGTGAAGAATTGTTGGTTCAAGAACAAAAAAGTATATCATTGTGATTATTGCAACAAGGATGGTCATACAGAGAAGTTTTGTTATGCCAAACAAAACCAAACCCAAAACCCTCAACAACAAGCAAATTGTGCAGAAGATAATGCAACAAACTTTTTGTTTATGGCTTCTCATACCAATGACAACAAGTCAACCTCATGGCTTATTGACAGTGGATGCACTACCCACATGGCTAAAGATATCAATAACTTTAGCGAAATTGATAGAACCATACAGTCTAAGGTGGTTTTTGGACATAGTGAGAAAGTGCTAGCTAAAGGTAAAGGTACTGTTGTCATGCATACTAAGCAAGGTGAACAAAAAATATCCAATGTTTTATATGTTCCAAGGTTATCTCAAAACTTGCTTAGTATTGCTCAATTGTTGCATAGCAATTTTTCTGTGGTTTTCAAAGATCAAGTTTGTGTTATTTATGACCTACAAGGAGTAGAGATTGCAAGGGTCAAAATGGTTGGCAATGTCTTTATTTTAGATGGTGACTCACTGTGTCATCATAATTTAAGCCCAAATTAGAAGAAAGCAAAAAGTTGCATTATCGCTTTGGTCACTACAACAACAAAGCTTTGAAGATTTTGCATACTTCTAATATAGTTGATGCTTTTTTCAATTTTACCTCCTTTTATCAAATTTGTGAAAGTTGCCAAGAAGGGAAGATGCACAAACTACCTTTGCCAAAAGCAGGTGGCAGTTGTAGAGCAAAAGAAAGGCTTGAATTGGTGCATAGTGATATTTGCGATCCCATACGCAATATATCTATTGGGAATAATAAATATTTTATTCCACTTATTGATTATTTTACCAGAATGACTTGGAAAATAATAAATTGTGGCTTTTGTGAAGCTGAATATATTTCTACCGTGTCAGCTGAAAAACAAGCAGTATGTCTTCAAAAAAATTTTGGCAATTTTGGATTTAAACCAGAAGAACCTACAAAAAGGTTTTGTGACAACAAGTTTGCTAGTGCCTTCAATCCAGTACAATATGGTCAGACAAAACACACCAAAGTCAAAATTTTATTTGAGCAACAACTTGTCGATATTCTCACAAAAGCTCTACCACATAGGCCATTTGTGTTTCTATACCAAAAGTTGGGTGTCACAAAGAAAAACCTCAAGGAGGAGTGTTGAGTTTTATGAGTTTTTTCTTTTTACATTTAATTTTCAGTTTAATGTGTTTTGAATTTATTTGTTTGAAGTTAGATCTAAACATTTCAGTTTTTTGTCTTTTAAGTTTTCTTTTGAAGTTTTATGAGTTACTAACTTTAATGTTGTTTTGAAGATTGTAAGTTAGGTTCATTCTTGTACCTATAAAAAGGTGAACTTCCATGTAAAGTTTGCATCACCAAGTTTTCTACTTCAATTAGAAGTTTATTCATATTTTGGATTCCACTATCTTATTTTCCATTTTCTCTCTTTGTTCAACAAACATTGAGAGTTTGATTATTGCTTCCGCAATATTTATTTTCAACCTTTCATTTTCAATTTTCTCAACAAGTTTGATAATCTAAACAAAAAAAAAAAAAAAGAAAAAAACTTTCAGCAATACAATCTCTGTTATACATAGTTTCAGCAACACTTAGTTTCAACAATACATCCTTCATTGAATAGAAATCCCGAAGGAAAACCCAAAAGAAAACAAAAAACTCCCACCAAAGAATCCGAGCAGACGCATATCAAAATCACAAAAGGAAATTAGTTTCAGCAACAGTATCTCAATCACAAACATTGAATGGAGCAAGGAAAAACAGAGAAATACTAGCTTCAAATGTAAAAACCTCGTGAATGGAACAAAACCCAGCAAGAAATCAAAGAGCAAAACCCACGATGGTCACGAAGGTGAAGAAAAACCCACGACGGCTGAGAATGGCGCAATGACTGGTGAACGTCAAGGAGAAAATCACCCACAACCAGCAAGAAGAAAAACCCATGGTTCTTTGGACAAAAATCCACGACGATGAGAGCGGCGGCAAATAAAAAACACACGAAGACGAGAACGGCGGCAAGGAGAAAACCCACGATGAACAGAGAAGAACGACGGTGGTGATAGCGAGAGAACGGAAAAGACCAGGCAGGGAGCTCAGAAGAATGGAGGTGCTCGAGGGAGATGAATGGCGGAGAAAACTAAGAAGAGGGAAAGAAAGAATAGGCTCGGAGAGAGAAAAAAACCTTAAAAAATGAGTAAATCTGCAGAACTTTTAAAGACGGTCAACGACCGCCATTAAAAGTCAACTTACAATGTCGGGCAAAGGTCCTTTTCATTTTTTTTTAAATGTCACGTGTTTTGTCCGTCCGTCATTAAAGGCTCGCGCCTTTTTTTCATGACCATCATTAAAGGCCTATTTTGTAGTAGTGATTGCTCCATCATTCATCCCAATTTTGTTTTTCCCCTCCGAGAAAATTCCATTTCTCATAATTCTTCTTCTAATTCATTCTCCTCTCTCTCTCTCATCCTGAGTCTTCCACTGCCACTATTGATTTTTCTTCTTCTTCCCTTCCTTTGTCAAGCACTACTATCACCAATACCATCGTTAATCACATGCCCTCTTCTACCCATCCAGCACACATTTGTCCAGCCCCACTCCCAATTAATGAATTGCCTGCCTAAATGAATTGCATTACGTACAAGGGTCCGAAATTGAGACAATTAATTCGAATAAGAATTTAAGTTAAATCATAACAATTTTCTCATGCTTCTTAGGTCTATCAAGAATCTATGCTAAGAATCGTAAGGTAGAGTAACATTGTTCTTGCCTCAACATAGTGGCTATCTAAAATAACAAATATGAAGGAGTGTATATCACTCAAGTGGAAGCGATTGACAATCTTGGACATTTAATTACATTAATTTCTCAAGGAAAACATGCTTAAAACCGAGTAAAAAACAAGGGAAGAAATAAACTTATCTTTGAAGCCAAGTTCAACGATTCCTTCGGTTGTTTCTTCACACGAACGGCTCGTGGACTACCACCAAGATCTTCCCCGCTATTCTCCGGCATTAGAACGAGCTTGTGGGAGCTCTTTGTGATTGAAATTAGGGAGAGAAAAGATGTAAGAGATATATGGGTTTCTTAGCCCTCGTTTGATAACCATTTGGTTTTTGGTTTTTGTTTTTTGAAAATTAAGCATGTTTTCTATGAATTTCCTTACCATGGTTTTCATCTTAGTTGAGGGCACATTTGAAATCCTAGCCAAATTTCAAAAACAAAAACAAGTTTTTGAAAACTATTTTTTTTAGTTTTCAAAACTTGACTTGGTTTTTGAAAACAGAGAAACAAGGTATATAACAAAAGCAAGGAACTTAATGGTGGGAGTAGTATTTTTAAGCTTAATTTTCAAAAACTAAAAACAAAAAACCAAATGGTTATCAAACGGGGCCTTAGTATTTGAGAGAACTTTTCCAGACAACTGCTTCTGTGTGTTATTTTACTTCCACTTCTTCATCACTTTTATAAAGAAGCCAACATGCATATTGAAATGCCCACAAGAAGCCACCAAGATCAACTACGGATGAGTCAAAGAGATTGGTGTCAACACATTAACATTTATCTTTGATTTTTCTAAAAAACCAAAATGAATTTCAAATTAAAATTGATTTCAAACAAAACTTAATTCATTTAATTATTTTAAAATAAAAATAATTTTAAATAATTAATTAAACATTTTAATTAATTACAATTATTTAGTTTAATATCAAATACTAATTTAAATAATTGTCCAATCCCATCTTTAATCTGGCCTCTCTCAAAATTGATTATTTGAATATGTATCTCTATTCCAATTCACAAATCGAGATATGTATCACATACATATTCATAATATTTAAATCTTATTTAAATATTACCAACTCTCCCTAATGATAGTTTAATTTATAATTTAAACTATTACACATTAATTATATCGCATATATTTAACGTTTAACTCTTTATATAGAATTTGAACGTTTCAAACTCTTTTATCACTTTTTTCTAAGGTTAATTCGTATGAGCTATTAGGGGGGACCTAATGGATTTACAGATCATGGGCTCCAATAATCCGAGATTAATCGGTTAAACTCATTAACCTAGTTAACCAACATTCGTTTAACTAACAAGACACTCCACTATAGCTCGTAGCTGCTTGCACTCCCCTCACTGTAGATATATTTTTGTCCACCTGATACAACCATAATCTGTAAGTCGCCCCTTCACAGGTTGTTCGTAACTGCAGTGAGTCAAAAGTCTGTTTTACCCTTGAAGTTACATCTTGTTCCTTACGTTCCACTGATCCTCTAATGAACAATTTGTTTATGGTCTAACCATTAAACAGAAGTTCTTCTTGGCCAAGAGAGGACGGCGCGCCTTTGTTCAAGACCCGAAGTCAGCACTTAAGGAAACAACCTCTTCTATCCCTACAGACGTGTAAGAGTGAATTCCATCTTGCAAGACTATGTCCCAGCTATCTACCCGGTCTTATCTCAAAAATGGTAGGCTTATTGAGTCGGCAATGATTATGGAAATGATTAATCACTTATGGAAGTAATTAATCATTTATGGAAATGATTTAATCACTTATGGAAGTGATCAATCATTTATGGAAAAGATTAATCAATTATGGAATTGATTGGTTATGAAATTGATTAATTATGGAAAAAATTAAATCAGTTATAGAAATAATTGATTTTAAATGAATATTTTATTCATGACCTTTCTCCTATAAATAGAACACTAAACCTAGGGTTTAGGTGATACAACACAATGGCCACCATAAGGTCATTCTTGCCTCCCTCTCATATTCTCTCAAGAACTCTAGAGAGAATTTTTCTCTCTAAGAGTTTTTCCCAATCAAGATTAGGTAGTCTCACAACTACGTTCCTAATTTCAGAGTTATAGCGGGGAAGATCAATTGGTGGTGTCCCAATTGTTGACGCTTGGTCCAAAATCAAGAAAGACGTTCTTGATATTTCAGAGACGATAACAACGGTATGTTTGTTTCTCCCTATTAGATTTAGATTTAATATTTTTGTATGCTTAACCTTAATATAAATCTAGAATAGTTCTAAGTTTATTGCCAATGTATTGGTATTTTAGATTAAACAAAATCAACTACGAATCGGTCCCAATTACGCTTCCGCTTTACGGAATTAGGGAAATCCAAATCCTTCAGTGCCACTCTCACCCATGCAAATCAAAGGATAATCTCGAATAAACAGGAGTTTATAGTTAGCTCAGGATTAAGATCAAGTTACCTAGGTCATCACATGAAATAGTCAGTTTCACAATAAACAATGTTATCAAGGAAAGTGACTTATTTCTCGGTTCTGGTCTTATGCAAACTCATTGCATAGGACGCCCCCACTCGCATGTCTTTCATGAACGATTCAAGATCACATCGTTTGTATTAAATACAAAGTGGGTCGCGTCTCATAGTGTCCCCATGATAAGGCACCCAACCTCTATCCATATACTATAGACCGTTTTAACTATTACTTGAACTTGATCCGCTTTTATGTCTACACATAAAGTTCAAGCGTTCATTATATAGTCATGGGTTATGGTTTATTGGATTTGGGTTCATTAATGCAGAATTAAACAACCATTTAATAATATCTTTATTGAATCACCTCAATACCGTTTTATTGATAATAATTAACTTTGTTACATTTACTGTCCACGAGTTTTAGGACATAAAACCCAACAAAATAGAACACATCAATTTATTTCTAAAGAGGCGTAAATTCAAAGAAAATACATCAAATGCATTGGTTTAAACAAGAAACATGAAAATCTTAAATTTAAAACCCATGAAATTCACATAAAAGTTCAGCAATCTCAGCCAATAACACAGATAAATCTAGTAGTCAAACAATCCAACGATACAATGTGTTTAGTTAAGCATAAAGAAAGAAAGCAACAAGATTAAACTAAAAGAATGCATCTAAATCAACCTAGAAGTCCTAGGGAACTGAAAAGAACACAAGAAAACAAATA
The DNA here is from genome assembly GCA_017139565.1 of Luffa aegyptiaca. Taxonomy (NCBI): domain Eukaryota; kingdom Viridiplantae; phylum Streptophyta; class Magnoliopsida; order Cucurbitales; family Cucurbitaceae; genus Luffa; species Luffa aegyptiaca. The sequence continues at coordinate 42,108,802 of CM029407.1, forward strand.
AAAACGAGAGTACAATTGGAATTCTAACCTCACGGCGAAAGAAAAACGAGGGTTTTATTTTAGAGCTGTCGAAGCGTTGAGACACTGTTAGTAGAGTGTCTCAACGCTCTACATTCTGCCCGCGTGTTTTCAAAAGAATCGAGGTAGCGTCGAGACACTCTAAGGCTAGTGTCTCAACGCTACTTGTATTTCCAACGTGCTGTCTTTTTGCCTAGCGTTGAGACGCATTGAGCTAGCGTCTCAAGGGTAGGCTCTTAGGTAATTTCTTGGCTTGGCTGCAGTATTTTTCACTCCTTGGCACCACTCATCGGGGTTGTGATGATCTGCTCGGGTCTTTTCACCTCCTCAAATTCCCCGATTTAGTGCCAATTCGCACAATCCGCTCCAGAAACCTCTAATGCTCGAATACCTATAAAATAAACAATTAAACCATAAAAAGGGATCTAACAAGCTTAGATTAAAGGTAGTAAGATAGCACGGATTAGGTGTCATCACTGACTTGCGGCGAGAGGAACAAGTGAGGGGGAGAGAGAGAGAGACGATTGAGAACGAAAGAGAGGAGGAGGTGCAAGAACTTGAGGGACAACCAAGAGAAGGAGAGATTAATTTTCCTTTTTTTCCTTCTCTTCTAGGGTTTCCTTCTATTGAAATTAAAATTCTTTAATCAAATAAACCCTCAATAAAAGAAAACATTCTCATGTCATTTTTCCTTCTCCAATTACTCAAAATTGATTGAGAAATCCTCACAATTGAACACTAAAATTCAATTTTCCTTTAACTCTACTAAATTTGAAAATTCATGGAATCAAATAGACCTCTAAAATAATTCTACTAATCTTAATACAAACAAAATTTAAACTCGAAAATAATACAAGATTAGAAATGATTTTACTTGGGAATTTGAGGCGTTACATTTTTTCTCTAAAATTTAAAATTTATTTGATTCTTCCCCTACAAAATTTAAAACTTTTAATAACAAAAAAATGTCATACTAAATAGTAGATCGTCTCTTGAATAAACGACCTATGAACGTGGAATGTCACATGTCCATAAAATTTAAAATAAAAAAGAAATTTAGTACATCGTTTCGTGAAGAGGCGACCTATTAACGTAATATTAAAAAAAATGCATTGGAGGTCGTCTCTTCAAAGAGACAGCTCCATAGGAATTATAACTAACTTTCCAATTGACATGTCGGTTGTTGGCCTACTCTAACTTTGCTAGGCGCCCGAGTTTGAACTACCTAAAGTGTAGAACATTTCTTTTCTTTTTCTTTTTTCCTTCCGTTTTTCTGTCTTTTTTTTCTTTTATTCCTTAGAAAATCAAATAATTGCAAGGTTTTTTTTTTCAATCTATTTTTTAAAAGAAATACTTTTGGTCCCTAAACTTTCATAAAAGTAACAACTTAGTCCCTGAACTTTACTTTGTAACGATTTAGTCTATGTACTTTCAATTTTGTAGCAATTTAGTCCCTAAACTTTAATATATGTAACAATTTAGTCCCTAAACTTTAAAATTTGTAACAATTTAGTTCATGTCATGAAAAATATTATTAATGTTTAATGGAATTTCTTACCTATATACATTGATAACTTGATTAGGATCATACGTGTTTATAAAATACAAAGATTGATAAAAATTGACACTGAATTTCAATGATATTTTTCATGATAGTGACTAAGTTGTTACAAATAAGTACAAGAACTAAATTATTACATATTACGTTCAGGGACTAAAATATTACAAAATTGAAATTAGTATAGGGACAAAATCGTTACAAATTAAAGTTCAGAGACTACATTGTTACTTCCATGAAAGTTTAGGAACCAAATTCTCAAAAAAAAAAAAAAAAAAAAGGTTTAGGAACCAAAAGTGTATTTTATCAAAAATTGGCTTGGTTTTTGAAAACATGGAAAGAAGTATATGAAAAAACAAAGAAACTTATAAATGGGAGTAATATTTATAAGCTTAATTTTCAAAAACCAATAACCAAATGGTTATCAAATGGGGCCTTAACTCTTTGTTTTTCTTCCGTTTTTCTCGATGGTTTTTTTCTCTTTTTTTTTTGTGTTTCATTCTTTTAAAAAATCAAATAACTTTATATTTTTTTCAATGTTTTAAAATATTATATTGTAATTTATTTTCTTTTCTTAAGTAAATTGAAATTTATATTGTAAGAAAAAAACAAAAATTCATTGAATTTTTATTTTCTTTAATGTTTTTTAATAAATCAAATATTCAAATGGCTTAAAAATTAAATTTCAATTTATTTAAAAAACGAGAACAAATTGGGGCAATTGGGACTTATGGGCCCCTTTGATATTTCATTTGTAAAAAGGGGCCCTTTTTTAAAATCTCTTATTTTGGGACTCCTTGGGCTGCGAAAATACCATTTTGCCCTTTTCTCACTCCCTCACAAGCTCTCAAAAGTCTCTTTCTCTTCTTCTACCTCTCACGCTCGACAGAATTCGATTGCCCAAGAATTTAATGAATCTCAATCGAATTTTGATAAATAATCATGCAACCACGGACTAAATTCGGCCAAAATTAATGAATCCCGATCGAATTTAATAAATCTCGATCAAAAATGGCCGAAATTTATGCATTCCCGGTCGAATTTTGGCCGGAAATCGTGCAAATCTGACCAAATTAATGAATCCTGGCCGAAAATAATGAATCCCAGTCGATAATGCAAGGAGTCCATCTTTTTTTTTTTAATTTTACAAAATCGTTTTTTTAAAGAAGCGGCAGATTCTGTTTTGTTTTCTTTTCTTCTTCTTCTTTTTTTCTATTTTAGAAAATCGTTTTTTTTTAAAGTAAGCGGCCATTCTGTTTTTTTTTTTTTTTTTTTTATGTTTTGAATAATTAAAAATTTCTTTATTATACTTAAAATTTATTTTTTTTAATAAATTTGAAAAAAAATAAATTAAGAATATATTATATATGGATGAATTGGTGGAAAATCTAATTTGGTTGGTGAGAAAACTAATTTTCCTATTTTGAAAATTGAAGAGAAGCTATAATGGGTTTTTTACACCTTTGCTGACATCATTAAAGTCAGCAAAAGGTCCCAAAATAAGAGATTTTAAAAACTGGGTCCATTTTTACAAATGAACAATGAAATGGGCCCATAAGTCCCAATTGTCCAACAAATTGCAATATAATATTTTGAAACATTAAAGAAATTTCGGTCAGGAAAATCCTTGTAAATGGCTAAAAAAATACCCGATTTAGATTTTTCAAAAAAAAAAATACCCGATTTAGATAGATACACAAAAAAAGAGAGAAAATGGCCAAAACGTGAGTAGCATGTGACTGTATTTGTGCCCTTGCTATAACAATGTTGCTCCTTCTCCCTAAAATTAAGCAAACTAGGGGTGTAAGTATGTCGGGTCGGGTCGGTTGTACGGACAAACCGATCCGACCCGGTTGTACGGACAAACCGGCCCGACCCGAACCGATTCAGGTCGGGTCGGGTCGGGTCGGTTTCTTTTCTTTTTCTTTCTGCGGATGAGGCTCTGGAAGACGAAAAGTGAAGCTGTGGTGAAGTTAATTAAAAATTATCCAATGCCATTTGGTGAAGTTATAAATAGGAAAGTTTGTAGCTAAAAAATTAAAAAAATAATAATAATAATAATAAAATAACTAAATAAATAAAGCGAAGATTTCGAGACAAACATCAAATTTTATCATCTTCTCTTCCTTGTGCTTTTAACTCAGATCTGTGTCCTATGAAACAAAAAAAAAGTTACCACGAGCTTGGAAGAAGACGAAGACGACTGCGGTGGTTGTGGTTTCTTTTCTTCTTCTTCTTCTTTCTTCTTCTTTCTGCGGCGGCGACTAACAGAGCTTCAAGGCGGCGGCGACTTCGGCGAAAACCCACGAGACGACGAGGCGGCGGCGAAGCGGCGACTTACACAGAGCTTCAAGGCGGCGGCGACTTCGGCGAAAACCCACGAGACGACGAGGCGGCGGCGAAGCGGCGACTTACAGAGCTTCAAGGCGGCGGCGGCGAAGCGGCGACTTATAGAGCTTCAAGGCGGCGGCGACTTCGACAAAAACCCTAAATGAAACCCTAAATCAGGCGGCGACTTCGACGAGGCAGCTCTGAAACCCCTCGACTTTGGCAAAAGGATCGTTTTCCTCACGTTTTCCCGTACCATTTAGTCTTTTCAAAATGCTCTGAAACCCCTCGACTTTGGCAAAAGCAATATTTAACGTTTTTTTTTTAAACGCATGCGGTTTTGGGCAAAGAAGGGAACCGAACCGAACCCTTCGGTTCGGTTCGGTTCGGTCAGCATTTAACTTATAAACCGAACCGAACCGAACCGGTTCGGTTTGGTTCGGTTCGGTTTCTTACACCCCTAAAGCAAACTGTATTTGTAATATGATTGTATATCTAAATGACCGATTCTCTATCTTTCAATTAATTTATTTTGAAATTTATGAGATAGATTTTGTTTCCCCTAAAAGTAAGGAAACTCTATTTGTAATTTGATTCTCTCACTTTTCTGAACCGCAACTATCCTTCTTCCTAAAATCAATGAGGTTGTATATCTAAATAACCGATTGGGAAAAATACACTTTTGGTCCCTGAGGTTTGGATTAAGTTACACTTTGGTCCCTGAGTTTTCAAACCCAACAAAAATACCCCTGAGGTTTGAGATAAGGAGCAATTTGGTTACTGCTGTCCAATTTGCCGTTAAACCCTAACGGATTGCTGACATGGCACCATTATTTTAATAAAAAAATATTTTAAAAATTTTTTTAATAAAAATATATCAAAATATAATAAATATTATTATTTTATTCTTTTTTTTTAAATTATTTCTCCTTCTCTCTCTTACTCTTCCTCTTTTTCTCCACTTCATCCTCTTCCTTCTTCTTCTGCTGGCAGCCATTCTGTTTTTTTTTTCCTAGTGCTGCTGGCAGCCACCCCCTCCTCCCGCATATCCAAAACGCCGGCAGCAACCCCCTCGTCCAGAGAATTGTCAACCACCCTTCTCCTTGATTTCCCATTTCCCCGCGAAGATTTGGAACGTTGCCAACAACAACAACAACCCCCTCTCGCAAAACTAGAATCGACCATGGCGACCCGCTCCCCGTCCCCCATGCGGCAAATCGGAAACATCGCCAGCAACCACCCCAGCTTCCTCCGACCAATCTCGAACGACGACAGGCTTCCTCTGAACAGAGCAAAAGCGCTTAGATTTGGAACTGGGATCCTCGCGTGGCTCTTGACGGTTGAAGGAGGGTAGCCATTTGGTGAAGGTGGGCAATTCCTCCATGACTAAGTTTTTCCGAAGGTGGGCAATTCCTCCATGACCAAGTTTTTCCGAAGGCGGGGCTTGCGTGTACATGGGTCCTCCCTCTGCTTATGAGTAGCCATGGAAGAATGGTCGGGCGAGGGAGAAGAAGAAGAAGAAGAATAAGGAGATTCATACAAGGGGGATTGAAGAAGAAGAAGAGGAATCGGGACTCTGCAAAATGGGAAGGGGTGTTCCCACAATCTGTTCTGATCTTCACGTCCAATCGTTTTTTCCACCGATCGCCGGCGGCCAAAATCTGGGCTCGTTTCAGATTTTTTTCCCCTTTGTTCCAGCTGGGTTTCGAAGGGAGAAACCCCCTTCTTCTTCTTATTCTTTTTTTAACAGGTTGCCGGCGAGGACAAAGAGAAGAAGGAGAGAGAGATTGAGAGAAGGAAGGAAAAAAAAAACAGTCGCCGGCGGCCGACCGCCTGAGCTATGAAGAAGAAGAAGGAAGAGGATGAAGTGGAGAAGAAGAGGAAGAGAATGAAGTGGAGAAGGAGAAATAATTTAAAAAAAAGAATAAAATAATAATATTTATTATATTTTAATATATTTTTATTTAGAAAATTAAAAAATATATTTTTTTTATTAAAATAATGGTGCCACATCAGCAATCCGTTAGGGTTTAACGGCAAATTGGATGGCAGGGACCAAATTGCTCCTTATCTCAAACCTCAGGGGTATTTTTGTTCAGTTTGAAAACTCAGGGACCAAAGTGTAACTTAACCCAAACCTCAGGGACCAAAAGTGTATTTTCCCCTAACCTATTTTATTTCCCAATCTAGTTTAAAGATATTGTACTTCTTTCTCCTCCTCTTCCTTTCAATTGATTCTAAAAAAGATATGGTTTACGGTTACAGCTCGTGTCAAAATCGATGTGGCTTATCGACAAGTTCTTGGACGATTCTGAGGTGAGTGTTTCTGGATTCGTCAGCTAGGGGTGCAGGCGGCTCGGTTCGGTTCGGTTTCTAGATGAAACTGAAGCCGAACTATTTGTTTATTAAGAAAAAATAAAAAACCGCAACCGAACCGTCGACCAAACCGCTTATACCGTTGGTTTGGTCGGTTTGGTTAGCCGTTTGCCACTTATTGAATCAGATGTTTTGTACAGGTTGGGTACGGAATAAGACGGGTTAGGTTTAAAGTGTAATGAGGGGAGAAAGAGAGGGATTACTTGTGTTTGTGTGTCATCGCCGATCAATAACTGGACTGTTCATTGTCGTGCTGGCAGCGACTCTCAGTGGATCTTCGAAGTTCTACTTCTTCAATCTTCAATCTTCAATCCACAGTAATAATGCCCTAATTGAATAGTAAGGACAATAAAAACTTTTAGACATGGATTAAGGGGATGATGGAATCGGAAACTCTTCGATAGTGACTCATGTGGACTATGGTGTGGTGTCGCAATGGTGGACTAGGGCTTTTCGGTTGATTAAGGAGATTAGAGAAGATGAAATGGATAGAATTGGGAAATAGAACAAATCGCCCAAATTTTAGGGATTTGATGATATTGGAATCAATTCCAAATTGGCTGGCTAGATGAAATCACGAAATCCAAATCAGATTATAGTTAGGAAATTAAAAAAAGAAATCCAAGATTTTAGGGATTTTAGGTATTTAAAATTGGAATATGTTCCAAATCGCTGAACCCTCATACCGTAACTTTAAAATACCAACTAAATGTAAATAAATTAAGAACTATTAAGGAAATACTAATCTATACTATATTAATCTATATACTTATATACTTATATATATATATATATACTATATTAAAAGCAATGATTCCTGAAAAACATTTTTAGACCAGAATACCTCTTTAAATTTAAAATAATTACACCATTAGTTTTCAAATTCTAGAATTATACTTACTATATTAAAAGCAAGGATTCCTGAAAAACATTTTTAGACCAGAATACCCCTTTAAATTTAAAATAATTACACCATTAGTTTTCAAATTCTAGAATTAAATTTCGTAATTTAATAATCTATATACTTATACTATATTAAAAGCAAGGATTCCTGAAAAACATTTTTAGACTAGAATACCCCAAATTTCAGATAATTACGGCCCCGTTTGATAACCATTTGGTTTTTGGTTTTCTGTTTTTGGAAATTAAGCTTATACACACCTATTCCTTCCTATGAGTTTTTTTGTTTTAGTATCTACCTTCTTCCTTGTTTTAAAAAACCAAGTCAATTTTTGAAAACCAAAAAAAGTAGTTTCCAAAAACTTGTTTTTGTTTTTGAAATTTGGCAAGGAATTCAAATGGTTCCTTAACAAAGAGGAAAACCATTGTAGGGAATTTGAGAGAATACAAGCCTAATTTTCAAAAACAAAAAACCAAAAACCAAATGGTTATCAAACGGGACCTACACAATTAGTTTTCAAATTTCAGAATCAAATTTCGTAATTTAATAAAAATCAAAATAGTATGTGATTTTATCGTTTAGTTTTAAAATTCGAGAATCAAAATTCGTAATTTAATAATTTCAAAACAATATTTGATTTTAGTCTAAATTTCGTCTACAAATTTTTCATCCTCTCCAATTGGTTTTCACATCTACTACTATTTTTCTCCTCCCATTGTTTATTTAAGATGTCTCCCTTAATTTTTATTTGTATGTGATTTTATCTTTTAGTTTTCAAATTCGAGAATCAAAATTCGCAATTTAATAAAATTCAAAAGAATATTTGATTTGAGTCTAAATTTCGTCTATAAAATTTGATTTTGTCAATTTTTTTTAACATTTAATATGAATTGGAAAGATTTCGATTTTGTCAAATTTCTATTTTGTTTAAATCATTTTTCATTAAAAATTTCTTTCGTCAATTAATTTTGTTTCCACGTTTTGTGTAACGCCCCAGGTTCTCCAACCTCTAGCCTAGCAACGTTACTATTCACTCTAGACTCTTAAGCAACTAGGACAACTCACTTTAGACCGAATGTACCGAAAATTTCGGCAGCATAACGACGTAAAATTGGTTATCCCAAAATTTTACAACACCTGATAAAGACATTTAACACTTCTAGTCATGCCAAAAAGCCAAACTCCACCAAACTTCAGCCAGATTTCACAAACTTATCTCCTCTAGACGAGACATTAACTTATGGCAACATACAATAAACTAAAACCATGCAGCGGAACTGAAAACATTTTATTAACAAGAAAAGCTAGACCACTAGCTATAACAAATTATTCATTCAACCAAACTATCCAGTCTAGTTTATAAACTTAACCATTGTCAGGTGAATCCCTCACCATTACAGAACTACAAAATGAATACAACTCAAAAGCAACTAAAGAACATAACAACGAAAGAAAACCCAACACTCTAGGGATCCTCGTAGTTCTCCTCCTCGCCACCAAGGTTCGGATCACCCTCGATACCTGCAACATCTAAAATGTTGGGGGGAAAATGGGGAAGGGGGTATTAGTACAACCGCGGTACTGGTAAGTAGCTCACACGAGCCAGATCACAAGCATCAAACAAAGGCAAACAACATGCTTCTCACACGCATACAATATGCTTCCAAAAGCAGTAAAAACCAAACATGCCCACAAAGCAATCATGCTTCCCGTGACACATGCTAGCCTAACCAATCATGCTTGAACCCAATCACAACATGCTTAAACAACAACCACAACTCACAGTCACATTTCATGCTTATCACAAACAATACTCGATACATGTTCATCTCAAGCATTTCAGTACATTCATATTCAATAGAACATGCTTTTCACAAGTACAGGAACAAAACATAAAGCAAACATCATGCTTCACACAATCAACCAAAATTAAGCAAGTAGAAACTACTTACAAATCACGCTTCTAATTACCAACGCTAGCTGGAACTGCACAATTACGCTCCAAAACGAGCTTCTAGCTACAAACCAACTACCAACCATTAAAGGAAGTCTAAACCAAAGGAAAGCACCCTAAAACAAGATGCTAAAGGCGAAACTGAACCAATAACGGTTTATTTCCTTGCTGGGCAGCATCTAAACATAACCCAAATTGAAAACCCAACTCCATTCAACCATGGGCAACCAAGTCTAAGGCGTTACGAGCGGTGGGTATTTGATAGTTGACGATATTAAGGCTATACAGCCACTGGACAGCAAGCAGCAACCACCTAAAACGCATGAACGACATTCTAAGAGCTCCTAAAGCTTAGGCAATGCAAATAATGCCTAGGTAATATTGGAAACCTATTATGCAAGATTTTTAAACTATGGACAGCAACCAAAAGCTCATAAATTCATGCTTTAAGAAACTACAAAGGTCAGGAAACATTCTAAGGCAACGAGGCTTAATGGGCATAGAAGAACTACTTGATTTTAACCAAAATAGCCATGATAACTCATTTTAAAACATGCTCTAGGACCTTTAAGGGTTGGGGCAACACCTAAGAGCCTAGCTATGCAATGGGTAACAATAAGATTATGATTCTAAGGCTAAATCACCTAATGGGCATCAATCCATAACGCTATCAAACTACAAACAGCATTGAATCTTACCCCAAATGAACCCGATCCCACGCTAGGCGGGTTATCCTAACCTCGAACAACGTGTAGGAATGCTCCTTGGGCAGTGGATATTCGAGTTGAAGTGTTTCGAACTTAATCAAACACTTAGACGGTGCTACAGATCAAAAAATCAAACACAACTCAACTTTTCAGCACCTAAAACGAATGGGCATTCTACTAAAAGCTCCAAACAAGAATGGGTAAGGCCAAACTTACCGGAAACGCTAATTGACGCCAAACCACTCATGAACTAAGCAAAGACGGCGCTGCAGATCAGAAATTCAACATCAAAGCATAAATTCCAACACTCAAATGAATGGGTATTTAATCCTAAGTACCAACTGAACATGGGTAAGCGTTTAAACTTATTGGGATAGTCAAGCGGTGCCGAAAACACCCGAAAACGCTGCTGGACAAAGGCGAAATTGATTGGAACGAGGTCGACGGGGCTCCGAATCACTAGGCACGCGAGACCTAAGAACACTGAACTAAGAGAAACTTAGATCAGGCCTTAAACCACATGGAAAGGAAAGGAAAAAGGCTTACCCACGATTTCTAAGGCTGAAACGCGGAAGAGACAAGGCTTCGAGCTACTGTCTGCGCAAGATCTAACCATTACAGACACGAGGGAGTTAGATCGGGCCTCAAATCAACTAGATCGAGGGAGAAGAGACTTACCCACGATCTTTCTTGGCCAAAAACGCAAGGAAAAGAGAGGGAAACAACGCGGGAATGAGAGATCACGGGAGGGAGAGATCGGCGGAAACACGCACAGCGGCAACGGCGGCGACTACTTCATGGGGACGACCCAACACGAGGGGGAGAGAGAGATCCACGAAGAGTACCGCGCGGAGAAGGAGACCCACGCGATGAAGGAGAAGAATCGCACGACGAACGGCGGGCTACGCGGCTTCAGACGGCGGCGGCGCGACAACCACGAAAAGGACGGCGGCGGCGCGACGACAGCGACGGCTGGGTAAGGCGGCAGTGCAGCTGGACTCTCAAAAGGGGGCTGCTTTCACGAGATTGAGAAAAAGAGATAAGGGATGGGGAATGAGAGGGTTTTAGGGGTTTTTTTTCTTAATTCCTCTTTTCTTTGAATTTCTTTTCTTTTTTCCACAAAACCTTCAAGACCCAAAATTAGCCAATCTAAGATTAGCTTTCAACTAACCTTCTATTAGCGTGAATATTTCAACGCTTTAACCTCTCAGGTAACCAACACTGGCTAACTTTTAATCGAGCTTTTAAGGAGAGAAATTAATTAATATAACGATTAATTTCAAAATAATCTCCCAAACACCTTTGCATAAAAATAATAATTCCATAACACAAGTCCAAGCAAAACTTACATTTAATTTGACTAAATGCACGGAATTTAAGTACACCAAAATGCACAGGGTGTTACATTTTGTGCTTCGAGAAGGATTTCGAATTTGTTAATTTTCTTTTTTAAAAAAAAAAAAATCAAGTTTCCTTAAAAGTTTATTTTGTCAATTTAAATTTTGTTCAATGTCTATTGGGTAGGATTTCAATTTTTTCAATTTTCTTTTTTTTTTTAAAAAAAAAAACAAAGTTTTCTAAAAATATTATTTTGTCAATTTAATTTTTTTGTTCACGTTTTGTGTTGGGGAGGACATTGATTTTGTCCATTTTCTTTTTATTATTATTTTTTTTTTTTTTTTTAAAAATCAAGTTTCATTAAAATTTGATTATTTCAATTTAAATGTTTTTTTGTTCAGATTTTTGTGTCTACTAGGTAGGATTTCGATTTTTTCACTTTTATCTGTTGAAAAAAAATCAAGTTTCGTTAAAATTTGATTTTGTCAATTTATTTTTTTGTCTCACGTGTTGTGTTTATCGGGAAGGTTTTTTTTCTTCATGTTTTGTGTCTACTAGAAGGAGTTCAATTTTGTCAATTTTTTTTCTTTCTTTATTTCTTTCTTTTTTGTTTTTTTTTTTTTTTTTTGAAAAATCAAGTTTCATTAAATTTTGATTTTTTCAATTAATTTTTTGGTTTCACATTTTCTAACTATTGGGGAGGATTTCGATTTTGTGAATTTTCTTTTTTCTTTTTTTTTTTTTTTTTTGAAAAAATCAAATTTTATTAATCTAGTTATTTATCAATTAGAATTAATCTAGTTAATTCTAATTGATAAATAACTAGATAACTGGTTTTAGAATTATTAATTCTAATTGATTTCGGTGGTTATTAATTCTAATTGATTTTCAGTTGTGAAAATTATAGGGTTTTTTTATTTAATTATTAATTCGAATTGATTTTCAGTTGTGAAAATTAGAAGAATTTTTTATTTAATTACTAATTCTTTTTGGCTTTCGGCGGTTATAATAAATATAATTTTTAAAATTAAATTTGGTGAAATCTAAATTTAGATCAATTGTTTTGATTTTTCAAAAATAAAAAGATACTTGAGTTTAATTTTTGATTAAATCAAATCAAGTTTAAAAATTAAATTTGAAAAACTAAAATTCAAATTAATTGTTTTTAATTTTCAAAATTTCTAATTTGAAAAGATTTATCATAACCAGCCGATTCACTCGAACCATGTAAATAGTGGTCTAAACCAAGAGATGGGGGTGAAGCTTTTGTGGTGCATGAAGAATTAAAAAAATTGCAGCAAACATCAACCAAGTGGGAGGAGACCCATTACTACTCCATCTTTACTAATGTGAGTATAGCCTTTTCATTTAGTGTAAATATATATAATTTTTTTCTTATTTCTTTTTCAAGTAGACTAATGTATCCTTAGGAGATTTTGTTAGTTTTCTGAGATTTTATTAGTTTATATTATATTTTCGTCACTCCTAAGAGTTTCATATGAATAAGAAATATTTTTTGTTTATTTCTTTAATAGAAGCGAATACACCTTTGTGTGAGTTCATTAGTAACTTTAATTGAATTATTAATTATTAATTGATTACAAAATTAAGATTTTGGAAAATATAAATGCTTACCTAGGTAATTCAAAAGACTTTTCGTTATCTTCAGTCTTAAAAAAATGTTTAAGCAGGTAAGATTTTTTATATTTGATTTATATACATGATATTGGTTATAAACCATTTTTATTAGAATGGTTCAATTTGGTCACATACATATCAATTTTTGTAATAATTATAAATTCATGTGTATTTATTCATTTTTATATTTTTTTGGTACATTATCAAGTCATATTCCAAATTTTCTAATTAACTACTTATACTTTAAAAGGTATTATAACACGTGCAACACACGTAGTTTCAAACTAGTATTAGTAAGTAGTAGGATAATGCTAATATAAGTAATGTAGCTTTACTAACCTATCTGAGTGTTTGCTTGTTTATCATTTGTCGGGATTTCAAAATCAACCATATTTTGATTCTTTGTGTTGTATACTTCTCCTTCCAGTTCTTCTATCTCAGTCATCTGAGATAATGAGATCTCAATCATTGCATGAACATTTTGCTATCTAATATCTACTGGTTCTATATTACCGTTATAGGGATAATATATGATTTACCCTTTTGAAGTTTTTCACTGAATTTATTAATGAGCTCATTGAACAAAGTGACCTGAACACATGCACTATGCATATAAGATATTTGTTTAAAAAAATATGCAATTATATATGTTAAATATGGGGAAAATAACAAAACATTTAATATAATACTTCATTGTCCATAACAATCAATTTCATAATTCTTACAAGATCCCCTCTCTCGTTAAATTAAAAGTGGGAATCAATATTTTGTTTTAAACCAATTCTTAATCTTATCAAGTATGAGATTTATTTAAAAAAAAAAAAACAACACAAACGTGGGAATTAAGATGTTTTTTTAAACCAATTCTTAATCTCATCAAATATGAGATTTTTTTTTTTAAACCAATTCTTAATTTTATCAAATATGAGTTTTTTTTTTTTTAAATAACAACCTAAACGTAAGAATGATTTTTTTTTTTTTTAACGTAGAAATGATTTTTTTTAACTAATTCTTAATCTTATCAAGGATGAGATTTTTTTAAAAAAAAAAAAACAAAACCTAAACGTGATAATGGAGATTTTTTTAAAAACCAATTCTTAATCTTAAACATGGGAATGATCTACCCGTGAGAATTTGAATAATTAAATAGAAAGGAGAAATAAGGAATTTGAAGATTTAAAAGGGGCTTAAAAGAAAATCAAAAGTTTCTCCCCTTAAGCGCCTTTTAATATAGTATAGATATAGATATAAATATAGATATAGATAGATTGATTTCATTTTAGGTGAGTGGGGTAATCTAGGGTAAACCGATATCTATAAGAATCATTTAAAAAAAAAAAAAGAGATTATATTGATGGACAATCAGTACGTATTAAAATATGAATCGTTAGCTATATATTGCTTAAACTTCTATAAGAATGTATAGAACTAATCTTAATCGGTTTTAAATTCATTTTAGTTCATAATATTTTTTGCACGTGGTAAAAACCTAGTGTTAAAAAAGGAAGGAAATAACTAAAAAAGGTCATAGACATGCTAATCGGTCGGCTTGGGTGATGCTCGGCGCACCACACCCCAAACTGCAAGCCAATCGATTAATGTCGGTTGCACCACACCCCAAGTCGTAACCGAACACTTGAGCCGAATTGGAACCGAACCACCTGCGGTTTCAGTCGGTTTGAGCGGTTCATGGGGTTTTCTTCAGTTTTGCTTGCACCCTTATCGTCAGCCATGTCTGCTCCAATTTCGAGGTTCTCTCGAAGCTTGAGAATGCGAAGAAGACATGGAGAAAATTTATTATTTGTTTTAGAGTAAGTACTCTCATGATCGAATCATCGTAAGAAGCTGTTTTTTTTTTTCCTTTTTTTTTTTGTTGAGTTTATACTATATAAAGAGTCGGTCAATATGACAATATGATAATTTAATGTTGATGATTGGTTGTTTGGCTCTGTCTTGTTGTTAATGTCACTTGAATGTCTCTGGATTCATTTTATTTGGTTTTGTTTTTGTTTAATTCTCTTGGAACTTTCACATATTTCTCTGAAACGTTTGATATGCAAATTTCATATATTCAATCCATCAAGTTTCTCCCAAGTATGGTGTCAATACATGGTATTTGTGTTTATTTTCTTTCCATTGTAAAAATGTTTATGAAACTGGTAGATATGAAAATTTTGATGTGATTAACGAATCATATATGTTTTTAACTCCTTTGTACCTTAGAAAATCATTCCTTTATTTTAGGGATTTGTAAATCAAATTGGTTTGTTTTATTTTATGGTTAGATTTAAGTTAAATTTGAATTTCATATCTCTTTTTTTATCGTTAAATTTGAATTCCTTCATTTTAGCTTACTATATTTGAAGTTAATTGTATTTAATTTAAATTATGTTATAGGTTAAAGATACGGTACGGTGTATTTCTAGTAAATTAGTTATTTTTATTGATAGAGGGCAGTTTGGTAAATCGATAATTCGAATTTATTAATAAATAAATCCGACCGGGCCATTTATCTAAATAAAATTAGCCGTGTTGCCATTTTTCAAAACGGACCTTCAATAAGGGTAATTTTTGCCGTTAACCATATCACACTTTTTTTATCGAGCGATTTTATAGAAAGATATGCATAGATTTTGTAATCTGAGTCTCATATTCGATCCCATCAACAATTTAATTTTCTTTTTTAAATTCAAATCTGAGTAGTGTTGATTTGCCTAAAACATATATAGTGCATATGTACTAAATAATTCTCTATTTGGTGAGAATCGTAAGATTTATTTCATTATATCTTAAAAACTATTCTCTATGGATTTTTGCTTCTCAGTTTGAGTTTGAATTTTCAAATCAATCAATAAATATTTTCCAAATATACATTTTCTATTTATTTATGCATTTTATTTTGCGTCATCTCTTTACTGCACAACCCCAAAGCATCCTCCCAGGATCCTAAGCGGAGCGACACAGTTCACATCACAGATTCACAGGTGCATTCTCTTTCCCCTTTAACTCCTGTTTTTCTTTTATTTTTCTTCGATATAATATAATATAATTTCTGTGACGATTCCTTTACTCATATATATATAAATTTTGTAGCGTTTCAATGTGGAAGAAGTGGAATATGGATAGAATAAGCCTTCTACCAGATTCTCTTATCCATAATGTTCTGTCTCTCTTAGACATGAAACAAGTTGTTCAAACTTGTGTTCTATCGAAAAGATGGAAATCCATTTGGAAAAGTATGCCCACAATCAACTTCGATTACGATTCCTATGAATACGAGGAGTCCACAAGAAATTGTCGTTTGAAAGAAATATCTTTTAAGCACTTCTTTTTGGAGGTTCTGTCTCAACATTGTGGTGCAAATATTCAACGATTGAGTTACTATTCATCACACCACGATAAAGAACAAGAAGCGATTCTAGTAGAATTCATGATATGCTATGCAAAAATCCACAGGGTTCGAGAGCTTCGCATTGATATCCAAAACATCTCTTACTTTGACTGGCACTGTTGTTTATCACACTGTAAATCGCTCACTGTCCTAAAGTTGTCGTTTTTAGCATTTCAAAATGAAATGAATAGAGAAGAGAAGAGATGTTTGCAGGAGAAAACCCTTTGCATTTATATATATCAAGCTTATACAATTCAGCCATATATATAAAGGCCTGGGGAGAAAAACTCCTACAAAAAAATCATGAAAGAAAATGCAACAAACTCTCTGGAATCTTCCATCTTCCCTAACCAACAATACTCAAGGGCAAGAAACCCTAATTGCATGGAGCACGATACTGATAACAGAATAAAAGAAGCTGGCAAGGAAATGGGCCTAAACACTTGGGCCAAAATATAACAAATATAGAATAAAAGAAGACTCAGTGGGCTATCTTAACACCCCCGCAAGCCAATGGTAGTTGCATCACGAACATTGAGCTTGAATCGAAGTTGATTAAACATCATTGCCGATAGAGGTTTGGTGAAGATATCGGCAATTTGTTCATTTGCTGGAAGGTGTTGAATGCATATCTTTTTGTTGCGAACTAAATCACGGACAAAGTAAATATCAAGCTCCACGTGTTTTGTCTTTGAATGAAGAATAGGATTAGCACTTAAGTGCACGGCACCTAGATTATCACACCAAACAACAGGAGGTTTCGTTAGAAAAATATGTAAATCAGATAATAAGGATTGTAACCAAACCAGCTCTCCAGAAATGGAGGCAAGACTTCGGTATTCAGCCTCTGTACTGGATCGAGATATTATGCTCTGCTTTTTAGATCCCCACGATATCACATTGCCGCCAAAGAAAATGCACAAACCCGTAGTGGATTTCCGATCGTCAGGGTCTGATGCCCAATCAGCATCCGCAAAACCCATTAAGGATAAATGACGTGGCTTGTCAAGTAATAAACCACATTGAAGTGTACCTTTCAAGTATCTCAAAATACGTTTTACTAGTTGCCAATGGACTAATCTAGGGGAATGCATAAACTGACAAGCCTTATTAACACTAAATGATATTTCAGGACGAGTAAGAGTAACATACTGAAGTGCCCCCACAATACTCCGATATAAATAAGGATCAGTAAACTCTTCACCATGATAAGCAGAGACAAGAGAGCCACTTACCATAGGAGTAGAGATGGCCCTAGCCTCCAACATCTTGGCTCTCGACAAAATTTCAGAAATGTAATGAGACTAAGATAAAAACATGCCACCGGAAATGGGATATGAAACCTCGATGCCCAAAAAATAACTAAGCTTGCCAAGATCTTTTAAAGCAAATTGAGCATGCATAGAAGAAATCAGTTTATCAATCTCAGACGATGAACTGCCCATAATTATAATATCATCAACGTAAATTAGGATATAGCAGCAGGCAGTAGCAGACTTCCGTATTAGCAAAGAGGTGTCAGTCTTAGAGGTAATAAAACCTAAGGACTTAAGAAAGCAACTTAAACGATCGTACCAGGCACGAGGAGCTTGTTTAAGACCATATAAGGCCTTTTTAAGCTTGCAAACCATCGGCAAAGAACCTGCAACTTTGAAGCCCGTAGGTTGATCCATAAACACAGAATCAGTAAGAGTCCCATGAAGAAATGCATTATTAACATCAACTTGTCGAACAGACCAGCCATAAAACAAAGCAAGAGTAAGTAAAACTCGAATAGTAATTGGTTTGACCACGGGGCTAAAAGTTTCAGTGTAATCAAGATCAGCAGTTTGGTGGAACCCCTTGGCCACCAGTCGGGCCTTATAACGAGATATAGTACCATTAGAATTCCGTTTAATCCTAAACACCCATTTGCAACCGATAATTTTCTTATTCGAAGGCATAGGAACAACCTCCCATGTATCATTTTTCATCAAGGCATCATACTCCTCTTGCATTGCTTTACGCCAATGAGGAGATTTCAATGCTTCTCTAACACTAGGTGGTTCACAATTATCATAAGCAGAACACATATCAGATACAAAAGCCTTTGGTTTAAAAATTCCACGTTTCCCACGAGTAACCATAGGATGATCATTAGTAACAACATTGGTAGGCTCAGGTAAAGTCTCGGTAGATGCTAAAGATGGTGCTGAAGAATCAGATGGCACATCCATGGGTGGATCAGAAGATGAGGAATCAGGCCTAGTGGGAATAGGAGCAGTAGCCTCGCTTAACACAGGTTGAGAATTGGAGGATATAGGCATGGCTGGAGATAATAGAGGAGAAGTAAGAGAAATAGATGAAGAAGTTGAGGAATGGTGTTTGGAGGAAGAAAGTTGAGAGAAGGGAAAACAATCTTCATTGAAACGAACATTCCTGGAGATATAAACACGACCATCAGGAGATAAACATCGATATCCTTTGTGAGAAGTGCTATATCCTAAGAAGGTACAAGGAATAGACCTAAAAGACAATTTGTGATTATTATAGGGTCGAAGACATGGAAAGCATTGACAGCCAAAAGTTTTTAAGAAACAATAATTTGGCTTGGTTCCAAATAAGCATTCTAAAGGACTACAAGACTTTAGAATAGGTGTAGGAAGTCGATTAATGAGGTATACAGCCGTTGCAAACGCTTCATCCCAATATTTTAAAGGCATAGAGGAATGAGAAAGAAGAGCTAAGCCTGTATCAACTACATGTCTGTGTTTGCGTTCAATAATACCATTTTGTTTGGAAGTATGGGGACAAGTGAAGCGATGGGAAATACCATAACTAGTTAACACAGGAGAAAAGGACTTGAATTCACCCCCACTGTCGGATTAGAAGGTTTTAATGGATACTCCAAGAAGATTTTCAACATGTAATTTGAACTTAAGAAAAGCATTCAAAGCATCAGACTTAGACTTTAAGAAGTAGATCCATGTGTGTCGACTGAAAACATCCACAAATGTAATATAATAGCGATAACCAGAGACAGAAGAAATGTAAGCAGGACCCCAAAGATCAGATACTATTAATTGAAGAGGGGCAGTGTACACTGTTTGAGAAGTAAAAACGGGTAGACTATGAGTTTTCCCCAACGCACAGGCAGTACAGAACTGGAAATCATTATTTATAGACACATGGGGGTTTTTGTAACTTCAGAACAGATTTAACAATAGCTAAACTAGGATGGCCTAGTCGTCTATGCCACGTATTTAAATTAGAGGACCCAGACACATATAATGCAGTCGAAGAGTGAGGAAGAAACTGAGATAGAAGAGTCTGAACCGCTGTATCCTTCTTAATCGGCGTGTAAGAAGAGGGAACTGAGATATTGAAACGATATAGACCGTCATGGAGAGTCCCTTGGAGCAGAACCCGACCAGAGGCTTGATCCTTCACATAACACAAAGTCGGATGAAATTCAAAAAACACACTATTATCCCTAGCAAACTGACTTACGCTAATCAGGTTTTTAGTTATTGAAGGAACATGGAGAAGATTATTCAAAAAGAAAAGTCTATTAGCACAAGTGGGAGATGAAAAAGAAGAGTAACCATAGTTAAGGATCGGCAAACCTGCTCCATTCCCCACATGGACTTGATTACCGCCACCATACTCGGTACCTACCGAGAGATTGGCAAAAGAGTGAGTGAGATGATTGGTTGCACCGGAATCAGGGTACCAGCTGGTGTCTTGATTAATATCAGGAGCAGTGAGCATGGCAGCCATCTGTGGAAAGTTATGTTGGCGACTAAACTGATTAAAGTGAGGAGAGAATGAACCAGGATTGTTGGAAGGACCAGATGGAGCATATCGAAAATAACAGCGCTGAGCAGTGTGGCCAAACTTCCCACACACCTGACATTGGATTCTGTTTCTGTTGTTCTAGGTACGGCCTCCACGGTTGGAACCAGAGCGACCACCACCACACCCATGATTCCCACCAGTGAAGGATTGAGCATAAGGATTCGGATTAGGCTTTGAGGACTCAGATTCAGGGGGTTTTGGGCTAATCGTAAGGTTTACAGAGGGAAGGGCAGGCTCAGAACTCGATAACTTACTTTCAATACGATTTTCCTGAGTTAATAAAAGCGACATAACCTCTTGAACAGTCTGAGGACCAATTTTAGCAGATATGACAGACACCATAGAATCGTAATCAGAACCCAAACCAGATAAGATAAACAAAATATGGTCCTCAACATCCACCGGTTTCCCCACAGCAGACAAAGCATCTACATATTGCTGAATTTTCGAAAAATATTCTTTGAGTGACATACCTCCCTTCTGGATAGTTTGCAACTTGGTTTTGATTTTCATCATCTGAGCCAAGTTGCGGGTAGTGAAGATTTTCTCAAGACAGGACCAGATAGCCTTGGCTGAGGAACAATGGATCATCTGATGAAGGATGTCTTCGGACATCGATCCAACGAGCCATGAAGAGAGAATTTTATCCTAACGCTTCCATTTAAGATAAGCCGGATTTGGGGATTTGACAGATTGAGCCTCATTTGTAGATGCTTGAGTAGTAACAGTAAGAAACTCAGAAGAAGGATCATCCGTAAGATGATGGTGAAGGTCATAACCCTCAAGAGCAGTAATAATTTGAAATTTCCATAACAAAAAATTGTCATCAGTAAGTTTGACAATTGAAATTTTATTACCCGGACTAAAGATTTGCGCAGCCGTAGGGATGGAAGTATCCATAGTTGAGTTCATAGAGCCATCAGACGCCATGGATAGAAAAAAAAAATCAGAAAATTGACTCAGTCGTTTGACAAGAGCTCTGATACCATTTTAGCATTTCAAAATGAAATGAATAGAGAAGAGAAGAGATGTTTGCAGGAGAAAACCCTTTGCATTTATATATATCAAGCTTATACAATTCAGCCATGTATATGAAGGCTTGGGGAGAAAAACTCCTACAAAAAAATCATGAAAGAAAATGCAACAAACTCTCGGAATCTTCCATCTTCCCTAACCAACAATACTCAAGGGCAAGAAACCCTAATTGCATGGAGCACGATACTGATAACAGAATAAAAGAAGCTGGCAAGGAAATGGGCCTAAACACTTGGGCCAAAATATAACAAATACAGAATAAAAGAAGACTCAGTGGGCTATCTTAACAGTCGTGTGGGTTTGTGGATGACTGGGGATCCTTGAAGCTACCATCTTTAACAACATTGGAGATTAAAAGTGGTTCATGGGATTATGAATCAGATTTTGGAGGAAACATGTTTGAAGGGTGTCCAAATTTGGAATGTTTGGTTCTAGAAAATTACCCTTGTGAGAATTTTTGTATTTCTGCTCCAAAGCTTGAGAATTTGGAGTTACGTTCGTCTTCAGAAAGTCAATTAGATGTTGTAGAGCTTGAATTATTGTTGACTCCAAACCTCATATGTGTCACATTTAGAAACATTTTAGCGATTGTGAAGTCTGGTTCAGATTTTCCGTCGTTGGAAAAAGTAAATTTAGCAGTGAAACACTATAAATCTAAAGTGAGTTTGATAGAAAGGTCAAAGTTGAGATCTTATGTCCTTAAGTTTCTTCGAGCCTTTCGAAATGCAAGGTCTCTCACGCTACCTTTGGATGTATTAAAGGTATCTAAACTTTAATTTCTTCTTTTTTATTTTTCACCAGTTTCTAAATTATAATTTTGTTCTTGTCTTTGTTCTTGCAAAGGTTCTCTTATCATTCCGTTCTTTGAATGGATACCTTTTGTTTGCTAATTTGAGTCATTTCAAGTTAATAACAGACGGACACAACAAGACCATAGGTTTGCCAATTCGTTTGCTGCCATGTTTCCCTTCTCTAACAACTTGGGTGCTTGATCTTCATCAGGTAACTAATTTATCACATCTTTTCTTATGACTGAGAGACAAGTTTCGTTAAAATTCACTTTTGGTCCTTCAACTTTCATGAAAGTAACAATTAATTAGTCCTTCAACTTTAGTCCTTAAACTTTGATTTGTAAGATTTAATCCCTGTACTTTCAAACGATTTAGTCCATGTACTTACAATTTTGTAACGATTTAGTCCATTAGTCCATGTACTTACAATTTTGTAACAATTTAGTTCATATTGTGAAAATTAATTTAAAGATTTAATGAAATTTAGTACATAGATAGATTGATAAACTATAATTTGGGATCCAATATGTTTATAAGTTGCAAAGTTTAATCATTAAATAATAAAAATCGACATTTAATTTTGATGATTTTTTTTGACAAAGTTCACCAATAATGTAGTTAAAAAAACAAATGACAAAATTAGAGTAGTTTTGAAAATATTAATTTTAATAATGTAAATAAAAAAACAAATTATAAATTTGAGGTAAGAGAGAAAAGTATTGACAAATGTAGTGTAGTTGTTGCCAGCAATGAACTCGTGTACCACGTACGCGATTTAGGGTGGTCTACGTGGCGGTGATGAGGTGGTAAAAATCGTGTACGTTATACACGAGTAATATATTTGTCTGTATAAAATTAAAAAAAAATAAAGAGAAAAAATTAACTAATTTACAACCGTATTCAACCCTTACTAAACATTAAAATAAACATATAGATCATATAGTGTATATATATATATATATTGCAAATTTTAAATAATATATAAAACAAATGATAAATAAAAAAAATAAAAAAAAAAGAAAGAGCAGACAGCCAGTTTTGATCCCTGGTTTTCTAGAATCTTTGTTAATATTTTAGCCACTGAACCAAAAGAATGGTTTGAAGTATGAGTTTAAAAATGTTTTACGTATTCTTACCGAACTCGTGTACATGAGTTCGACGTGAAACTCTCGTACCCCGTACCCGAGTTTTGTGTTCCTGGTGCGTATTTCTCCACGGTGGCACTACTTGGAGTCGTGGCATGTAAATCGTGTACACGGTACGCGATTTACACTTGGAATCGTGTACCAAGTACACGATTTAGCAAAAGCGTGACCAATGTACACGATTTACCTACCCCATATTTGGAATTACTTTCTGTTTTTTAAATTACATTATTTTAAAAAAAAATCCGATTTTTTTTGCTTACAAATTTGAAAGTTAAGAGACTAAGGGCCCGTTTGGTAACTTCCCGTTTCTTGTTTCTTGTTTCCAATTTTATTAAGAAATCTAAGTATTTAATAACTATATATGTTTCTTGTTTCTCATTTTTTAGAAACACTCCCAAATTTTGTATAGAACTTTTGGAAACAACTAAAACTAGTTTCTCTTTTTTGTTCTTTGTTTCCAATTTTTTCCAAACATGAATAAGAATATAGGTTTATTATTATTGAATGTATAGATGTTAGGGTCATGAAATTCTATTTTTCTTTATAAAAAATGAAGAAACGGAAACAAAGAAATGAGAACGTTACCAAACGGGTCCTAAATTGTTATTCAAGGACTAAATTGTTATAAAATTGAAAGTTATGTAACCAAATTGTTACTTTAATGAAAGTTTAGGGACGAAAAAATGATTTTAAACCAAGAAATTATAAAATGGCTTTTATTTGTATTTTATTCTTATATGTTATTTACCATCATTTTGCAGGAGTAATACTTTATGGGGTGTGGTTGTAGTTGTTGCTCAATGTGGTTGGGCAATGGATGATGTCCCTTTTTTATATACCTTTCTAGTTATTTTTTTTTTTTTACTCTTATTATTTAATTTCCTATTAACTGCGTTTTGTTAAATTTGCTCTAGCAAATATTCAAATATGGAATAAAATATCCATAAACATTTTGTTAAATTAAACTATTGTATGAACAGAAAGCTAAGAATTAAAACCTTTATATCTAAGTTGCTCCCCTAAATTTATAGGGTTGAATAAAAAATTGTCTATTTTTTTATAAAAATAAAGTCTGACCACACTCCCCAAAATTTTTCCAACATTTTTTTCCTCAATTTAATTATTTTGTATTTTGTTAATTTGGAGTTATAGTGAATAAGTTCAAAAAAGTAAATAAACAAAATATTGAATTAATCTCATTTTTTCTCTTTCTGTTTTATTAGCAAAAGAAATACAAAATAAATCATACAAAATTTTTCCTTAAAAAATATTTAAAAAGAAATAAAATCTTTTCTTATTTGAAAAGATCTCTAATTAATTTAGCCCAACCTTGGAAAAAATGGATAATTATTGAACCGATATATCAAATCTTATCAAATATTCTATTTCTCGTATCCATTTGAGTTTTGGAAAAACTAATTTTTATTTCATTTTCCGTCTTGTAAATCAAATTTTGGTTTTGAATTAATTTGGTATAAATTGGAAGAGAAAAAGAGAGATATAAAAGGCGGATACAGAAAACCTGCCATTCATTCTCTGCCTCAAATCCTAACCCCTTAACCGCCACAGACTTATTCTTATTAATATTATATTTTTTATACTTATTACAAAAATAAGTTTATCTTCAAAGTTTCAAAAAAAAAAAAAAAAAAGTTTATCTTCAAACATATTTGGAGAATATTGTATTTTTTAAATCCACGTTGGTAACCAACTTGGCAAGGCCATGTATAGTATGTTTTAAGAAAAAAAATAATTTGGTAGGTCGTATACCACAATATTTAAGTAAAAAAGCTCAAGTAGAATGTGTGTGTGTTTTTTTTAACTAGCCTAGCGCAACTAACATAAACCTTATAGGACAATTGGAACTTATGGGCCCATCTGAATCTTCGTTTGTAAAAATGGGCCCAATTTTAAAAGTTTTTATTTGGGGACCCGTGTGGCTGTGAAAAGACAAAATTAGCCTTGCCCTTTGTCCAGTAAATCCATCCCGATCGAATTTTGACAAATAATCATGCAACCACGGACTAAATTTGCCTAAAATTAATGAATCCGACCGAATTTAGTAAATCTCGATTGAAAATGGCCGGGAATTCATGCAATCATGCAAATCCGGCCGAAATTAATGAATCCCGACCGGGATTCATGCATTTCCTGCCAAAATTCGGTCGGGAATGCATGGAGCATTTCTACAAACCGGAAGGCTTGCATTTTTAAAATTCAAATTTTGGCCGGAAGGTTTTTTTTTTTTTTTTTAAGAGAATCAAGCGGCAAATTTTGTTTTCTTTTTTTCTTTTTTTTTTTTTTAATTTTTAATGTTTTGAATAATTAAAACTTTGTTTTTCTTTTCTTTTGAAAAAATTAAAAGTTTGTTTATTATACTTAAAATTTATTTTTTTTTAACAAATCTGAAAAAAAATACATTAAGAATATATTATATATTGATGGACATTTTGATAGTTAAAAAAAAAAATTAGTTAGTTGTTTTTTAAAAAAGAAAGCGGGTAAACTTGGGTAGAATTTATTGAAATTTTTAATTTTTGTTAGTTTAAAATTAATGGGTATAAAAGTTTTCATACAAGGTTAAAATGAATATTTTGCATGGTTGATGACATCACAAAAAACACCAAGAGGTCCCCAAATATAAGTTTTTAAGAAAGTGCCCATTTTTACAAACCAATATGCTTTTTCTTTGCTATATTGGTTTTGTTAGTCATCTTCACTATACTTGGGGGATTGTATTCCAGCCTTACTGAACAAAGAGTTGTTTAGGGTCCGTTTGATAACGTTCTCGTTTCTCGTTTCTTGTTTCCTGTTTCTTGTTTCTTGTTTTTTAAGAACTAGAAACATAAACATGTTTGATAACTATTTTTGTTCCTTATTGTTTCTCTGAAAAAAAAAACAGAAACACAAATGTGTTTGATAACCGGTTCTTGTTTCTTTTTTTTTTATTTAAAATAAAATTTAGTACATATAATATAAAAATACATTAATTTTCAACGATTATTTTTTTATTTCTCCTTCTTCTTCCTCATCACTACCACCATTGTTACCAATCACCTGCCGTCGTTGATCATCAGCCATCGCTATCGACCTCCGACCACTGGGCGCCATCGGTGGCAACTTTTTCGGTGACCTTCCCCACTGCCTATGACTTTTTTGGCGACTAAAAATTTTCTTCCTCTTTATTTTTTTAATATTTTCGAAATGAAAATAAGAAGAAAAAATAAAAAAGGAAAAAGTTTTCAGTTGCCAGAAAATTTGCTGACAGCCAGCGACGAATGTTGGAAAAGTCGTCAGCGGGTGGCGGCGATCATCGAAAATAAGAAAAAAAGGAAAAAGTTTCAGTCAACGACGATAGTGGCAGCAAGTAATTGGAGGTCGACGGTGGCGTGTGATAGTCAGAGGTCGACTGTAGCAGCTGGTCAACAGAGGTCGGTGGCGGTTAGTCGGTGAAGGACGATCAGCGGAGATCGGTGACGATCGGTAGTTAGAGGTCGACGGGGATCGGCGGGGCCGAGTAGTCAGAGGTCGACGGTGGCGGTCGGTCAACAGAGGTCAGCAGCGCCTGGTAGTCAGAGGTCGACGGTAGCGGCTGGTCGGCAGCACCCGATAGTCGGAGGTCGACGGTGGCAGTCGGCCGGTAGTCAGAGGTCGATGGTGGCGGCCAATAGTCGAAGGTCGACGGTGGCGATCGGTCGACATAGGTCGGTCAGCGGAGGTCGACAACGCCCGGTAGTCAAAGGTCGATGGTGGCAGTCGTTCGACGGAGGTCGGTGGCTGTCGATCATCAGAGGTCGACGATAACGGCCAGTCGGCGGAGGCTGGCCAGTGGAGGTCGACGACGGTCGGTAGTCGGAGGTCGACGATGGTGGTTGGTTGACGACGCCAAGTAGTCGGAGGTCGACGGTAGTGGTCGGTCGGCAGAGGCCAGTTATCGTAGGTTGACAGTGGCGGTCGGTTGGCGGAGGTCAGCGTTGGCCGATTTTTGGAGGTCGACGATGGCAGCCGGTCGGTGGACGTTGGCGGCAACCGGTAGTCAGAGGTCGACGGTGGAGGTCGACAGTTGGAGGTCGACGGAAGCCGATAGTCGGAGGTAGACAGTGGCCGATAGTCGAAGGTCGACGACGACGACCGGTCGGTGGTGGTCGGCGGCAGGCGGTAGTCGGAGGTAGACGGTGGTCGGTAGTCGGAGGTTGGCGACGGCGGCCTGTCGGTGGAGGTCGGCGACAGTCGGTAGTCATAGGTCGACGGTGGCGGTTGGTCGGTGGTGGTCGACGGTGGCAGTCGGTCGGTGGAGGTCGACGGTGGCCTGTAGTCGAAGGTTGGAGACAACGACCGGTTCGTGGAGGTTGACGACAGCCGGTAGTTGCAGGTCGACGGTGGCGGTCGGTCGATGGAGGTTGGCGGTGGCAGCCAGATTGATGGTGGTGACGATCGTTAGAAAAGTCATCGAAAGAATTTTTGAAAAAAGTGTCGGAGAAGTCGCTACCGTCGGTCGGTCAGCAGAGGTCTTCAGCGACGGGCGATCGGTGGAGGTCGACGACAGCGGTAGTCAAAGGTCGATGGTGGCGGCCGGTCGGGAAAAAAAAAAGATGCATCTAGGAATGGAGGAGAGAGATGGATACATGCATGAAAGAAAAAAAAAAACAGAATTTGAGAAACAACTTTTTGTAGTTTCTCAAATTTTACCCATTTTCTAGAAACGTTTCTAGAAATTTAGAAACAAGAAAAATGGATGAGTTATCAAACATGTTTGTTGCTTAAAAATGAGTAACAAGAACAAGCCCTTAATTTATTTTTTTGCTACACTCTGTTTTCATCTTTTTTTTTCTCCTCAAAGCAACTGTCCGGACTAAAGAGAAATTCTCCTCCTCACCATTCAAAAGATTTATAACCATCAAACAATCAGTTAACAATCCAGCTCGAATTGCCTGCATTTCCAACACTAGGTTTTTACCACGTGCGTTGCACATGTAATAATTTGAGGTAAATATTATGAACTAAAAAGAATTTAAAACCAATTAAGATTAGTTCTATACATTCTTATAGAATTTTAGGCAATATATAACTAACAATTCATATTTTAATACGTACTTATTGTCCATCAATATAATCACTCTTTTTTTAAAATGATTCTTATAGATATCGGTTTACCTTGGATTACTGCACTCACCACATTTGTAAAATGAAATCAATATTAGTAAATAGTAGGATAATGCTAAGATAAGTAATGTATCTTTACTAACCTATCTTGAGTGTTTGCTTGTTTATCATTCGTCGGGATTTAAAAATAAACCATATTTTGATTATTTGTGTTGTATACTTCTCCTTCCGGTTCTTCTATCTCAGTCATCTAACATAATGAGATCTGAATCCTTGCATGAACATTTTGATACCTAATATCTACTGGTTCTATATTACCGTTATATGGATCATATATGATTCACCATTTTGAAGTTTTTCATTGAATTTATCAATGAGCTCATTGAACAAAGTGACCTGAACACATGCACTGTGCATATAAGATATTTGTTTAAAAAAATATGCTATTATATATGTTAAACATGGAGAAAATAACAAAACGTGTAATATAATACTTCATTCCATAACAATCAATTTCATAATTCTTACAGGATCCCCCCTCTGGTTTTGAATTGTTTGATTGAGAATTTTCACTTACACTCTTCCAACCTTTGTCAAGAGGTTTGAGTTCTCTAATTAACATATTTGACATATGCATAAAAAAAAAATCTAAGAAATTGTTTGAAAGTATAATACACAAAAAAAAAAAAAAAAAAAATCATGACATTAAGATTTAGAATTCAATTCAAAGTTTATCCAATTAAGATTTTGAATCTATCTTCATGTGGAATGAAATTATCATGTTTAATTTTATATTGACAAATTTAAATTTAAAAATGATTTTTCTAAAAGGAAAATTGATCAAATAGAAGTCCTTCCCAATAGACACAAAATGTGAAACAAAAAATTTAAATTGAAGAAATCAAATTTTAGTGAAACTTAATTTTAAAAAAAATAATAAAATTGACAAAACAAAAATCGTTCCTACAAAACATGAAAAAAAAAGATCTAATTGAGAAAAACAAATTTTAATGAAACTTGATTAAAAAAAAAATAGAAAATTAAAAAAAAAAAATCGAAATCCTCCCAGTTGACACAAAACGTGAAAAAAAAAATTAAGAAACATGCTTTTTTTTTTTTTTAAAAAAAAAAAGAGAACTGACAAATAAAAATCATTTCCAATAGACACATAACGTGAACAAAAAAACATTTGAATTTAAAAATTCAAAATTTAATGAAACTTGAATGTTTTAATAAAGAAATTTGACAAAATCAAAGTCCTTCTCAAAAAAAAAAAAAAAAAAAAAAAAAAAAAAAAAAAAAAAAAAAAAAAAAACAAAATGAACTTGACAAAATTCAAATTTAATGAAACTTGATCGTTAAAAAAAACGACAACATCGAAATCCTTTCTAGTAGACACAAAATATAGAAAAAAAAATTATATTGACAAAATTAAAATTTAATGAAACTTGATTTTTTTAAAAAAAAGAAAATTGAAAAAATCGAAATCTATCCTAGTAGACACAAAACGTGAAC
The DNA here is from genome assembly GCA_017139565.1 of Luffa aegyptiaca. NCBI lineage: Eukaryota > Viridiplantae > Streptophyta > Magnoliopsida > Cucurbitales > Cucurbitaceae > Luffa > Luffa aegyptiaca. The sequence goes on from CM029407.1 coordinate 42,138,440, forward strand.
AAAAAAAAACATTTAAATTCACACAATCTTCCTGGTAGACACAAAATGTGAACAAAAAAATAAAATGAAAAAAATAAAATTTTAATGAAACTGATTTTTTTTTAAAAAAAATTGACAAAATTGAAATCATTTTCAATAGACACAAAACAAGACAAAAAAAAAAAAAAATTAAATAGAAAAATAAACTTTTAAAGAAACTTGATTTTTTAAAAAAAATTGAAAAAAACTGAAATCATTCCCACAAAATGTGAAAAAAAATAATTGAAAAAACCAAATTTTAATGAAACTTGATATTTTTTAAAAAAAAATGAAAATTGACAAAATCAAAATCCTTCCCAGTAGATAGAAAATGTGAAACCAAAAAATTAATTGAAAAAATCAAAATTTAATGAAACTTGATCTTTCAAAAAAAAAAAAAAAAAACAAAAATTGACAAAATCGAACTCATTCCAGTAGACACAAAACATGAAAAAAAACTCTTTCCGATAAACACAAAACGTGAAACAAACAAAATAATAAATTGAAAAAATCAAATTTTAACAAAACTTGATTTGTTTTTTAAAGAGAGAACAGTGACAAAATCAAAATCATTTCGAATAAACACAAAAATCTGGACAAAAAACATTTAAATTTTTTAAAAAAAAACAAAATTTAATGAAACTTGATTGTTTTTTTTTTTTTAAAAAAGAAAATGGACAAAATCAATGTCCTCCCCAATAGACACAAAACAAATTAAATTGACAAAATCAAATTTTTTGGAAACTTGGTTTTTTAATAAAAAAAAAATTGAAAAAATCGAAATCCTACCTAATAGACATTGAAAAAAATTTAAATGAACAAAATAAACTTTTAAGGAAACTTGATTTTTTTTTTTAAAAAAAGAAAATTAACAAAATCGAAATCCTTCCCATTAAGCACAAAACGTGGAAAAAAAATAATTGACAAAAGAAAATTTTAATGAAACATAATTTTAAAAAATAGAAATTTGACAAAATCGAAATCTTTCGAGTTGACACAAAATGTGGAACAAAACAAAAATTTAATGAACTTGATTTTTTCAAAAAAAATAATAAATTGACAAAATTGAACTCTTTCCCGTAGACAAAATACGTGAAACAAAAAACAACTTCTACATAGACACAAAACATGAAACAAAAAAAATTGAAAAAATCAAATTTTAATGAAACCCGACATTTTTTTAAAAAAATCAAATTTACAAAATGAAATTTTAATCAAACTTGATTTAAAAAATGATAAAATCAAATTTTAAGCAAACTTGATTTTTTTTTAAAAAAAGAAAACTGACAAAATCGAAATCCTTACCAATAGACAGAAAACATGAAAAAAAATTAAATTAACAAAATAAACTTTTAATGAAACTTATTTTTTTAAGAAATAAAATTGACAAAATCGAAATCATTCTCCATAGGCACAAAACGTGAAAAAAAATAAATTTTTAATAAAACATGATTTTTTTTAAAAAAAAGAAAATTAGCAAAATCGAAATCTTTCCAATTAACATTAAAAGATACAAAAAAAAAAAAAAAAGAATTAAATTGACAAAATCAAATTTTATTAAAACTTGGTTTTTTTAAAAGTTTAATGAAACATTTTCTTTAAAAAAAAAATTTACAAAATTGAAATCTTTCACGTAGACACATATGTGAAACAAAAAAATATTAATTGAAAAAATTAAATTTTATTGAAACTTGGCGTTTTATTTCTTTTAAAATAAATTGAAAAAATCAAAATATTTCCAGTTGGCACAAAATGTTAAACAAAAAATTTTGACAAAATTGACATCCTTCTGAGTAGACAAATTGTGAAACGAAAAAAAGTACACAAACTGTACTTATAGAATATGTATTTGTAACGACCCAACTTTTCATGACTAAATCCTAAGGCACCACTTGCATATCATTCTACTTCTAAGAACAGTGATGAAATGACATTTAAAGTAAAACATACTTAGAAATTTTGCGAAACTTTTCAACCTGGGATCCCAGTTAAAACAAAACAAAAAAAACCTTTAGTTATTCAAACAAACTTAGCGCGGAAATAACCTTAAAACAATCGCAATACAAGTTCAAAAGAATAATAACGAAACATGAAATGCGGAAGACTATCCTAAGGAAATCCATGACTCAGCAGCACTCCGTCACGCGTTCTGCACACCTTTACCTCTACCTGCAGTTATATGTAAGGGAAAAGAATGAGTAATTAAGAAAATACTCAGTAAGTAACAATACTTCTAGACACCTGCAGCAACCAAGATTTTAACCTTTTATTCGAGTTAAGGGCCTAAGGGTTAGGTCATCTCATTTTCATTCATTTCATTTCATTTCATTTATTTGAAGTTCGGGCCTCGTGATCAATTAACTCACCTATATATAAGTTTGCCAACTCACTGGTAGTGCACATGTGGGTGTTTTGGGAGGTCTCTACTCCTACTGATGGTAGAAGGCACCCAGTCAGTGGAGCTGAGCCTCATCCCTCAAGGCACTAATGGGCGCGTAACTACCATTTCACTGGTGGGACGTTCATGGGTTTGAGTTAGAAATTAACTTCCACAGTTAGTAAATGGCACCTAGACTGCGAAGCCAAGTCCCGCCCATTAAGCCCCTCATTTCAGTCTATTACATCTCAGTCCTAGGTGTTTAATTGACACGACCCTCTTCTAAGGCAACTAGCCTATTCTTTTCCCTTTCTTAATCCTTTTCCCTTTAGGACCCCTTAACACCTGCTAACTTTAACCGCAACCCAGTTAACCGAACCCTTTTCTTTTACGGAGAATACTGACAGGCTAAACTGATATGCACCAACCCAACCCAAACAATCTCAAGAACAAGAACGAAGGCGACAACAACACTCCTAAACAGAGATACAACACAAACTCCCCGTTGCCCACAAACAATACCAGTCAACTAACAATCTAAAACAGTCCAGCACTTTCACCCATCACATAGCACAAGTACACAACAACCATATTCCTAAAGACAACCGTATTCATAACATCTCAATCTCAATCCAAATATTTAATATCAGTTCATGCTAGGAGCAAACAGTCATTTCAATGCTTAAACATTTCTTTCTAACGCAACAAGTTACTTACCTTTGAAGCCCAAGCTCAATATAGAACAAAACAACTTGCCCACGAGTTTTCCTAGTAATCCACAGCTCTTAATGAATTAATAATAAAAATTAGGCTTTCCACAGTATTGCCAAGAGTAAAAACACTGAGGTTTAAGGCCTAAAATTACTTACCCAACCGAGATCTTGGGAAAGCTTTCACTCCGCCTTTGGATTAAATCGGTTCGCCACAAAAAGTCTTAGCTCACTCAAACCACCTGCCCATAATCTGTCATTCAATTCCATTTAAACAGAGAACGTTGAAATCGAAGACCCAACCAATCCTTACCCAACAAATCTTTAAATGACTAGGCTGAAAATTTCGAACGACGACGATGAACAAATCTGAAAGACGACGACAACGGCTCGTGGTGGCTGCAGCAACTTGCACAGTGGCGGCGGCGACTTGCAGATCTGTCACAGAGAGAGAGGGTGTGCTGAGAGCAAAGAAACGCGAGAGAAAAAGAAACACCCCAACTCGAAATAAAGCTCACCGACGACAGCTCGTGTGTGGCGGCGATGAGTCGACGACTCGCGGTGAAAACCAACGGGGCTGCGACGCGCGGCGTGTGGGTTACGAGCGGCGACACTCGGCGTGAGGGTTGCAGACGGCGGCGCGATGGATCTGCTACAAAAGAGAGAGAGTGGCTGAGAGAGAGAGAAAGAGAGAGAGAGAGAGAGAAGGAGACGAGAGAGAGAGGGAGAGAAACAATACCGGTGGCGGCGGCTTGCGGAGGAGGACGACGGCGTGCGGGCTGCTGCGATGTCGACGGTCGGCGTGCGGGCTGCGGCGGCGTCGACGGTCGGCGTGCGGGCTGCGGCGGCGTCGACGGTCGGCGTGCGGCGGAGGAAGACGAGGCCGAGAGGGAGCGAGAGAGAGAGAGAGAGAGAGGCTGAGATAGAGAGAGAACCGAAAGGGAGAGAGAGAGTGTCGGGGAGAGAGAAAGGGATTCTGATATTCTACTTTTTTTTTTTTAAATGGTCAATTGACCGATTTTGGGGGGAAATGTGAAAGTTTCCCCCCTTCTTTCCCTCCTCTTTGACCGGCTGAAACCAACTCCCCTCCCTTTTTTTTTTTTTCTTTTAAACCAAAAACTGACTGTTACAGTATTTCACATAATTTACCTAAATCATATACAATGTAATTAAATTATGAAAATAAAAAATTTAAAAAAAAAAGAAAGAAAGAAAGAGAGACACCTGAAAGATAACAGAGGAGATAACTAATTTGGTCCTGAAAATCACGAAAATAAATTAGTAGGAAAAAAAAAATTCAGACCATAACATTTGTGGATAAACTTCTTCTAATCAAATTGATAAAATTGAATAAAAATATTATAATAATAATAATAATAATTAAAGGAGGTACCTGAAACAAAGAATGAGAGGAGAAAAATAGTTGTAGATGTGAAAACCAATTGGAGAAGATGAAAAATTTATAGACGAAATTTAAACTCAAATCAAATATTCTTTTGAATTTTATTAAATTACGAATTTTGATTCTCGATGTAATATGTCCGTAATTTAAGGTAAATTTCAAATTTCCTTAGTTTTGGAGTTAATTTGGTTTAAGTTGTACAAGTTTGGGGTTGGAGGGAAATTAAAAGATTTAAAAATTAGGTTAAATTTTAAAATTTGGGCTGGAATGACATTTTTGTAATTTGGTGGATGTTGGAGTCAAGCCAAGCCCTAAGCCATCTCTTTTATTTAAGCCGCACGGAGCCCTAGGTAAGCCATCAGCCAAGCTCTCCCTTCTTCTCCAAGTTCTCTCCCACGACAGGTAGTTTTTTTTTCTCCTTCACTTACCGACGGCTGAAGCGGCTCCATCATCAACTCTGGCTTCGGCGAGCTCCACGGTGGCGCGCGACATTCTCCGGCAAGCAGCAGACCTCGGCAGGTTGACGGCGGTTGGGTTGCAGCAGTTGTTTGGCGCGGCTTCGTGCGGCTGTCCTCGGGTCGGTGATTTTCTGGCGTCGTTTCATCGATCCGTGCGTGGATTCAGACGTGTAGTGGCGGTTTTGGTTGAGCTCCAGCGGAAACATCTGCCTTTGTCGGGCACGACCTTGGCCTTGCCCTTACCTTGCACAGCTTGCGCAGGAGCCTTCCCCTTGTCTCCCTTCCTCTTCTGAATTTGCTTCGATGAAGAAGCTTGAGGTACAGATTTAGTCCCTAAGGATGAACCCTTCAGGAACTTCTTTTTGGAATGGGCCACATTGGCCTCTCTTTTTACCACATTTTTGCCCTTACTTTTCAGCATGGACTCATAAATCTGTAACTCTGAGAGGAGGGCAGTCAGGTTGAACTGAATTTTGTTCATACTCGCATTCGTCCTGAATGACATATAGCTTGTAGGAAGCGAGTGAAGGATGAACGCAACCTGACTGCGCTCGCAGAGTACCCCGCCATTGGCCTCAGCAATGTTGAACTGGTTAATCATATCCAGGACATGTTCCCGGACAGACTGACCTTCTTGCATCTTGGCGTTGAAGACGTTCTTCAAGGCATCGTGGTGGAGCTGATAGGACGGTAGTCCAAACATCTCCTACAGGGAATTCATAATCTCCCTGGCAGTTGCCACGTTCTTGTAACGCTTGGCCAAGACTTCAGATAAGCTGACCAATATATAGACTTTGACCTTTTCATTGGCCTTCGTCCAGCGTTCGTGGGCATCCTTTACTGCCTGAGTGGCAGTGCGAGGGGGAACGGGAGGACATTCCTCAGTTAAGACGAACCTAAGATCCTCTACCACGAGTATGGTATTTAGATTCGATTTCCAAGTTGGAAAATTCTCGCCCGTTAGTCTTTCGTTTTTAAGCAAGGAAATGATAGAGGAAGACATTGCTGAAAAACAAACAATTGACCGTATTAGTTATCTTTGCCTTAACCCATCACACAAACAATACATACAATTGCATCCATCCAATCAATTTTGCAAATAAACAATCAAAGAACCCTAATAAAACTATTGATTGTGTTATGCAACGATGCTTTAGAGGTTTAGAAGAACAGCCACCGAAGGGTGATCAGTTGTTCCTCCTCTAAAATGAGACTCTTCTCAGTTAATCTCTAATCCCAGAATAACTCATATTCCATTAGATTTTAACTACCGTTGTTCGGTCAAGGATTTGTTAACCAACGAACTCCTCCCCGTAAGTGTAACCCTCCCACTTTCAGATCTCAAAGGCACGGACCAACATGCTACCGTTAGGAAAGACAACTGTTGGTAATTAGCCTAAACGATCCTATCCTATCCAGGAGTTCACGGTGTTCCGAATCCTATGATCAGGCCCTCCGAAGGGATGGTTGCTCCAGGGCAACACGCAGGCGGATCATAGGAATCTCACGTTGTGACCTAGGGGTGGAGACCGAGGGATACGGTGACACGCGTCTCGCTCCCACTTACTATAGTCACTTTCCCCATTCACCTTGGTATTGATCCATGCAAACACTTTTCGAAGGGAGGCCGCGCTAAAACGACACGAAGCCGAGCATGGATCTCACGATGTGAACATACAGGGACGTAGGAGCAAAACTCAATTTAAATTAAGCTTTGTAATTTTCCTCCCACTAAAGTAACCTATTGAATATTTTAGGGTTTAATCAACCTAGATAAATCCGGCTAAGTCATTTATCTAAGTCTAGTCCTATTATAACTATTATAATAAGACCTAATGTCTAGGTGTATTAAACATATTTAATTAACCTAGCGACATTATTCTAACATTAACCTGTGATTAATTCAACTCCGGTGATCCAGATCAGTTCCCAGGTAGAGTTCCAATCCTTAGACATAACTTCACTGGTAGAGTTCCCTTATAATCTCAGGAATGTTTGTCCTACTTAGTTTATTAAAACTATTTTAAAACTAAGGAAGAAATTCTAATCCTATTAGAATGCGACCTTAGGTCTAATTAATTTTAACTCATTTAAAATTAATTCATTTTAACCTAAGATCCTAAGTGAGCATGCATATCTTGATTATAGATTGAAGGTTTCTAATCATAAATTTTAAACTATTTCAAAATTTTAATGATTAGCCCTATTATCATGCATACTATAGTTTTAAAACAATTAACAATCATATTCTAGTTAATGAAATTAAAACTATATACTAGCATTGCATGAATTTAATATAACTATTATATTAAACTATGGATGTATCATGCTTAATGCAACTTGATTTCCATTTTTAATAAATTAACAATTAATTATTGCCAAAAATGGTAAATCATAGTAGCATGCTGCAAACAATTCATTTTAAATATAACTCTTATATTAAAACTATGTAATTGCATGCATTATGCTATCCCATTTTCATGATTTTAATATAACTCAACTATATATTAAAAAACTCATGAAAATCAATCCATGCATTTCAATCATATATTATAATCTAATTATAACATACATAAATGCATGAGCATGCTTTATAACCTAAGGTGGGAATTCTAATTTTATATGACATCCATAAAGCATATAAAATAGCATATGAACCGATTAATTGGCCCCTAGGATAAAATTAAAGCTAAATTACAATAATAAAGCAAAATTCTGTCCTATTACAGCCTTCTGCAACTCCGAACCGGACCAAAACCGCTCCAAAACGTGCCAAAACCACCCAAAACAAGTCAAAACCGCTTGAACCTGCTGGAAAACCACTGAACCCAGTCAAAAACCACCCAGAATTGACCGAACCGCGCCTCAGTCAGCAAATCAGGCGAGCCGGTCAACGAACCACTGCTTCAGTCAACGAACCGCCGTAGAACCAGCCTGACGTAGACCGAACCGGACGAGCTGGACCGCACCTCCTCCTTGCGTCTGAACCGCGCCTCGCTGATGTCAGCATGGCGAATGCTGACGTCAGCCCTACCTGACGCACGCGTTTTTCCGTCCGAAAATTTGATTTTTTTTCTTTTTTTTTTTTCGAATTTTTGGAAAAAAAACCTGCACTGTTCCAGTCGCAATTCTTCGCCGTTTTTGGTCAAATTTGGTCCCGATCTTCATCGTTCTTCAACCTAAACTAGACTCGGACTTACAGAGACTCGATTTTCAATTTAATTGCCCAAAAACGCAGGGGCCTTTACGTTTGATCCCATCAAAAAATTAACATACATTATGCAATTAAATCCCACCTAAAACCAACGCAAATTTTAATTTGCAAATTAAAATACAGAGAAGGCTCTGATACCAATTGAAGGGATAAAAGCCCTTTTGCAGCGGAAACGATCAAGAACCTTAACTCAGTTTTTAATTCGGAATAAAATACCGTACGTTGGCAAATTAAAACACAGCAGTAAAATCAAAATAAAACTATTGAATATTAATTATAAAACATGCTAATTTATATTTAGATCTAATCTAAATTGGATCCTATTGATCCATCAAGAACACTATACCTTTGAAGACGTTCTTGATCGTTTCGCCAAATTCACCAACGGAGTGCAGAAAATACAACAACCTTTTTGGAATCTTCTTGCTGAATTTTGTGAACCCAACCACAAGATCTTCACCGGTATTCTCACAGGGAAAAATTGGTTGTTTGCTTGTGGGAGGAAGGCAAAATATTGGGAATTTTGGGAAGTTTTTGTTCTCTGTTTTTGCTTGAGAAAGAAAACGCAGAGAGACCTTCTTGGGAGAGAGAGGGAGGCGTGAGAGAGCCAGAGAGTCATAAGGGAGTTAATAATCTAATTCAAGATAAGCGTTATATGAAAACCCCAACTCCCTCTTTTTCCTCTCAAACATGCAAACCCTACGATAGTGGGTAGATTGATTCTTATCAGTTACAAATAACTGATAGGAATATTATTTAATTATTAAATAACATTTATTAATAATTAATTAATTAAGATTACTAATTAACCTTAATAGAATTTACATAAATCACATTTATGTAAACATCCCACATAACCTATAGTTTTAATGTAATGTAATTAAATCACATTTAATTAAATTAAATTAAAACTAAAATATTAATTAATTCATCAATTAATTAATATTATAATTAAATATCATATACTTAATTATATATCTCTCTCATAAACTATAGTTTTAATGTACATCAAATGTGCACTAATTATAACCTATAGTTTTATAATATGAATCAAATTCATATTTTATCTTACTATTCGAACCCCTTCGAATATTCAATTCTCCCTTAGAAATTTACCTCAACGCCCTTATGGAGCTACCGGTGGGACCTAATGGACCTACAGATCATAAGCTCCAACGATGTGAGATTAATTGGCTAAACTCATTAACCAAATTAATCAATGTTCGTAAACTATGGTTCACTCTACTATAGAACCACAGCTGCACTCTTCTCACTGCAGATATATTTCTGTGTCAACGGATATCGACCATCAACAGCAAGTTAGCCCTTCACGTGTGTTCGTACCCCAGCTAGGTCAAATTACCGTTTTACCCCTGGGCTACCTCTTCATCCTTGAGTACCAGTGTTCCTCTAATGAACAACCTGTTTGAGGTCCAACCAACAAACAGAAGTCCCTCTCGTGCCATAGAGAGGGTAGGGCCCATTGTTCAAGACCCAGAGACACCACTTAAGGGAACACACCTCTACTTACCCTAATGTTGGGAAGGAGTGAATTCCATCTTGTAAGACTATGTTCCCAGCTCCCCACTCGGTCTTGTCCCCAAAATGGTAGGCTTATTGAGTCGGCGTGCAGGCCACTCTCACTCGTACAAATCAAAGGACAATCCCTCATGGACAGGAGTCCATAATCCACTCAGGATTAAGGCCAAGTTGCCTAGGTCATCCTAGTGAAATAGAAACCGAGCTAACTAACGGTGTTATAGTTAGTGGTTAACTATTTCGCGGTCCGGTCTTTGTGCAAACTTATTGCACAGGATACCCCCACTCGCTTGTCACCTACATGAACGCATTGGATCATTACGTTTGTATCATTATACAAAGCGGGCCGTATCCATAGTGTCACCAGGATAAGGTACCCAGCTTTATCCCTATACTACAGACCGTTAAGGCTAAAACTTGAACATTGATCCCCGTATGTCTCTACATACTAGTTCAAGCCTCATTCTATTAGGCTTGGATGTTTAGTTTATTGGATTAGGGTTGATAAGACAAGATATAATACAAACATTGAATAATACATCACTTTTATTAATGTTCGGTCAAATGTACATTTACTATCTACGAGTTTTAGGGCATAAAACCCAACACTCTTGGCATTGGGAGTTTTAATTATCGAATTAGAGCGATTTTGGGATTCCGACCAGCCGCTAATTGGAGTTTTGTGTAAGCCTCGATCTCGTTTTGGCCTTCTTGAATCTTTAAGATATGTGAGGAAAATTAGTAGGATTATTGGGGTGATTTCTGGAATTGTTTTGGTGTAGGAATCGCTTAGTTCAATTAAGGGCGAGATCGACTTTGCTAGAATTAAATTCTCGTTTTAAATTAAGGAGTTATAAGCCAAGGTAAGTGGCTTTACTGTTGAACTTTTAGTTGGAAGTGTTGGGTTTTATGCCCTAAAACTCGTAGATAGTGAATGTAAACAAATTGTATACTTGTTTCAATAAAGTGTTATTGAGTTTCTACAATAAAGTGTTATTGTTAAATATTGCACAATTTGACCCAAATCCAATAAACTAAGATCCAAGGTTGTTTACATGTGACTTGAACTGGTATGTGGGGACATACGGGGATCAGTGTTCAAGTAACAACCTAAAAGGTCTATAGTACAGGGATAAGACTGGGTACCTTATCCTGGTAACACTATGTGATACGACCCGCTCTGTATTTGATACAGACGTATTGATCCAAGGCGTCCATGTAGGAGACATGCGAGCGGGGGTATCCTATGCAATGAGTTTGCATAAGACCGGACCACAAAATAGTAAACCACTAGATGTAACACCGTTAACTAGTTAGGTTACTGTTTCAATACGATGACCTAGGTAACTCAGTCTTAATCCTGAGTGTGTCATGAACTCCTTCTCATGAGGGATTGTCCTTTGATTAGCATGGGTGAGAGTGGCCAATACGCCGACTCAATATGCCTTCCTTTTTGGGGACAAGACCGAGTGGGAGGCCGGGGACATGACAACACAAGAAGGAATTCACTCCTTCCCACTTCTAGGAGAAGTAGATGAGTGTTCCCTTAAGTGGTGACTCTGGGACTTGAACAAAGGGATCCCGTCCTCTCACTGGCCCGAGAGGAACTTTCTGTTTAATGGTTGGACCATAAACAGGTTGTTCATTAGAGGAGCGCTGGTACTTAAGGAGACAGATGTAACACAGGGGTAAAACGGTAATTTGACCCAACTGTAGTTACGAACACTTGTGAAGGATTGACTTACCGGTATAGGTCTATATCTGTGGACACAGAAATGTTCTACAGTGAGAAGAGTTCAGCTGTGGGTCTTTAGTGGAATGACCCACAGTTAATGAATATTGGTTAACCTGATTAATGAGTTTAATCGGTTAACCACATATCATTGGAGCTTCTGATCTGTAGGTCCATTAGGTCCCCCTGCTAGCTCGTAAAGAGTAATTAGGAACAATTATATCTTGAGAGGATTTGAATAGTTCAAATTCATATTGGGAATTAAGTTAATTGTATGAGATACAAATTAATATAATGTATAATGATACATTAAAATATAAAGTCTAATTTGAAATTAAACTTTATTATTATGAGAGAAATAAATATTTGAAGAAGTTCAAATATCAATATGAATTTGATTCATATTAAATTTATAGGATATAAGAGAATTGGAAGGAGTTCCAATTTTATTATGAATTTGATTCATATTATAGAATTAATTAATTGAAGGCCTGAAATTAAATATATGATATTTAATTGGGTAATTAATTAATTAACTAATAGAAGGTCTAAAATTAAATATATGATATTTAATTGGTGATTAATTAATTTAAAGAATTAATTAATTGGAAATTAATCAATTATGAAAATGATTAATTACTTATGGAAGTAATTAATCATTTATGGAAATGATTTAATCACTTATGGAGGTGATCAATCATTTATGGAAAAGATTAATCAATTATGGAATTGATTGGTTATGAAATTGATTAATTATGGAAAAGATTAAATCAATTATGGAAATAATTGATTTTAAATGAATATTTTATTCACGGCCTTTCTCCTATAAATAGAACACTAACCCTAGGGTTTATGTGCTACAACATATGGCCACCATAAGGCCCTCTCATATTCTCTCAACTCAAGAACTCTAGGGAGAATTTTCTCTCTAGAGTTTTTCCCATTCAAGATTAGGTAGTCCCACAACTACGTTCCTAATCTCAGAGTTATAGCGGGGAAGATTAAATGGTGGTGTTCTTCGTTGTTGCAGAGCAATCAAGAATTATTCTTGAAGTATTCAGAGTCGTCAACGGAGGTATGTTTTTCACCGCTTAACCTTTTGCCAATGTATTGGTATTTTGTTGAACGAAATTAATTTACGAACGGTCCAATTGCTTCCGCTGTAACGGAATTGAGAATTTCAATCCTTCAGGAAGCACGTGATTTATTTTCCAAAATTCCTGTGCTTTATGAGTTGTTTGAATATGTTTCCGTTTATGAAAATTGTTGAAAGCATGAAATTTATTATTATTGCTTGCAATTGTTGATGTTTGAAATATTTGAGTTGGTGGTCTCTCAAAATTCCATTATATGTATGAGTTTAAACATGAAATTGATGTACATAAAGAGATGCCTACACAGGACTTAGAGACATGAAATTGATGTACCTAAGTCGAGGTTCGTGAAATTGACGACCTCCGTAGGAGACACATGAAATTGATGTGTCTAGGATATGCATGAAATTGATGTATATCCTCTCATTAATAAGTTTAAAATAAAGTTTAGAGCCACCAAAAAGATATTTGTTGTTGATTTTTAAAACATGTTTAAGCGTGACCCAACCTCAACAGTACGGTCACTTACTGAGTATTTTAAATACTCATTCTTTTCAACAATATTTTTTTTTTTCAGGTAAAGGCAAGGGTAGGTGAAAGGCGATTGATGAAAATCCGTTAGGCAGCCATGAGAGGACTATGAATTTCATATTTTATTTTCTTTCGCTTTAAGAACTCTGTTTTACTTTATTTGATTTGTAAATTTGTTTGAGAAATTTCCTAGAGGCCATGTACATTTATATTTTGAAAATTATTTAAGAATATTTAAAAACCTTTAAAATTAGGGATCCCGAATAAAGTTTTATTTTAAGGTTTTTACCTAAATTAGTGTTTATATTTTAAAATGTTTTTATTTAAAAAAAGCCTCCTAAGCATGCATGTCGTAACGGTCCCGAAAAGATTCTTGTAAGAAGTCGGGTCGTTACACTCGAATTTGAAAACTAAAAGATAAAATCACATACTAATAAAAATTAAGGGAGGTATCTTAAGTAAACAATGAGAGGAGAAAAATAGTTGTAGATGTGAAAATCAATTGGATGAAAAATTTATAGACGAAATTTATACTCAATTCAAATATTCTTTTGAATTTTATTAAACTTCGAAGTTTGATTCTCGAATTTGAAAACTAAAAGATAAAATCACATACTATTTTTATTTTTATTAAATTACGAAATTTGATTATGGAATTTGAAAACTAATTATGTAATTATCTGAAATTTAAAGGGGTATTTTGGTCTAAAAATGTTTTTCAGGAATCCTGCCTTTTAATATAGACTAGTGTTTTACCACGTGCAATGCACGTGTGTTTCTATTCAATATATCTATTTTAAAAATTAATTAGAATCAATTTTATATGTTCTTATCATATAATCTTATTTAGTTGGTAACATGTTATATCTCATGTGAATATAATTTTGATGTTACTAACTTAATAATTTTTTTGAAATTTTAATTCTTTTAGTATAATATTATAATTATGAAAGAGATGTGAACTACCAACTCATGAGAAAGGTTTTTGATATCTCAATCATATAATTAACTCCTATAAATGAATTGATTAATTAGTTTTATATAATAATATAATATTTATATAACTACGTATCATTGTTTATCAAGTGCGCTATTTATTTTCCTGACCAAGAGGTCAGAGGGCTCAATCCCCCACTCCTACATGTTGTAAAAAAAAACACTATTTATTTTAAATAAAGCATAAATATGAAGTAAAATGTTTTAGATGATTATTTTATTTAGCAATGTAATTCTTTGTATGAGAAACTTTTTTTTATCTTACATTACATGTTTTATTTTTTTAATTGAAATAATCGAAATTTAAATTGATTTGGGAAGTGATATTAATTATAATGATTTTCTATTTAATTTACAATATTTTTAAATTTATTTAGACTATTTTTTGAGTTGGTTAATTTTTTTATTTCATTATAAAAATATATATATATTTTTCCATATATTGTGCTTATAAACAATTTTGGTCAAATGGATTTTGAATTACTACATTTTTTAGAATGTTTGTCAACAGATTTTTTCAATTGGTTTATCTTAGAAAAGAATCTCAATTCTAACATATAAAACTAAAAAAAAAACGAACTTATAAATTGAATCGAAGCAATTGAGTATGTTTGGTTAGTTAGTCATCTTGGTCTACTTAAATCAAACAAAACCATTAAAAGAAAGTTCTACGTTGAATTACATTGAATCATCAATATTTATATTTTTTTTTATTATACAAAAATTAAACATATATTAAAATAAATTTAAATTTTTAATAGCAATTTAGTAATTATTAATGTTAATGCAATTAGTTCGTGCAAAAAATATATATAACTACGTCTAAGAGTATTTTTATTAATAAGTAAATATATAACATTCAATGGAAATCTTGTAATCAAGAGCTAATATGTTTTCAAAACCCTAATTATGTATAACTTTATCTCAAATCTCAATATTATCAAGTCACATTTTCATTCTCTCTGTTGTCTTATTATAATTTTTTTTTATTAGTTTTATTTATTTGTCTGTCGCACTACACTATTGGTCGTCATTATCACTACTCTCTAGTAAAAGATATGACTTAAGAAAGAAGGATAGAACCAAAAGAAATATAATCTAATCCCAAGAAGTTCACAATCCGAAATAGAAAGAATAAATATTTATAAAGTTACCGAATCTATATTTGATTTGGAGTTTTGTTTTTTCTCATCTAAATTGAAGTTGACGTTCCATAACGGTCAAAAAAACTTGATCATTTATTCTTTTTGCTTTGCATATTAGTATCATTGGAAATTCATTTCAATGGGATGAACTCTTCAATTACAATGAGCTATATAGTAAAAAACAATATAGTAAGAAACAATTCACTTTGAATTGTATTTATATTTTTAATTTGAGAAGAATTTAAATAGTTAAAGTTGACTATAGTCTATATATATATTTTTAGTATGAATAATTAAAACTATTTCTTTTCTATAAACTTACCATTTTTTTTTTATCATTTCAATGACCTCCCCATTCTCAATTAAATCGAAAACTATGCAATTATTTAAATCAAAACCTTATAAATTAAAGTTAGTTTTTTTTTTCTTTCTTTAACATTGTCAATTTATTATTCTATTTATTTCAAACTATGATTGTAATTAATTTAAAAATAAAATTGTTGTCAATAAATAATTTAAATTAAAAGGGCATAATGAAAATCTCATATTAAATATGGTTTTTTTCTTTTTTCTTTTTTTTGTGTGTGTAATACCATCACTTTGTTATTGTAATTATTTTGATGGTTTTACAATTTTTTTTTCTTTTTTACCATTACAGAAAGGACAGGATGGTACTTTAATTAAAATTAAAGAATAGATGAAAAAAAATTATATAGGAAATAAAATTTAAAAAATGATTTGATTTTTCCAAATGACATGTTTCTCTCGTCAAAAGAGATTTTCAGCTTTTTTTTTTTTTTTTGAAAAGAAAAAGAGATTTTCAGCTTGGTTAGATGTTTGTTCTTAAATGTAATTTCTCTTCTCTAAAACAAATGATCATACATAAACCATCAACACAATAAGAGAATTGTTTATAAAATAACATAAATCATCTATAAGATATCGATATCGATACCTTTGCTTCATACGATTACCTGAAAAGAGGTTTGCATTTGATTGATGTTTGTTGTTTGAGATCAAACCATTTTTCTAGATACAACGACATCCAATTACAAAAAACACTACTTTGTAATGCAATTCTTACAACTTAGCACTACACCAATATGCATTGCAATCTTCTTAATCTATCTAAATCTAAAACTATAAGAATGAACTATAATAGATGAAGAAAAACAAATCAAAATGAGAAAGCTAAATCTTGGATGTAACGCCAAGGGTATGAGATATAGATAACGACACATGCATCATTTGCATCTTGGATGTAATGCCAACATCTTGAGATGTTCTGAAGCTTGGAGAGCTTTTGAGAGTAAAACAATGAGAGAACAAAAATAAAGAACAAAGAAAGAATAAAGTTGCAGGTGTGTGATGAAAAAATGGTGAAGATCAAAACCCATTTTTATAGTAGTAGAATGTTGAGGGTTATAAAACTTTTTGAATTCTAAAACTCATTTAAGTGGTAGGAAAAACCTTTAACATTCCAACCTTGTGAATTCTAAATTAAACTCATTTAAGTGTAAGAAAAACCTTTAGCATTCCAATTTTAAGGTATATAAATTTATTATTGATAATTATTTATTTATTAATTAATATACTTTTTATAATTAATCGAATTTTTAGAATTATTTTATAGAAATAATTAGGTAATGTAAGCTGATCATATTCTAGACTTTTCAAGTTCTTTTCAATTAAAGTTATTAAATATTAAAAATGTCATCATTTTCAAATTTAAACTTTTTTTTGGGAAAAGTTTTGGGAAAATTTAAATTTACAAATTGGTAAAAGTAAACATTAAAAAAACCAAGGAACTTATTAATTAAAGTGAAAAAAAAAAAAGATGGAAACGTTCAGTGGTGCAAACGTTAAGCTGCTGTTTTTTTTAATTCTTATTTAAAGTTTAAAGTAGTTTATAAAGAAATTATTAATTATTGATGATAAAAAGATGGATGGTTAAATAAAATTGGTATGTGTAATTAATACAAAACACAAGGAATAATGTGGTGTTAATGAAAATGGCATTTTCGTAATTCACTCAAAATAAGAAGAAT
Source organism: Luffa aegyptiaca (assembly GCA_017139565.1). Taxonomy (NCBI): domain Eukaryota; kingdom Viridiplantae; phylum Streptophyta; class Magnoliopsida; order Cucurbitales; family Cucurbitaceae; genus Luffa; species Luffa aegyptiaca. The sequence continues at coordinate 42,155,704 of CM029407.1, forward strand.
AAGATGGTCTAAAAATGTTTTTCAAAGATGCTTGCTTTTTAATATAGTATAGATATAGATATAGATAGAGATAGAGATAGAGATAACCACCCCGAGGAGCCCCATGATCAGTTCACAGCCTCCCCCGAGCACATCTCCAGCAGGATCTCACAGCACTCAGCCCACACCCCCTACTCCTACATCATTATCAAAGCTGCGTCACAACTAAGAGACCACGTACCCACTGGGAAAGCTCCTAAAGAGATGCTTGAATAGACTCATTCACCATCCCAACAGAAATCTTCCCACTGCGAAAGATCTTGTGGTTTCTAAACTCCCAAATATGCCATAGGAGTAGTATGAAGTATGCGCCATCCTCTCCCACAACATGATCTCTCACCCATGTGAAGTGATCCAGAGGATCCCAATCGTACTTGCACCACAACAGATAACCAACGTCAAGAGATAGAAAAGACCGCCACAGGTCCCTAGTCATCTTACATTGCCAAAACAGATGTACAGTGGTTTTAGGAGCCTTATGGCATAGAGGGCACCAGATAGAAAGATCCATTCCTTTCGTTGTATATTCACACGAGTAGGGATGATGTCACTGAGGATTTTCCAGCCACAAATTTTCATTTTTGGAGGCAAATGCAAGCTCCATAAACTTTTCCAAAGAGCCCCGACCTTATCTGTGGAGGATGATGTGCCAGCCATACCCTCGACCAAACTCACCCCAAGAGCATAGGCACTTTTCACAGAAAAATGTCCTTTACCATCAGGTGCCCAATATATCTCATCATCTTCCCTTTGACCACTTAACGATATGCTCAAAATATGCTCAGCATCATCCTGGAGAAAGCCCTCTTGCACCTCCGCCACATCCCAGGCCTCATTCTCCAACAGCAATGAGGAGACCATTTTTGATCGAAGTTCATCTCGAACCCCTATCACTATGTCGTTTTCGGTCCTTGGAATCCAAGCATCCCCCCAATCTGAATACTATGACCGTTACCAACCCACCACCTAATACCTCAACGAAACAGTTCTCGTCCCCAAAGCAGGCTCTTTTACGCATATCACGGGTTCGCCCCCAATGTCGCCTGAAGGAAGAAACCTGTATGGAGGTACCTACCTTGCAGCACTGTATACAACAGGTTAGATTGATCCAAGACAAACGCCAACACTGCTTAGCTAGCATAGCCTGATTAAAAATGTGTAAATCTCGGAACCCCATCCCCCTAGCAGCTTGTGGCGGCACAATTGACTCCAACTACGCCAATGGATTTTTTGTCTTGCCTTTGTTGACTCCCACCAAAAGTTGGCACACAACCTGTTTAACTCATTACATAAGGACACTGGCAGCTTAAAGCAACTCATCGTATAGGTGGGAATGACTTGAGCAACAACCTTGATGAGGACCTCGTTTCCACCCATTCTTTTATTTGTTTTTTAAAAGATGAAATATCATTCCCTTCATCTTTTCTTTATTCTTTTTTCATTTGATTTTTTTAAACAAATAAGGTAATTGCATTTTATTTTTGTTTAATATTTTAAAAAGATTAAATATTATATTTCTATTTGTTATACTTTCTTAAAAAAAATTTGAAATTTAATTAAGTATTAATTATTTATTTCAAGAGATGCCTCACTAACATAATGTTACATTAGAAAAAATGCCACATTTGGTGTAAATAGACTATCTACTTCAAATAAAATCTTTTTTATTTTAATTTTGTTTTTTTTCAATTTGATGTTATTGCAGTTTAATTATTTGGCCTTTTTTTTTTTTATTTCTTTACTAAGAAGAGAGAATAATTTGCAAACAATATTTAATTTGATGTAGAAAAAAATGAAAAACCAAATAAATAAACTGTAATTAACATCAAATTGAAAAAACAAATTTAAAATTAAAAAATGATTTTTTTTAAGTAGATTTGTTGAAGAAGAAATTTTGACCAATCACAAATTGCCACGTCATTATTTAAAATTAATGACGAAATTACAAATAATTAAATTTGGGACCAATTATAAATTGACATGTGTCCCAAATTTAATTTGAAGACAAAATTGACCAATTATAAATTTATAGAGTCAAATTTCTATTTGATCAATTAATAAAAATTAAACTATTTTGATCAAATTAATTAATTTGACCAATTAATTAAAAAAATAATTATTTGGATCAAATTGGGGTCTTTTTAATATTTGGGTCATATGGTTTTGGGTCAAATATGAACCAGACCCAAGACCAAATAGTTGAGCCAAAGACCAATAAAACCTAAGTCCAAGTTGTTGGCCCAAAAGTCACCAGGGCCCATCCAGCGAGAACTCTATAAATAGAGGGGTTCTCTTCTATTTTATGGGGGAGAAGTGGGAAGCTCTCAGCCAGAGTCAGAGAATTCAGAGAAACTCCACCAAGACTTCTTGAAGCCTGAAGACCCTTCAAGACTAGAAGATTTCAACAATCCTTGAAGACCAAAGACTCTTCAAGATTTCAAGACTTCAAGACCCCAAGACTTCTTGAAGACTGAAGACCCTTCAAGACTAGAAGACTTCAACAATCCTTGAAGACCAAAGACTCTTCAAGACTTCAAGACCCCAAGACTTCTTGAAGACTGAAGACCCTTCAAGACTAGAAGACTTCAACAATCCTTGAAGACTAAAGACTCTTCAAGACTTCAAGACCCCAAGACTTCTTGAAGACTGAAGACCCTTCAAGACTAGAAGACTTCAACAATCCTTGAAGACCAAAGACTCTTCAAGACTTCAAGACCCCAAGACTTCTTGAAGACTGAAGACCCTTCGAGATTAAAAGACTTCAACAATCCTTGAAGGCCAAAGACTCTTCAAGACTCCAAGACTTTAAAAGCTCCAAGAATCAATTGAAGCTTCAGACTCGAGAACAAGCGCTACAGCCCTTGAGTGAAACACATTCACACACAAGAGAGAGAATCAGAGGATTAACATTAGAGATTGTACACCCACATGCATATTACATCAATACAAATATATTGTTTATTCCACATGTCTCCATTTTCGAAGTTACGTGTGAACAAGATTATCTCTTTAAACCAAATAATTAAAGATCCATTTGAGCATATCATTGCCTTGATGCTTGCTTAAGTCCATAGATGGACTTATTCAGTTTACACGCTAAAGGAACTATAGAAGCTGCTTTCAAGTCATTATAATATCCTATTGGAAGGCTCATATACACTTCTTCAAAGAGCTCTCCATTAAGGAACGCATTATTAACATCCATTTGAGCATGAGACCAATTGAATGAAGCTAGAAAGGACAAAATAATTTTGACAGTGGCAATCCTTGCAACTAGGGAAAAGGTGTCGATGAAATCAGTTCCCTCCTGCTGACTATACCCCTTTGCAACTAGCCTCGCCTTATATCGATCGATAGTGCCATCGACCTTATACTTTATGCGATAAAGCCACTTACAGCCAACTGTATGTTTACTAGGAGGTAAAGGTACAATGTCCCAAGTAGAGGTTCGTTCCATAGCTTGGATCTCAACATCCATAGCCTGCCTACACTACTCAGATTTTACTGCTTGATGAAAGAAAGGTGGTTCATGAACAACAAAAATATTAAGGATATAATTTTTGTGGGCATGAGATAAATTGTCATAAGACAAGTAACAATTGATGGTATAGGTTGGCCTGTTAAATTCTGTGATGAATGTTTCATAATGTTATAATGATAATCTTGAAGAAAACTCAGTTTATGATGAGTCCAAGTAGAACGTCTTAAAAGAGCAGGTAAAGGGTTAAAAGGCTCAGCACAAGATGGTATCAAATCACTAGTGACAACATGAGACTGAGGAGCAACTTAATTCACAGTTAGTTCAGGCGAAGCATTAAAATGGGCAACACAAGGCAAAGGATTCGCAGCATTCGGAGAAACATCAGTTTGAGCTCCAGATTGAAAAGTATTAGTATTCGGTAGTGAAACTTCAGATATATCAGAAATAAGAGGATCCAAAATAGGCGTAGGCAAAATATGGTCAGAAAATAAACCAGAAACACATCAAAAACCATATTTCGGTCATGAAAGGGAAATGAGTCCTCAAAAAATACAACATCTCTCCAGATATGATAACTTGTCGTTTAGTGATATCTAGTCTATAACCTTTTACACCCGGTGGATATCCAATGAATACAAAAAAAGAAGCTCTAGAATCAAATTTTGACCGATTGGCTGTTAGTGTGGAAGCATAACATAAGCATCAAAAAACTTGCAAATTGGACTAGTCTACCTCTTGATCAAACAATAACTAAAAGGGAGTCTTGTTACCCAACAAAGGAGATGGAACTCTATTGATGATATAAGAGGCAGTAAGGATATAATCTCCCCAGAACCTTAATGATACTTTATAGACTGGAAGTAAGGATATAATCTCCCTAGAACCTTAATGGTACTTTATAGACTGGAAGAAAAAGACCCGAGCAACATTAAGTAAGTGTTGATGTTTTCTTTCAGCTACAGAATTCTGTTGAGGTCTTTCAACACAAGAGAACTGATGTAAAGTTCTTTTAGACTCAAAATATTCTTTAAACTGGAGTTCTGGGACATTATCAGACCGAAATACTTTGACAGTCTTATTAAATTGGTGTGCATCATCTGAAAGAAAATAGGTATAATATGGAAAGCATCTGATTTAGCATGCATCATATAAGTCCAGGTGTATCTTGAGAAATCATCGACAAGTGTAAGAAAATATCTATAACCAACATATGTGGGGGTCTTAAAGGACCTCAAATATCACAATGTACAATGTCAAATGCAGCTGATGCAACATGATTATTAGATGTAAAGGACAATCTACGTTGTTTAGCAAGCAAAAATATGTGGCATGGGTTACAAGCAGTAGAAGAATTAGAAAACATCAAGATATTTTTCAGCAATAGCAACCGTTGAGGGGATGTGTGACCAAACCTATGATGCCATGTACTTATACTAACAAAACAAACAGAAGCAAAAAATAGCTTCTTTGGAGATTGTAATATGTATAAACCATTCTAAGACTCAACCTTGCCAATCATCATCGATCGACACTTGTCCTGTATCGTACAAGAAGAACCAGAGAAATTAATTGCTAAGTTCGGATTAGTCAACAAGCAATTTACAAACATCAAATTATATGTGAATTTCGGAACAAACCGAACATCCCTCAGTATAAGGCAATCTAATATTCAAATATCCTCAATGAAATCAACAGACATGCGAAATCTGGTTGGAAGAATAACAGTAACTCCATGCACTTGTTGCCAATTATAAAATGAATCACGGTGATGACATATGTGTCTAGATGCACCAGAATCTAGGATCCAATCATTAGATTTAGAAGAAGAACCAAGAGAACAATTACCTGCAGTATGTGTTGTGGAGGAAGCGTTGCAGTGATTGGTTCGGTCTTGGCATATTTGATGTGAGAGCTCAACAACTCCATCAGTTGAGAATACTGTGTGGTGTTGAGACTTGAGAAAAAAATTAGCCGGAGGCTGAGTGTCACAATCGCGGTCTTTAGGGTCTCGTCACGCGACTGTGCGGCACTTACTTTCGCTCACAAGTAAGTCAGCCAACTCGAAAACGGATCGCCGGTGGCACAACGGGCGAATATCGCAACCTCTACCCCCGTTCTTGGAAAACGGTTTTAGAAAACGGGGTTAGAGAAAAGGTTTTGGAAAACGTTTGAAAGCATTTTGGAAAGCATGTATATGTGTTGCAGACTATCAAGTAAATAAAGGGACAACAACAGCTTGATAGCAAACAACTCCGGGTAGGAAGGATTGACGACTAGTCTTACCCCCCTATAGTATATTATTGAGATTTTTAGCCTTGGCAGGCTTGAACATGAAAATCACGAGGAGTCATACACTTGAGAAAAGCAAGGAAAAATAAACAAGCGATACAAAGGGAATGCATATAATGAAAGCATGAGGGGAAAGGGTTGTCATGGGCATGCGGCCATGGGCAACACGCCTTGGACGAGCATGACCGTGACACTGAGCACAACGTTTGCATCCACCACTTTGGATCCAGAAACTTCACTGGTAGGAGTGTTAGAATTTTGAAACTTGTATCCTGGTGGATAACCGTGAAGTTTATAACATTTGTCAATAACATGTGACCTTTAATGTCACAGTGGGAGCAAATAGGGCGTTGATTCTCCTTCCTCCGAAATCAATCATTGCTTTTCTTTTTAGATGCTTCAGCACCAAGAATGGCAATATTATTAGAAGAAGCAACAATATTATGTATGGAGGAATTACCGATGGATCACTGATGCTCCTCTTGAATGATTAAGAAGAAAATACTTGTAATTAGAAGGAATTGGCTTCATCAACAAAATTTGAGCACAAACTGCAGCATAGGAATCACTGAGTCCCATCAAGAAAATCATTATGAACTCAGAATCCATATGCTTGACGAATGGCTTGATTCCTCCACAGGTGCACTCTTGAATTGGTCGATAATCAGACAAATCTTGCCAAATTGTCCTAAATTTGGTATAATACGCCTCCACAAACATGTCTCCTTGATTTGTGGTGACCAATTCTTTGCGTAATTGATAACATTAAAGGGCCATTACTTTGTTTAAAACGACTATGAAGTTCATCCCAGATGACTTTGGCAGATCCGATATAGTTGATGTTTGATGCAATCTCCTTTGATATAGAATTTAGGATCCACGACGTGATTATATCGTTGTTGCATTTCCACGAAGTAGACCACCTGAATTCGAGCTTTTTGATAGATCCATCGATGAATCATTCTTTGTTTTTGCCAGAAAGTCCAATCAGCATCGCTTTGCACCATGAACTGTAGTTGCTAGCTTCGACTAAGGGTTGAGTAACAAGAACTGCAGATGAACTGTAAGAGTAGTGAAGATGGAAGGGATTGAGTTGCACATCAATCACTGAAGAATCATCACCTGAAGTGTCCTTGTCCGCCATGGATCAGGAAGAAGCGACGAGCGAGAAGAGGCACGAAAGAAAAACTCACTGCTTTGATACCATATTACAGTTTAGAGAGGAAGAGATTTCCATCATATTATTAATGATAAAAGTCCTCATATAAACAATGACGGAGAGTTTAGTTACATAACTAAATGAATTAACCACGGTAACTAAACATTAACTGAAAATACAAATATATGTAATATCTGATTCACATTTTCTACAACTTTTCTAAATTTGAACTCCATATAGGGCACCAAAAAATTTGGGGTAAAAATCTAATTGAAATTAAAAGAATTTGGTTTCCTTTTTGGAATTAGGGGAATTATATCCAATATTAAATCTCTAAATTAGAGAATTAAACATTTAATAAAATTCTTCTTACCAAAATTGAAGAAGTTAAATTTATGAACTTAATGACTAAGCTTAAATTCTAGATTAACAAACTTTAGAGAATTGGCCCAACTGATCTAGAATTTTATAATGTGGAGCGTTACAACTTCTATATATCATCCATCAGACTACTGATCAAAAGATATGTACTTAACACATGCACTGATAACCATCCACTCGTGAACGTTTTACTTCATTTCTCTATTATTTCTATATAAAGCATGAGTCACACATGCAGATAAAATGAGTTTTTTTAATGAAAGTTGTGAGAATAAAGTTCTATATCAAAAAGGCTGATAGAATAAAGATAATATCTTTGACTTATAAACCGTAAATCTTAAACTTTCAACCATCAAGATAAAGATATTAATAATAGATATTTGTTTATTCTTTAATTAGTTATATTTTATTAGATTCATGTACGAATATGTAATGGAGCGTCTCATATGAGTCAGATTTCTTTTTTAGTTATCTAACAATATTTGGAGTGGTGGAGATCCAAAGTTCCGACCTCTTGGATGGAGTACATGCTAATTATCATTAAACAATGCTCACTTTAATCATATGAACGAGATGTTCAAACATGTTTGAAATAAAAGCAAGCTTTATAACATTTTAGATTTTATATAGAGCATTTAAGATTTAGCGTTATACTGTGTATATAGATAAAACATAATGAGTGGAACAGCTTACATTATTCATTGACTAAATGTATCAATGTTTTAGGACATGTAAGACCTCTATTTTCAAAGGCAAGAGATTCTAATTTAAATGAAAATGACAACAATTATAATAGTTAGAGTTGTGTTCAATTTACCTGAAAAAGGAATAACAAACGAAAGTCAAACCAAGTTACTTTTTGAGTTATTATAAAAGCTTAATTACATTGTTGAATAAAGTAAAAAACCCTTTTTTGTAACAATGTTTGGCCCACGTGCAATCTCTATTTTCAACCATATGAAATTCTAGAAATTAATAATAATAATAACAATAATAGTTATGTTCAATTCACCTGAGAAAGGAATAAAATTCCAACCTCAAACCAAGTTCCTTTTTGAGTCATTATAAAAGACCAACAACTGCCTTGAGATTTGTTCCATCCAAACAAACATAGTCCTTAACAATGCATGTCATCCCCCAACTTCAAGCTTCCATGGCCAAATATGAAGCAAATGAATTGATGAAGATGTATGGTAGCGAAGATGATGGTTTTTTCATTGCTCGAGGTTCAACTCAAGTCAACAAACAACCAACTGTTTTGCATAAGCTTAGTTCAAATGCTCATATACAATCGGAAAAGCAGCTAGGAAGCAAAGCTCTAAAATCCTCGACGGGACTTCTTTATGGAAAAGCATCTAATATGCCACTTAGTCGAGAGCAAATGAAAGAGATTTTCAAATCTTATGATAGTGACAATGATGGTTTCTTGAACATATGGGAGATAACAAAAGCTTTTGGTTTTCTCGGCTCAATTATTCCATTCTACAAAGCTCACTACGGCTTGACTTATGCGGATGCTAATAAAGATGGTCTTATTAGTGAGGCTGAGCTTGACCAGCTCATCGATTATGCGGATAAGGTCATCAACAAGAAATGAGATTTGCAGCTACGCTTTTTCATGCCCAATTCATGTATGAAAGTAATTCTAATTTAAAGTCAACCATTGTGACGAATCGAGTTTGTCAACTCCTTGTGTCAAATAAATTTATAGTTCACCGACACCTAAAGCTAACTTGTAGCAATAGTGGTTAGGGTCGATCACAGGGAACGATTGATTTATTTCTAGGGGTAACTACACAAATGAGCTAATAGTAGCCAATTTATTCCAAAAATTTCTATTTTGTTATAAATTTTACATTTTTGTTAGCTCACAACCGGATATTAAAGGAGTTTAAGAAGCCCATTTATGTATTTTCCCTTACCAGTTGACATAAAAGATATTAGGTTGGAAAAAATGGTAGTTGAATAAAATTGGAAAAAAAATGAAAAATGAAATCGCTAAAGGTAAGGGAAAAAAACAGAAATGGAATGTTTAATATAAAAAAAATAATACTAAAATATATTAATAAAATAAGAGTTACCAAATTTGATAACTGGTTGGTTCATGAAAAAACAAATCAATATTTATTAGAATATCAAAATTAAATAACGGGCATTTAGGAAATAATAAAAATTGAATTAATGCATGCAATCTTACCATTGATAAATTTAAAAGATTTAGACAAATTTTAAATTAATGGGTTAAAGGAGCCCATCCACCATAATTTCTGTTATTTCTAAGCTCTTTTATGTTTATGGGTAACCAAGGGGGTGGGAAGAAGAGAATAATTGAAAATAAAGATAAAATTCTGGAACTTAGAGGACGGGAGAAAATAAAATGCTGAAAAGTAAATGACAGAAGATTAAAGATGGAGGAAATAAAAGACGAGTTGGTTAATCTTACCTTGGTGATTACTGCAATTAGAAAACATTTGATTAATTCAGTATATTCAATTTTATTCATTGATTATCTAAAGATTGATTTTAATTGAATTGTTATGAGCCCAGTGTGCTTCTTGGCTATTTGGATTATGCATCCTCTTAACCTGCGCTAATCGATTAATTAACCCGTTAGCTTGCCTGATCAACTAATCGATTAATATTAATTTTCGCCCGCTACCCCTCATGCATTAAACTGCTAGCTCACGAACCTAATTCTAATTAACTAGTTAGACAACTCGGTAACTTGCGAAATTGTCTACTAAATTTATAGCATTATGCCTAAGAGTCCGGAATTAATCGATTCAATCAAGAAACAAATTCCTAATTCAATTGATTGATTTCTCTATGTTTCTTAGGCCTTATCAAACAAGCTATGCAAATTCATATAGAAAGATGCCAAGGACATGATTCAGACCTAGTGGCTATCTCAAATAACAAATAGATCGCCTACAAAGGCATTCTTAAGTGATGGTTTAAACAAGATAACAGAGATGCATCATTAAACATTCATAAAATCTCATAAAATTCCAGAAACCTCATAAAAATTGAACACACTTACAAACCAAGGTTCCGATTACAACAATCCGTGTTTAGATGGTCATAGACTAGACAAATCTAAGCCCCAAGGCTCAATTAACCAACCGCAAACTAACCTAAACTAAGAAAAGGTGAAGCGTCATGCATGCTGTTTTAGAATTTGGGATAGCGTCTAGACGCTCTAAGCAGCATCTAGACGCTACAATTGGCTGAAGTGTCCTTGGCTTTGCTCCACCTCATTGATTTGATTTCTTAATTTGGCCTAATATCTTCCTTTTGAGCCCTTTTTGCTCCTAAGTACTCACGGGAAGCTCAAACATCAAATACCTACAAAATAATATAATTAAGCACACAAACGACTATAAAATTAGCCTGATTAAGTCTAAATATATAGGACCAAATTGGTCCTATCACATTGTAAAAATAATTTTGAAATAAGATTAAGAGAAATATGTATGAAGATTAGATTTGGTTTGATTTTATATTTTTTTACAAGCATTGTTTAGTTGTGGTTCATATCCAGCAAGCAAAAGAATGCTATTAGTATGGTCATAATTTAAACATGGGTCATTTGCATAGATGACAAATTGGACTGTAACGCCCCGACTTTTTAAAACCTATAGATTGACTAAGGACGTTACTACATGCATGTTATGATCTTAAATAATTTCAAGATCTATGAAGGTAAAACTTTCCTAGAAGTCTAGAATGCATAAAATAGATAAATAATTTTAGTAACACATTTATTTGGGATCCCAAGAAAATCTTGTAAAACATAAAAATATTTGGAAGCCTCAAAATGCAACAAAATAAATAAGACTTTGAATAATTACATAGAAAATTCAAATAAAGGAAACTAATATGTGGAAGTGAAAATATGCTAACATCGTCCAACATGGCGCCACCAGCAAGTGCTCTTGATCAGCTGCCTAACGCATTCTTACCCTTGCCTAAAAAAAAAAATAAGATTAAACAAAGAATGGGTATTAAAAATACCCAGTATGTAACCCCTCTTCCAGGGTTGGTTATGCAAGCACAAACACTTATGAGGGGATCTAAAATTTGCTTTAAAATAACTTTATTTCTTGGCCATAACACCATGCAAACGTGACCCTATCGCCACAAAAATTTTATTGTGACCATATCGCCACCTGTCATTATGGTCATACCGCCATGTTTTAAGAAAATAAGTACTAAAATCATCCTCTTGACCATATCGCCAAGTTTTAAGAAAAATTATTAAAAACCATACCTTGACCATATCGCCAAGTCTTAATAAAACTCTTGGCCATACCGCCAACCTTTCCAACGACAAAACTTTTAAGAACGTACGTCACCGTGGGTCATACATATGCACATAAGGTCCCCTAACTAACTTTAAGATAATGCCACATAACATACTTTCATTCCATTCCAACAACTTTATCCTAACAAAAATATCAAATTCCTAATTTGCATGTTCATCACTCAACAAACAAGAATATAACATAGTAAATTTCACATATTAACGTTCCAATACATGCTCCACCATCAAAACAGATTAACACCAAATGATTTTGCAATTATCATGACAAACAACAATTACATTCAAATAGTAAATTTTCCAACATGTTGATAGAGGTGTCACTTACGCAATATTGCCCAAGAATTTTACTCAAAGTTCTTACTCCAACGATTCTCTTAATCGTTAGCCAAAATGCCCACAACTACGCACAAAAAGGGGTTTCCAAGATTAGAATTTCGGTCCAATAATATAATTAGAACTCAACCATGCTTAAGGGGGTCTTTACTCTTGAATACTCACCCGAGAGAGAGAGTGAGGTCATGAGAGGTGAGGGCGTGAGAGAGAGAATCGATTGAGAGATGAGAGAAAAAGCTGAGATTTGGGGTTTTCAAAATAATAATTTTTTTTAAAAAAGCTGGACCGATTTTGGAGGGGTGTGGCATGACTCACGCCCCTCTCCCTCTCACTCTCCCCCTTTTTTGACTTTTTCAAAAACGGTTTTTAATAATAATGATATATTTTTTTAAAAACAAAGGATTGTTACATGGATCAAATTAATAGCAAATATAGCACACTTGCAAACTAATTGCATATATAGCACAATTAGTTGTAAAAGACCTAAAAGCTCATCAAAGTCCATTCACCCCAAATATTTTTGCCCATCAATTGACAGTTTTTAGCCTAGAAGCCCTAATTCCTCGTTTCTACATTTCAATTGAGAAAATCAATCCGTGTTTTTTTTTTAAATCAACTTATCTCTTTTCTCTACTGATTTATGTTGATTTATGTTTTTTCAACATCTGATAGACTCCAATAATTGAAATTTTTAATTATTTTTTTATTATTGTCGGAGATAGACTCTAGTTATTGGAATCTATCAGTAATAGTCACTGATTGATTGTTGACTTCAACAAACTTTTCTTTATAGTCAATTCAAAACGTCCTAATCCCTTTTTAGATTTTTTTTATTGTCATTTAGACTTCAATTAATCAATCATTGATAGGCTCCATAATTTGCAAAACATATTGAAGTTAATGGCTCAAGACTAGTTCGTTGGGAATTACAAAATCCCGATGATTGGAAAAATATGAACGAGAAGATATTCTTGTCAAATGATGTAAGCTACTTTTATACTTTTTGTTTAATTTCCAAATTTTTTTATACATGTGCAATTTAAAAAACTCAGATATCAGTGTCTATTTATCACTATTATACTTTGATTAATTAGATTCTATCAGTGTTTATCACTTATAGACTCCAATTAATGAATGTCTATCACTGATAGAGTTCAATTAATCAGATTCTATCAGTGTCTATCACTGATAGATTTTGATTAAACAAAGTCTATCAGTGATAGTCACTGATAGATTTCGATTAATCGGAGTTTATCAGGAATAGACACTGATAACTATTAATAATCAGAGTCTATCAGTAAATTGATATATTCTGATAGACTCTGAATAATCGAAGTACTGATAGATTCTACTTAATCAGAGTCTATCAGTGATATACCCTGATAGATTGTGTCATATTTGCCATTCTCTTTACATTGTGCTATATTTGCAATTATAGAAATTTTATTTGCCACCCACCCCAAATTCTCTTTAAACCTCCTCAAGCTGAATAAAAAGTTAGAATTTGATGATTTCTCTCAAGTCAATCAATTGTTTTACCTTGTCGTAGCATGCAATCAACTTTTTTATTTGAAGTAAAACATTCATCTTTGTGGTTGGATCATATAATACTCATTCCTTATGTTACTTTTTGGTTTCTCTATTGTGCATTTACTCAACATTCCAAATTAGTATTTTGTGTGTGGTTTCACCATCATTTTATTGTCATTCCATCCCACCCCATACATTGTACTCGTCTTCCACATCACATTCATCTCACACAAACACACATAACCATCCAATCAGCCACACCCCAAACTTAAACTGTACAATGTCCTATTAGAGATAACTATGAGATAATGATTCCTTATTGGTTTTTGAATCGATAGAAATGTTGGAATTGAAGGAGTGTACGATACACTAGCGGAAGCGACTCGGATCGAAACACTCTAATTTCCTTTAATTTTAGTTAAGAAAAACATGTCAAAACCGAAGCAAAAACAGAGCAATCGTTTTACCAACCTTTTGGACAAAATTGATGAGCTCCGTGGATGAAATCTTTGCACGAACTGGTTGTAGACGACAACGAGAGTCTTCCCCGCTATCTTCCGGCCTTAAAACGAGTTGTGAGACTCAAGAACATGATAAATTTTGAGAGAGAGAAGCTTGACAACTCAAGCAAAGTTTAGAGAGAAATGTTGGTTGCTTAAAAGGAATCTTCTTTCCCTTATGTCAAGTGAAAACTCGAGCAACTTCCTCCTCATCAGCTCATTCCATCCTTTTAAAGAATATGAGCATGCAACCAAATCCACCATGAGAATACAACTCATGTGAGAACTGAGGAGTCATACATTTTGGTGTCATGAATATGGTTAATCCAAGAGATTAATAATGGGGTTTGGTGTCAATCAAGAGGAATTTACCTCTTGATTAAAATTGAATCCCTATTCATATTCAAAGCACAATATGTATCGAATACATAATATACTGGTAATGTTTAAATCATAATTAAATATTACCAACTCTCTCTATGTTTAATCTGTAATTAAACTTTAACGTTAAATATATCGAACAAAATTTAACGACAACTTCCCTAACTCGAATTTCAACGTTTCAAATTCTCTCATCACATAGTTCAAAGGTTTATTCCGTATGAGCTAGCAGGGGGACTGATAAGGGTAAAAAATATACCTATTTTACCCTTATATTTAGCTCATTTCTTGGTTAAATATTGTATGTTGTGATCAATTTACTGTTCCCGAGCTCAAAATATGCTTAATTTGATAAGTTAGGGTGTTGAAAATCACTTTTGTCAAATTTAACTCATTTGTGCTTAAAAGACTTGATTTTAAGAGAATTGACTTAGTTTGTTGCTGTGCAGAAAAACAGAGGAAAAGCTGGAATTCCCCAGAAATGCGACCGCATTTCTGGGAAGGCAAAAATGAAATGCGACCACATTTCTGGATAAATCAGAGGCCGTTTCGAGTCGTCCGCGGGTCGTTGTTGACGAGTCTTCTTCGCACCTAACTGGCTGTTTTGACCCCGAAACTGACTGGGCAACCTTCCAACACCTATTTCGCAGCTCCTCAACCATTTTCTACACTATATAAACTCGAGATTCGAAGTCAAATTCAAGCAGAACTCACTTGGAAGAAAAGGGTGGTGACAGAACCCTGGCTCGACGCCAATGAGTAGGGATGCCCGAGGTCCGTCTTAGATGACCAAATTCTAACCTGAGAGAGAGTTAGACATCAAACCTTGTGGTTTGTAGAGAGTTTCACCCATTCCCACTTGTAAAAGCAAGAGAGTGGAGTGTCTTAGCGAACTCTAGAAGGATTGAGTAAATAGAAAAACCCATAATATTTAGCTATATCCTTTATTTCCAACTCTTGAATCTTTTCATTATTTTGTATTCTTTACATTATTATCTCAATGAAAATGTGTTCATTTGCTTTTTATCCCATCATGAGTAGCTAAATCCCGTTGAGGGGTTCAATGTGGTGAATTCCCTTATGGTTTAATGGCTTGAAAGTGTCTTATTTGCTTAGGTTGTGTTTAATGCATGTCATTCTTTATTGATTATCACTCTAATCTTACTGAGTTTAACTTGATCACTTAGACTTTGCATGCTATGTGAGTTTGATCTCGAAAGGGACAAACGATATCAGTTCTCATAAAGGTGATATAGGAGAAAAAGCTCGAAAGAGATTGTTCGGTGGTATAGGGCAAGTTGCCTAAGGCACCCTATATCGACTATAGGGTTATAGGTTGCATTCGTGAATTATCTATGTGAGTCGAGTCACAGAAATGTGCATAACGGTACTCGCTTAGCCTTATAACGGTTTTTGGAAACAAGGGCCAAATAGGAGTTAAATCTGACCCAATGCAATGAATACACTTAAGTTAGATATTGCATGACTATGGTTATTTCCTTAGGGATGATTCCATGTTGAATACCTCGTTTATTTATTATTGTTATTCTTTATTTACTTGCTTGTTTTATTTATCTTTTCAAAAACCCAATCAATCAACTTATTTTCTTTGGTTACCTTTTCAAAAGAAATCATTTGAGCAGTTTATTCACCAAATATGAATTTCCAATTTAGTCCTCGTGGGATCGATACCCTTGGAGTACTTCTAAGGCTTTTTATTACTACGTGCGACAATCTATACTTGCACTTAAGTGTTAGCTGAATTATTATTTATTATTTCATTTATCATCTTAACTCACATCCATCTATTCAGCTGACGACGCACCAAGTTTTTAGCGTCGTTGCCGGGGACCAAAAGTGAAACCAGATTTGTTTTTGAAATTGCGATCAGATTGCGACCACATTTCTGTCTTCAAGGGAATTTGACTTCGGTTTGCATTTGTTTTTCTTTTCCAGGTTGGAGTTAGTGCATGAGCAAGGGGTATCCACTCCTTGACATTGATCTAGAGATAGAAAGAACCTTTCGTCGTCGAAGGAAAGAATAGAGACGAAAGAAGAAGGAGCAACAAGAGTTGAGCGCACGGGAATCTCTAGAGGAAGCATCTTACATTCAAGAGTTTCCAATGAAACCTCCTGGAGTCGATCCTCAAGTTGATCCACAAGATCGTGGAAGGGAGCAGAATGGCGGGAGAGTTCCTCCAGTTCCTCCAGTTCCACCGGTGCCACAACAAGAAAATCCGATCTACATTGCGGAAGATCGCAACCGAGCAATAAGGGACTACGCTTTACCAGTTTTCTAGACATTGAATCCAGGAATTTTGGAGCCACCGATTGATGCTCCACAATTTGAGCTTAAACTAATGACGTTCCAAATGTTGAATACAATGGGAAAATTCTCTGGATTTCCAAACGAAGATCTACACAAGCATATTAAGCTATTTTTAAGAGTTTGCAATTCTTTTACAGTAACAGGAGTGCCAGAAGATACTTTGAAGTTAAAACTTTTTCCATTTTCTTTGCAGGAAGATGCTGAAGCCTGGTTGGATTCATTTCCTCCAAACTCCACACCTCTTGGAATGATTTGGCAGAGAAATTCTTGGAGAAGTTTTTTCCCTCCAATAAAAATGCCAAGTACAGAGCAGAGATTATTGCTTTCAGACAGTCTTACAATGAATCTTTGGATGCATCTTGGGAAAGATTCCAGAGGCTGGTTTGAAAGTGTCCACACCATGGACTGCCTGCTTGCATTATTTTGGAGCATTTTTATAGTGGGTTAGATCAAGCTTCAAAGGCACTAGTAAACGGATCTGTAAACGGATCTTTTCTGAAGAAGTCTGCTAATGAGGCGCATGCTATTCTAGATACCATAGCCACCAACAACCGACATTGGGGAGAAAATGAACCAACAACCATTTTGAAAAATCCAGTGAAAGCAGTAGAAACAGAGGCTAACTCTTCGATGCAAGCCCAGATCAAAGCCATCCATAGCATGACGATGGGCATGTCCATGAACAATCAAGCCAACATAGCCCCTGCTAACGCTGTTTCTTCTCTCTGTTGTGAGATATGTGGTGAGGAACACATCGCTGATAGTTGTCCACTAAACCCTGCATCTGTTTTTTATGTAGGTCCACAAGGATATCATAACCAAAATAGATGGAATCCTTATTCGGCCACGTACAACCTAGGATGGAGACAACATCCAAATTTTTCTTGGGGAGGACAAGCTGGGTCAAGTGATTCCAACACTCATCAGTTTGGAAAGCAACCTACACAACAACAGCCGCAGAAAAATTTCCAACAAGTTCTAGTGCAGAGTCAAGAGTCAAATCTCGAGACTCTTATGAAGGAGTACATGGCAAGGAACGATGCTGCAGTAAGGAATTTGGAAGTTCAGCTTGGACAAAACGCTCATGAGATTAAGAATAGACCTCGAGGGACGTTGCCTAGCAAAATCGAGATCCCTCACATAGAAGGCAAGGAACAATGCAAGGCAGTGACCTTAAGAAGTGGATTAGAATACGATGGATCAAAAGCAGAGATCCCAGTTAACGCTCGAGAAAAGATTTGTGAAAATAAGTCAGACATTGTCTTAGATATTTCAGAGAATAAAGAAGAAACAGTAGAAAGGACCAAGGAGCCTGAAACCTTGGTAGAAAAAGAAGAAAAATTAAAGTTGGAGAAAAAACAAGGAAATGCGACTGCAAAACCTCAAAAATTTGTGATAGACCCAGATTACAGACCACCTCCTCCGTACCCTCAGAGATTCAAACATGCCTCACAAGATGTACAGTTCAAGAAGTTTTTAGATGTATTGAAGTAGTTACACATCAACATACCATTAGTGGAGGCACTTGAACAAATGCCTACATATATGAAGTTCCTGAAAGATATTCTGTAAAAAAAGAGAAGGTTGGGAGAGTAGGAAACGGTTGCACTCACGGAATATTCCAGTGCATTGGTGAAAAACGAGATTCCTCCCAAGATTAAAGATCCAGGAAGCTTTACTATTCCATGCTCTATAGGAGGCAGGGATGTAGGCAAAGCTCTGTGCGACTTAGGAGCAAGCATCAACTTAATGCCATATTTGGTTTTTAAACAGTTAGGGATAGGTGATGCACGACCAACAACTGTGACCTTACAGTTGGAAGACCGATCACTTACACATCCCATTGGAAAGATTGAAGACATATTGGTTAAAGTTGATAAGTTTGTTTTTCCTGCAGATTTTATCATTTTAGATTGTGAAGCTGACAAGGATGTGCCGATCATCTTAGGACGACCGTTCCTAGCCACAGGAAGAACTTTAATAGACGTACAGAAGGTAGAATTGACCATGAGGGTCAACGATCAGCAAATCACGTTTAACGTGATGAGTGCAATGAAGTACCCTGGAGATTTCGAGGAATGTTCTATGATCGATGAAATTGATGAACTCACTCAATCTATGCAGGAAATAATGAAAAAAGAAACATTGGAGGATATACTTGGAGATGAAGAATCAGAAGAGAAAGGTGGGAAAAAGATTGAAGTTAAAGAGATCAGTCAACCCTCGAAAAGACAAAGAATAGAACCATATTGGGGGAGAGGCTTCGAGGACGAGGAAGCCCATGTCTCCGTGATTGATTTGGTATGACTTCTACACCTTGAATTAATTTTTGTATATTATCTGGGTTTATAAATAAAAATCTAGACAAGAGCCCTAAAATATCTGGACTAGAGTAAAGACTCTGTCTAGGAAAATCCTGTCTAGGAAAGGGTACTTAAGATGACCATTGGGAACACCTTTTCCTGGGAATTTACCTGGGAGTTTTGAAAAGTCCATAGTATTTTGAGCCTTGTCTTGTGTTTGAAAAGCAGGAAAATGGGAAAAAGTGTAAGTTTGTTTTGAACAAATGATTTTTGATCAAGAGGGAACTTTGTCTAAGGCAAGTCTTGCCTAGGCTGAGGTATTTAAGTTGACCGTAGGGAACACCTCTACCTGGGGACTTACCTGGAAGTTGAATTGATCAAGACATTTCTTTAATTATTTTTATGAGAAATAAAAATAAAATAAATCATGATTAAGTGTATGAGCTTTCTAACTTGTTTATGAGTGTTTCAGAGAAAGGGAGAAAGCAAAGGAAAAAACGAAAAGGCAGAAAAAAGTGAAGGCAGAAAAACTGGGTGAAATGCGATCACATTTCTCCCTAGTGTATTTGGGAATGCGATTGCATTTGTCCGAATAAAAAGGGAGTCACGAATTTTGTTTGACCTGCACGTGACCTAATTAGAAAAGTATAAATAGCTTGACTTAAGTCTTTTTCTCTTCACCAAACACACAACCCTTTGCATTCAAGTCAAAACCTCAAACTCTCCATATTCTCTCCATTGTGAAACCGAAAGACCCACGCTCAAAGAAGATGAAGAACACTCAAGGATCATCATCCTCACACAAAAACACTCGATCTCAGAGTGCACGATCAAGCTACGAAGCTGAAGTTAACGTTCGACGGCAAGAGGAGAACCTCGAGACGCCCATGCAAGGCACGCGAAGAACGAGACCCACGGGATGCCGAGTTCATCCTCTTCGGCAATGCCGGCCACGTCGAGGGAGATGCCGAGTTCATCTACACCGAGACGGTTCACGCGCGCCACTGCTGTCTGCCAAACCCAAAAACCCGCCACTCAACAGTTTAGAAAACGTTCGCGGGAATGGTTTGCAATGATCCGGGAGATAGGTGCTCAGAGACGTGTTGCCCTTGAAGAGGAAGGGAATCAGCAAGATGAAAAAGAAGCCACCAAGGCAGCTGAAAGCTCTCTGCAAGGAGAAGCTTCAATGGGTAAGGTTTCCGAACCTTCAATTAACCCCTCTTTTTCTTGCAGGACCAAACCCGTTGTTACTTATAGTGCAAGAAAGAGGAGCCCGAAGAAGGTTGTGTCTGAAAAGCCGCTTGAGATTAAGCCCCTAAAAACCGCAAGGTTGCCTTCGGATGTATTCGAAGGAATAATTCGCCAAGCAGTGGCAAAAGCCCTTGTGATTGCTAAAGGGTATAAGGCTGAACAGGATGCTTTGAAAGAGGTTGAAGCTGAGAGAGAGATGGAAAATCAGAAAATGGCTGAGGAAGATGAGTTTGCAAAGGAAAGAGATGAGAAAGATGAGAAAAGAAGGGGAAAAGAAGAACAAGAGGTCGAGAGGGCCTTAGAAGCTAAGGAAGAGAGAAAGTATGAGGAAAATCTCAAGAGGGTAGCTATGGATTTGCAACTCCTTGAGGAAGAGAAAAAAAGAAGAGAAGAATTAAAAGAAGATGAAAAAAGAAGGAAAGAAGTTGAAGACTTCCTTGCAGCCTTTGAGCCACTCCACAAGGCTCAAAGTGAAGCTGAAGCGCTGCAAGGGAGGGTAGAACAAGAGGCCCAACAGGGGCCAACTAAAGAAATTTTAGACGAAGAAAAAGAAAGAGAAGTGGAGAATGAAGGCCAGAATGCGACTGCATCTGGGCCGCATTCTGAAGGAGGCCTAGCCGAGGCCACTATCGATCAGCCAGCTGAAGAGGTTTTTGAGCCTCTATTCACGAATAACCCACCGGCTGTTGATAGCACCTCTTCGGGAGAGAAGAGGAACGAAGAGGAACAGGAAGTTGAGAAGGCCGAGACCTCCACTGACTCTGATACAGAATCTGATTCAGAGATTAGGGAACTAGATGATGACCAAGTCCCTATCTCTGCAGCGTTGAGAAGAAAGAGGAAGAGAGAGATTAAGGCTGAGAGGAGGACAAAGAACAAGAATGACTCGATATTTGCCAAGAGGTCGAGGATAAGGTCCATGGACGCCTCTCCTGCAGTTCCTCCGACCGTCTCACCCGCGAAGCCAAAGGGTAAATCACCCAAGGCCACATCTCCCAGAAATCCATTGCTTGAGGTATTTAGAGATGTTAAATTTCAGGAACGGATGGAGATAATGAGAAAGAGAGATTTCCTCAATGCGAAGGGATTCTTTAATAGAGTTGGAGCACTGCCAGAGTTCGTAACAAGAGTTATCTTCCAGTAAAAATGGCAGGACTTCTGTGCTCACCCTCAGGAGGCTGTTTTGCCTTTAGTGCGAGAGTTTTACGCCGGCCTGAGGGAGGAGAGCATTAGCATGGCGGTGGTGAGGGGGAAGATGGTCAGTTTCTCCTCAGTCGACATTAACAGGGTGTACAGGATCAAGGCGCCCTTGAACCCAAGAGGGAACGACGTTATCAGGAACCCTTCGGCCAAGCAAATGAAGGAAGCATTGAAACTTGTGGCCAACAAGGGGGTCCAATGGAAAGAATCACAGACGAAAGTGAAGTCTTTAGTGCCAAGCGATCTAAAGCTAGAATCAGCAGTTTGGCTTCACTTCATAAAAAACCGTTTGATGCCAACCACCCACGATAGCACGATTTCAGTGGATAGAGTGATGCTACTCTATTGCGTTATGAAGGGGTTGGAAATCAACGTAGGGAGCATTATCAGGGACGAAATTTTAGCCTGTGGGAGAAAGCGAGCAGGCAAGCTTTTCTTTGGATCACTCATCACTCAGCTTTGTCAAAGGGTGAAGATCATTCCGGGCAAGGACGAGGAGCGTCACTTCTTCAAGCCGACCATTGACCTGTCCTTGATTGGAAAGCTCCAGCATAATAGCATCCAGAGGAAAGACAAAGCCTCTACATCTCAGGCTACTCCACCTACAGGGTCGAATGTAGCTTCTCCATCCCAGCACACTCCTTTCACAGGGCCATCACCATCATCGGAGGCCCTAGCCATTGCCTACCGCCAGATAGATCAACTCAGGGAGAACCTGAGAACGTATTAGGTATATGCAAAGGAGAGGGATGAAGCTATTAGAGAGTTCTATCTCTCTATTGCCTCGAGTATCGCTCTGGTCTTTCCCGATTTCCCTCGGTCGCTGCTACCCCAAGAAGAAGAGGATTCTGATGAAGAGAATGATGAGAAAGAGAGTTCCTCAGACGAGGAATAGTGGAGTTTTTTGATCCCCTTTGACTGAAATTTTTTGTGAATAATACTGTTTTACTGTTTTTTTTGTTTGCTGTTTTTTTTAGTTTTAGCATGTTTAAATTCTGTTTTTAGTTGCTTAGTTGTTGTTTTGATTGTCTTTAATATTTAGTTGTTAATAGTTTGGATCATAGGGTAGGTTAGATAGTTTGTGGATAATTTAGGTTAGAAAAACTTGGGTTTTTAGATCTTTTTCTGAAAAATCTACTTGCTGTTTTTTTTAGCTTTACCTATGAACTTTTTGGAAGAAAAAGATCAACTTTAGAGAATATTTGTTTTAAAAATGTTTTGGAAGAAAAAGCATGTTTTCAAAGGAGTTTTCTTTTAAGCCATTGATGATGAAAATTAGAGCTTTGTTCTATCTCAAAAGTGCCACCGTCTCAACTGAACTGTTTTATAGTCATAGGCTTTCCATTAGTCTTTTTCTTTACAAAATTGTCTTAGAGTCTAAACTTCCTTGTGTTTAACCTTTCTAACACTCTAGGAGAGTTTAGCCTTGATGTTTTGAAAACAAAAAGCCTCATGTTAAGCCCATGCCTCGAAAACAAGCCAATGAGGACATTGTCTACCTTTAAGTTTGGGGGGGTGCTTTATGCTTTACTATGCAAATATCTTTTGTAAATTTGTATTGCTGAAAAAAAGATGTGCTCAGTATGTTATCCCAAAAAAAAAAAAAAAGAGAGAGAGAACCGAGAGTTACTCCTCCTTCCTAGGGTTTACTGAGTAACCAGGGGCATTCATGACACCCATGGTTTGCCACTGCATGAAAGGTTTACCTAGGGAAGTGAGTATCACTCCGAGCTCGTGAACTTTGCTCGTAGCTAGATATCTTCACCACAACGTGTCGATAAGCTAGAACGAAGGTAAAGATGACAGCAAGGATGCTCTTGGGAGAAAAAGAAGTTGAATAAAGAGAGCACCAGCAGTCAAATAAGTTTGGGGGAGATGGAAAAGGTCTAGTAATTCATATATGCTTTTGTTTTCATAAAGATTGTTTTCTTAAACTAAAAGGACTACACTAGGCTCTATGAGTAGAAGTTAGGTAGTTTAAGCACATTGGTTAGGATGGATTAGAGAGAGTTTTGCTTTGAAAAAGAACAATAGAAATCTTCATGCCTAGGAAACTCAAACGTTGTGACTGGCAGTAGAGTAGAACCCTCTCTTGAAAGGCAAACTTTTGAGAAAACGATCTTGAAAAACATGTTTACTCGATTCCATGTCACTTGATTTGAAAGGAAAAGTTGATACTAGTACCATGATTCATTACTATGCATGAACTCTAACATTTTGATTCGCAATTAATATTGAGCTCTTACATTTTGATTGGCAATTGCTTGAGGACAAGCAATGAGTTAAGTTTGGGGGTATGATAAGGGTAAAAAATATACCTATTTTACCCTTATATTTAGCTCATTTCTTGGTTAAATATTGTATGTTGTGATCAATTTACTATTCCCGAGATCAAAATATGCTTAATTTGATAAGTTAGGGTGTTGAAAATCACTTTTGTCAATTTTAACTCATTTGTTCTTAAAAAGACTTGATTTTAAGAGAATTTGACTTAATTTGTTGCTGTGCAGAAAAACAGAGGAAAAGCTGGAATTCCCCAGAGATGCGATCGCATTTCTGGGAAGGAAAAAATGAAATGCGACCGAATTTCTTGAAAAATCAGAGGTCGTCCGTGGGTCGTTGTTGACGAGTCTTCTTCGCACCTAACTGGCTGTTTTGACCCCGAAACTGACTGGGCAACCTTCCAGCACCTATTTTGCAGCTCCTCAACCATTTTCTACACTATATAAGCTTGAGATTCGAAGTCAAGTTCAAGTATAACTCACTTGGAAGAAAAGGGTGGTGACAGAACCCTGGCTCGACGCCAATGAGTAGGGATTCCCGAGGTCCTTCTTAGATGACCAAATTTTAACGTGAGAGAGAGTTAGACATCAAACCTTGTGGTTTGTAGAGAGTTTCACCCGTTCCCACTTATAAAAGCGAGAGAGTGGAGTGTCTTAGCGAACTCTAGAAGGATTGAGTAAATAGAAAAACCCATAATATTTAGCTATCTCCTTTATTTCCAGGTCTTGAATTTTTTCATTATTTTGTATTCTTTACATTATTATCTTAATGAAAATGTGTTTATTTGCTTTTTATCCCATCATGAGTAGCTAAATCCCGTTGCGGGGTTCAATGTGGTGAATTCCCTTATGGTTTAATGGCTTGAAAGTGTCTTATTTGCTTAGGTTGTGTTTAATGCATGTCATTCTTTATTGATTATCACTCTAATCTTGATGAGTTTAACTTGATCACTTAGACTTTGCATACTATGTGAGTTTGATCTCGAAAGGGATAAACAATATCGGTTCTCATAAAGGTGATATAGGAGAAAAAGCTCGAAAGAGATTGTTCGGCGGTATAGGGCAAGTTGCCTAAGGCATCCTATATCGACTATAGGGTTATAGGTTGCATTCGTGAATTATCTATGTCGGAGTCGAGTCACAGAAATGTGCATAACGGTACTCGCTTAACCTTCTAACGGTTTTTGGGAACAAGGGCCAAATAGGAGTCAAATCTGACCCAATGCTTTGAATACACTTAAGTTAGATATTGCATGACTATGGTTATTGCCTTAGGGATGAATCCATGTTGAATACCTCGTTTATTTATTACTGTTATTCTTTATTTACTTGCTTGTTTTATTTATCTTATCAAAAACCCAATATATCAACTTATTTTCTTTGGTTACCTTTTCAAAAGCAATCATTTGAGTAGTTTCTTCACCAAATCTGAATTTCCAATTTAGTCCTCGTGGGATCGATACCCTTGGAGTACTTCTAAGGTTTTTTATTACTACGTGCGACAGTGTATACTTGCACTTAAGTGTTAGCTGAATTATTCTTTATTATTTCATTTATCATCTTAACTCACATCCATTTATTCAGCTGACGACGCACCAGGGACCTAATGGACCAACAGATCATGGGCTCCAACGATCCGAGATTAAGTGGCTATAGCCTGATAGTTGAACTCCCCTCACTGTAAATGTATTTCTGTCCACCCGATATAACCATGATTAGTAAGTCTACCCTTCAAAAGTTGTTCGTAACTAGAGCTAGGTCAAATGTCCGTTTTACCCCTGAAGTTACATCTTATTCCTTAAGTCTCCACTGAGTCCCTAATGAACAATTGGTTTGTGGTTCGACCACTAAACCTAAAAACCTCTCGGTTCAATGAGAGGGTCGGGTCTCTTTGTTCACGTCCCGGAGTTAGCACTTAAGGGAACAACCTCTCTACTATCCCTAAAATGGATAGGAGTGAATTTCGTCTTGCAAGACTATGTCCCCAGCTATCTACCCGGTCTTATCCCCAAAATGGTAGGCTTATTGAGTCGACGATGTTGAGCCACTCTCACCCATGCAAATAAAAGGATAATCCTGAATAAACAGGAGTTCATAGTTAGCTCAGGATTAAGATCGAGTTACCTAGGTCATCGCACTAAAATAAGTCACTTTCAACAATAAACGGCGTTATAAAAGAAATTGACTTATTTCTTGGTCCTGGTCTTATGCAAACTCATTTGCATAGGACACCCCCACTCGCATGTCTCAACATGAACGATTCAGGATCACATTGTTTGCACCATATACAAAGTGGACAGCATCTCATAGTGCTTCTAGGATAAGGTACCCAACATTTTTCCTATACTATAGACCGTTTAGGCTATTACTTGAACTTGATCCACTTTTATGTCACTACATATAGTTCAAGTATTCATATCACATAGCCATGGATGTTAGTTTATTGGATTTGGGTTATTTAACATGCAATTCACTTATTTAATAACTTAAGTGAAAAAACTCAATAATGACTTTATCGAACAAGTATATACCTATTTGTTTCATTCACTATCTACGAGTTTTAAGGCACCAATCCCAACAATCTCCCACTTGCACTAAAACTCTAGTTTAGTGGAGTGTACAATAATCCATTATAACAGTGAGTGAATAAATACTTGTATTAATAACAAATTACAAATTCAATAAACGAGGGCATCGCAATACCTAGTATGTTATGGTATTGAATACCTGTCACAATCCTCCCACTTGCCCTAGATTATTTTCCCATACATATCTCGCAGACCCAGACCCTCTAGATGACTCTCGAACACTTTAGCTGTGAGAGCCTTTGTGAATAGATCAGCAATGTTGTGCTGCGCTGCTATCTTTGTGACGATCACGTCTCCTCGGTGCACTATCTCCCTGATGAGATGATATTTCCTTTCAATGTGCTTGCCTCTCGTATGGCTTCTAGGTTCTTTTGAGTTTGCAATTGCACCACTATTATCACAATAGAGGGTGATGGGCAGATGCATATTTGGAACGACTTCCAAATTGGTTAAGAACTTTCTAAGCCATACCGCTTCTTTCGCTGCTTTGCAGGCAGCTACATATTCGGCTTCCATGGTTGAGTCTGCTATGCATCCTTGTTTGATGCTACGTCATACTATTGCCCCTCCATTTAGAGTGAATACTGAACCTGATGTGGATTTCCTCGAATCCTTATCGATTTGGAAATATTAGAATCATGTATCCTGTAAGAACAAATCTTTATCACCATACACAAGCATACAATCCCTCGTTCTTCGAAGATACTTGAGGATATTCTTAACAGCAGACCAGTGATCAAACCCTGGATTGGATTGATACCTACTGACAATCCCTATTGCATAACAAATATCAGGTCTTGTACACAACATGTCATACATTAGGCTGCCTACTGTAGAGGCATAGGGAATTCGTCTCATGTCCTCAACTTCTTGAGGTGTCTTAGGACATTGTTCCTTAGATAAAACAATTCCGTGCCTGAAAGGAAACAAACCTTTCTTGGAATTCTGCATCTTATATCTAATCAACAACTTGTCTATATAAGATGCTTGAGACAGAGCTAGCGTCTTGTTCTTTCGAAATCTTTCATTTGGATCCCTAGAAGATATTTTGCCTCACCCAAATCTTTCATTTGGAGCTGAGTTGCTAGTCAATCTTTAATGTCAGTCATATAGCCTACATCATTCCTGATGAGTAGGATATCGTCCACATACAAAACTAAGAAAGCTACTGAACTTTTGACAATCCTTTTATAAACACAAGGTTCGTCAACATTCTGTTCAAAGCCATGAGACTTGATCGCAGTATCAAATCTTATATTCCAGGATCGTTTGAGCTTGCAAACCTTTTGCTTTTGATCCTTAGCAATGAAACCTTCTAGCCGAGACTTAAAAATACTTTCTTCAAGAGTGCCGTTTAGAAATGCAGTCTTGACATCCATTTGTCATATCTCATAATCATAGAATGTGGCAATGGATAAAAGTATTCTTATCAACTTCAACATGACAACCGGGGAGAAGATTTCCTCATAGTCAATCCCTTCCCACTGGGTAAAACCTTTTGCCACAAGTCGAGCTTTAAAGGTCTGTACCTTTCCAGCAGTGTCTCGTTTTCTCTTGTAGATCCATTTGCATCCTATGGGCTTAACCCCTTTGGGTTGATCTACAAGATCCCAAACTGAATTAAAATACATGGAATCCATTTCTAGATCCATGGCTTTAACCCAATCGTCCTTGTCCACGTCATCCATTGCCTGTTTAAAGGTCAATGGATTCTCGACCCCGTCATCAGGTATGACTGGAGTTTCTGCTAAACCTAAGTAGCGATCAGGTTGTCTAATAACCCTCCCACTACGTCGATGCTCTCTAATTTCTTGAGAACGACGCGACTGACTTGAGGTGCCAACTTCATCAACGACTCTCGTTGATGTTTTCGTAGCTTCGTTCGATAACTCGCTTAACACTATCTTGCTTCGTGGATTTTGATTTCTCATGTGGTCTTCTTCTAAGAATGTGGCATTTGTTGATACAAATACCTTATTCTCTTGTGGATTGAAGAAGTATCCACCTCTCGTTTCCTTGGGATAGCCTACAAATAGGCATAGTTTTGAACGAGGCTCCAATTTCTTCAAGTTAGTCACTAGCACGTGTGCTGGACAACCCTAGATTCTAAAGCAACATAAACTAGTTTTACGCCCTTTCCACAATTCAAATGGTGTTTCAGAAACACTCTTGGATGGAACATTGTTCAAAATATAAACAACAGTCAAAACTGCATGTCCCCAGAACGAGTCAGGCAGTTGAGCATAACTCATCATAGAACAAACCATATCCAATAAGGTTTTATTCCTTCTTTCCGATACACCGTTCTGCTAAGGTGTACCAGGTGCTGAGAGTTGGGATGTTATTCCATGTTCTATCAGATAGTCTTGGAACTCGTAATCCTTATACTCTCCACCTCGATCAGATCGAAGTGTTTTTATCTTTTTACATAATAAGTTCTCAACCTCTGCCTTATATTCCTTGAACTTTTCAAGGGATTCAGACTTATGATGCATCATGTAAAGATAACCATACTGTTGCATTCTAGAGTGGTTAAAAATATGGTATGCATTAACTCCAAAAAACTATGCAAGTGCACATAATCCGCAACAAATAATAAGTATTTTATCGTATCCTCGAGGTCTTGAATAGTTTCACTTTACCTATTTTGATTTAGTCTTTTAGTGATTTCAAGGTTGATAAATTGATTGGGTTTTTAGAAAAATGCTGGAACAAAAGAAATGATAAAGCATAAATGTAAATAGATCAAGAAGACATATTGGAAAGAGACAATGGTTAAAACTTCTGTAATTGTTAAAAAGATGTTAAAAAGATGGTCTCGCTAAAAGGCCTAAATGGAAAAAACTAGGTTGCTTCCTCTTTGCCTAGGTGCTTGAATAAGGAATTCCGTTTTCTTCTACTTTTTCTTTTGCTTTTCTCTTTTTTTTTTCTTTTTATTTTTGAATTTCTTTTAGGTCGGGGCACTAGCTTTCACACTACAATGCAGGGACCCATAACCCTAGTTTAACCCTTGGTTGGCCTAACTGATCGCACTATAGGTAGCTCTTTTTACCCCTAAGCGCTCAATACAATGCAAGCATGCTTTTTTCAAAATAAAAACAAGAAAGACGAGCATATGATTTTTCTTTTGGTCTCGCGCTCACTAACTCATTTTTCCTCTCTTTTTTTTTCAGGCGTATTTTCTTTTTCTCTCCTAGGCAAGACTCCACACACTATTTTGCAAACAATTTAGACTTTCTCGCTAAACCTTACACCTATCGGGGTGACAATAGGAATATAAGCTAAGTAACTCGCTCCTAAGCATTCAAGTCCTACTTTAAAGCAAGAAAGACACCCAACTCGTGCAAGACATATCCAAGAAAAGCTTTAAAAAGGCTCCTTTTTGGGAACTCATGGTCACAACTCATCGAAAGCTATAAATTTTCGAAAAAATTTGAGTAAATCCTAGGAAATCATTATCACTGAAACAAGTATATACGCAACAGGCATGAAAGACATACATTAAGCACAAACGCTGGCTTGACGCACAAATGCTCAAGGCCCAACAGAAATACAAAGCAGAATCCCCCACCCCCAACCTAAAAGTTTACATTGTCCTCAATGTAATATCTCATGTAAAATAGGACAACGCATAAGGAAAGAATAGAAAACTTCCCTGAATTTGAGCTCATGTGTGGTGGATCACGTTTGCATACAAATATAGGGGCTTGCTTTTGGTACCGCCAATCCTAAAAATAAACAAAACAAAAAACAAGAATCAAAGCAACCAACAAAAATAAAACTAACTAAGAAATGAAATAACAGAAAGCAATAAAATTATTCAGTGAAAATGTTTAAGGTCGTTTGCTCGACCACATTCTCCTCCTTTCTCATCCGAAATCTTCCTCTTTGATTTTCATTACATCATTTTTATTTTTCTTCTTTTTGATTTGCTCCTACATAGATAAATTAAACTTGTACTCGACGTGCACAACATAAGAAAATTCAAACGAATCAATTGACAACCTCAACATGCTAATCAGAAAAACTTTATTCTTAGCAACACAATGATCAGTGATTGGAATTACTAAGCCTAAATCATGTGAAACATTGTAGTAAAACTTTGGAGGAACAAAAAATGGTATAATAATAGCCGAAGCTATTTCAACTTGCTCAACTCTTGTCTCTACTAGTATGCACGGTGAATCACATGCATCAGGCTTAGAATCTAAAGAAAATTCAAGCTCAACTTCACTGACCTCATGGTGATTTTCTTCTGATTTACCTTCTTGTTGCTTTGGAATCTGAATTTCTAGCTCGAGGTTATAGTGGATTTCATCGTTAAGCTCTGCAAAGAAAAAGGATAAAGCACAAAAACCTAAACGACACAAAAAACACAAAAACATAAAAACACTAGAATTGCGCCCTTCCCCGGCAACGATGCCAATTTGACGGGATGAGTTGTCAGGATTCGTGTCAAATAAAATTTATAATCCACGACACTATAACTATTTTGTAGAAATAGTGGTCGGGGTCGAACATAGGGAAGGGGATCTAGCAGATGCCGAATTTTGTGTTCATGTAACAGGGGGTTTTGAAAAGGTGATGCAGTAAAGTAAAATGCTGAATGTAAAAGCAACTGAATAATAAAACATACGAGAGAGAGAAATAAATGGAAATCAATATAAAAAAAAGATCGTTGGATTGGGATTTCTTATGCTTGAATGTTATTTCATTTGGCTTCCTAATTTTCTCTAAAAATCATTTTATGCAGCTTTTATTAGTCTGGTTAGCTTCTTGGTTACTCGGAGGACCCCCATACACTAACCTGTGTTTAATTAACCAATTAACCCAAAACCCTGCAATTAACATGATTAATTAAATTAACATGATCGACCGCCACCCCTCATGCATAAAGTAACAATCATTTGAAACTTCATAATGACTACTAAATTATGTCTAACTAATCTAAAATAAATAATCTAAAACTTTGCAATTGTCTACTTAAATTAGCCGCTTTAGACTCATGGGTCTGGAATTGTATTAACTAAATATAAATTGAATTTAAATCTAATCGATACAACCTTTAACATGCATCTTAGGCCTATCAAGGGTCGTCACTCCGTAGAGATTGTCTTGCCTCAGCCTAATGGCTATCTAAAAATAACTTATAAAATACACGAATAGAAATCTCCTAGGGTCGCCAATCCTATAAAACTAATCTCATGCATTGATTTAAACAAGATTACATATAAAACTCAATAAAAGGCAGCAAGAACAGAATGTATAAACCAAAAAACTCAGCCAAAGATAGATATCGTTCAAGCATAATCTCAATCCAACGATACAAACAAGTTTAGCTACTCATAAACAAAGAGAAACTACAAACAAATACAAAATAATGCATAAAATATGACCCAAGAAGGTCTATAGAATAGCTAGAAACGAAAAGAGACGAAACTGATCGCAAAAGGGCCGAAATTCTAACCTAACGACAGACTAAACCGAAGCCCTATATTTATAGAAAATGTCGCAGCATCGAGACGCCAGGCTCGGCATCTCGACGCTACGAACTTTATACTTCGTGTCGAGACGCTAGAGGCAGCGTCTCGACGCGATCCCTAATCCGAGGCTGAGGCAGCGTCTCGACGCGATCCCTAATCCGAGGCTTGCTACCTTTTTTCTCGGCTTTGTCTCGTTATTTCTCGGTACGGGGCTTCAACCTTCGATTCTTGGTGTCGTTCTTGAAGGGATAAAAGCCCTACGCAACGGAAAGAATTATCAAACCTACTCAGAGTCCTAGATTCTAATTGAAGTACCAATACAATTTGCAAAAGAATACAACAATAAATCTATATTTAAAGGGTCGTACAACGGCTATAAACATGCTAAATAATTAACTAGATCTAATCTAGGCGATCCTAGTGATCAAGGATTTCAAGGAAAACTTACTTTTGTAGAAAGCCTTGATCGATTCGCCTTTTCTGCTAGTGAGATCGAAAACGCAGCAACCTTCTGGTGCGAACACCACCAATTGGTTACACCGGTATATCTCTAAGATTTTTTGAAGCAGGAGACTGGTGGGAGTCTTTTGGGAGAGATCTCTGAGAGAAGGAGAGTCAATGGGATGCCTTTCACCCCACCCCAGGGGTCCTATATATAGGTAAAGGCCAAGACCTTTTCCTAATAGGAAAATGTCTATGAATAAGTTCAAATCTATTATCTGAAAAATATCTAATTTTAATAAATAATTAATTAATTCCATAATTAATTAGTTACCCAATTAAATATCATATATTTAATCTTAGGGATTTTATTAAAATTAAAATTAATATGAATCCAATTTATATTAAATTTATTTGAACTCTTTCAAATATTTTATCTCAAGAATTAATTTTTGAAATTAATTCAAAAATTATATTATAAAGTTTCATAAACTTTATATTATAATGTATCAACATACATTATACGATTCTCCAAATAAATTGAACACTTTCAATTTATAGTTTATATTTAATTGCTTCAAGTCTCTTTACGAGCTACCAGTGGAACCTAATGGACCTACATATCAGAAGCTCCAACGATACGAGACTAATTGGCTAAACTCATTAACCAAGCAAGTCAACATTCGTTAACTGTGGGTCACTCCACTAAAGACCCACAACTGCACTCTTCTCACTGCAGAATATTTCTGTGTCCACGGATAGCGACCAATAACGGCAAGTTAGTCCTTCACGAGTGTTCGTAACTCCAGCTAGGTCAAATTATCGTTTTACCCCTGAGTTACCTCTATCTCCTTAAGTACCAGTGCTCCTCTAATGAACAACTTGTTCGTGGTCCAACCATCAAACAGAAACCCCTCTCGGGCCAGTGAGAGGGTAGGGCCCTTTGTTCAAGACCCGGAGACACCACTTAAGGGAACACTCATCTACTTCCTCCAAAGTCGGGAATGAAGGTGTACATATTACACATGCGGAAGCAATTGAAGATCGAAAGCACTTAAGACATTCAATTTTACTCCTAAAGCATGCATGTTCTAGAAAAGACAGAATAGAGAGTTTAGAAAACACCAACCTTTGTAGCTCACTTATGATGAACTCCTTGTGGTGTTTGCCTCTCCTATGCTCCTTGGACAACCTCTAGAGTCTTCCCTACTATACTCCGGGCCAAGAACGACTTGTGGGAGTCTATATAAGATAGGGAATGGGAAGGAAATGCTTGAAGCATCAAGCAATGGAGAAGAATGAGAGATGAGAGAACTTTGAGTCCAAATTCCAGCAGCATAACATTAAGGAAATGGCTCTCTTATGTTTGAATATGATTCAAACTCCTTTTAAAGACTTTCTCCATGCAAAGCCAAGCCTCAAGACACAAGACACATGGTGTATTTGCAAGCTCAAGTGGATTCTAGGTGTACATTACACAAGACATGCAACAATGCATGAGTGAGTTGTCTTTCCACTTTGAATGATCATGCATTAAGTGGATTTCCAACTAAATCCACTAAATTCAAATTGAAATCAAATTTCAAGCTTGCAAATTACCCCCAATTTCAATTCTAAATTGAAATTGATTGCTTGGTAATTAATTTGAAAATTTTCAAATTAATTTTGATATGATTAATCTAATTAATCTTTGTTATCTTGTGCAATTCCATATATATGATTCCTAATACATATATATATAGTATTCAAAACACTTTTAAATACTTCATCTCTCATTTTCTAATTTAATTCATAATTAAATTATTGTGTCAAACACAATTTATGATAATACCCTTTTTCCCGATTTTGAACGATTCAAAGCTTCCTATCTTTTGTTCTAGGCTTAATTCCGATATGAGCTAGTAGGGGGACCTAATGGACCTATAGATCATGGGCTCCAACGATTCGAGGCTAACCGACTAATCTCATTGTCTAAGCTAGCCAACATTCGTTAACTATCGGGACACTCCACTATAGCTCGATAGTTGCACTCCCCTCACTATAGATATATTTCCGTCCACTTGATTTAACCATGATTAGTAAGTCGATCCTTCACAGGTTGTTCGTAGCTATAGCTAGGTCAATAAGCCGTTTTACCCCTATAGTACTTCTAGTTCCTTAAGTCCCACTGATCCTCTAATGAACATGGTTTATGGTCCAACCAATAAACCGAGTCCCTCTCGGGCCAATGAGAGGGCGGGATCCCTTTGTTCAAGCCCCGGAGTCAGCACTTAAGGGAACAACCTCTCTACTATCCCTTATTCGGGTAGGAGTGAATTCCTTCTTGCACAACTATGTCCCCAGCTATCTACCCGTTCCTATCCCTGAAATGGGAGGCTTATTGAGTCGGCGATACTGAGCCACTCTCACCTATGCAGATCTAAGGATAAGCCCGAATAAACAGGAGTTCATAGTTAGCTCAGGATTAAGATCGAGTTACCTAGGTCATCATATGAAATAGTCAGTCTCGTCAGTAAACGGTGTTATAAAGCGAGAGTGACTTATTTCTTGGTCCTGGTCTTATGCAAACTCATTGCATAGGACGCCCCCACTCGCATGTCTCTACATGGACGATTTAGGATCACATCGTCTATACCATCTATAAAGTGGGCCGCGTCTCATAGTGTCCCCAGAATAAGGTACCCAACCCTATCCCTATACTATAGACCGTTTTGGCTATTACTCAAGCTTGATCCACTTTTATGTCTCTACATAAAGCTCAAGTGTTCATCCTATAGCCATGGATCTTAGTTTATTGGATTTGAGTTATTATATGTGCAATTTACTTTATTCAGTAATAACTTTACTGAATTAATCTCGATAACGCCTTTATCGAATAAGTATATAATTCGTTTAACATTCACTATCTACGAGTTTTAGGACACCAATCCCAACAATCTCCCACTTGAACTAAAACTCTAGTTTAGTGGGATGTACTATAATCTATAACAGCAGTGGGTGAATAAATACTTGTATTAATAACAAAGTAAAAATACAATAAACTAGGGCATCTAAATACCCAGTATACTAAGGTATCGATATACCGGTTACAATTCTCCCACTTGACCTAGATTATTTCTCGTACATATCTCGCAGACCTAGACCTTCTAGATGACTCTCGAACACTTTAGCCGTGAGAGTCTTCGTGAATGGATCAGCAATGTTGTGCTCCGACGCTATCTTCGTGACGATCACGTCTCCTCGGTGCACAATCTCCCTAATGAGATGGTATTTCCTTTCGATGTGCTTGCCTCTCTTATGGCTGCAAGGTTCCTTTGAGTTTGCAACTGCGCCGCTATTATCACAATACAAGGTGATAGGCAGATGCATATTTGGAACGACTTCCAAGTCAGTTAGGAACTTCCTCAGCCATACTGCCTCTTTTGCTGCTTCGCAAGCGGCTACATATTCGGCCTCCATGGTCGAGTCTGCAATGCATCCTTGCTTGATGCTGCGCCATACTATTGCTCCTCCATTTAGAGTGAATACTGACCCCGATGTAGATTTCCTCGAATCTTTATCAGTTTGAAAGTCAGAATCAGTGTATCCTGTAAGGATCAAATCCTTCGAACCATACACGAGCATATAGTCCCTCGTTCTCCTTAGATACTTGAGGATATTTTTAACGGTTGTCCAGTGATCGAATCCTGGATTGGATTGATATCTACTGACAATCCCTACTGCATAACAAATGTCAGGCCTTGTACACAACATGGCATACATTAGGCTACCTACTGCAGAGGCATAGGGAAAACGTCTCATGTCCTCAACTTCTTGAGGTGTCTGAGGACACTGTTCCTTAGACAAGTTAATTCCGTGCCTGAAAGGTAATAGTCCTTTCTTGGAATTTTGCATTTTATATCTAACTAACAATTTGTCGATATAAGACGCTTGAGACAGGGCTAGCGTTTTGTTCTTTCGGTTTCGAACAATTTGGATCCCTAGAACAAATTGTGCCTCACCCAAATCTTTCATTTGGAATTGAGTTGCTAGCCACAGTTTAATGTCAGTTAGATAACCTACATCATTCCCGATGAGTAGGATATCATCCACATACAGTACTAAGAAAGCTACGGAGTTGTTGATGATCCTTTTGTAAACACAAGGCTCATCAACGTTTTGTTCAAAGCCATAAGATTTGATCGCAGTATCAAATCTCATATTCTAGGATCTAGATGCTTGT
Organism: Luffa aegyptiaca; assembly: GCA_017139565.1. Lineage (NCBI taxonomy): Eukaryota > Viridiplantae > Streptophyta > Magnoliopsida > Cucurbitales > Cucurbitaceae > Luffa > Luffa aegyptiaca. Next base: position 42,192,220 of record CM029407.1, read on the forward strand.
TTTAATCCATAAATGGATCGCTTAAGCTTGCAAACTTTTTGCTCTTGATCCTGAGCTATGAACCCCTCTGGCTGAGACATGTAGATATTTTCTTCAAGATTATCGTTCAGAAAGGCAGTCTTGACATCCATTTGCCATATTTCATAATCGTAAAACGTGGCAATGGACAAAAGTATCCGGATCGACTTTAACATGGCAACAGGGGAGAAGGTTTCTTCATAGTCAATCCCCTCCCGCTGGGTAAAACCCTTTGCCACAAGTCATGCCTTAAAGGTCTGTACCTTTCCAGCAGCGTCTCGTTTTCTCTTGTAGATCCATTTGCACCCTATGGGTCTAACCCCTTCAGGTTGATCTACAAGATCCCATACTGAATTAAAATGCATGGACTCGATCTCTAAGTCCATGGCTTTAATCCACTCGTTCTTGTCAACGTCATCCATTGCCTGTTTAAAGGTTAATGGATCCTCGATCCCGTCATCAGGTATGACGACTGGAGTTTCAGTTAAACCCAAATAGCGATCAGGCTGTCTAACAACCCTCCCACTACATCGAGGTTCTCTTATTTCTTGAGAAGGACACGATTGACTCGAGGTGCCAGCATCATCAACAACTCTTGTTGATGTTTCTGTAGCTTCGTTAGATAGTTCACTTAAAATGACTTTACTTCGTGGCTTGTGATCTCTGAGGTGGTCTTCTTCTAGGAATGTAGCATTTGTCGATACAAGTACTTTATTTTCCTCTGGATCGAAGAAGTATCCACCTCTCGTTTCTTTGGGATAGCCTACAAATAGGCAAAATCTAGAACGAGGCTCCAATTTCTTTGGGTTTGCATCTAGCACGTATGCAGGGCATCCCCAAATTCTGAAATGTCGTAAACTAGCTTTACGACCTTTCCAGAGCTCAAACGGTGTTTCAGAAACACTCTTTGAGGGAACTACGTTCAAAATATAAACTGCAGTCTCTACTGCATAACCCCAAAATGAGTTAGGCAACTGAGCATAACTCATCATCGAACGAACCATGTCTAACAAGGTTCTGTTTCTCCTTTCCGATACACCGTTTTGCTGAGGTGTACCAGGGGCTGAGAGTTGGGACGTAATTCCATGCTCTATCAAATAGTCTTGAAAACTTGAGTCCATATACTCTCCACCTCGATCGGATCGAAGTGTTTTTATCGTCTTACCTAATAAGTTCTCAACCTCGGCCTTATATTCCTTGAACTTTTCAAAAGCTTCGGACTTATGATGCATCAGGTAGAGATAGCCATACCTCGAATAATCATCAATGAAACTGATGAAATATTCGTACCCTCCTCGAGCTCTAATGTTCATTGGTCCACAGAGGTCCGAATGAATGAGCTCTAAGGGCTCTTTGGCACGATAACCTTTTCCGGTAAAAGGTCGTTTTGTCATCTTGCCCTCAAGGCATGATTCACAAGGAGGCAACGAGTCGTCTTCTAACTTGTTTAGAAGTCCACTCTTGACCAATCTCCCAATCCTATTGAGGTTGATATGGCCTAGCCTCAAGTGCCAGAGATAGGTATCTTGAGAAACTCTTCGCTTTTTAGGTTGAGTCTCAGCGGTTTTAAACATCTCGTGATTTAAAATAGCTTTAGACTCAATTGGTCTCAAAACATATAATTTATTCTTCAAGTTTGCAGAGCAAACATCAATACCTCTTTTAGTTATGAACGCTTCATTAACAGAAAAAGAAATTGAGTAACCTTGTTCTAATAAACAAGATAAAGAAATCAAATTTCTTTTAATCTTCGGAACTATGTACACATTATCTAATATCATGTAGCGTTCCTTGGTGAAGAATAATTTTATGTCTCCCACTGCAATAGCCGAGATGACTTCTCCTGTTCCAACTTTAAGAGTCATCTCTCCAGCTATTAGCTGTTGCCAGGAACTCATTCCTTTAAATGAAGAACATACGTGATTAGTGGCACCTGAATCGAGTATCCAGGCAGAATCTTCGTTTTCCACTAAACACGTTTCCAAGACTAATAAATCGCATTTAGAGTCGTGGATCATGTTTTTCTTGGCTATGCAGTTAGTTTGAGGACATTCCTCAGTTGAGACCAAACCTAAATTCTTTGCCACGTGTTTAGCGTTTAAGCAAGTATTCTTAGTCGTATGTACTAAACCGTTTAATTTGGCATTTGACAAAGCACATACGTTTTTCGACATATTGCTGAAACAAACAAATTAATCTCTATTAGAAACATGCACTAAACCCATTAATCACATTTATCCAATCAGATTTAGCAAAAGCAATCATCGACCCATATATACAATTGATTTATTTGCAACGATACTTCAGGGGTTTAGAATAACCGCTACTGTAGGGCAGTCAGCTACTCCTCCTCTGAATCGAGACAATCTCGGCCAAATACTATTCCCAGAATAACTCTTACTCCAATAGTTATTAGCTAACGTTAATTTGGTCAAGACCATCTTGTAAGTGTTACCCATCATTTTCAGATCGCAGAGGACGGCCCCAACAATGCCACCGTAGGGAAGAGCTAATGTTGGGAATGGCCCTAGGAAACCCTATCCATTTCTGGAGTTTGCGTTGTTCCGAATCCCATGCGCAAGCCCTCCGTAGGGTGATCGCTCCCAGGGCGACTCGCAGGCAGCGCATAGGAATCTCACGGTGCAACCTAATGATGGAGACCGCAGGATACGTTTGACACGTTTCCTTCTCCCACTTACTATGAACACTTTCCCCATTCACCTTGATATTAACCCATGCAAACACCATCCGTAGGGGGACGCTCCCAGGGCGCCTCGAGGCCAAGCATGGATGTCACGGTGTGAACTCAGGGGGACGTGAGAGTAGAAACTTAATATGAATATTTCGTTTCTATACTTTTCCTCCCACTAAAGTGTTGTAAAGTTTTAGGGTCTTATTACTTAGGTAAATTCCGGCTAAATGAATCTATCTAAGTCTATGCCTTATTAAACAAGGTATTTACACTAAATGTCTAGGTGAATTAAACTCTTTTAATAACCTAGTGACATTGCATGCTAGTAAGACTTTGGTTAATTCAACTCAGGTTCCGAACCATTTGCCGGGAGAGTTCCCTTATAACCAAGGTCTTATGTCCTACTTACTCAAATTTTAAAACTATTTTAAAAAACTAAGTAAGACATATTTCTAATCCTATTAGAAAAAGGCGATCTTAGGTCTATTTCATTTTTAACCATTTAAAGAATGATAAGATCCTAAGATCCTATGTTAGCATGCAACTCTTTGTTATAGATTTTACGGTTTCTATTCATCAACTTTTATAACTCTTATAACTTTTAATGAATAAACCCTATAACATGCTTTCTAATGGTGTTTTAAAGCATATAACAATCAATCATTCAAGTTATAAGAAAAGCACCATTTAGAAACAACCTATGTCTAGGTTTGTATAACGCTTTATACTACGATGTCTAGGTGATAACACTTTAAAACCTCACACCGCTCACGCATGCTCATAAAACTCGAGTTAACTTAACTCAAGAACCGACTCAATGCCCAGGTAGGAGGTGTTCCGTAAACCGTCAACTTAAATACCTCCAGCCTTAGACAGCATTTTGTCGGGTGAGTTCTCTCGTAACCGTTGTTTTACAAGATATCGACCTAAACTATGCAAGTTGATCGAATTGTTGAAGGTTCATTAACCTAAGTGAGCATGCACTTAATCTTGTTATAGATTTTAGATTTCTATCTCTTTTTATAACAATTATAAAAACAATCCATAACAAGCCTAATTTGAGAATAACACTTATAATCAAACTAATGAAATTTCATGCTTCATGCTTGGTTAATTTTATCAATTAATAATTATAACTATTATAAGAATAATCAATTTTAATTAACCATTCAAGCATGAATCTCCCTAAATTAATACAACACTTATATTAATTAAACATGAAATTTCCCTCAAGCATTTGAATTAATCAATAACACTTATTAAAATTAAACAAATGCATGAACATGCTTTCCTATGGTGGGGTTTTAAAACTATATGGCATGCTCATAATGCACATACATCCATTTAATTAAATCATACATTCACAATGCATAAAGTAATTAAATCAAGCTAAAATGGAATAGTTTGGCAATTTTAAAAAAACACAAGCAATTTCACTAATTATTACAATAATAATTAATAAATAAACTTGCAACACGCCCGAGCTTCACGAACCATCCCGAACCGCTCATCCAAGCAATGAACCAGCCATGCAATGAGTGAAATGAGGCTGCAACAGACCGAGCCGGACCAAAAGGCAGCAGCTGAACCGGAATTAAAAAAAAACTGCTGCTGGAATTAAAAAAACAGCTTGCTGGAATTTTCATTTTCTGCTGCGTCTTCTCCGGTTTTTCTTCAATTTTACAGCCTATATGGACTCTAATGACTCTATAAAAATTACAGACTATAGTACACACATTAACGCTCTTACATATCCGAGCAATTACAATTTCATGAAGGTTTGAATGCTCAAAAAATTGCCAAACCAGAACACTTCCATTTTAGCACACAGAAAATTCAATTTCAAAATGGTACCCACCAAAGCAAAATTAAAACGAATTAAGTGCTCTAATCAAGCTCTGATACCAATTGAAGGTGTACATATTACACATGCGGAAGCAATTGAAGATCGAAAGCACTTAAGACATTCAATTTTACTCCTAAAGCATGCATGTTCTAGAAAAGACAGAATAGAGAGTTTAGAAAACACCAACCTTTGTAGCTCACTTATGATGAACTCCTTGTGGTGTTTGCCTCTCCTATGCTCCTTGGACAACCTCTAGAGTCTTCCCTACTATACTCCGGGCCAAGAACGACCTGTGGGAGTCTATATAAGATAGGGAATGGGAAGGAAATGCTTGAAGCATCAAGCAATGGAGAAGAATGAGAGATGAGAGAACTTTGAGTCCAAATTCCAGCAGCATAACATTAAGGAAATGGCTCTCTTATGTTTGAATATGATTCAAACTCCTTTTAAAGACTTTCTCCATGCAAAGCCAAGCCTCAAGACACAAGACACATGGTGTATTTGCAAGCTCAAGTGGATTCTAGGTGTACATTACACAAGACATGCAACAATGCATGAGTGAGTTGTCTTTCCACTTTGAATGATCATGCATTAAGTGGATTTCCAACTAAATCCACTAAATTCAAATTGAAATCAAATTTCAAGCTTGCAAATTACCCCCAATTTCAATTCTAAATTGAAATTGATTGCTTGGTAATTAATTTGAAAATTTTCAAATTAATTTTGATATGATTAATCTAATTAATCTTTGTTATCTTGTGCAATTCCATATATATGATTCCTAATACATATATATATAGTATTCAAAACACTTTTAAATACTTCATCTCTCATTTTCTAATTTAATTCATAATTAAATTATTGTGTCAAACACAATTTATGATAATACCCTTTTTCCCGATTTTGAACGATTCAAAGCTTCCTATCTTTTGTTCTAGGCTTAATTCCGATATGAGCTAGTAGGGGGACCTAATGGACCTATAGATCATGGGCTCCAACGATTCGAGGCTAACCGACTAATCTCATTGTCTAAGCTAGCCAACATTCGTTAACTATCGGGACACTCCACTATAGCCCGATAGTTGCACTCCCCTCACTATAGATATATTTCCGTCCACTTGATTTAACCATGATTAGTAAGTCGATCCTTCACAGGTTGTTCGTAGCTATAGCTAGGTCAATAAGCCGTTTTACCCCTATAGTACTTCTAGTTCCTTAAGTCCCACTGATCCTCTAATGAACAATTGGTTTATGGTCCAACCAATAAACCGAGTCCCTCTCGGGCCAATGAGAGGGCGGGATCCCTTTGTTCAAGCCCCGGAGTCAGCACTTAAGGGAACAACCTCTCTACTATCCCTTATTCGGGTAGGAGTGAATTCCTTCTTGCACAACTATGTCCCCAGCTATCTACCCGTTCCTATCCCTGAAATGGGAGGCTTATTGAGTCGGCGATACTGAGCCACTCTCACCTATGCAGATCTAAGGATAAGCCCGAATAAACAGGAGTTCATAGTTAGCTCAGGATTAAGATCGAGTTACCTAGGTCATCATATGAAATAGTCAGTCTCGTCAGTAAACGGTGTTATAAAGCGAGAGTGACTTATTTCTTGGTCCTGGTCTTATGCAAACTCATTGCATAGGACGCCCCCACTCGCATGTCTCTACATGGACGATTTAGGATCACATCGTCTATACCATCTATAAAGTGGGCCGCGTCTCATAGTGTCCCCAGAATAAGGTACCCAACCCTATCCCTATACTATAGACCGTTTTGGCTATTACTCAAGCTTGATCCACTTTTATGTCTCTACATAAAGCTCAAGTGTTCATCCTATAGCCATGGATCTTAGTTTATTGGATTTGAGTTATTATATGTGCAATTTACTTTATTCAGTAATAACTTTACTGAATTAATCTCGATAACGCCTTTATCGAATAAGTATATAATTCGTTTAACATTCACTATCTACGAGTTTTAGGACACCAATCCCAACAGGGAATGAGTGAATTCCATCTTGTGTGATTATGTTCCCAGCTCCCCACTCGGTCTTGTCCCCAAAATGGTAGGCTTATTGAGTCGGCGTACTGGCCACTCTCACCCATACAAATCAAAGGACAATCCCTCGTGAACAGGAGTCCATAATCCACTCAAGATTCAGACTACGTTGCCTAGGTAATCCTAGTGAAATAGAAACTTAACTAGTTAACGGTGTTACAGCTAGCGGTTAATATTTCGCGGTCCGGTCTTATGCAAACTCATTGCATAGGATACCCCCACTCGCATGTCTACTACATGGACGCTTTGGATCAATACGTCTGTATCAAATACAAAGCGGGTCGTATCACATAGTGGTACCAGGATAAGGTACCCAAGCTTATCCTTGTACTATTGACCTTTTAGGTTGTTACTTGAACATCAATCCCCGTGTGTCCCCACATACTAGTTCAAGTTACATACAAACAACCTTGGATCTTAGTTTATTGGATTTGGGTCAAATTGTGCAATATTTAACAATAACATTTTATTAAAACAAGTATATAATTTGTTTACATTCAGTATCTACGAGTTTTAGGGCATAAAACCCAACAAACTCCCATTTGAACTAAAACTCTAGTTTAGTGGGATGTACAATAATCTATTCAGTTAAATACATGTATAAAACATATGCAATGTACAAATACAATAAACTAGGACATCACTATACCCATTACATAATGGTATCACTATACCCATTACATTTCTCCCACTTGCCCTAGATTCCATCTTTGTACATAACTCGTAGACCTAGACCTTCTAGATGACCTTCATACCCTTTAGCCGAGAGAGCCTTCGTGAATATTCCATTTAATTCAATGTGCTTGCTTGTCTTGGGCTGCAAGGTTCTTTTGAATTTCCCACAACACCACTATATGACCATAAAGTGTGATGGGCAAGTTCACATTTGGAACACATTCCAAATCAGTCAAGAACTTTCTAAGCCATACAGTTTCTATCGCTGTTTCATAAGCAGCTATATTTTTGGCCTATATGGTAAAGACTGTAACCATGCCATACTATAGCTCTTTCGTAAAGATTGACCATGGTTACTGATTTAGATTTCCTCAAATCCTTATTAGTCTTAAAATCCATGTCAATATATCCTGTAAGAATAAAATCCTTAGTCCCATACACGAGCATGTAGTTCCTCTTTCTCCTCAGATACTTGAGGATATTCTTAGCGGTTTTCCAGTGATCAAATATTGGATTAGATTGATACTTACTAACAATCCCTATTGCATAGGGCATTCGTCTCATGTCCTCAACTTCTTGAGGTGTCTCAGGAAACAGTTTCTTAGACAAAATGAATTCCACGCCTGAAAGGTAGAGACCCTTTCTTGGAACTTTGTATCTTATATCTAACTAACATCTTGTAGATATAAGACACTTGAGACAAGGCTAACTTTTTTGTTCTTACGGTTCCTAACAATTTGGATCCGAAGAATAAACTTAGCTTCTCCCAAATTTTCATTTGGAAATGAGTTGCTAGTTCATTTTACTAGTTAGTAAGATAACCTACATCATTCCCAATGACTAGGATATCAATCACATACAACACTAATAGAGCTACTGAACTATTGACGATCTGTTGGGTTTTATGCCCTAAAACTCGTAGATAGTGAATGGTGACAAATTGTTCACTTGTCTCAATACGTTGTTATTGAGGTTTGTACAATAAAGAGTTATTGTTACTAAAATTGCACAATTTGACCCAAATCCAATAAACTAAGATCCTAGGTTGTTTACATGAATCTTGAACTAGTATGTGGGGACATACGGGGATCAGTGTTCAAGTAACAACCTAAATGGTCTATAGTATAGGGATAAGGCTGGATACCTTATCCTGATAACACTATGTGATACGACCCATTTTGTATTCGATACAGATGCAATGATCCAAAGCATCCATGTAGGAGACATGTGAGTGGGGGTATCCTGTGCAATGAGTTTGCATAAGACCGGACCACGAAATAGTAAACGACTAGATGTAACACCGATAACTAGTTAGGTTATTGTTTCAATAGGATGACCTAGGTAACTCAGTCTTAATCCTGAGTGTGTCATGAACTCCTTCTCACGAGGGATTGTCCTTTGATTAGTATGAGTGAGAGTGACCTGCACGTCGACTCAATAAGCTTACCTTCTTGGGGACAAGACCGAGTAGGGGGCTGGGGACATGAAAATACAAGATGGAATTCACTCCTTCCCCTATTGGGGCAAGTAGATGTGTGTTCCCTTAAGAGCTGATTTCGGGGCTTGAACAAAGGCGCGCCGTCCTCTCCTGGCCCGAGAGGAACTCCTGTTTAATGGTTGGACCCTAAACAACTTGTTCATTAGATTGATCAGTGGTACTTAAGGATCCAAAGGTAACCTAGGGGTAAAACGGTAATTTGACCCAGCTGGTGTTACGAACACACATGAAGGATTGACTTATTGCATTGGTCGATATCTGTGGACACAGAAATATTCTACTGTGAGAAGAGTGCAGCTGTGGGTCTTTAGTGGAGTGACCCATAGTTAACGAATGTTAATTGACTCGATTAATGAGTTTAGCTGATCAATCTCGTATCGTTGGAGCTTCTGATCTGTAGGTCCATTAGGTCCACCTGCTAGCTCATAATGGGTTCTGAGATAATATAGTCTTGATTATTAAAGGGAATTTAAGTTAATTGTATTTTGATGCAATTAATATAATGTATGGAGATACATTATAGTATAAGTTTAATTAATGGATTAAACTTTATAATAAAATTAATTTTGGATATGATTCAAAATTAATTAATGAGAGAATTATAAATTTAATTAAATATATTATATTTGATTAATTCATGAATTAATTAATTGGGAACTAATTTTAATTTAATTTGGTTAAATATGATTTAATCAAAATTAAAACTATAGTTTATAATTAATGTACATTTGATGCACATTAAAGGTATAGGTTAAAATGAGAGAGATATATTTGAATATGATTCAAATGTGATATTAATTAAGTATATGATATTTAATTAATGTGGGAACAATTAATTAAGAATTAATTGGATGACCTATTTAATTCAATTGAATATGATTTAATTGAATTAAAACTTTATGTTATAATTTATTTAATTAAAATTGGTTTAATTAAATTAATTATAAATAATTAGATAATTAGTTATTTAATTTAACAGCCTGGATCACGTTGATTATGATAAATGGTGGAGATCGCTTAGGGAAGTTAACTTCCCTTATTCCCACGCATCAGTGAGGGATTGGTGAATCTCACTTTCATTCTGACCTTTTCACAGAGAAGGAAATAACTCTCTCTCTCAAAAAATTCTCTCATCCCAAAAGAAAAACACAGCAAGGTTGGCTGTAATTTTCATATTCCCAATTTCAAGATGTGATCCCACAATCACAACCTCGAGAACTAAGAGATTAGTGGGCGCTCTTTGATGGTGGTGTCCTTTGGGAGCATTGTGCAGAATTTTTCCAGTTTTGTTCATGTAAGTTTCTTAGTTCTAAAATGGTTTTAGATCTCAATTGCATGCTTAATCATTTTTAATTTAGAAATTTGTTTCTGAATTTTATTGCCAACGAACCTGTTTTTCTAAAAATTGAAAATCAATTCGAGATCGTTCTTGATTGCTTCTGCTGCCTAAAGGGATTTCAACCCTTCACGATCTTTAAGACAAGATTCATCAATGTTCTGATCAAAGCCAAAAGATTTGATCACAGTATCAAATCTTATATTCCAAGGTTGAATTGCTTAGGTCAATCCATGAATGGATCACTTAAGCTTTGCAAACCCTTTTGCTTTTGATTTTGGTTGATGAACTATTCTGGTTGAGACATGTAGATACTCTTCTCAAGATTACCATTCAAAAAGGGTAGTCTTGACATCCATTCAAAATGGACAAGAGTTCTAACAGACTTCAGCATGACTACAGGAGATAAGAATTTCTTACAGTCCCCTGTCTATGGGTATAACCCTTTGCCGTAAGTCTAACCATAAGACTATGTCTCGTTTCTTCTTGTAGATTCATTTGTAATCCATAGGTGTTACCCCATTAGATAGATCTACAAGATCCTAGATGGAATTGAAATCACATATTTTAATTCCGGGTCCATTGCTTTAATCCAATTGGTTCTTGTTAACATCATTCATTGCCTTGCTCTAAGACAATGAATCCTCAATGCCATCATCAGGTATTACGATCTGGGCTTCAATTAAGCTCATGTAACCGTCAGATTGTAGAACAACCCTCCCACTATATTGAGCCACTCTCAACTCTTGAGATATATGTAACTAACCAGTTGTATTGGCCCTATCAACAACTCTTGTTAAAGGTACAGCATCATCAACAACCCTTGTTGACTTATCAACAACGTTTGTCGATATTTCTGTAGCTTCATCAGTTAATTTACTTAAAATGACCTTACTTTGTGGCTTATTATTTCTTATGCAATCTGCTTCTGAGAATGTAGCATTTGTCGGTACAAATTCTTTATTCTCTTGCGGATTGAAGAAGTAGCCACATCTCTCGTTTTCATGGGGTAGCCTACGAATAGGTATATTTTTTGAACAGTGTTCCAATTTCTTTTGGGTTGGCCACAAGCACGTGTGTTGGACTCCCCAAAAATAACATAAACTACTTTTACGCCTTATCCACAATTTAAAAGATGTTTCAGAAACACTTTTGATGGAACGTTGTTCGAAATATGTACTGCAGCCAACACTGCATGACCCCAAAACGAGTCAGGCAAATGAGCATAGCTCATAATGAATCAAACCATATTCAATAGGGTTCTATTTCTCCTACTGATACACCATTTTCCTAAGGTGTTTTCAGGGGTTTGAGTTGAGATGTAATTCCTTGTTCTATCAAATAGTCTTGGAATCTCAAGTCTCATATACTTTACCCCTCGATCAGATCGAAGTGTTTTTATTATCTCACCTAACAAGTTTCCAACTTCAGTTTCAAACCACTTTGAATTTCTCAAGAGCTTTAGACTTAAGTTGCATTAGGTTGAGATACCCATACCTTGAATAATTATCTATAATATAGATGAATTAATCATGCCCTCCCACTGCTTTGGCTCTATAGTTCTTTTCGAGCAAAATAATCTATTAGTCATATTGCCCATAAGGCATGACCTATAAGGTAGCAAAGAGTTATCTACTAACTTGCTTAGAAGTATACTCTTGACCAATCTCTCAATCATATTGAGGTAAATATGTCATAACCTTAAGTGCCAAAGAAAGGTATTTTCCTTTAGGAGAAATCCTTTACCTTTCATTTCTTTGAGTAGTAGCTGTCTCAGGCAACGCAGTGTTCATGACTGCCTTACTCTTGATTAGTCTTAAAACATTTATGTTATTTTTCAGTTCAGCTGAACAAAAGTTAACTCCCTTTCTTGATATGAACTAAGTTAGCAGGGAAAGGTAAAGAGTAACATTGTTTCAGCTGATAAGATACAAAAATCAAATTTCTTTTGATCTTAGGAATTATATACACATTATCTAATAATATGTATTTGCTCCCACTGGAAAAAATAACTTAACGTTCCCTATTGCTACAGCCAAGACAACCTCTCTAGTTCAAAAACTTTGAGAGTTATCTCAATAGCATCAAGCTATTGCCAGGAATTCATTCCTTTTAATAAGAAGAACAAACGTGATTTGTGACTATGAATCAAGTATTCCGGTAGAATCACCATTCTTCAAAAATTATGCTTCCAAGACTAGTAAATCGAATTTACTGTCTTTGGACAAGTCTTCTTTGGCTGACCAAGGCTCAATGTCACATTCATTAATAACACTTCTTAATGAATTAAACATTTGGGGCATGAGAACATTTCTCTGTTAAGGCTAATCTTAAATTATTCGCCACAAATTAATCGTTTGAGTTTGTTGTATAATCACCGTTAAAAGCGTAAGACTATGCACATATTTAATCATTGAATTGCTGAAATAACAAATTACATGATTATTTATTGCACTAACCAATTACAAGAGCAATACAAACAATTGTATACAATCCAATCAGTTTAGCAAAAACATGCAATCATAGAACCCTATGACTATTGATTTAGATTTGCAACGATGTTTCAGAGGTTTAGAGCAGCAGCCACCGAAGGGTGATCAGCTACTTCTCCTTTGAAATGAGACACTTCTTAGTCAACTTTATTACCAGAATAACTCATATTCCTATAGATGTTGACCACCGTTGTTCGGTCAAGGATTCGTTAACGAATTAACTTATCCTCGTAAGTGTAACCCTCCCACTTTCAGATCTCAGAGGCACGCACCAACAAGCTACCGAATGGAAAGACAACTGTTGGTAATTAGCCTAAGTGACCCTATCCTTTTCAGGAGTTCACGGTGTTAGGAATCCTATGATCGGGCCCTCCGAAGGGATGGTTGCTCCAGGACAACACGCAGGCGGATCATAAGACTCTCACGGTGTGACCTATGGGTGGAGACCGAGGGATACGTTGACACGTGTCCCGCTCCCACTTACTATGGGCACTTTCCCCATTCACCTTGTTATTGACCCATGCAAACACTTTTCGAAGGGAGGCCGTGCTTAAACAACACAAAGCCGAGCATGGATCTCACGTTGTAAATATAGGGATGTAAGAATAAAAACTCGATTTAAATCAAATTTTGATGTTACCTCCCACTAAAGTGACGTACCGTATATTTTAGGGTTTATTAACCTAGATAAATCCGGCTAATTCAATTTATCTAAGTCTAATCCTATTATAACTTTTATAATGAGAATTTTACTGAAATGTTCTTGGTGAATTAAACTCTTTTAACAAACCTAGCAACACCGTATGCTAACATGACTATGGTTATTTCAACTCAGGTTCCGGGTTTGTTCCCACGTAGAAGGTGTTCCATAAACCGTCAATTTAAATACCTCCAGCCTTAGACAGAACTTAACTAGGAGAGTTCCCTTTTAACCATAGTAATCTAAAGTCTTTACTCTAAAGATCTAGGTGTATTAAACTCTTTTAATTAACCTAGCGACATTGCATGCTTACATAACTGTGGTTAATTCAACTCAAGTTCTGGGTTAGTTCCCAGGTAGGAGGTGTTCCGTAAACCGTCAACTTAAGTACCTCCAGCCTTAGACAGAACATCACCGGTAGAGTCCCCTTATAACCAATAGTTATGTTTGTCCTACTTAGTCATATTAAAACTATTTTAAAACTAAGCAAGACTTAATTCTAATCCTATTAGAATTAACGAGATCTTAGGTCTAATTAATTTTAAACATTTTAAAATTAATACATTTACCTATGATCCTATGTTTGCATGCAATCCTTATTATAAGTTGACGGTTTCTAATCATCAATTTTAAACTATTCAAATTTCAATGATTAGCCCTATAATCATGCATACTATAGTTTTAAAATAATTAACAATCATATTCAAGTTAATATAATAAAACTATATATATTGTCTTGCATTGCATGAATCTTAATATAACAATTATATTAAGCTATGGATGTTTCATGCTCAATGCAACTTTGATTTCCTTATTAAATAATTATAACAATTATAATATTGCCAATGAAGGTAAATCAAAGTAGCATGCTGCAAACAACTTATTAAATATAACTCTTTATGTTTAATTAAGTAATTTCATGCATCATGCTATTCAATTTTTCATGATTTTAATATAGCTCAACTATATATTAAACAACTCATGAAAATAAACCATGCATTTCAATCCATACATTATAACTAATTATAATATATATAAAATGCATGAGCATGCTTTATAACCTAAGGTGGGATTTTAAATCTAAATGACATCCATAAAGCATTTAAATAGCGTATAAACCGATTAATTGGCCCAAAGGATAAAATAAGCACATAAATTACAATAATTTAAGCTAATTTATCCTAAAAACATCCTTTTGCAGCTTCAGAACCGGACTAGACCGCACGAATCGACCCGAAGCACCTCGAACCAGACTCCAAATCACCAAACCAAGCTTGAATCGAGCTGGATCAGACCAAACCGACCCTATAGCAGTGAACCGGACTGCAAAAAACACCTTCAATCGCCTTATGAAACCCTAGCCGCACGCCGCATAAAATCGCGTTAGCATCGCGACGCTGAGAAGATAGCGTCACAAGGCTTATGCGATCGCAGAACTTCTTCTTCACGAAATCGCGATAGCGTCGCCACGCTGCTGCGTCTGGAGGCAGAATCTAGGTATTCCAGTGGCTGTTCTTCGCGTTTGGCCTCGATTTTGGAGATTTTCAACTATCTTCATCATCGAACACCCTATTTTAGACCCGGACTTACAGAGGATAATAGATTTACAAAATATGCCCAAAAACGTAAATCTATGGCTGAATTAATTGAAACCATTTATATGTAAACCATAACATTCATAATGCATAAATCCCACTATAAACAAATTGAAAATTTCAATTAAAAATCAAGAACAACTGAGTTGGCTCTGATACCAATTCAAGGGATAAAAGCTCTTCGTAGCGGAAAGAATTACCAAACCTACTCAGAGTCTTAGATTCTAATTGAAATACCAATACAATTTGCAAAAGAATACAACAATAAATCTATATTTAAAGGGTTGTATAGCGGCTATAAACATGTTAAATAATTAACTAGATCTAATCTAGGCGATCCTAGTGATCAAGTATTTCAAGGAAAACTTACTTTTGTAGAAAGCCTTGATTGATTCGCCTTTTCTGCTAGTGAGATCGAAAACGCAGCAACCTTCTTGTGCGAACACCACCAATTGGTTACACCAGTATATCTCTAAGACTTCTTGAAATAGGAGACTGGTGGAAGTCTTTTGGGAGAGATCTCTGAGAGAAGGAGAGTCAATGGGATGCCTTTCACCCCACCCCAGGGGTCCTATATATAGGTAAAGGCCAAGACCTTTTCCTAATAGGAAAAGGTCTATGAATAAGTTGAAATCTATAATCTGAACAATATCTAATTTTAATAAATAATTAATTAATTTCATAGTTAACTAATTACCCAATTAAATATCATATATTTAATCTTAGGGATTTTATTAAAATTAAAATTAATATGAATCCAATTCATATTAAATTTATTTGAACTCTTTCAAATATTTTCTCTCAATAATTAATTTTTGAAATTAATTCAAAAATTATATTATAAAGTTTCATAAACTTTATATTATAATGTATCAACATACATTTTTCAAAAAAAAAAATGTATCAACATACATTATACGATTCTCCAAATAAATTGAACACTTTAAATTTATAGTTTATATTTAATTGCTTCAAGTCTCTTTACGAGCTACCAGTGGGACCTAATAGACCTACAGATCAGAAGCTCCAACGATACGAGACTAATTGGCTAAACTCATTAACCAAGTAAGTCAACATTCGTTAACTGTGGGTCACTCCACTAAAGACCCACAACTGCACTCTTCTCACTGCAGAATATTTATGTGTCAGAATATTTATGTGTCCACGGATATCGACCAATAACTGCAAGTTAGTCCTTCACGAGTGTTCGTAACTCCAGCTGGGTCAAATTACCTTTTTACCCCTGAGTTACCTCTACCTCCTTAAGTACCAATGCTCCTCTAATGAACAACCTGTTTGTGGTCGAACCATCAAACAGAAACCCCTCTAGGGCCAGTGAGAGGGTATGGCCCTTTGTTCAAGACCCGGAGACACCACTTAAGGGAACACTCATCTACTTCCTCAAAAGTCGGGAAGGAGTGAATTCCATCTTGTGTGATTATGTTCCCAGCTCCCCACTCGGTCTTGTCCCCAAAATGGTAGGCTTATTGAGTCGGCGTACTGACCACTCTCACCCATACAAATCAAAAGACAATCCCTCGTGAATAGGAGTCCATAATCCACTCAAGATTCAGACTAAGTTGCCTAGGTCATCCTAGTGAAATAGAAACCTAACTAGTTAACGGTGTTACAGCTAGCGGTTAATATTTCGCGGTCCGGTCTTATGCAAACTCATTGCATAGGATACCCGCACTCGCATGTCCACTACATGGACGCTTTGGATCAATACGTCTGTATCAAATACAAAGTGGGTTGTATCATATAGTGTTACCAGGATAATGTACCCAACCTTATTCTTGTACTATAGACCTTTTAGGTTGTTACTTGAACATCGATCCCCGTATGTCCCCACTATGTACGAGTTTTAGGGCATAAAACCCAACAGTTCTTCAGGCTCGCTTCAATCCACTTGGGTCTTTTCACCTCCTCGCCGTTCAAGAACACCGAGATGGCTCCAAAACTCCATAATTGGCCCTAATTAACACCAATTTGCATGGTTGGCTCCCGACATCGCCTAAGCTCAAAGTACCTGTAAGTAAGACAAATAAAACATAAAATTCCTCTAACAAGTTTAGATTAAAGGTAATAAAATAGGACTATTTTGGTTCTATCAGGCGTCAGACAAAACACATACATTATTTGACATATTGCTGAAATAAACAAATAACTTGTATTAAATATTGCACTAAACCCTTTATGCATGATAGGAGAAATGGAAATATATGATAAGTTAGTGTCGCGAGTCTCACGTCAATATGAATTTATAATCCACGGACACCAAGCTACTTTGCAGTAGTAGTGGCCAGGGTCGACCACAGGGAACAATTGGTTTACTTTTAACCTCTTTTGTGTTTTGGGGTGGCAGAGAAAAGGGGGTTTGAGACAAATGGAGAAAATTGTGGGCGAAGGACAAAGGCAAGAAAGTAAACTGACAGAAAGTCAGTTCATAAGAAAGTAAACTGACAGAAAATTAAATGACAGAAAAATAAGTGGGGAGGTTGGTCAATCTCACCTTGCTGTTCGTAGTAGTTGAAGACACTCGGGATTAGTACATTTACTTTTTTTTTCATTGATTAGCAAATAATGATTTATATGCATGCTGTCTATAGGTACTCTAAATCAATTGACTCGATCCCAATGTCCATCGATTCAATTACTAGTAACTAATTAATTAACCCCACGTACCCGTCGAAGCCAATAAATCAAGCAACTGCATTAAGAACTAGATACCCCTAGAGCGCTAACCCATCGGACTCGTTGAGCTAATATGCAATTAATCAATAAACTAACCTGGCCACAATCAATAAATCAATCAATTGTTGCTCTAGACTAGAACACTCATAATCAACTAGAGAGACATCTAATTAATCATAAGTATCGATTTAGACTCCTAGATCTATCGTGTCAGCAACAAAGTCAGAGTCTGCTCTTGGGACCCGTGCTCATGAATCAATCTAATGCTAACTATTGAACTAACCCTCCATTAGCTACTTGGCGATTAGTTCTTTAGCAAGTTATTAACATACGAGCTGTGAGTTAGGGCGTCAATCTAACCTACTACGCATGCTAATTATAAAAGCGAGAATCTAAAGCCACAACAACAAATAAATCATGCATAAAGTTCAGCAATCTCAAGATAAACAATGAATCAGCTCAGAATGCTCATTAATCTCATAAAAGTACAAATGTACTTACAATCCCGAGGTCCCAACTACAACGAACGGTGCTTAGATTGCCATAGACAAGCTTAATCTAAGCTCAAGGCTTGAGAAACCAACCTAATCTAAAGGAAAACTATAAAATATAGAAGAAGAGTGAAGAAATCGGAGCTAAACCGAGAGGAAAAGAGGAAAATGGCTGATAGACCCCTCCAAAAATCCCACTTGCCCTAAAATCTGCTGCTGCTACCATTTAAATAAACGAAACAGCATCAGACGCCATGGTGAAATCTCCGCCCCTTCGAATCTGAGGCATAGATAATTCACGAATGCAACCTATAACCCTATAGTCGATATATGGTGCCTTAGGCAGCTTGCCGTATACCGCTGAACAATCTCTTTCGAGCTTTTTCTCCTATATCACCTTTATGAGAACCGATATTGTTTGTCCCTTTCGAGATCAAACTCACATAGCTTGCAAAGTCTAAGTGATCAAATTAAACTCAACAAGATTAGAGTGATAATCAATAAAGAATGACATGCATTGCACACAACTTAAGCAAATAAAACAATTTCAAGCCATCAAACCCTAAGGGAATTCACCACATTGAACCCCTCAACGGGATTTAGCTACTCATGATGGGATAAAAAGCAAATGAACACATTTTCATTGAAATAAGAATGTAAATAATACAGAATAATGAAAAGATTCAAGAGCTAGAAATAAAGGAGATAGCTAAATATTATGGGTTTTTCTATTTACTCAATCCTTCTAGAGTTCGCTAAGACACTCCACTCTCTCACTTTTACAAGGTGGGAATGGGTGAAAATCTCTACAAACCACAAGGTTTGATGTCTAACTCAGGTTAGAATTTGGTCATCTAAGAAGGACCTCGGGCATCCCTACTCATTGGCGTCGAGCCAGGGTTCTATCACCACCCTTTTCTTCCAAGTGAGTTCTGCTTCAATTTGGCTTCGAATCTCGAGCTTATATAGTGTAGAAAATGGTTGAGGAGCTGTGAAATAGGTGCTGGAAGGTTGCCCAGTCAGTTTCGGGGTCAAAACAGCCAGTTAGGTGCGAAGAAGACTCGTCAACAACGACCCGCGGATGACTCGGAACGGCTTCAGATTTTTCCAGAAATGCGGTCGCATTTCTGGGGAATTCCAGCTTTTCTTCTGTTTTTCTGCACAGCAACAAACTAAGTCAAATTCACTTAAAATCAAGTCTTTTTAAGCATAAATACGTTAAATTTGACAAAAATGGTTCTCAACACCCTAACTTATCAAAGTAAGCATATTTGGAGCTTGGGAACAGTAAATTGATCACAACATACAACATTTGGCCAAGAAATGAGCTAAATATAAGGGTAAAATAGGTATATTTTTTACCCTTATCACTAACACCTGACGATAGAAGAATACTTGACTCAGCTAGTGGAGGTGATGTGCTTGCCACAACACCCGGTAAGGCGTGGGAGATTATTGCAAAGCTGGCGGAAATCACTAGATTCCGTGCCGACTCCCTTGATGAGCTAGAGAGTCAAATCTCAGAGCAGCAGGAAGGTAAATCAGAAGAAAATCCCATCGAGGTCAGTAAGCCTGAACTTAATTGTTCCTTTAATTCTAGGTCTGATTTAATTAGTGTTTCAAGCATGTTAGGAGAGTTAAAGGTTAGGAATGCTAAGCTTCTGATTATTACGCACCTAATTCCTTTACGCCTGATGTCCCTGCTTCTTTAGAGCATGATTTAGGCCTACATAATCAAGTGGCTGACCAGGTTAAGCCTAGGGTGCTTAGAATTAGCTTTAATTGGGCAGATTTGGATATACTACTTAAATTTTCTTATGATGTGCACTCTGTGTGCAAGTTGAGTTTTCCTGTGCAGGAGCTGATAAAGAAAAAGAATAAAGATCCTCTGTGGATCAAAGAAGTGAATTTCGATTGAAGACTGGAAATCCCGTTGAGCAATCAACGTTAAAGATTTGCGCTCATGGGAGGCAGCTGAAATTCCCCAGAAATGAGACCGCATTTCTGGAAAAATCTGAAGTCGTTCCGAGTCGTCCGCGGGTCGTTGTTGACGAGTCTTCTTCGCACCTAACTGGCTGTTTTGACCTCGAAACTGACTGGGCAACCTTCCAGCACCTATTTCGCAGCTCCTCAACCATTTTCTACACCATATAAGCTCGAGATTCGAAGCCAAATTGAAGCAGAACTCACTTGGAAGAAAAGAGTGGTGACAGAACCCTGGCTCGACGCCAATGAGTAGGGATGCCCGAGGTCCTTCTTAGATGACCAAATTCTAACCTGAGTTAGACATCAAACCTTGTGGTCTGTAGAGATTTTCACCCATTCCCACCTTGTAAAAGTGAGAGAGTGGAGTGTCTTAGCGAACTCTAGAAGGATTGAGTAAATAGAAAAGCCCATAATATTTAGCTATCTCCTTTATTTCTAGCTCTTGAATCTTTTCATTATTCTGTATTATTTACATTCTTATTTCAATGAAAATGTGTTCATTTGCTTTTTATCCCATCATGAGTAGCTAAATCCCGTTGAGGGGTTCAATGTGGTGAATTCCCTTAGGGTTTGATGGCTTGAAATTGTTTTATTTGCTTAAGTTGTGTGCAATGCATGTCATTCTTTATTGATTATCACTCTAATCTTGTTGAGTTTAATTTGATCACTTAGACTTTGCATGCTATGTGAGTTTGATCTCGAAAGGGACAAACAATATCGGTTCTCATAAAGGTGATATAGGAGAAAAAGCTCGAAAGAGATTGTTCGGCGGTATACAGCAAGCTGCTTAAGGCACCCTATATCGACTATAGGGTTATAGGTTGCATTCGTGAATTATCTTAGGAATGAATCCATGTAAACCCGAGACTTCGCTTTGATTATTTTCTCTTGTCATCTATTGTGGAAGTTGAATTAAATGTTGTTGTTATTCATTATTGAAGAAAAATGGCAAAGCTTTTGGTTGAGGTTGTCTATGATAATTTTGGAATTTATTTTGAAAAAAAAGAAAAGAAAAGAAAGGAAATAAAGAAAAAGAAAAAGAAACGAAAAGAGAAGAGGATAAGGACAAAAAGAAGACTTTTGGTGCTTAAGTCATTTCAGGCCCATTTCTCATCATTTTCCATCCAAAATTCCAGAGCTTTCGTGGGAGAGAGTGAGGGAAGAAGAAGAAGAAGATTGCTGAGGGTTTGAGGTTGAAGAAGAGAGGAAAAGCTCATGCAAAGCCAGCCATAGCAGAATCTGAGGTCAACCTGTCAATCTCTGGTTTTTGAATTGGTTTGAGCTACATAGGAAGAATTAAGAGGTGAGGTTTGGTTTTCTTTAAAGTTAATCCATTTTCTAACAAATTGCATGAAGGAAGCTTGAGCTAAATCTGACGAGAAGTTTATGGTTTTTGAAATGGAAAACAGAGCATAGGATTCTCTAGTTTTTTTAGCATTATGGGGTGTAAAAGTGGAATCAGAAGCTCTATTTAGTATGGTTGGAAAGCTTATTCAATTTCCTACAACTTTCATGAAGATGTCGTGAGCCGAAAACTACTTTAAGTAGGTTTAATTTCAGGAGAAAGATAAAGGGTAGCAGAGAACCTCGAATCTGTGTTGTCTGTGTTCGGGGCAATTCTGGACAAATTGGTTGGGAATCTCCTTTTCATTCCTTCAGGTAAGTTGTAGAGTGTTCGAAAATGAAGAGTTTGATGTATATTGCATTAATTTTGGTTAATTATTGAGGAAGTTAGGGGTGTTGGAAGTTAGGGTATAAGATCTGGAAAAAATCTGGAAAGTAGAATGTGAATGTGATTCTTAATCCAATTGTTTAAAAATTCATGAGCATGGAAAGACAAAGCTATCTGTGGTTCTAATGCTCGGTTTTGGTTGTTTGACAGGCCAAGAGGAAATAGGTCGGGTCTACAAACCAGGAAACTAGCTAAGACTGTGAGTGACAAAATGAATTTCGAAAATTGTTTCCAATGGTTACTCATTTCTAGACGTTTTACATGCTTTTCTATGGATGATACATGATTTCTATGAACGGTTTCAAGCATAATTTTTTGAGCTTAGATTTTCTAATGAGGTTTATATACAAGCACGTGGCTAATGACTTTATGAAAAGTAGCTGAAACGATATCTTTTAAAGCAAAGTATGGATTAGCAAGTACTTCTAAATGATTTTTAGTTTTTCACGAGCAAGCTGAGTAAGCTTAAGTTTTACGAAAGATAACGATAAGCAGGCATGTTTTAATGTTTTCATGTGATTTCCTGAGATTTCTATTGACTACATGACTGAGATATTGAGCCCGAGGCTATATGGTACCGTGTGCACACAGGTTATATTCCGTTGTTGACGTTGAGTGTACTCCGTGACAACGATGCTGTCGTGAGTGTTGGGCGGGCCCCACTACGACAAAGACGATGAGAGTGCTGGGCGGGCCCCACTACATCGTAGGACTAGTAAACGGTTGTTGTTCTGGGCGTGCCCTACACAACGTAGATCGGTCATGTTAGTTAAAACGTTTGATGTACTTAATATGCCTTGCTAGATTTTTAATGATGAACTTGCGAAATGTTTTAGAAAGCCTTTATCCTTACACGTTTATATTAAACGCTTTGATTGAGCATATTTATACTTTTAAAGGTTTATCACGTGTTTTGACTTCCGGATTGAGAGTTTTAAAGTTAGTCACTCACTGGGCTCTATAGCTCATGCTTTCAAAATGTTTTTCCACTTTCAGGTAGAGATCGAGCTCCCGGTGCCTGATACACTGCCAACGTCAGCTAAAAGTTCCAGAACAAGCTCCAGTACGTGGGTGGAGTCGTATATTGAGTCTGTTCATATTGTAAATGTTTTGTAAGGATTGGATAATTTAGTCCTAGGGGTCGTGGTTGTATAAACCCTAGTTGCATATGTTTTTGGTTGTGATATCTATATCAGGTTATTATCCGAACCAAGTTATGTCAGGGCGGCACCCCGTGTATGTTGGATGGTTTCAGGGTTTCCGCTGTGTTGTGTTTCATATAGAATACTTTATATCTAAGAT
Source organism: Luffa aegyptiaca (assembly GCA_017139565.1). Lineage (NCBI taxonomy): Eukaryota > Viridiplantae > Streptophyta > Magnoliopsida > Cucurbitales > Cucurbitaceae > Luffa > Luffa aegyptiaca. Next base: position 42,215,333 of record CM029407.1, read on the forward strand.
TAGTACGTTTATCAGGTTCAATGTTACAGGAAGGTCAACGGGTATCGTTAGAGGAGGACGATGTCCGTTGGCTTCACGCCATCTTTCGGGCTAAGCTAGCAGGTGCTCCGGGAGCGGTGTGACAATCCATTTGAATACCTCATTTATTTCTTATTGTTATTCTTTCAGGGCTCGTTTGATAACGTTCCTGTTTCTTGTTTCCTGTTCCTGGTTCTCATTTTTAAGAAACAAACATGTTTGATAACTCATCTCTGTTTCTTGTTTCTAAATTTCTAGAAACGTTTCTAGAAAATGGGCAAAATTTGAGAAACTACAAAAAGTTGTTTCTCAAATTTTGTTTATGTTTTTTTTTTCTTTCATGCATGTATCCATCTCTCTCTTCCATTCCTAAATCCATCTTTTTTTTTCGACCGACAGCCACCATCGACCTTCGACTACCGCTGCTGTCGACCTCCACCGATCGCCCGTCGCCGAAGACCTCCTCTGACCGAACAGCGGCAGCGACTTCTCCAACACTCTTTTCGAAAATTCTTTCGATGACTTTTGCGACGATCGTCGCCACCGTCGACTGGCTGCCACCGCCAACCTTCGCCGACTGACCGCCACCGTCGACCTGCAACTACCGGCTGCCGTCGACCTCCAGTAACCGGCTGTTGTCGCCAACCTTCGACTATCGGCCACCGCCGACCTCCATTGACCGACCGCCACCGTCGACCTCCGACTACCGACTGTTGCCGACCTCCGACTACCGGCTACCGTCTACCTCCGACACCCGCCTGTCGCCGACCTCCATCGACTGGTCGTCGTTGCCGACCTTCGACTATCGACCAACGTCTACGTCCGACTACCGGCTCCCGCCGACCTCCACCGACTGGTCGTCGTCGCTACCGGCCACCGTCTACCTCCGACTACCAGCTCCCGCTGACCTCCGTCGATCGATCGCCACCTTCGACCTCCTACTATCGGTTGCCGCCGACCTCCACCGAACGGCAGCGGTCGTCAACCTCCGACTATCGACCTTCGACTACCGCTGCTGTCGACCTCCACCGATCGCCCGTCGCCGAAGACCTCCTCTGACCGAACAGCGGCAACGACTTCTCCAACACTTTTTTCGAAAATTCTTTCGATGACTTTTGCGACGATCGTCGCCACCGTCGACTGGCTGCCACCGCCAACCTTCGCCGACTGACCGCAACCGTCGACTTGCAACTACCGGCTGCCGTCGACCTCCACTAACCGGCTGTTGTCGCCAACCTTCGACTATCGGCCACCGCCGACCTCCATTGACCGACCGCCATCGTCGACCTCCAACTACCGACTGTTGCCGACCTCCGACTACCGGCTACCGTCTACCTCCGACTCCCGACTGTCGCCGACCTCCATCGACTGGTTCGTCGTTGCCGACCTTCGACTATCGACCACCGTCTACGTCCGACTACCGGCTCCCGCCGACCTCCACCGACTGGTCGTCGTCGCTACCGGCCACCGTCTACCTCCGACTACCAGCTCCCGCTGACCTCCGTCGATCGACCGCCACCTTCGACCTCCTACTATCGGTTGCCGCCGACCTCCACCGAACGGCAGCGGTCGTCAACCTCCGACTATCGACCTTCGACTACCGCTGATGTCGACCTCCACCGATCGCCCGTCGCCGAAGACCTCCTCTGACCGAACAGCGGCAACGACTTCTCCAACACTTTTTTCGAAAATTCTTTCGATGACTTTTACGACGATCGTCGCCACCGTCGACTGGCTGCCACCGCCAACCTTCGCCGACTGACCGCCACCGTCGACGTGCAACTACCGGCTGCCGTCGACCTCCACTACCCGGCTGTTGTCGCCAACCTTCGACTATCGGCCACCGCCGACCTCCATTGACCGACCGCCACCGTCGACCTCCGACTACCGACTGTTGCCGACCTCCGACTACCGGCTACCGTCTACCTCCGACTCCCACCTGTCACCGACCTCCATCGACTGGTCGTCGTTGCCGACCTTCGACTATCGACCACCGTCTACGTCCGACTACCGGCTCCTGCCGACCTCCACCGACTGGTCGTCGTCGCTACCGGCCACCGTCTACCTCCGATTACCAGCTCCCGCTGACCTCCGTCGATCAACCGCCACCTTCGACCTCCTACTATCGGTTGCCGCCGACCTCCACCGAACGGCAGCGGTCGTCAACCTCCGACTATCGACCTTCGACTACCGCTGCTGTCGACCTCCACCGATCGCCCGTCGCCGAAAACCTCCTCTAACCGAACAGCGGCAACGACTTCTCCAACACTTTTTTCGAAAATTCTTTCGATGACTTTTGCGACGATCGTCGCCACCGTCGACTGGCTGCCACCGCCAACCTTCGCCGACTGACCGCCACCGTCGACTTGCAACTACCGGCTGCCGTCGACCTCCACTACCCGGCTGTTGTCGCCAACCTTCGACTATCGGCCACCGCCGACCTCCATTGACCGACCGCCACCGTCGACCTCCGACTACCGACTGTTGCCGACCTCCGACTACCGGCTACCGTCTACCTCCGACTCCCACCTGTCACCGACCTCCATCGACTGGTCGTCGTTGCCGACCTTCGACTATCGACCACCGTCTACGTCCGACTACCGGCTCCTGCCGACCTCCACCGACTGGTCGTCGTCGCTACCGGCCACCGTCTACCTCCGACTACCAGCTCCCGCTGACCTCCGTCGATCGACCGCCACCTTCGACCTCCTACTATCGGTTGCCGCCGACCTCCACCGAACGGCAGCGGTCGTCAACCTCCGACTACCGGCCAAAGCTGACCTCCGCCAACTGACCACCACCATCGACCTACGATAACCGGCCTCCGCCGATCGACCGCTACCGTCGACCTTCGACTACCTAGCGCCATCGACCAACCACCATCGTCGACCTTCGACTATTGGCCGCCGTCGGGCCCCGCTGACCAGCCTCCGCCGACCTCAGACTATCGGGCGCCGTCGACCAGCCACTACCGTCGACCTTTGACTACCGACAGCAGCCGACCTCCGCTGAACGACTGCCACCGTCGACCTCTGCCTACCGGGCGCCACCAACCTTTGACTACCGTCGACAAACCACCGCCAACCGACTGCCATCGTCGACCTCCGACTACCGGCCAACGCTAACCTCCACCGTCAACCTACGATAACCAACCTCCGCCGACCCCCACTGACCAGCCTCTACCGACCGACCGCTACCGTTGACCTCTGACTACCTTGCGCCGTCGACCAACCACCATCGTCGACCTCTGACTACCGGGCGCCGTTGACCCCCGCTGACCAGCCTCCGCCGACTGGCCGCTACCGTCGACCTCAGACGATCGGGCACCGCCGACCAACCACTACCGTCGACCTCTGACTACCGACAGTCGCCAACCTCCACCGAACGACCGCCACCATCGACCTCTGACTATCGGGCACTTTCGACCTCTACTGACTGGTATATGTCGATCGATCACCACTGTCGACCTTCGACTTCTGGCCGCCACCGACCAACCGCCATCGTCGATCCATGACTATCGGGCGCCGACGACCCTGCTGACTGACCTTCACCGTCGAACTTTGACTATTGGGCGCCGCCGATCTCCGTCGACCTCTGACTATCGGTCGTCGTCGACCTCCGTTGATCGGCCGTCGCCGATTGACGACCTCTGACTACCAGATGCCACCGTCGACCTCCGACTACCGGCCGCCACTATCGTCGTCTACCAAAACGTTTTCCTTTTTTTCTTATTTTCAATGACCGCCACCACCCGCCGACGACTTTTCCAACATTCGTCGCTGACTGTCAGCATTCGCCCAGTGGTCGGAGGTCGGTAGCGATGGCTGATTATCAACGACGACGGGTGATCGGTAACAATGGTGGTAGTGATGAGGAAGAATAAGGAGAAATAAAAAAATAATCGTTGAAAATTAATATATTTTTATATTATATGTACTAAATTTTATTTTAACTAAAAAAACAAGAAACAAGAAACAGGAAACAAGAAACGAGAAACGAGAAACAGGAAACAAGAACGTTATCAAACGGGCCATTAGTTATTTGCATGTTTTATTTATCTTTTCAAAAACCCAATCAATCAACTTATATTCTTTGGTTACCTTTTTCAAAAGCAATCATTTGAGCAGTTTCTTCATCAAATCTGAATTTCCAATTTAGTCCTCGTGGGATCGATACCCTTGGAATACTTCTAAGGTTTTTTATTACTACGTGCGACAGTGTATACTTGCACTACGTGTTAGCTGAATTATTCTTTATTATTATTATTCATCTTATCTCACATTCCATCCATTCAGCTGACGACGCACCATTTAGCCCTCCGCAGAAGCTTTCAATCAAGGACTTCTTTCAGAGTGGGGTGTGATGTTCCATGCAGTACAGATTGAAGCGGCTCACGAACTCGTGGAACAACTCTTGAGGTGCTTGCACAACGTTGACAATTCTTTCGGTGGCTTCTATTAGCAGCGCAAGGGGGTGGTACTTCTTCAGGAAAATTCTCCTCATCTCACTCTAAGAAGATACCGACCTTGGAGGCAACGAGAAAATCCACTTCCTAGCTTTTCCTTGTAGTGAGTACGGAAACACCCTCAACTTGAATTGACCTTCAGACATCTCCGGGGGTTTCCTTTCGGAACAACTCGAGAAGAACTCAGATACATGAAAGTAGGCACTTGTTCATGGATACCACAAAAGGAAGGAGCTAAGAAAATAAATTCAGATAGGGAGACAAAATTACCTTCTTCGTGATTTATGATGCAGGGAGGTGACAGATATTCAGGAGCTAAAAAGTGGTCTTGCATTGCACTCTCGACCCTTTCTATCCAAGCGTACAGAAGATCGAGAGCTTGCCAGATATCCATGATGCTCAGTGCTTTTCCTTATTTCTTGGCAGGGAGGAGTTTGCTCTTGTAAAGATTTGTCACTGGATTTGCAAGAAACAAACTAACACACGAGACAAGAAAAAGGTGAAAAACACAAAATTAATTAGAAATAAATGTTGTGTTCCCCGGCAACGGCACCAGTTTTGACGGAGTGGGGAGTTGTCGAGGCTCCACGTGTCAAAGCAAATTTACATTCACTAGTGTGGGCGCATCGGTGTCGCAGGTCTCACGTCAAAACGAATTTATAATCCACGAACACCAAGCTACTTTGCAGTAGTAGTGCCCGGGGTCGATCACAGGGAACAGCTGGTTTACTTCTAACCTTTTCTGTGTTTTGGGGTGCAGAGAAAAGGGGGTTTGAAACAGATGGAGAAAATTGTGGGCGAAGGACAAACGTAAGAAAGTAAACTGACAGAAAGTCAGTTCATAAGAAAGTCAACTGACAGAACATTAAATGACAGAAAATAAATGGGGAGGTTAGTCAATCTCACCTTGCCGTTCGTAGTAGGTGAAGACACTCTGGATTAGTACATTTACTTTTTATTCATGGATTAGAAGATAATGATTTATATGCATGCTGTCTGAAGGTACTCTAAATCAATTCACTCGATCCCAACGTCCATCGATTCAATTACTAGCTACTAACTAATTAACCCCACGTACCCGTCGAAGCCAATCAATCAAGCAACTGCATTAAGAACTAGATACCCTTAGAGCGCTAACCCATCGGACCCGTTGAGTTAACTTGCAATTAATCAATAAACTAACCTGGCCACAGTCAATAAATCAATCAATTGTTGCTCTAGACTAGAACACTCATAATCAACTAGAGAGACATCTAATTAATCATAAGTATCAATTTAGACTCCTAGATCTATCATGTCAGCAACAAAGTCAGAGTCTGCTCTTGGGACCCGTGCTCACGAATCAATCTAATGCTAACTATTGAACTAACCCTCCATTAGCTACTGGGCGATTAGTTCTTTAGCAAGTTATCAACATACGAGCTGCGAGTTTGGGCGTCAATCTAACCTACTGCGCATGCTAATTATAAAAGCGGGAATCTAAAGCCACACCAAGAAATAAATCATGCATAAAGTTCAACAATCTCAAGATAAACAATGAATCAGCTCAGAATGCTCATAAATCTCATAAAAATACAAATGTACTTACAATCCCGAGGTCCCAACTACAATGAACGGTGCTTTGATTGCCATAGACAAGCTTAATCTAAGCTCAAGGCTTGAGAAACCAACTTAATCTAAAGGAAAACTATAAAATATAGAAGAAGAGTGAAGAAATCGGAGCTAAACCGAGAGGAAAAGAGGAAAACGGCTGCTAGACCCCTCCAAAACTCCCACTTGCCCTAAAATCTGTGTTATTTTCCTTTTGCAATATTTTCCATAATTAGCTTACTTTCCATTATTATTTATTTTCCAAATACAAAAACCCACCCATTAGTCCGGTCATCACAATAAATCTAAGATAAACAAGTTATAAGAGATTGTCGAGGTCTCTCATCAAATAAATTATCTCATGCCTTGCACTCTTCGTGCAAGTTAAATTTATTAATGTAGAAGCAAATAAAAAAGAAGAGAAATAAAAAGGATGTAATGAAAATCAAAGAGGTTGATTTCGAATGACAATCGAGGAGAATTTGGTCGCAAAAACGACCTAATTATTTGCAATCTATAATTTTACTGCTTTCTGTCTTTTCAATTCTTAGATAGGTTTATTTTTATTAGTTGCTTTTATGCTTGTTTTCTTGTTTTTTGTCTTTTAGGATTCACGGTACCAAATTGATGTCTCTATGTTTGTAAGAAAACGTGATTCACCACCCATGAGTGCAAAATTCAGGGAAGTTCTATTATTTCCTTTTACATTGTCTTATTCTTCATGATTTATTACATTGAGGATAATGTAAACTTTAGGTTGGGGGTGGGGGATATACTTTATGTTTTTGTTGGGCCTTGAGCATCTGAGCGTCAGGCCAGCGTTTGTGGTTAATGAATGTCTTGCATGCTTGTTGTGTATATGGTTGTTTAAGTAATGATGATTTCCTAGGATTGACTCAAATTTTTTCGAAAATTTATTGCGTTCGATGTGTTGTGACCGAGAGGGTTCAAAAAAGGAGCCATTTCAAAACTTTTCTAGGATATGTCTTGCACATGTTGAGTTTCTCTATTGTGCATTTACTCAACATTCCAAATTAGTATTTTGTGTGTGGTTTCACCATCATTTTATTGTCATTCCATCCCACCCCATACATTGTACTCGTCTTCCAGATCACATTCATCTCACACAAACACACATAACTGTCCAATCCACCACACCCCAAACATAAAGTGTACAATGTCCTATTAGAGATAACTATGAGCTAATGCTTCCTTATTGGTTTTTGAATCGATAGAAATGTTGGAATGTGTTTTGCATGCTTAGTACCAATGAATAAGGTAGAAAAACACAACATGGTTAATAGAGAGAAAATGCAATTCTTACAAACAGTAATAACTTATTCCAACTTTTTAAACAAGGAGAATAGGCTCCACTCACAACTACACTAGCAATGTCACCCCTACTTTATATTAATGCAATTTCCTATCGACTGAATTCTTAATTAAGGTAGGTTACAATCAATATTTGCCACACTTTATCGAGTTTTCCTCCCAAGGTCTACAACACAATCATGATATATGTTTATGTTGATTCTAAAGGTATACTTTCAAGCCACTAAAACAACAATATTAATTCATCAACACAGTGACAAACAAAGCAGACCTAAACTCCTCAACAATCCACACATAACCAGAGACTTTCAGAACACAAGCCAATGAACTCGATGAAGCAAATTAACCGAAAAAGAGAAAGAGAAATGCATTGATTTGATAGTGGGTTGACCAAATCAGGTCTACATCCATTAAGTCACTCTTATTTTTATTCTAGCAGACTTTGATCACCATTTACAGGGGTTTTACATTCAACAATCTCAACTTCTCTCATAGCAACACAATGCCAAAGTAAGGCATTTACAAAACACTTAGAGAACACTCAAGTTCTTATCCCAGTTGATAAACCCAATTCTCACCAGGAATTTACAAGAAAAAGCTGAGCTCACAACCCCTTACCATCGACCCTCATCTTCAGCTTCAACTCCCTCTCGGGGAATTTGCCTTCAATCGTTGGATTCTGATGATTCTCAATTACCAGCCACTCTCTCTCTTGAATGTACCAAGCACGATAGTGCAGGGATGAAAACCCTAAGCAAAAGTGACAAAGAACAATCACGTAATTTGATTTCATAGATGTATTATCTATGGTGATTAATTCTACACTGAAGGGTTCGTTGTTACTTACATGCGTGGACGACTCAGGAAAAATCACTAAGGCCGCTTGACTTCAACATGAACCTAATGTGCATCTAATGCACATTATTTTTAACCTATAGTTTTAATATGAACCAAATTCATATTAAATTAATATTTGAACTCCCTTCAAATATTTAGTTATTTCATAAATTAATTTTGAATCACATCCAAAATTAAATTTATATTATAAAATTTAATTAAAACATAAACTTTTTATTATAATGTATCACCGTACACTTAGCGAAATTGAACATTTCAATTCACATTCAAGACTAAATGACCTCAATGTCTTTTACAAGCTACCAGTGGGACCTAATGGACCTACAGATCAAAAGCTTCAACGATATGAGATTAATTGGTTAAACTCATTAACCACATTAATCAATATTCGTTAACTGTGGGTACACTCTACTAAAGACCCACAACTGCTGTAGACCCCTAAATTTGTCCGATGTTTTATTCCTGGAAAAAATATACTTTTAGTCCATAAGGTTTGGATTAGGTTTCATTTTGGTCCCTGAGTTTTCAAACTCAACAATTTAGCCCCTAAGGTTTGGTTTTAGTTTCATTTTGGTCCCTCCATCCATTTTTCCGTTAAAAACTAACGACTTGCTGAAGTGGCGTTGTTTTTTTATTAAAAAATATTTTTTAATTTATTAAAATAAAAATATATTAAATTAATTAAAAAAATATATTTTTTATTATTATTATTTTTTCTTTTCTCATTTCTTCTTCTAAGGAATGACAAATATGAAAATAAGGGCCTCTTCCTCATAACCATCTTCCATGACCTTTTTTCTTCATAGCCCCACTACCGGCCGCCGCCGACCATCGCTCGTTGGCGGCCTCCGACCGCCGGCGACCTTTTTTTTGTTGTTTTTCTTCTTCTTTCCTCCTCTTCTTCTCTCTTCTCCCACTTTTCTTCTCTTTTTTTTCTTTTTCTTCCTCTTTTTTTCTTCTTCTTTTTATTTCTTTTCTTTCTTCTCCTCTCCTCTCCCTTCTTTTTCTTTTCTTTTTTTTTTCCTAAAAAACTAAGCTCGAAACTGTTGTTGACGAACTTGATCCTCTCTGTCGCTGTTCTCCGTGAGATTCTCCCCGTTGTGAAGTTTTTCGAACTTCTCGACTCGCTGGAGAACGGTCTGTGGGTCTGCCGTCTTCAGATTTGGCAGTTTCGACAAGCTCCAGACGAGTCTTTATTTGTGCTCGAAAGACCCACGGCTGCCGGAATCGGAAGATCCATACGCGTCTGTGTTCAGATCTTGAAGTTCCGAAAAGACCCACGGTTGGAATTGATTCCAGCAAGCTTGACGGCGAACCGTCGTACAAACAGTCGCGGAGCTTGGCTGAAAATATCCCAGATTTGGAACTTCCAGCTGGATCTATCGAGAAACATGTTGGAGAGGGAGGAGAGGGACAATCATAAGCAGTTCCGATCCCTGGCTGGATGATGCGACTAATTTCAGTCGAGTTTTCATCAGCGGTGACTCCGCCGATGGGAACATCGCTCACCATCTTGCAGTGGGACTGGGCCTAGGCTCGTCGGAGTTGGCATCGATTTGAGTGAGAGGCTACGTTCTTCGACGGGACGATGAGGACTCGGTCCGAGGCGGAAGGCCCCATAGAAGCCTTTCTGAATCTGGAGCTCATACATAGACAGGTTCGATTTTAGCCTTGAGAGCCACAAAAAATTTAAATTAAAAAAAAAAAAGAAAGAAAAGTGGGAGAAGAGAGAAGAAGATGAGGAAAGAAGAAAGGAAAAAAAAAAGAAAAAAAAATTAAGAAAAAGAAGAAAAAGAAGAAGAATGAAGAAGAAGTTTAAGAAAAAGATGAATGAAAAGAAGAAAAAGAATCCGAGAGAGGAAGAGAGAATTAAAAAAATAATAAAATAATAGTTTTTAATATATTTATATTTTAAAAAATTCAAAAATAATTTTTTAATAAAAAAATAGTGCCATGTCATCAAACTGTTATTTATTAACGGAAAAATTGATGGAGGGACTAAAATGAAACTAAAAGCAAACCTCAGGGGATAAATTGTTGAGTTTGAAAACCCAAGGACCAAAATGAAACCTAACTCAAACCTCAGAGACTAAAAATGTATTTTTCCTTTTATTCTTCTAATTGATTTTGTTTTTTTAAAAAAACTTTATATAAAAGAAAAAAAAAGAGTGTTCTAGAACATTTAAATAGTCAATTCAAATATTATTAATTTTGGTAGAAATAATTGGGTTGTCATATATTTTATTGGATTAATTTATTTGCCAAATCAAATATTAGGTTTATTTGGCAAGGTTAATTAATCAAAATATTTTGTTTCCTTGGAAGTTTGATTGACAAATAAAATTTTGTAAATTTGGAAGGTAAAATTAGAATATTTATTTGATTCTTTTTTTCATTTTCATTTTTATTAGATTTTTTTTTTAATTTTATTTGATCACCTTCGTAATATGTGATGGTTGGAATTTGCTATAAAATGGGAGCCCCCTACCCCTTCAATTCATGATTTTTGGAGCCTTGGAAGAGACCTCTTACACGTTTTTTTAGGGCTAAGAATAGACTCCCCAAAAACCCTAGATACATTTTTCTCCCTTCCCCACCTAACTTCCTTCTCCCACATAGTTTTTTTTTTTTTTTTTTTTTTTTTTTTTTTTTTTTCTCTTCTCTCCCCTAGCCTCACGATTTCTCTCCCTTTCACCACCACTCTCCCTCAACCTCACATTGCCACATCGTTAACATCCATACACACAAAAGTGTTGCATTCCCAACCCATCGGTCACAAGCGTTTATTTTTGTAAGTAGTTTTTTTTTAACTTTGTTTTCAAGTCTTTGTCCAATAGTTTTTTTTTTTCTTTTTCTTCGTGAGATTAATTTTTCCATGCTTTTATAACGTTAGTTTATTTATCGTTTCATTTGCTTTATTTTAATGTGTTTTTTTAGCATTTAAGAAGTTACGTGAGTATTCTTTATGGAACATTTAACAACTGCATACATGTATCATATCAAATTTTATCATTTTTATTTGGTGTAGTTAAACCTTTGGAATTGATTGTTATATATTGTTTATGTTTAATTTGTTAATTTTATTTTATAATTGAATCTTGTATAATTATGTGACGCCCCGCGTTTTGAAATTATTATATTTTGGATCAAGTATCAGTTTAAATTGGAATTAAGTTGGCGGAAGAAAAGTATTTCAGTGTTGAGATTTTTGGTTTAAGAAATCAAATTTCATAATTATGGAAATTAAAGTTACCCACAAGTTTTCTCATCTTAGAGGGAAATTAAGGTTTTAAAATTTGGAATTTAGAGGGAAAAATGAGTCCTTTTTTTTTTAGAAAAGAAAAAGAAATGAAAGAAGGAAAACCCTAGCCTTTCTCTCTTCCCCCTCCTTCCTTCAATTTTCACGCCGTCACCCCCCCACTCGAATCTTCTTCTTCTTCCTCTTTCAGCAGCGGCAAATGCGTGCAACCTTCTTCAAATGTTCTTCGTTCGGCAGCACTCCCTGCGTCCCTCTCTCTCCCGTGCGTTTTCGTCTCTAGTCGGTCGCTCACGCACGCAAACGGCAAGCATCAACTCTCTCCCTCATGTGGTCCTTCACAAGCATCAACATATAGGTAGTGATTTCAGCGATGAGATCCTCGTAACGACAACACTTCTTCACGCCTACTAGCAACAAGTTTCCAATCTGGGCATCGATTGCTCGTGCCTACAATCCGCAGGCGTTTTCTTCCTCACGCGTGGGCTCTCTCTCTCACTTGCATTTTCGCCGGCAACAGACCCTTGGAACCACGCGAATCCGACGGCTCTCGAGCGGCGATAACGTGAGAAGCCTCCCCTTCGTTTGGTTCAGTTGTCGATGAGCCACGCGTTCGGTGACTCTCCATCTCACTCTCGTGTTCTGTCTTTGCCATCACAGCCCATTCCTAGTCGCGCGATTGTCCTTTTCGACGAGCAGCTCCAGTGTCGTTTGACCCACATAAATTCAAGTTGTCCAATCGACATGTTTTAGCGTTTTGGCTCTTTCGAACAACAATCAGTGAGCTATTGGACTCGAAGTTGGCATTCGACTATTACCCATAAGCCAAAAGGCCTTGAATCAGTTCACCGATGGTCGATAGCTCAAGTTTGGCAATTTTGAACAATGGAAAGCCTTGACTAGCAAGCGTTCAGTCCTATTTAGAAAAGTTTAGTAAGTTTGAACGCTCTCTAGACTCCTTCGGATTTGATTATTTTGGTCTAGATCATTCTATAATGCTTGAAAGACTTTTGTTTGTAGTTGGGGTCTCGCACAAGCCTATTTGATCACCAATCAACACTACTTGGAGCTGGTTGGGATCAATTCAGTAAGTTTCAGCCCACTTTGTACCCTTTAGAACTCATTAATAGTGTTTTGTAGTTCGATTAGTTGATCCCTAATGTTTGGAAGCTCTCTATTCGTAGGTTCGGACTCATTTGATCACTTCTAGCCAAGAACAAAGTCTGTTTTTGGTAAGGATTAAGTAGCAAAGCTTCGTTTAGACCTTTTCAAGCTAATTTCGCATGCTGTGAGCAGGTTCCTAACCCTTGAAATCCTTGTTTATAGTTTCAGAGTGTTTGAATCCTAGCTTAAGCTTCTTGTTGGGTAAGAACATCTCTTCTAAGCCCTTTTTGTCTTAATTTAAGATTTAGCAAGTGAACCCCAACCTTGAAACCTTGTCCTTTTTATTGCAGGAGCTCGTTAGGTTTGCTTAAAAGCGTTTTAGCAATTTGTAAGTGGATTTCTACTTGTTGAGTCTGTTTGTTGTGTGCTAGCATGTTGTATGTATTGACCATGTTATATTTTCATGACCTATATTTATATATATATCGCTTCTGGAATTATGTGCTATGTGAGATGTTGGCTAGATGTCTATTACGATATATTGGACCGTTGAGATCATTTGATTGAGTTGGTTGATTAGCTTGTCGTTTTGTTATGATTGTTGAAATGAGCATATTATTTATGTTGTGAGCGTGCTGCATAATTGTCATGGTTTCGGCATAAAGCATGGTCTAGTGGCATGTTGTGTAGGATTCATGCATTCTAGTGAGATTGTGAGGCGAGAGAGCCTTGTGTGTTAAAAAGGAAAGTTAAGTGAATTCCAGGTGCCTCGGGTAAAAATGGTCGAGGGGTGGTATGTCACCAATGGATTAAGAGGAGCATCGGGTGCCTTGGGTAATATGGCCAAGGGGCGATGTGATGAGTCTATATACTGTGAAAGTCATCGAGTGCCTTAGGTAATATGGCCAAGGGGCGATGTACAGTTTGATAGTGAAGTCATCGGGTGCCTTGGGTAACATGGCCAAGGGGTGATGCACAGTTCGAGGCCTTGGGTAATATGGTCAAGGGTCGAACACTGAGCCCCGTAGAGAAACGTCGAGGCCTTGGGTAATTGAAGGTGTTCATATAACACATGCGGAAGCAATTGAAGATTGAAAGCACTTAACTCTATCAATTTTACTCTTAAAGCATGCATGTTCTACAAAAGACAGAATAGAAAGTTAGAGAGCACCAACCTTTTTGTAGCTCACTTGTGTGGAACTCCTTGTGGTGTTTTCCTTCTCCAACTTCTCTTGGACAACCTTTAGAGTCTTCCCTACTATTCTCCGGGCCAAGAACGACTTGTGGGAGTCTTATAGAGATAGGGAATGGGAAGGGAGTGCTTGAAGGTACAAGCTCTTGAGAGATCTATGGAGGTGTGTGTGTTTGAGAGTAAATTCCAGCAGCATAACAGTACGTAATTCACTCTCTTGGCCTTTGAATCTGATTCATGCTCCTTATATAGACATCTTCCATGCAAGGAGTAGCGTCATGACACAAGACACATGGTAGAATTGCAAGTATAAGTGGATTCTAGGTGTTCAATTCACAACACATGCAACTAGTGTATGGTTGTGTTGTTTTCCACTATCCATCAACATGCAAGAGTGGGAATGCCACTAAATCCACTAAATTGAATCTCCATTCTGAATTTTTAGCTTGCAATTTACCCTAATTTCAATTCTAAATTGAAATTGATTTATTGGAAATCAATTTGGGACATTTCCAAATCATTTAATATGATTAATCCAATTAATAATTGTTGCCTTGTGTAATCCATTATATATGATTCCTAACATATATATATATTGTATTTAAAACACTTTTAAATACTTTATCTCTCAATTTCTAATTTAATTCATAATTACATCATTGTGTCAAACACATTTTACGATAAAATCCTATTTCCCGTTTTTGAACGATTCAAAGATTCCTATCAATATGTTCTAGGCTTTAATCCGATATGAGCTAGTAGGGGGACCTAATGGACCTATAGATCATGGGCTCCAACGATTCGAGGCTAACCGACTAATCTCATTATCTAAGCTAGCCAACATTCGTTAACTACCGGGACACTCCACTATAGCCCGATAGTTGCACTCCCCTCACTATAGATATATTTCCATCCACTTCATTTAACCATGCTGAGTAAGTCGTTCCTTCATAGGTTGTTTGTAACTATAGCTAGGTCAAATAACCGTTTTACCCCTATAGTACTTCTTGTTCCTTAAGTTCCACTAAGTCCACTAATCCTCTAATGAACAATCGGTTTGTGGTCCAACCATCAAACCTAAGTCCCTCTCGATCCAATGAGAGGGTGGGGCCCCTTGTTCAAGTCCTGGAGTTAGTAGTTAAGGGAACAACCTATCTACTATCCCTGAAATGGGTATGAGTGAATTCCGTCTTGCGAGACTATGTCCCCAGCTATCTATTCGATCTTATCCCCAAAATGGTAGGCTTGATGAGTCGGCGATACTGGCCACTCTCACCCATGCAGATCAAAGGATAATCTCGTATAAACAGGAGTTCATAGTTAGCTCAAGATTAAGAACGAGTTACCTAGGTCATCTATGAGAAATAGTCAGTTTCTTCAGTAAACGATGTTATAAAGAGAAAGTGACTAATTTCGTGGTCCAGTCTTATGCAAACTCATTGCATAGGACGCCCCCACTCGCATGTCCCCACATGAATGATTTAGGATCTCATCGTTTGTACTTAATACAAAGTGGGCCGCGTCCATAGTGTCCCCAGGATAAGGCACCCAACCGTATCCTTATACAATAGACTATTTTGACTATAAACTTGAACTTTATCCTACGATATGTCCCTACATATAGTTCGAGTATTCATTTTATAGCCAAGGATCTTAGTTTATTGGATTTAGGTTAATCATTCGCAATTTACATATTCAATAACATCTTTTACTGAATAACCTCAATAACGTCTTTATTGGAAATAGAATATGTTTAAGGATTTACAAACTACGAGTTTATAGGACATTAAACCCAATAGTAATATGGTCAGGGGTCGGCGTGACTCGAAGGAGTCAGTCTCAGAGAACTTTTTGAGGGCTATGAGTGTTGAGCGAGCTCGTGGAGCTTGAGAGGAGATTGAGTTGCATGGCATGATGCAGAATTCATGTGTTTTGAGTATGCATGGCATGGTGCGAACTTCATGTGTTAGGTGCATGGTTGTTGCACGATTGTATTAGTTAAGTATGTTCTATGTGTTTATTGCTCACCTTGTATATAAGACATGTTATTGTGATTGAAAAGTATGATGTTTGCCTTGTAAGTTGCACGTTGTTTGATGGCTCTTCAGGTGTGAGCCACTTACTCAGTACCGCTGTTTTGTACTGATCCACCACCAGATTTTTTTGCAGGTGACGAGGAATACTACGAGCCTGGTGATGCTGAGGAGCAAGCTTGAGAAAGCAAAGTTTATGAGTTAAATTCATTAATATGTTCGGGTTGTTTAAACATTGTTAGGAGAGATAGATTTTTTTGTTAGTCAGGAGGTGTTGTTTAGAATGATGGTTATCGATTTACTTCGTTTAGTACTTCGAATTAGACTTAAATTGAATTGTGTTAACTGAATGGGAATGGTTACGACATCTGACTCGTAATCGTGTTGCAACTTTATTTAGTGTTATGTAATGCTTTATCAGGTTGTAAAATTTTGGTTTAAGCAAAATTACGTCGTTATGCTGCCGAATTTTCGATAGCACCTTAAAGAGTAGTGTGACTAAGTTTAATGGTAACCTTAGATAGTCTCTGAAGAATTTGGGGGCGTTACAGTCGGTATCAGAGCGGAGTTGTTCCTGTAGACTAATCTTGGCAAAACTAGATTGTAGATTGTAACTGGTGTAAGGTTAGGTGTAATGTCTTTCTCAGTCTCCTCTCCATCACCAGGTATGTAGACTTTTCTTTCTTTTAAGAAATGAAGTGTGTGATTAATTACTTTGTATTAACAATGTTTTGCTTACTTGTTGCCTTATTTGAATTGTTTTAGCTTGCATGTTTGCTTTGACTTGATTGCTAGTAGGCATAGGATGTTGCCATAGTTGGCTAGATAGTTTGTGCTTGTTCGTTGTTAGTTTAGGTGTTTGCCTTAGAGCCTAAGGTTAGACCTTTCTCTACCTTGGTCCATTAGTAAGTTGGCTTTGTTTAAGATCCTAGCAGGTGAGCCCAAAACTTTCATGAACCAAGAAATTTCCTTAATAAGTGGAGATGTTGGATCAACTTTCGACGCCAACAAGACATTTGGAGTAAAGTGTATTAACTTGGATCATGCAGGACTTTGGCATATTTTGGATGTGAATTAGTTGGTTTTTAGTTAAGAAGCGATAAGATGTTCTAAGAAGGAGGTTTGCTTCAGGACATCATCTTTATAAAGTTTTCAATTCAAAGGAGTGAAATGTTAAAAATTCAAAGGTAGGTATTTGCCCTAATGGTTGAGTGTCTCTTGCAGATTGGGGCTTCGGCATATTTTGCGAATGTTATGGACTTTTGTGTAGAGTTATTACTTGGAATAACCCTATTATCCAAGTCGCCTTATCGAATGATACCAGTTAAAAAGGTTGCTTTTCCTGAACATTTAGATACTAAGGGCGGAATTGAGATGGACCCTACAAGATAGAAGCAAATTGCAATTGGCTTGGACCCAATTTAGTGGCTTAGGTTCACAATCTTTTGGATTGACAAGTTACCTTAGGAATGCCATAGATTGTTTAGAATTTTGCTAAGTTGGAAGCAGCATGGATTCAGTTGACTTGCAAGATTCAAGGATATCTCTACCGCACGAGGTGAAGTTGTGAGGTAAGATCTATGAATGAAAAGGACAATTGTCAGAGTTAATTGTTCCTAATGGTACAAGAGGTTAGTAGTTGACAATGACGTCTCAAGAAAGAAAGAAGATGTTTTTGGATTTGGTAAAGAATTGTGGCTGCTAAAGCAATTATCGTCATGGCAAGGCTAGTATGGTATACACTTGACAAAAGAATAAGTATGACATTCTTGGTATCATCTCATAGTCCATTGTTAAGTGAGTTGATGGTTCAAGATTGAGTTGGCAGCGGAAGACTTTTCAATATTGTTGACTCGACTTCAACGGTGCCTAGTTTGAAAGAAGAGATTGTAAATGGCAAACAAGAAGATCTAGATTTGGTTAAAGGTGTGAGTGACCTAAGTCAAGCAAATTTTGCTCGTACCAGTGATTCAACTTGGATATATCAAGATGGTGTGTGTCAAGGGCTATCTTTTAAGACAACAGTTGATAGAAGTGTGCAACACAACTTTTGATGCATCCTGACATCATTGGGATGTACAAGGACCTTGAGAAGCACTATTGGTAGCATAATATGAAGTGAAATTGTTTAGTTTAGTACTTTCTTGTTCCTATCAAGATTAAAGTTGGTAAAGTTGACTAATGAAGCTATTCAAAAGATCAGGTCAAGGACGTAAGTTGCCAGTGAAAGTAGATTGATTGTAAAGATGCCATGCACAAGGATTCAGTTGTTCGATATTCATAACCTGTGTTTTTCAAGAAGCATCGATGGAAGGAGTCTTGCTTGTTGTGGTGTATGGATAGCCTAGCCCAAATATATTGGACTATTCGGTAGCACATTGATCTAGATGTTTATAAGTTATCTTGGCCACAAGCAGTTTTCAATAACTTGTTTCAAGTGCCATTGGTAAGGAATTATATCAATGACCCTTCTTGTTTGTGGAATTTATCTTACGAGCAGACACCATTAGAAAAGAGTGCCTTGGAATAGAAGGTTGAAGTCAAGTTGTTAACGTCAGCAACTTTCGAGGACGAAAGTTCTTAAGGTGGGGAGATTGTGACGCCCCGCGTTTTGAAATTATTATATTTTGGATCCAGTATAAGTTTAAATTGAAATTAAGTTGGCTGAAGCAAAGTATTTCAGTGTTGAGATTTTTGGTTTAAGAAATCAAATTTTATAATTATGGAAATTAAAGTTACCCACAAGTTTTCTCATCTTAGAGGGAAATTAAGGTTTTAAAATTTGGAATTTAGAGGGAAAAATGAGTCCTTTTTTTTTAAGAAAAGAAAATAAATGAAAGAAGGAAAACCCTAGCCTTTCTCACTTCCCCCTCTTTCCTTTCATTTTCACGCCGTCACTCCCCCTCGAATCTTCTTCTTCTTCCTCTTTCAGCAGCGGCAAATGCTTGCAGCCATCTTCCTTCTGTGTTCTTTTGTGTTCTTCGTTCAGCAGCGGCAAATGCGTGCAGCCATCTTCCTTCTGTCTCTGGCCGGTCGCTCACGCATGCAAACGGCAAGCATCAACTCTCTCCCTCATGCGGTCCTTCATGAGCATTAGACTCTAGGTAGAGACTTCAGTGATGAGCTCCTCCCGACGACAACACTTCTTCACACCTACTAGCAACAAGTTTCCAATCTCGGCATCGATTGCTCGTGCTTGCAATCCGTATGCATTTTCTTTCTCACGCGTGGGCTCTCTCTCTCACTTGCATTTCCGTCGGCAACAGACCCATGGAACCACTGACAAAAATACTTTTGGGTTGGGAATGCAACACTTTTGTGTTTCATGTGTCGCGTATAGGTTGGCGTTGCCGCCAACAATGTCTGCTGTGCATAATGTGTTTCATGTGTCAATGCTGAGGAAGTATGTCCATGACCCTTCTCATGTGCTGAGTCTAGAACCTTTGCTGCTGAATGAGGATTTGTCCTATGAAGAGATACCGGTTAAGATCTTGGCTAAGGAGTCGAAAGTCTTGAGAAGCAGAGCCATTGATTTAGTAAAGGTTTTGTGGAGGAATCACAAATGGAAGAGGCAACCTGGGAAAGGGAAGCTGAGATTAGAGCCAAGTATCCAGAGCTCTTGGAACAGCAAACTTTCGAGGACGAAAGTTCTTAAGGTGAGGAGATTGTAATGCCCCACATTCTAGGTAACCAAAAGTTTTTTTTAATTAATCGATAAGTTAGGCTGTTTAAGATATTTTTCTCGTGCATTGAGATATTAGTTGGTTTATCGTGCAGGCTGAGTGGGGAGTTAGTCAAGCGTCTTTTTCTCCTAGTTAGTGGGAGGTTTTGGAATCAGTTAGGTTTAAAAAAAAAATAAAAGAAAGAAGTAATTCTCTCTCCCTCTCTCTCGCGTGCGTGCCTCTCCCCCATCCCCTTCTTTGTGTTTTTTCCCTTCCAATCGTGTAGCCGCAGCTGCCTTCCCCTATTTTTTTCTCCACGCCGTTTCCACCAACCGCCACGAACCGCCGCCCTTCACCCCGTCCTCCTCGCGCCGCCCAACCGTCTCGAATAGCACGCCGCCGAACTCCCAACGCCGCCATCGCCTTCCCCCTTCACGAGCGCCGAACACGCCACCGACCTCCTCTTGCTGTCGTTTTCTCTCCGACGTCCAAGCACGTGAGCGACCTAGCAAGCCCGAGTAATCGCCGCCGTTCCTCCCTCTCGGTATTGTAGATCCGAAATCACACGCGAGTCAGCCGCTTTCCCCTCGATCTCGTCCAGCAGCGTGTAAGTTTTTTTCTCTCATTCTTAGTTGATCAAGCTCGATCTAACCTTCCTCTTTCTCCTCTGGGTTAGATCCTGTTCATCCAACGTCTCAGATCTCGTTTCTCTTGCGGATTGGTCTCTATCTAGTGTGATTTGGGTGTGGTTTCAGCCCTCTTTCAACATTATTTGGCGATTTAAGTAAGTTTTAGCCTAACCCATTCCTTATTGGCTTTGAATTCAAGTTACCCATGACCCAAAAGGCTTTAATCTAAGTTACCCACTCTTTATCGCTTCCTAAATTGCAGGTTCTGGCCATTTTGGACACTGTACAACATGTATTGGTCACTGTTCAGTTCTGTTCGGTAAGTTCCAATGGCCTTAAAGTCTTTAGAAACTGCCTTAGTTAGCTTTAGAATGCTTTTTAACCTTTGGGTATCCTCTAGTTTCAGTTTCGTATCGATTCGGGCTCGGGACAACACTTGTATAAGGTATTTCAGTGCTGATCGGTAATTTCCAACAAGGTTCCCGCCCCTGTTCGGTAAGTTTTCAGCACCTCAGGTCCCTTTTAATCGATGTTAGGTGTTGGGAAAGGTTGTTAGGCTATTCCCTAACCTTTAGAAGGTCTCTTTTGTGCCTGTAGGTCCGTTTAGAGCATATTCTATTATTTTCCAGTAATCGATAGTTGGTTTAGGAGCACTATCTAGCTTGGGTAAGTAGTTTCTATCTAGATGGGCTTGTTTGTTTGCTTGAGCATGTCACTTGTTTGCTTGCTTGTTTATATGTTTCGTGTTTAATATATATACGTATATATTCCGTTATGTGAGTTAAGCATGTTGATATGTTTGTTTTTTTTAAGCATGAGGTACTTTAAGCATGTTTGGTTATGTTTAAGAAAGTTGTTGTTAGTGGGCTATGCTGCATGTGAGTCGTGTCTGCATAATGTGTGATCATTGGGGTGAGGTGGAGCATGACGCGTAAATCATGTGTTGGGTGTGTGTGCGGAGCGTGACGCGGAAATCACGTGTGGGTGTGAGTGCGGAGCGTGACGCAGAAATCACGTGTGAGTGGCGCTGCGCATGGCGCGTAATAATACATGTGTTGGGTGGGTTTGCGGAGCGAGATGCAGAAATCACGTGTGGGTTGTGTGTGCGGAGCGTGATGCGGAAGTCATGTGTGAGTGTGCGGGCATGGCGCGGAAACCATGTGGGGGTGCATAACATGATGCGTGGATTCATGTTGTCATCCCATTTTTGCATGAGGCATGTGTTGGCATTGTTGTTTTCGTGTTTAAGAGCATGTTGGATTGTTTATCGCTTTACAAGCATGATGTGTTTGGTTAGCATGTTGTGGTGGTTTTTTGTTGTTTGGTGGCTCACTGTGTAAACCCGAGACTTCTCTAGGATCATTTTCTCTTGTCATCTATTGTGGAAGTTGAATTAAAAGTTGTTGTTATTCATTGTTGAAAGACAATGGCAAGTTTTGTGGTTATTGTGGTTTTATTGTTGGTTTAAGTTGTTGGGATTACTAAGATAAAAGAAGAAAGGAAAGAAAAGAAAAGGAAAAGGAAAAGGAAAATGGAAGGAAAAAAAACAAGAAAACAAATCAGCAAAAGGGAAATGAAAAAAAAACAAAAAACAAAAAACAAAAAAGAAAGAAAATGGGAATGGATAGAAAACAACCTACCACCGCCTAAGCTAAACTCCAACCCATTTTTAGTCATTTTCAGCCACATTTCTCATCATTTTCCATCCAAAATTTCAGAGCACTTGAGGGAGAGGGTGAAGGAAATAGGTCGAGTCTACAGACCAGGAAACTAGCTAAGACTGTGAGTGACAAAACGAATTTCGAAAATTGTTTCCAACGGTTGTTCATGTTTAGACGTTTTACACGCTTTTCTATGAATGATACATGGTTTTTATGAATGGTTTCAAGCTTAAGTATGAGCTTAGATTTTCTGATGAGGTTTATAAATGAGCACGTGATTATTGAGTTTCTAAAAATAGTTGAAACGACATCCTTTTAAGCAAAGCATGAATTAGCAAGAATTATTTAAAGATTTTTGGTTTTTTTTTCACGAGCAAGCTGAGTACGCTTGAGTTTTACGAAAGATAACGATAAGCAGGCATGTTCTAATGTTTCCATGTGATTTTCTGAGATTTCTATTGACTACATGACTGAGATATTGAGCCCGAGGCTATATGGTACCGTGTGCACACAGGTTATATTCCGTTGTTGACGTTGAGTGTACTCCGTGACAACGATGCTGTCGTGAGTGTTGGGTGGGCCCCACTACGACAAAGACGATGGGAGTGCTGGGCGGGCCCCATTACATCGTAGGACTAGTAAACGTTGGTTGTACTGGGCGTGCCCTACACAACGTAGATCGGTCATGTTAGTTAAAACGTTTGATGTACTTGATATGCCTTGCTAGATTTTTAATGACGAACGTGCAATGTTTTTTAGAAAGCTTTTATCATTGCACGTTTATGTTTAACGCCTTGGTTGAGCAGCTTTATACGTTTAAAGTTTTATCACGTGTTCTGATTTCTGAATGTACAGTTTTAAATTTAGTCACTCACTGGGCTTCGTAGCTCATTCTTTCAAAATGTTTTCCAACTTTTCAGGTAGAGATCGAGCTCCCGGTGCCTGATACACTGCCAACGTCTACTGAAAGTTCCAGATCAAGTTCCAGTACGTGGGTGGAGTTGTATATTGAGTCTGTCCATATTGTAAATGTTTTGTAAGGATTGGATAATTTAGTCCTAGAGGTCGTGGTTGTATAAACCCCAGTTGTATATGTTTTTGGTTGTGATATTTATATCAGGTTATTTTCCAAACCGAGTTATGTCAGGGCGGCACCTCATGTATGTTGAAAGGTTTCCAAGGATTCCGCTGTGTTGTGTTTCACGTAGAATATCTTATATCTAAGATTAGTATGTTTATCAGGTTCAACGTTTCAGGAGGGTCAATGGGTATCGTTAGAGGAGGACGATGTCCATTGGCTTCACGTCATCTTCCGGACTAAGCTAGCAGGTGGTCCGGGAGGGGGTGTGACACACTGGGTGTGAGCTACTTACCAGTACGGTGGTTGTACTGATACCCCTCCCCTTTCTTCCCCCCAACATTTTCAGATTATGCAAGTGATGAGCTTTATGTGCCCGGTGATGTGGATGAGGAGGTTCACGAGCTATGACCATCTGGTTTAGTTTATTAGTTTGTTTCTTTCATTTTGTTGGTTAGGTTAATTTATAGTATTTTGTTGCTGAGTCAAAGAAATCTTTAGTTGATTAATTTCTAGTAGTTAATGTTTCTGCTAGGATGTAAATATGCTAATGATTAATTTGTAGTAGTTAATGCTTCCGCTAGGATGTAAATATGTCAATGATTAATAAAGTCGAACTGTTTCTAGAAAGTTAAGAGTCTGCTTGCACTAGAAGAATTTAGGTTCTGTTGTTGGTTGAAGATGCGAGATCTGACTCGTATTCTAATATGAAGTTGTTTTTGTGGAGTTGTAGGGTATAATGGAATAATATAGGAGTGTTGTTTTGAGTTTAACAGGTGAATTAAAATTTTGGTTTCGTTCTATGTACGCAATTATGCTGCCAAAATTTTCGGAGCTCTCGGTTAGTTTGAATATGAGTTTAGTAACGTCGCTAGGCTAGAATAATAAAACCTGGGGCATTACATTTCTCATCTTAGAGGAAATTAAGGTTTTAAGATTTGGAATTTAAAGGGAAAAATGAGTTTTTTTTTTTTTTTAAAGAAAAGAAAAAGAAATGAAAGAAGGAAAACCCTAGCCTCTCTCTCTTCCCTCTCTTTCTCTTTACGCCGTCGAACCCCCCCCCCCTCGTGCATCCTCTCCGCTGATCATTACCCTCCTCTTCTCGTGTTCGCACGTAAGAAACCCCCACCCCCTGCGATTTTCTTCAGCAGACGCCAACACCCACGTAGCCATCATCCTCTCTCTCTCTCATTTTGTGCCGCCACCATCCCTTCTCCTCTCAGTTTCACACAACCACCAACAGCCCCTTTCGTTCCTCTTCTTTCGCGCTCAACCGGGGCCACCTCGACGTGCCGCCATCGCCGTGCGATGAACCTGCAGCCCGAGTGCTCCGCGTTAGGCCAGCCATGCGACGCCGTCTCGCAAACAAGCCCCGACCGTAGGACCTTTGGCACAACTCCAGCGAGCATCGGGGTAGAAAACCCACACAATTTCTTAATTGTTTGGTGAGTTTCATCATCCTCGAAGCTTCCTTTTGTGATTCAATCCTTTTACCTGCTCTGTTGTATCGCTTGCAGATCGACCCACGCGAGCTCGACAAGGAACCTCATCGAATTTGCATCTCTCCAGCCTCCCTTGTGCACGATTTGGACTTTCAGTCAGCTACAAGTTCACCTTCCTTTTCTTTTCGGTATACTTAGTACTCGCGTATTCTTAAATAGCCTTAGTTCGGAGTTACCCACCCTCTAACAACCTTGCTATGCGATTTTAGGCCCTTAAATTACGACCACGAAACAACAAGGATTCGAAGCTGTTCGTCGAGCTTCCGGTAAGTATCAGCGAGCTATAAGTATTTTCGTGCTCGATTTTATGCCGTAGAATAGTCCTTAACCTTTGGGTACCATTTCTTTTAGGTTCAAGGCGATATCAGAGAGTTCGAATAAGGTTTAAGGGTGGTTTTTGGTAATTTTTGGTGAGGGACAGCAAGTATTGCACTCTTTTTGAACTCACGTATGTGTTGTAAATTAGTATCTAAGCTTTGGGTACTTTTGGCGTAGGTTCCATTCAATTCCTAGGTGCCCCATAAGACTGGAACCAACTTGTGGGTAAAAGCAACTCTTTTATGTAATACCCATATTGCTAGTTAGTTCTTAGATTGAGTTCCGACCTCTAAAACTTGGCTAATTGTTCTTAGGACCGTTCCTTGAGTTGTTAGGAGAGCGTTAGGACTTTAGGTAAGTGGATTTCTTTTTGTGGAGTCTGTTTGTTGTGTGCTAGCATGTTGTATGCCTTGTCCATGTTATATTTTTATGATCTATACATATCGCTTCTTGAATTATATGTTGTGTGAGATATTGGCTAGATGTTTGTTGCGTATGTGGGATTGTTAGGATGCTTTGATAGATTTTGGTTGATTTGCTTGGGGCTTCATTATGATTGTCAAAATGAGCATGTTATTTATGTTGTGAGCGTGCTGCATAGTTGTTAGGGCTTCCGGGCATAAAGCATGGTCTAGTGGCATGATGTGTAGGATTTATGCATTCGGTGAGATTGTGAGGTCAGAGAGCCTTGTGTGATTAAAAAGGAAAGTCATGTGAATACCAGGTGCCTCGGGTAAAAATGGTCGAGGGGTGGTATGTCACCAATGGATTAAGAGGAGCATCGGGTGCCTTGGGTAATATGGCTAAGGGGCGATGTGATGAGTTTATATGTTGTGAAAGTCATCGGGTGCCTTGGGTAATATGGCCAAGGGGTGATGTACAGTTTGATTGTGAAGTCATCTAGTGCCTTGAGTAATATGGCCAAGGGGCGATGCACAGTTTGAGGCCTTGGGTAATATGGTCAAGGGTCGAATGCTGAGCGTCGTAGAGAAACGTTGAGGCCCTGGGTAATATGATCAGGGGTCGGCGTGACTCGAAGGAGTCAGTCTCAGAGAGCTTTGTGAGGGCTATGAGTGCTGAGCGAGCTCGTGGAGCTTGAGAGAAAACTGAGATGCATGGCATGATGCGAAATTCATGTGTTTTGAGTATGCATGGCATGGTGTGGAATTCATGTGTTTTGAGTGTGCATTGCATGGTGTGGAATTCATGTGTGAGGTGCATGGTTGTTGCACGATTATATTAGTTGAGTATGTTCTGAATTTGTTCATAAGGTGGATCAAATAAATCAACACTACCTCATAATCTTCTTGCCGCAGCGATAACCAGGCTAGAAGAAATGCTCAAGTGAAAGGTTTCTGGAGATCAGAATACCTTGATCTAATTAAGCTAACTAGTCCAAGCTTCAAAAATTCAGAAGTAAATTAGTTAAGTTAGGAATGCTCAGTGTTATAGAACAGAAACAACCTTGAAAATTTTATTAAAGACAGAAAAATTTACATGATTAGATCATATATTTGATAGGCCAGCACAAGAAAATCAAAAAGACATAAAACACAAAAAATAGAAAAACATGGTCAGGAAAATGAGCGAGCAACAAAAAATAGAAAAACATGGCTAGGAAAAATTAGCTTGAAGTGCCTTCCTCAATGTGGCACCGCGTCTTTTAACATAATTCCAGACGGTATGAGCCTGCCTTTCGGCGAACTCTTGCCTGCTGGCTGAAAGTGCAAGCTGTTCTAAGATCTGGTGAACGCCACAGACTAGCCCCCCTTGGCGTACCTCTTGTGTTCTCTAAAGCCGTGCCGAGTTAGGCGTGTCGATTATTCCCTTATCTAGTAGGATCACGTCATCTGCACTCTCTGGAACCCCTGCTTTTTTACAAAGCATTGAAATTGTGTTTGGAAAGAACAACTTTCCAACCTTCTTTCTCCAACATCCAAAAATCTCACTAGCTATAAGTTTATCTACATGATTGCTAAAAGACCATAGTATTGCAAATGCTAGAAGAACTCTTTCCCGAGAGACCGTGGAGTCATGAGTCGTTGAAAGCAGTCTCTGTTTGATACACCCCATCCAAGTATTGGCTTCCTTCTTTAAATAAGCAGCCTGAAAAGTCCTCTTCTCGGTTTTCGATAGTCGCCACTGTGCACCCTCTCTTCCAACTTCCTGAGCAGCAACATTTAATTGCTCGTTAGATGGTGCTACTGCCATCTCATTATAGCCAGCATGCGGGAAATCTTGAAGGTTGTACATCGAATTGATGGCACCAGGACTCCAGTCGACAGCTACTCCACGAACGATCATTTTAAAACCTTATCCTTCGTCAATATTCACATAGAATTCTCGCACCACTTGAGAATTCACAGGATCTGGCTTGGAATAGAATAACTCCCAACCATGGTTTGTGATACATGCTCTCAGAAAGTGCGGAAGATCACCACTGAATCCTCTCTCGAACAGAAAGTCTCTCTTCAACATGTCAATATATCTTGCCCTAGCAAAGTGGTTGATGAAACACTCATAAGGTAACCTCCTTTCCTCTGGGCGAGCCACTTCTGTTTCAGCATCTGCTTCTGCAATGCCCTTGCCCTTATCTACACTATTTTCTTCTCAGTTTCATCTTCTACAATCTTATTCCCAATGTCTTCTTGATTTTCAGATTCCTCTTTTTCCGATTCAGTCGACGGAGGAGATGGAGTGTCGATCCGAATCCATAATCTCCTGAACTACTGTTTTTCCGATTCACTATCTCTTCCAGAATCTCCTAAACTACGGTTTCATTAGTACCTTGCTTTCGCAAGTATATTGTTGTCTTTCCTTGACCCTCTTGCTCTGTTCCATCAATATTCTCAGAGCCTTTTTCCTTATCAGAATCTTTTGGTTCTTCCTCAACGATTACTTCTTCAGCAATGTCCTCTATTACCTTCTCTAATACTTTGGAAACTTCGGCTTCTTGGAGTATTTTTCGCCGTTTGGCTTCCCTTTCTATAGGCGTTCTTTTCTTCTTCGCCTTTTTCTTCAGAACTTCAGGCGTAGTAGGCACATTCTCCTCCACTTCTCTCTCTTTCATTCCTCTCGTTTTATCCATTTAGAATAGAAAATTCCTTTACACTCGAAAGAACAAGAAAGGAGCAGAAATAAAGTTCAACAGGAAAAAGAAAAATGAAAAGAGAAGCGTACCAGTCTTTGATTTAAATGGAGCTCCAACATTTTAAATCCTGGCCGAATTAAATTCCTTCATTAATCGAAATGTTACCCTTTATCTGCATGTAATCATGGAAATTTAATTCCAAAAAATAGTAAAAATAAATCGCCAGATAAATGCTTCATGTGCTATCCAACGGCTAGACCGTTAGATCTTCCCTGTGCGACACGTGGAAGCACCAGATGCCCACGCGTTTTACCTGCCCACAGAAAATTTAAAATCCAAACGGTAAAAATATTTAATCCTTAACCATAGCCGTAAAATTCTAATGATACGTTTGCTCTAACCAAAAGATTGCGAAAACAAACTGGGCAACAATATATCCTTCTAGAAGAATCTTTCCACACGGGGAAATTTCAATTTAAATTCAAACTGTCAAAATCAAATCTTATTATTATCAGCCGAATAAATTAGGAACCTAATCTAAACAGAAATATAAATAATCGAAAATGCAAAATAGAATCTAATCTAAACTAATCAGATTAAATTAAACTGGCAAAAATAAAAATAAATACCCTAAAAATAAAATCTACGGAAATTAAAAATACCAGCGAATTAAAATAAATTAGATAAGATCAAAATATATCAAATAAAATTCAAACAAACCAAATCTAATTCAGAATAATTCGAATTAAAATCAAATCCAACTGAAAAAAGAAAATCGCACAAATCCTTGGAGCAAAAAATATTGCTATATGAAATGCTCCCGCAAAACTCTTGCTTGCTTATTCATCAACCAACTTTAGGGAATGATATTTCGAATGGAATTCCTCTCCCCAGTAATGCTTCACTCGCTGACCATTAACCTTGAACACTCTCCCATCTTTTTCATCTCTCAAAGTAATTGCTCCATGAGGAAAAACTTCAATCACAACAAATGGCCCAAACCATTTAAATTTTAATTTTCCAGGAAACAATTTCAATCTAGAGTTATAAAGCAAAACTCTCTGACCCCTTAACAAACTCTTTAGGCTTTATTTTCTTATCATGCCACAGCTTAGTCTTTTCTTTATAAATTTTCGCATTTTCATAAGAAAACTAGCGAAACTCATCTAATTCGTTAAGCTGCAGCATTCTTATTGCACCTGCACGACTCAGATCAAAATTCAATTTCTTCAAAGCCCAAAACGTTTTATGCTCAAGCTCAAACAGTAAATGACAAGTTTTTCCATACACTAACCTATAGGAAGACATACCTAGAGGAGTCTTATAGGCTGTCCTATAAGCCCAAAGAGCCTCATCTAACTGAAAAGATCAATCTTTCCTAGATGGATGGACTACTTTTTCTAGAATAGACTTAATTTCCCTATTACTAACTTCAGCTTGACCATTTGCTTGTGGATGATAAGGGGTAGCTATCCTATGCTTAATTCCATACTTAGCTAAAAGCTTAGTTAAAACATTATTCACAAAGTGTGTACCCTCGTCACTCACTAAAGCTCTAGGTGTCCCAAATCGGACAAAAATGTGCGACTGGAGAAACCTTGATACCGTCTTGGCATCATTCTGATGGCATGCAATGGCCTCAACCCACTTGGATATGTAATCAACTGCCAATAAGATAAAAACATTACCATTAGAAGGGGGAAATGGCCCCATAAAATCAAAATGTAAGTAAGAGGCATTTCAACTCTAGGTCCTAAATTTCCTCTTCTTCGGTAAGCATCACATTGCTTGTAGAACCAATGGGCATCCTTAAATAAGGAAGGCCAGAAAAATCCACATTGCAAAATCCTCATAGCTGTCCTCTGTCCGCTGAAATGGCCTCCATACGGTGACGAGTGACATTGCTCCAAGATTTCTTTTGCTTCATCACCTGAAACACATCTCCGAATAATACCATCAGAGCATTGCTGATACATAAATGGCTCATCCCAATAGAAAAATTTCGCATCATGCTTAAACTTTTTCATCTGCCTCCAATCCATGTCAATAGGAGTGACTCCCTTCACCAAGAAGTTGGCAATATCAGCATACCAAGGGATATCCTTGACTACCTTTACATCAACAGCAAAGTGCTGATCATCTGGAAAGGATCTGCAATAACATTTTCTGATCCCTTCTTTTTCTTTATCTCCAAGTCGAATTCATGCAATAACAAAACCCAACGAATCAATCTAGGTTTTACATCTTTTTTAGTCATTAAGTACCTTTGCTGCGTGATCTGTGAAAACCGTGACTTTGGTTCCAACCAAATATGGGTGGAATTTCTCAAAGGAAACCAAAACTGCTAACAACTCCTTCTCAGTAGTTGTATAGTTGATGTGTGCCTCATTCAAAACCCTGCTTGCATAATAAATAGGATGAATAAATTTGCCCTGCTTTTGCCCAGCATTGCACCTACTGCAACATCACTCGCATCACACATTACCTCAAATGGTAAACTTCAGTTAGGTGCACAAAGAATGGGTGCTAAGACTAAAGCAACCTTTAAAGTCTCAAAAGCCTTCCTACAATCTGCATTAAAGTAAAAAAACAATATCAGCACACAATAAGTTACAAAGAGGTTTACTAATTTTGGAAAAATCCTTTATGAACCTTCTATAAAATCCAGCATGACCTAAAAAACTCTGAATCCCTTTTACTGAATTCGGTGGTTCTAATGTCTCAATAACCTCTATTTTTGCTCGATCAACTTCTAGACCTTTCTTTGAAATCTTGTGACCTAACACTATGTCCTCCTTCACCATGAAGTGGCATTTCTCCCAATTAAGAACTAGATTGGTATCCTCACATCTCTTTAACACCTTACCTAAATTATTCAAACAATGCTGTAAAGACCCTCCAAAAACTGAAAAATCGTCCATAAATACCTCAATAGTGGACTCAATCATATCAGAAAAAATTGCTAACATTCACCGCTGAAATGTTGCTGGAGCATTCCAAATGCCAAAAGGCATTCGCCTAAAGGCAAACGTCCCATAAGGGCAGGTGAAAGTAGTTTTTTCCTGATCCTCAGGAGCAATGGTAATCTGGTTATACCCAGAATAACCATCTAAGAAACAGTAGTAGGCCTGACCAACCAATCTATCCAACATTTGGTCAATAAATGGTAGAGGGAAGTGGTCCTTACGGGTGGCTTTATTAAACCTCCTATAATCCATGCAAACCCTCCAGGTAGTTACTGTCCTGGTTGGGATCAACTCATTGTCTTTATTAGTCACTACCATGACACCTCCTTTCTTAGGAACACATTGGACAGGGCTTACCCAATGCTATCTGCATTGGATAGATAATCCCAGAATCCAACCATTTAATCACCTCCTTCTTAACAACCTCTTTCATTGCAGGGTTAAGTCTTCTCTGTTGCTCAATACTCCTAAAGGATCCCTCATCTAGAGTGATTTTGTGCATACAGAAAGACAGGCTAATTCCCTGAATGTCAGCCAATGTCCAACCTATTGCTTTGCGATATTGCTGCAGCAACTTTATTAAGGCCTCTTCATCCTTCGACATTAAATATGATGCAACAATAATGGGCAACGTCTCACCCTCCCCAAGATACACATACTTTAGATGATTCGGCAAGGGCTTCAAATCTAAAGTGGGTGACTCAATCAGGGATGGCTTAATAGGGGGAGCCTTCCTTTCATCCAAATCTAAAGACTCAAAAACATCCTCACACCTAGACACTTCTTTTTCACTTTTTCTTTCTAAAGAACAAACTTCTAAATCCTCTATACTAATCTCTCCATGATCTTCCAAATGTTTGTTTGCCAAATCCTCCCCTACTGTCTCAACAATTGTGTTCTCCAGAATCCTAATGAAAGAACAATCTTCCACTTCGTCTGGATACTTCATGGCCTTAAAAACATTAAACTTTACTTCCTCATTATAAACCCTCATTGTTAATTCCCCTTTTTGAACATCTATCAACTCTCTACCAGTAGCCAAAAATGGACGACCAAGAATAATTGGGACATCTTTATCTGCCTCATAATCTAAGATAATAAAATCAACAAGAAATATGAATTTATCTACCTTTACCAAGACATCCTCAATTTTACCCTCAGGATATGCAATAGACCAATCAACCAATTGGACTGTGACTGTGGTATGCCTAGCTTCACCAATACCTAGCTTTTGATAGACCGAAAGAGGCATAAGGTTGATGCTTGCGCCTAAATCACAAAGTGCTCTACCTAACCCTTTTCCACCTATTGAGACAGGAATGGTAAATGATGCTGGATCCTTAGCTTTGGTTGGTAGCCCATTCTTAAGAATAACACTACATTCCTCAGTAAGAGACACAGTTTCAAATTCACCTAACCTCTTCTTTTTAGTTAAAATATCCTTAAGAAATTTAGTATAATTTGGCATTTGCTCTATAGCTTCTACTAAAGAGATATTTATATGCAATTGGTTAAGAATCTCTAAAAATGTCTTAAATTGACCATCCTGATTCTTAGGTCTTTGCCTTTGTGGAAAAGGTAGAGGTGGTACATAAGGTGGGGGCGGCACATAAGGTGGTTCCACATTTGGAACAGAACCAGATGCTCCAGCATCATTGTTGCTACCTCCAACACCTTTACCAGACTCCAACTCTTTCTCAACAAAAACATTTGTATCACTACTCTGCTCTACATCCTGGGTTTACTAAGCTTTTTTCTCTCTTATAGTGGCTTACCACTCCTTAGAGTCACTGCCTGTACCTGCTCCTTACCTTCCCTTCTAGGGTGCACAGTATCCGCAAGAAGTTTCCCTTGAGGCCTTGCCTTCAGCTCATTAGCTAGCTGGCCCATTTGCAATTCCAGGGCTCGCATTGAAGCTTGATTACTTTGAATTGCAGCATCTGTACAAGCCATATATTCTTTCATCATTGCCTCAAGAGAACTCTCTGAATTTTGCTGGGGCAATACCTGTGATTTAGCAAATCCTGACTGGTTCACCTTTTGCTGTGCTTGAGGGGCATGCGAATTGCTTCCTTGACCTCCCCATGCAAAGTTGGGGTGGTTGCGCCAACTTGGATTATAAAAGATAGAATAAGGGTTATTCCTTTGATTACCTACAAAAAAACACTGAAGTTGGATTGTTGGGGCAAAACTTGTAGTTGTGTGTTTCACCACAATAGACACATGATTCCTCTGCAACTTGGTTTACCACTACAGCAGGCTCCACAGCTGGCGGCTGCTGATGACTAACCACTGTCACATTTTTAAGAGCGTTAGCTAACATTGCAATATCAGCCCTAATGGTAGACACACCATCAACCTCTAACACACTTAACTTTTTTAATTGAGCTTCTAACATCCGACCACTGACAACTATTGGCTGATATTCTTTCTAAAATTTCATGGGCTTCATTAAAGGATTTTTCCAAAAGGGCCCCTCCAGCCGAAGCATCGACCATACCTTGGGTTGATGCATTTAACCCATTATAGAATGTTTCCATTTGGATACAATCAGGTAACCCGTGGTGGGGACACTTTCGCAAAAGCTCCTTAAACCTCTCCCAAGCCTCACTAAAAGTTTCATCTTCAAGTTGCCTCAATCCCACTATTTCACTCCTCAATTTGGCATTCCTAGTTGGTGGAAAATGAAGGGATTGAATCCCAAGCGGAAGCGATTTTCACCGTTCGTGATTTAATTTCAATTAAAGAAAACCAATACGTTGGGCAATAAAATTCAGAAACAATTTCTAAATAAAATAACGATTAAGCATGCCATAATTGATTCAAGATCAAGAACACTTACCGGATTTCGAAGAACACTGCACAATGCTCCAAGATTCTCATTCTTGATCTTCCAATCGACACCACCAATAGTGAACACCCGCTATATCTCTTGGGATATCTTGAGATTGGTTTGTGGGAACCAAAAGATCGTCTTGGAAAAGGAAAATTCAGCAATATGCTTGCTGTGTCTTTGAGAGAAAAACTAGAGAGAAAAGTTGAGCGCTCTCCCTCTGTCTTTTTTTCGTGAATGAGAGGAATGAGAGGTTTTTTGGGAACTCCCTCTCCCCTGTACGATAAGTGGGGAGGGAGTTATTGCCCGACTAGATCTAGACCGTTAGATCTTAATCAAAACGATCTCGGCCATTAACTAATTAAATAATAAATATATAATTAATTAATTAATTATAATTAATTTAATTAAATCAATATTAATTAAATGAATTATAATATAAAGTTTTTAATTCAATTTGAATCATATTCAATTAAATTAAATTGGCCATTCAATTAATTCTAAATTAATTGATCCCACATTAATTAAATATCAAATATTTAATTAATATTATAATTGAATCATATTCAATTTAATCTCTCTCATTTAACCTATAGTTTTAATGTGCATCAAAATGTACATTAATATAAACTATAGTATTAATTTGATTAAATCACATTTAACCAAATTAAAATTAAATTAACTAATTTCCCAATTAATTAATTCATGAATTAATCAAATATCACATATTTAATTAAATTCATAATTCTCTCATTAATTAATTTTGAATCATATCCAAAATTAACTTTATTATAAAGTTTAATTCATTAATTAAACTTATACTATAATGTATCTCCATACATTATATTAATTGCATCAAAATACAATTAACTGAAATTCCCTTTTAATATTCAAGACTATATTATCTCAGAACCCGTTATGAGCTAGTAGGTGGACCTAATGGACCTAC
Source organism: Luffa aegyptiaca (assembly GCA_017139565.1). Taxonomy (NCBI): domain Eukaryota; kingdom Viridiplantae; phylum Streptophyta; class Magnoliopsida; order Cucurbitales; family Cucurbitaceae; genus Luffa; species Luffa aegyptiaca. The sequence goes on from CM029407.1 coordinate 42,249,870, forward strand.
AGATCAGAAGCTCCAACGATACGAGATTGATCAACTAAACTCAATAACCGAGTCAATCAACATTCGTTAACTGTGGATCACTCCACTAAAGACCCACAGCTGCACTCTTCTCACTGTAGAATATTTTTGTGTCCACAGATATCGACCAATGCAGTAAGTCAATCCTTCACGTGTGTTCGTAACACCAGCTGGGTCAAATTACCGTTTTACCCCTGGGTTACCTCTGGTTCCTTAAGTACCACTGATCCCTCTAATGAACAATTTGTTTAGGGTCCAACCTCTAAACAAGAATTCCTCTCGGGCCAGGAGAGGACGGCGCGCCTTTGTTCAAGCCCCGGAATCAGCCCTTAAGGGAACACACATCTACTTGCCCCAACAGGGGAAGGAGTGAATTCCATATTGTATTGTCATGTCCCCAGCCCCCCACTCGGTCTTGTCCCCAAGAAGGTAGGCTTATTGAGTCGGCAAGCTAGCCACTCTCACCCGTACTAATCAAAGGACAATCCCTCGTGAGAAGGAGTTCATGACACACTCAGGATTGAGATTGAGTTACCTAGGTCATCCTATTGAAACAGTAACCTAACTAGTTAACGGTGTTACATCTAGTGGTTTACTATTTTGTGGTCCGGTCTTATGCAAACTCATTGCATAGGATACCCCCGCTCGCATGTCTCCTACATGGACGCCTTGGATCAATACGTCTGTATCGAATACAAAGCGGGCCGTATCACATAGTGTTACCAGGATAAGGTACCCAGCCTTATCCCTGTACTATAGACCTTTTAGGTTGTTACTTGAACACCGATCCCCGTATGTCTCCACATACTAGTTCAAGTTACATGTAAACAACCTAGGATATTAGTTTATTGGATTTGGGTCATATTGTGCAATTCTAGGCTTAATATGACAATAACACTTTATTGCATAAACCTCAATAACACTTTATTGATACAAGTGTATAATTCGTTAATCATTCACTATCTGCGAGTTTTAGGACATAAAACCCAACAAACTCCCACTTGGACTAAAAATCTAGTTTAGTGGGAATGTACAATAATCTATACCAGCAGTGGGTGTATAATACATGTATAATACATAAAACGTATTTACAATGTACAAATACAAGAAACTAGGGCATCACTATACCCATTACATAATGGTATCATTATACCCATTACACTTCTCCCACTTGCCCTAGATTACATCTTTGTACATAACTCGTAGACCTAGACCATCCAGATGACCCTCATACACTTTAGCCGAGAGAGCCTTCGTGAATGAATCAGCAATATATTCTTTAGATTCTATGTGCTTGCTTGTCTTGCAATAGGCTAGTTCATATTTGGAACACCTTCCAAATTAGGCTTGAACTTCCTAAGTCATACAGTCTCTATCAGTGCTTCATAAGCAACTACTTGTCGGCCTATATGGTCGAGACTGCAGATAAGTCGTACTATAGCTCCTCCATTAAGAGTGAAGACAGACACTGATGTAGATTTCATCAAATCCTTATCAGTTAAAACATCTGTGTCAGTGTATCCTGTAAGGATCAAATCCTTAGCGCCATACACGAGTATATAAAACCTCGTTCTCCTAAGATACTTGAGGATGTACGTAACGACACTCCAGAGATCAAATCCTGGAATTGATTGATACTCACTAACAACCCTACTGCATAGGGCATATGTCTCATATCCTCAACTTCTTGAGGTGTCTAAGGACACAGTTCCTTAGACAAAAGAATTTCATTCCTGAAAAGGTAGTAAACCCTTATTGGAATTCTGCATCTTATATCTAACTAACATCTTGTAGACATAAGACACTTGAGACAAGGCTAGCTCAGCTTCTCCCAAAATTTCATTTGGAAATGAGCTGCTAGCCTCTTTTAATGTCAGTAAGATAACCTACATCATTCCCAATGATTATGATATCAATCATATACAACACTAAGTGAGCTACTGAATTATTGGTGATTACTTGTAAACACAAGACTCATCAATGTTCTGATTAAAGCCAAAAGATTTGATCACCGCATCAAATCTTACATGCCAAGACCTAAATTCTTAGGTCAATCCATGAATGGACCACTTAAGCTTACAAACCCTTTTTGCTTTAGATCTTGCTCAATAGACCCTTCTGGTTGAGACCTTAAATGTCTTGTTTCCTCTTGTAAATCCACTTGTAACCTGTAGGTGTTACCCATCAAGCAGACGTACAAGATCCCAGATGGAATTGAAATACAAAGATTTCACTTCCAAGTCCATGGCTTTAAATCATTGGTCCTTGTCAATATCGTTCATTTTCTTTCTGAAAGATAATGAATCCTCTATGTCATCATCAAGAATGACGACTTGAGCTTAAAATAAGCCCATGTAACGGTCAGGTTATAAAACAACCCTCCCACTACATCAAGGCATTCTCAACTCTTGAGATGGATGTGACTGACCAAAAGCACTGGCCTTATCAACAACTCTTCTTGAATAACCAATCTTATCAACAACATTTGTTGATTCATCAACAACTCTTGTTAATGTTTCCGTAGCTTTATTAGTTGATTCACTTAAACCGACCTTACTTTATGGCTTATGATTTCTCATATGTTCTTCTTCTGAGAATGAAACATTTGTCGATACAAATTCTTTATTCTCTTATGGATTGAAGAAGTATCTTATCCTCGTTTCCTTTGGGATTGCCTACAATTAGGCATAATTTTGAACGGTATTCCAATTTATTTTGGGTTAGTCACAAGCACAAGTGCTGGACACCCAAAAATTTAAAGGAACGTAAACAATCTTTACGTCCAATCCACAACCTAGAAGGTGTTTCAGAAACACTTTTGATGGAACGTTGTTTAAAATACACGCTGCAGTCACACTGCATGCCCCCAAAACGATTCAGGCAATTGAGCATAGCTCAACGGGGATTGAACCATATCCAATAAGGTTCTATTACTCCTAACTGAGATTTAGGATGTGATTCCATGAACTATCAAATAGTCCTAGAATCTCAAGTCCCTATACTCAACACATTGATCAGATCAAAGTGTTTTTATTATCTCACCTAACAAGTTTTCAACCTCAGTCTTAAGCCCCTTCGAATATCTCAAGAGCTTCAAACTGAAATTGCATTAGATAGAGATACTCATACCTTTGAATAATCATCCATAAATGAGATGATTTATTCATGCCCTTCTAATGCTTTAACATACTGGACCACAAGGATCCAAATGTACAAGCTCCAAGGGCTCTTTGGCTCTTTTAGCTCTTTTTCAGTAAAAATAGCCTAACCTTAAGAACCAAAGAAAGGTATTTCCTTTAGGAGATATCCTTTGCCTTTATTTCCTTGAGTATAAGCAATCTTAAACAACTCAGTGCTCATGACTTGCTTTACTCTCGATTAGTCTTAAAACACATAAGTTATTTACCAGCAATGCTGAACAACTGTCAACTACCTTTCTTAAAATAAAACTGCGTTAACAGAGAAAGGTATAGAGTAACATTGTTACAGCATATACGATACAAAAATCACATTTTTGTTAATCTTTAGGAAATTCATATACATTATCTAATAATGTGTATTATCTCCCACTGGATAAAATAACTTAATGGTCCCTCTGCCAAAACCGAGACATACTCTCCAGATCAAAATCTGAGAGTCATCCCACCTAATTGCAACTGTTGCCATGAGCTTATTCCTTAAAAGGAAAAACAAACGTGATAAGTGGCACCTGAATTAAAAATTCAGGCTGTATCCTCATTTTCCACTATGCACGTTTCAATGACCAATAAATCATATTAATTGTCATTGGTAATGGCTAGGCAGTTAATGTCATAATCATCATGAACGATTCAAGATGAACTAGACATTTGGACCTGAGGACATTCCTCACAAAAGACTAATCTAAAATCATTTACCACAAGTTTCGTTTAAGCTAGTTGTATCTTAAACCGTTATTAATAAATTGGCATAAGACAATGCACATATCGTTTTATATAATTGCTGAAGTAACAAATTACTTGTATTATTAATCGCACTAACCCATTACAAATAATCCAATCAAATTCTGCAAAAACAAACAAGCAATCAAAGAAACCCTATAAAACTATTGATTTAGTTTTTGCAACGATACTTCAGAGGTTTAGAATAACAGCCACCGAAGGGTGGTCAGCCACTCCTCCTCTGAATCGAGACAATCTCAACCAAACCCTAACACCAGAATAACTCATATTCCGTTAGCATTTAGTTACCGTTGTTCGGTCAAGGATTAGTTAACACATTTAACTCATCCCCGTAAGTGTAACCCTCCCACTTTCAGATCTCAGAGGCACGGACCAACAGGCTACCGTTAGGAAAGACAACTGTTGGTAATTAGCCTAAGCGATCCTATCCTATTCAGGAGTTCACGGTGTTCCGAATCCCATGATCAGGCCCTCCGAAGGGATGGTTGCGCCGAGACAACACGCAGGCGGATCATAGGAATCTCACGTTGTGACCTAGGGGTGGAGACCGAAGGATACGTTGACACGCGTCCCGCTCCCACTTACTATAGACATTCTCCCCATTCACCTTGGTATTGACCCATGCAAACACTTTCCGAAGGGAGGCCGCGCTAAAACGACACGAAGCCGAGCATGGATCTCACGGTGTGAACACAGGGGGACGTGAGAGTAAAAACTCGATATGAAAAATCTTGTTTTTATATTTTTCCTCCCACTGAAATGTCCTACTGTATTTTAGGGTTATTAAACTTAGATAAACCCGGCTAAGTCAATCTATCTAAGTCTATGCCTATTATAACTCTTATAAATAGGGCTTTACTCTAATGTCTAGGTGAATTAAACCCTTTTAATTACCTAGTGACATTGCATGCTAACATTAGACTATGATTAATTCAACTCAGGTTCTGGGTCAGTTCCCAGGTAGGAGGTGTTCCGTAACCGTCAACTTAAGTACCCCCAGCCTAGACAGAACTTCACCGGGAGAGTTCCCTTATAACCATAGCAATGTTTTTCCTACTTAGTGCATTAAAACTATTTTAATCCTAAGTAAGAAAATAATTCTAACCCTATTAGAATTAAAATGAGCTTAGGTCTAATTAATTTTAAACATTTTAAAATTAATTCAATTTAAACCTAAGGTCCTATGTTTGCATGCAACTCTTTGTTATAGGTTGACGGTTTCTAATCAATTTTATAACTATTATAAAATTTTAATAATTAGCCCTATAACATGCTTCTATGGTGTTGGAAACAATAACAATCAAATTCCAGTTATTAAACACCATAACGCTCATGACGCCGATAATATAACGATTATATATATCTAAGGTGGTGTCATGCTTCATGCAATTTCAATTTCACTTAATTAATATCGATTATATTAATTAATCATCAACGAAATTAAATCACATGAGATTAGACATTAATATAATATAACTCTTATATTAATCTAATTAATGTCATACTCAATGCTATTTCATTTTCATTTAAATAATATAACAATTTATATTAATATTATACATGAAAATCAAGAATTGAAATTTATTTCCATTCATAATATAACGATTATATTAATATTCATGAAAATAAATCTAAGCATGCATGCTACATTAATAAAATATAACATCTTATATTTGTCTAATTAATGTCATGCATCATGCTTTTCCAATTTCATATATTTAATATAACAATTATACTAAATTACTCATGAAATTTAAATTCATGGATAATTATCATATATTATAACATTTATAATATAAAAATGCATGAAAACATGCTTAACCTATTGTGGGATCTAGCTAAATGACATTCATAAAGCAATAAATAGCTATAAAGACTGGTATTTTGGCATCCTAGGGCAAAAATAATGAAAAATTACATTAATAATTCAAAATCTAGCCCTAAACCGCCTTGTAATTGGTCTGAACCGCCTCGAACCGCTTCGAACCGCTCAGAACCAGCCCGAACCGTATCAGAATGGCCCAAACCGGACCCAAATTGCTCAAACCGGCCCTATATAACCTTGAACCGGACCAGACCAGCATGAACCGGACCGCAAATCAACTGAACCGGATCAAACCAGCAGTTGCACGCTATATTAAAAAAAAACGCCCCACGTCCGGATCGAACTGCCGACCCTCGAGGATGCTAGACGCGCGCGCGCCCAACTACTCTAGTTCCCACGTTCAAAACTTGTTGAACGCAAATAATTATTATTTCATAACCGTTTGAAGTAACTGCTCCATGTCGCACGTTTCGCGTCTGATCCGCGTGGTTGAGCGAAACTGCCGTAAGCGTCGAGACGCTGAATGCATAGCGTCGCGACGCTATCCCGAAAAATCTCCATCTTGCATTCGTTCTACAGCATCGCGACTCTAATGAGCAGGGTCGCGACGCTACGCCTCTGGACAGCGTTCTGTCCTTCAATTCAGCAGCAGTTCTTCTCCGATTTCAACCCCGATTCGAACACCGATCAACAAATTGATCCTAAATCTCTAGACACGGACTTACAAGACTCGATTTACAATAATTTGCCCCAAAAACATGGGCCCTTACATGATCAAATCATACAAAATTGTAAATCTAATGCCAAAACACCTAAACAGTCTTTAAGCAAACCAATATGCAAATTGATCCCACCACACAGCCACAACGCAAATTCTAAAATCGAAATTAAAATCACGAAATGGCTCTGATACCAATTTAAGGGATTGAATCCCAAGCGGAAGCGATTTTCACCGTTCGTGATTTAATTTCAATTAAAGAAAACCAATACGTTGGGCAATAAAATTCAGAAACAATTTCTAAATAAAATAACGATTAAGCATGCTATAATTGATTCCAGATCAAGAACATTTACCGGATTTCGAAGAACACTGCACAATGCTCCAAGATTCTCATTCTTGATCTTCCAATCGACACCACCAATAGTGAACACCCGCTATATCTCTTGGGATATCTTGAGATTGGTTTGTGGGAACCAAAAGATCGTCTTGGAAAAGGAAAATTCAGCAATATGCTTGCTGTGTTTTTGAGAGAAAAACTAGAGAGAAAAGTTGAGCGCTCTCCCTCTGCCTTTTTTTCGTGAATGAGAGGAATGAGAGGTTTTTTGGGAACTCCCTCTCCCCTGTACGATAAGTGGGGAGGGAGTTATTGCCCGACTAGATCTAGACCGTCAGATCTTAATCAAAACGATCTCGGCCATTAACTAATTAAATAATAAATATATAATTAATTAATTAATTATAATTCATTTAATTAAATCAATATTAATTAAATGAATTATAATATAAAGTTTTTAATTCAATTTGAATCATCTTCAATTAAATTAAATTGGCCATTCAATTAATTCTAAATTAATTGATCACACATTAATTAAATATCAAATATTTAATTAATATTATAATTGAATCATATTCAATTTAATCTCTCTCATTTAACCTATAGTTTTAATGTGCATCAAAATGTACATTAATATAAACTATAGTATTAATTTGATTAAATCACATTTAACCAAATTAAAATTAAATTAACTAATTTCCCAATTAATTAATTCATGAATTAATCAAATATCACATATTTAATTAAATTCATAATTCTCTCATTAATTAATTTTGAATCATATCCAAAATTAACTTTATTATAAAGTTTAATTCATTAATTAAACTTATACTATAATGTATCTCCATACATTATATTAATTGCATCAAAATACAATTAACTGAAATTCCCTTTTAATATTCAAGACTATATTATCTCAGAACCCGTTATGAGCTAGCAGGTGGACCTAATGGACCTACAGATCAGAAGCTCCAACGATACGAGATTGATCAACTAAACTCATTAACCGAGTCAATCAACATTCGTTAACTGTGGATCACTCCACTAAAGACCCACAGCTGCACTCTTCTCACTGTAGAATATTTCTGTGTCCACGGATATCGACCAATGCAGTAAGTCAATCCTTCACGTGTGTTCGTAACACCAGCTGGGTCAAATTACCGTTTTACCCCTGGGTTACCTCTGGTTCCTTAAGTACCACTGATCCCTCTAATGAACAATTTGTTTAGGGTCCAACCTCTAAACAAGAATTCCTCTCGGGCCAGGAGAGGACGGCGCGCCTTTGTTCAAGCCCCGGAATCAGCCCTTAAGGGAACACACATCTACTTGCCCCAATAGGGGAAGGAGTGAATTCCATATTGTATTGTCATGTCCCCAGCCCCCCACTCGGTCTTGTCTTCAAGAAGGTAGGCTTATTGAGTCGGCAAGCTGGCCACTCTCACCCGTACTAATCAAAGGACAATCCCTCGTGAGAAGGAGTTCATGACACACTCAGGATTGAGATTGAGTTACCTAGGTCATCCTATTGAAACAGTAACCTAACTAGTTAACGGTGTTACATCTAGTGGTTTACTATTTCGTGGTCCGGTCTTATGCAAACTCATTGCATAGGATACCCCCGCTCGCATGTCTCCTACATGGACGCCTTGGATCAATACGTCTGTATCGAATACAAAGCGGGCCGTATCACATAGTGTTACCAGGATAAGGTACCCAGCCTTATCCCTGTACTATAGACCTTTTAGGTTGTTACTTGAACACCGATCCCCGTATGTCTCCACATACTAGTTCAAGTTACATGTAAACAACCTAGGATCTTAGTTTATTGGATTTGGGTCATATTGTGCAATTCTAGGCTTAATATGACAATAACACTTTATTGCATAAACCTCAATAACACTTTATTGATACAAGTGTATAATTCGTTAATCATTCACTATCTGCGAGTTTTAGGACATAAAACCCAACAGAAAATACTTACTAAGAAATTTTTCCGCTAACTCATTTCATTTCCTAATTGATCATGGAGAAAAAGAGTTTAACCAAGCCTTTACTCAATCTATAAGAGAATACGGGAACAAAGTTAATCTAAGGGCATCTCTAGACACTCCTTGAATTACAAATGAATCACTAACTCCTAGAAAAGACTTAAGATGTAAATGGGGGTCTTTAGATGACAAGCCATGGAACTGACCCACGGTTTGCAACATCTGAAACATTACCGGTTTCATTTCAAATTTTGCTGCCTCAATTTGAGGACGTGCAATTCCTGGATTTAACTCATAAAAAATTTGAAAGGTATACGCTCGAATGGCTCTGGCCCTATCATTCGCTACCAAGATAGGATTCTCAGCCTGATTATTTTGCTGTCCATTTTTCTCTAGTGGTGGATTTTGCTGCAGCAGACGATTCTGCTGGGGATTCACTGGGTCTTCTAGACCTTCGGGAGACACGACACGTTATCGATTGGATTTTGATTTCTGCGCTGCTCTCTCCTTCTTCTCCTGAATGTCCTTTCAATTTCTGGATCAAACTCGAACCTCACCTAGGCGGATCGCTCATGCACCAAACTCACACCTGCAAAAACAAAAGAAACAATAAAAAAGTTCTAGCAACAAACCACTAAAACACATACACAAAATAGATCAGATAAAAACTTATTCAAGTTCTCGGGAACGACGCCAAAAAATTGTTGCAATTCCAGAGTCGGGTAAAAATATGGTAAAAATAGACTCTAAAATACCGTGCAAGCATACACAATCCGCAGCAAGTGATAAGTAAATTATCGTATCCACGTGGTTGAATAGCTCTCACTTTATCTATCTTGTGTAACTTTTTAATGGTTTCAAAGGTGGTTAAAATGATTTATTTTGATAAAATGCTGCAGCAAAAGAAATTACAGAACATAAAGTAAACAAATAAAGCAAACAGATTAGAAACAGGCGTTCGTCAGGATTTTAGTAATTGTTTAAAAAGATGCTCTAGCAATATTATTGATTAGGCAATTCTCTTGCAGTCTTATTAGCAGGATCCTCCCGGAACTCTGGATTTTTTAGAATGTGTTTCAACTCCAATGACATACTACCGATCAAGCATTAGGCAACTGGTTATCCCTAACTCAGTCACTAGCATTCACCAATACACAATGATCTAGTGAGATTAACTGGCACACACTTCTCAAATCATCCCTGAAACTAAGAAGTGGTATTCATACCGGCTGGCTAGGCGGGCACAAAAGAGAAATATGCACAACAAATAATGAAGATGCTCAAATCAACATATATTGCATTGAGAATAAAGCATGGCAATTACATGATTCCTAACCAACACCTAAGAAAATTAGTTCATAAGGTTCATGATAACACACGCTACAATCTGAGTATGTGTATCCATAACTACAAGAAATTACAACAAAAGGTTAATTCCCCTAATTAGATCCGTAGTTGATGGTCTTCTTGAAGTCTCCAATCTCTCCTCCTCTATTCGGCTTCCAAAGATGGGAAGTAAGCCTCCACGAATGGAATAAGACTTTCCTTCTCCAAGAATGGAATGCTTTTTACTTGAGACGACTCTTCCCTTTTATAGAGTGAGGGCAAACCCTAATTAGGACAAATTGTACACGTGGAAGGCTCTCCAAGCTTTTTAGATCCGAAAATAGTTCAACGAACTCCAATTCATTAAAATTGATTACGAGCTGTTACGTGGCAGTTTTTCTCCTTGCTTTGCTGGATCACAGATTTTGCTCCCTCAAGTCGCTCAACAATATATTCTACAGAAAATAACTTCCAAGGCATCTTCTCTTCCAAATGGGTTAAAACATATAATATTCATCTAAAAGCAACCCTATTTAGCACAAATGACACACAAAACACTATAGAATTAAGGCGTAAATAACTCCCTTTTGGAGAGTTATCACATGACTTCACGAGCTTCCTACACAAGGATCAATCATACAGGAGCATAATGAATCAACACACAAAACTAAAAACTACAAAAACTTTAAAAGCTTGGGTTGCCTCCCAAGACGGGGCTTGGTCACCCAGGATCCGTCAAAATCATTTTTTCAACTTTCCGCTCTTCAAATTCACAATAGTGTTTCACACGCTACGCATTGACTTTAAAGGCTAACTCATTGCTATCCATTAGCTCAATTGAAACATAAGGAGACACTTCCTTGACTATGAATGGGTCTGACCACCTTGACTTCAATTTTCCTGGGAACAAATGCAAACGGGAATTGAAAAGAAGAGTCTGTTGTCCAGGCACAAAAAAACGTTTTTGAATTAAACAATCATGCCATCTGGCCGTTCTTTCTTTATAGAGTTTAGCGTTTAATAACTCTCCAAAAGGGAGTTATTTAGGCCTTATTTCTATAATGTTTTGTGTGTCATCTGTGTTAAATAGGGTTGCTTTTAGATGAATATTATATGTTTTAACCCATTTAGAAGAATGGATGCTTTGGAAGTTATTTTGTGCAGAAAATAATTCTGAGCGACTTGAGGGAGAAAAATCTGTGATCCAGAAAAGTAGGGAGCAAAACTGCCACGTGAGCCACACGTGATTCATTAAATGAGGTGGCGTTAGCTGAATTAAACTCGGATCTAGGAAGCTTGGAGAGCCCTTCACGTGTCTAAATTGACCTAATTAGGGTTGACTCCACTTTATAAAAGGAAGTAGTCGTCTCAAGTAAAAAACATGCCAAATTCAAGAAAGGAAAGTCTATTTCCATTCGTGGAGGCTTACTTTCCATCTTTCGGAGTCGAATAAAGGAGGAATGATTGGAGACCTCAAGAAGACCATTAACTACGTATCTATTCAAGGGAATTAATCTTTTCTTGTAATTTCTTGTAGTTATGGATGCACATATTCATATTGTAGTGTGTTATTTCGTACTCCATGAACTAAATTTACTTAGGTGTTGGTTAGGATTTATGTAATTTCTCTGCTTCATTCTCTATGCAATATATGTTGATTTGAGCATCATGATTATTTGTTGTGTCTATTCCTATTTTGTGCCCGCCTGGCCAGCCGGTATGAATATCACCTCTTAGTTTTAGGGATGATTTGAGAGGTGTGTGGCATTTAATCACACTAGACCATTATGTGTTGGTGGACGCCAGTGTCTGAGTTAGGGATAACCAGCTGCCTAGTGCTTGATCGGTAGAGCGTCATTGGAGTTGAAACACATTCCAAAAAATCTAGAGTTTCGGGAGGATCCTATTGATAAGACTGCAAGAGAATTGCCTAATCAATATTATTGCTAGAATATCTTTTAAAACAATTACAGAAATCCTAACCAACGCCTGTTTCCAATCTGTCTGCTTTATCCGTTTACTTTTTGCTTCGTTATTTCTTTTGCTTCAGCATTTTATCAAAATCAATGATTTTAACAATCTTAAAACCATTAGGAAGTTACATAAAATAGGTAAAGTGAGAGCTATTCAAAACCTCGTGGATACGATAGTTTCAGGGATGATTTAAGAGGTGTGTGACATTTAATCACACTAGACCATTATGTGTTGGTGGACGCCAGTGGCTGAGTTAGGGATAACTAGCTGCCTAGTGCTTGATCGGTAGAGCGTCATTGGAGTTGAAACACATTCCAAAAAATCTAGAGTTCCGGGAGGATCCTACTGATAAGATTGCAAGAGAATTGCCTAATCAATATTATTGCTATAATATCTTTTAAAACAATTACAGAAATCCTAACCAACGCTTTTTTCCAATCTGTCTGCTTTATACGTTTACTTTTTGCTCCGTTATTTCTTTTGCTTCAGCATTTTATCAAAATCCATGATTTTAACAATCTTGAAACCATTAAGAAGTTACATAAAATAGGTAAAGTGAGAGCTATTCAAAACCTCGTGGATACGATAAATTACTTATCACTTCCTGTAGATTGTGTATACTTGCACAGTATTCTAGAGCTTATTTTCATCATATTTTGATCCCACTCTAGAAGGCAACAACGTTCTGATAAGCCTGGCTCCTGAATTCTTCTAACTCATTGAGCTGCAGTAGTCGATGTTCTCCAGCCTTCTATGCGTCAAGGTTCAATTTCTTGATAGCCCAGTATGCTTTGTGTTCTAGCTCCACAGGCAGATGATAGGCCTTTGCGTACACCAATCGATACGGGGAAGTATCAATCAGAGTTTTGAAAGTCGTCCGATAGGCCCATAGATCATCGTCCAACTTGTATGCCCAATCTTTTCTATTGATACAAACTGTCTTTTCCAAGATTTGCTTTATGTCCCTGTTAGAAATCTCAGCTTGACTGTTAGTTTGGGGGTGATAAGCTAAAGAAGTTTTATGTTTGACACCATATTTTTTAAGCATTGCTTAAAACAATTTATTGCAAAAATGGGACCCTTCATCACTAATTATAGCTCGTGGTGTGCCAAATCGAGTAAAAATATTTTTATGCAAAAAACGCAATACAACACGTGCATCATTTGTCTTAGTAGCTATCACCTCTACCCATTTAGACACAAAATAAACAACAACTAGAATATACAAGTATCGGTTGGAAGAGGGGAAAAGACCCATAAAATCAATGCCCCATACATAAAAAATTTCTACTTAAAGAATAGGGGTTAGGGGCATTTCATGGCGTCTAGAAATATCACATGTCCTCTGGCATCTATCACATGTTTTCACAAAGGTATAACAATCTTTAAATAAAGTAAGCCAATAGAAACCAGATTGAAGTACCTTTGCTGCAGTAGGAGTCAGACCAAGGTGACCACCATATGGAGAGGCATGACAATCATGTAAAATCTTACCTGCTTCCTCTACTGGAATGCACCTTCGAATAATTTGATCTGAACACACCTTGAAAAGAAAAGGGTCATTCCAAAGGTAGGACTTCACATCATGTAAAAACTTCTTTTTTTTTCTGGGCATTTCAGTCAGGTGGCATTTCTCCTCCTACAAGAAAATTCACAAAATCAACATACCAAGGAAAAGAAGCTTTTACTGCATATAACCTTTCGTCTGGAAAAGCTTCTTTGATAGGAAAGGTCGAGAGATTTTTTTCATGCTCTATCCTAGACAAGTGGTCTGCTACCATATTCTCATAACCTTTTCTATTCTTGATCTCATAGTAAAATTCTTGCAATAAAAGGATCCATCTTATCACTCGAGATTTTGAATCCTTCTTACTACTCAAATACCGAATAGCAGCATGGTCGGTATGCACTATTACCTTTGTACCAAGCAAATAAGGCCTAAATTTATCAAATGCAAATACAACAGTAAGCATCTCTTTTTCAGTAGTGGTGTAATTCTGTTGAGCGTTATCTAGAGTTCTACTTGTGTAATATATGGCCCTAAATAATTTATCATGACGTTGCCCTAAGCGCAGCTCCTAAAACATAGCCACTAGCATCACACATGTAACGCCCTAGGTTTTTATAAACTACTAACCTAGCGACATTACTAACTCATGACGAATCTAACCGAGTACTCTGAAAATTTGGGCAGCATAACAGCATACAACAAACTAAGCCAAAAATTTTCAAAAGACCTGCTAAAACAGGTATAACATTCCCATAGTATTTTCAACAAGAACACCATACTACAACACAAACACCATACGAGTCAGGTCTCGTATCAAGGACTTCCAAACCAGAAAACGCAACCTTAATAAAGCTTTCAACTTCAGTTTATCTTAAACAAACTCAATTATCATTAACTAAATAAGAAGATGAAGTTCATTAACACCAACACAACTAAAGCCTAGAGCTTCAACAAGAATAAATTCAAAACTAAAACCAATAGGACAAACAGCTGTCAAACCAATGTAAGCAACAACTACCATATCCAAGATGAAAATATAAAGGATAAATAACGCTATCTAGCTATGGTCCTTCCTCATGCATCTCCTCTGCATCACCATGGTCAAGATAGTCCTCATAACCTACATAATCTGGAAGTTGGGGGGAGAGAGGGAAGGGGGTCAGTACAACCATGGTACTGGTAAGCAGCCCCTACCTGAAAAGCCACCAAACAACAACCAAGCAAACAACATGTTTTTCATGCGCAAACAACATACTTCTTAAAGCGGTAAACACAACAACATGTTCAAAAGCTAGTAAAATGAATGACTCTCCTAAGCCATAACTCATGCATCTTTCTATGCAAAACAATAACCACTCGGCCTCCACGAGCTCATGCAACACTCATGTTTAGCCCTCACATGGCTCTTCAAGACAAACCCTTCGAGTCGCACTGTCCCCTGACCATTTGTACCCAGGCCCACAATGCTCTCTACGGTGCTCGGTGTTTGACCCTTGACCATTTGTACCCAAGGCCCCGAACTATGCATCGCCCCTTGGCCATTTGTACCCAAGGCACCCGATGACTTCCAACTCTCGTAGCCCTCACAAAGCTCTCCAAGACTGACCCTTCGAGTTGCACTGTCCCCTGACCATTTGTACCGAGGACCACATTGCTCTCTACGGAGCTCGGCATTCGACCCTTTACCATTTGTACCCAAGCCTCGAACTGTGCATTGCCCCTTGGCCATTTGTACCCAAGGTGCACCGATGACTTATCAACGTATTGGCCCTTTCCCAGGTGGCCACTACTTGTTTTCTAGACTCATCACATTGACCCTTGACCATTTGTACCCAAGGCCTCGATGCTCCTATTAAACCAATGTGACATGCCACCCCTCGACCATTTGTACCCGAGGTGTACTGACATTCACCCAAGTGTCTTTCTTTCACATTTAGGTCCCTAACCTCTTTCTCACAACTATCTAGAATGCATATGCCCTGCAACATGCCTCTAGACTCATGTACTATGCCCACCAAGTATATACATACCACACCAAACTACCTAGAATGCATATGTGTGCTGCATCATGCTTCTAGATTTACGTACTATGCGCACCAAGCCTTACATACAAAAAGCTCTCACCTCATGCTTAACTTATGAATTCACAACAAAACCGACATGTTTTCAACCAAACATTACAACAACTCATACATTTCAGAATATACATATACATTCAAAGATAAGCAAGAGGCAAGAGAACAATTATAAAGCAAGTAAACAAACAACGTGCATCATGCAATCAAACAAACTCAATGGATAGAAACTACTTATCGGAAGCTCTAAGCGCTCCTAAACTAGATGAAAAGCTCAAAAGATAAACCAAGAGCCCTTAAACTAAAACTACGCAAGCTCCAACAAACTTCGATTCAAGCATAAAGGCTAGCTCAACAACTTGGAACCAACTCGAACAATCCTAAAATAGCAATGTTCGAGCATTAAAGACTAGCCTAAAGTACTTAAACCACAATTGAAAGAGTCTAAAGAATAGTGATACCTTCTAAGATCCACGAAACAAAATAAAGTTCCTTGCTGGAGATAACTCAAGTAAGCTTTAATTGATCCCAAGCTACACATAAACAACTTCAAGCATAAGGGACTAATTAGCGAAGCCTAACAAGAGTTCTAACAAGGCTAAAAAGGAGAAGAAGCTTACCGAACCACACTAACGAGTCCAAAAGCTTTCTGGAACTTACTGACCAACACCCAACTCCTTTGAACACACGCTGCCCGGAGTCTGAATTGGGTTAAAACTAAAACTAATGAAACACCCATAGATTATAGGCTATTCTAAAGCCAACCAAATCAAATTACAAAGGTTTAGGGGTCTAAAAGTTACCAAAAAAGTTTGAATCCTAGCTGAAACGTGCTCCAAACGATTCGAATTCACAAACCAAAACTGCTTAGGCTATGGGTAACTTGAATTGAGACCTAATGGGCCATGGGTATTCGTCGAACACTTATTTCCATTCAAGGTGCCGCTGGACAGCAATGGAATACACCCAACCCTACAATTTCAAAGACGATAACAAATGGGTAAACCTTAACAAGGTCATTTGGATTATGGGTAACTCAAATTCAAGGTCTAAAGAGTAAGGGCTTAAGCAAAAACTTACCAAAAACGTCCAAATGACATCGAAAGGGGCTGGAATCGCGGATTTGCACCTGAGAAGCAGGGACTCGACACTACTACACGGCTACTACAATGTCGAACGATGATGGGAGCAGCGAGTTCTTGTAGAAAAACGAGAGGAACAAAAAGATCAGGCTTGCTGCTCGTTGAAATTGAATGAAATCGACGGAGAGAGAGAGTGAGAAGGGATTTGCGACTCACTAAAGGAGGGAGAGATATTCAACTACGAGTGAACTGTCAGCGTGGGTATGCTCGACTAAAACACAGCGGCGAGAGAGGGAGAAACGAACTGAAACCGTGCTGCTACCGACGAAACAAATCGAGAGGGAGGAAGAGAGAGGTGCACGATCATGGGTCTTGGTCGCCGGAAGAAGAGATCGAGAGAGGGACGAGTGCTGGTGGTGGAAAGAAGAATCGAAGAGGGGGTCTACGCTACTCACGATGAAGAGAGGGAAAGAAGGGAAGAGGGTTTTAAGGTTTTCTTCTTTTATTCCTTTTCTTTTCTTAAATACACCCTAATATAAGAAAACCCAATTTAATTAGGAATTAGATTTTATCTAAGATTTTATCTTACAATCCCAAACTTAACTCCTAAAGTATTTGGGAAAGAAAATAACCCAAATGATTAAGGCCCCGTTTGATAACCATTTCGTTTTTTGTTTTTGGTTTTTGAAAATTATGCTTGTTTTCTCCTAAATTTCCTACCATGGCTCTCATCCTTGTTAAGGATCCATTTGAATTCCTAACCAAATTCTAAAAACAAAAACAAGTTTTTGAAAACTACTTTTTTTTGTTTTCAAAATTTGACTTGGTTTTTGAAAACAAGGAAGGAGGTTGATACTAAAACAAAGAAATTTATAAGTGAAAATAGGTGTGTGTATAAGCTTAATTTTCAAAAACCAAAAACCAAAAACGAAATGGTTATCAAACGGGGCCTTAGAATTTGGGTCTTTTGAAATTTGAAATAAATATTGAATATTTAATCTACAAACTTCAGGAAATTAAAGATTTAATTAAAAATCTCTTTTCCCTAAATTTTAGAAATTTAATTTATCGACCTAAGGCTAAGCTTAAATTCTAATTTTTCAAATTAGAATAAGGCGCTCAACATACTCCAAAATGGCTCGATTCAGAAACGCGAGGCGTTACAATCTCCCCACCTTAAAAACTTTTGTCCTCGAAAGTTGCTTGCCTAACCACTTGTATGCTTGGCCTTGATTCCAACTCAAATTCCTCAAGGCACTTAATACCAGCGGCTATTTGCTAAACAAGCTACTTTTCTCTAGGATCCCAAAGTTAAAAACTAAGGCACAAGTGATGACCGCAAAGTGCACGGGCCGCAAGTAATATAAAACGGTAGGTAATTCCGAGTATCGAATCCTCAGGGAATTTGAATTACATCCATTAAGTACCAAAAACCATCATGTTCAATTTTATTTAGAAGTCCAATCTCGAATGATAAAGCGAAAAATTAAAGAAGCTAATAAAAAGAAACATGCAAGTAAAAGGGAATTTTCCTATCAAAGGGGGCTTGACCTAGGGTGTTAACCAGCTTTCTTGGATTTGTAGCTCAATTACATGGATATATGTAATTAATAATCTTCAATTTCATAAATCTAGAAGTAATTATAAGCGGATTTCTCTTTCAAGTTCCTCCACATCTCATACTAACATAACTAGTTTATGTGTCCATCTTCTTAATTAATCATAGTATGGCATTAAGCAACTTCATTATCAATTTCTAACAATTCTCTTTCACTCTCGTGTTCCAAGCAATTATTAGCCATGCAATTAGGATCTAATCTAATTTCTCTCTGTCGAGTATCAATTTAGACCAACATAAAAATTAATCCGTGATCAAGAGATTAAAAGCATTAAGAATGAATTGCACAGATGAAATATGAAGAAATTCATTACATAATCCAAGTAATTGCGCTACAATATCCAATTAGCTAGAATAACGACCCTAGGTCTCAAGATCTACTCACAAATGGAAATAATTTTGCCAAAATGATCTTGATCCATAGGCCTAACTCAAATTAAAATAAGAAATTACAAAGAAGTAAGGAGGAAATAACCAATAAGTTGATCCCAAGCTCCCGTCACGAGCATCTCGAATCCCGAGCCTTGGAATCTCGCTCAATTCCTCCTTTTTCCTCACAATTCTTCTCACTTTTTCTCTATTGAGCTAGGGGAGAGCTCCCCAAAATGGGATGATAAAAACCAAAGGAAAGGGGGCTATTTATAGGAGCATGGGCGACCCTTTTCTTGCTGGACAAGCCAACAGCGTTGAGACGCTACGTCACAGCATCGAGATGCTGTGACGTCAGGTTTTATTGGAGCAGAAGTTGTCGCAGCGTCGCGACGCTACCGCGATTCTGGAATTTTCTTCACTGATCACCTTGTGTCGAGACGATCTGGTCCTAGCGTACAAGCAAGCTAACAATAAGACATGCTCAACAAGGAAATTAAGACAGTCAACAAGCATACAAGCAAGCTAACAATAACCATGCAAGGCACACGAGTTACAATCAATAATCATGCTTTGCATAATAAAGGTAACAAATATTCAGCAACCAGATAATATAACAATATTATTCCTACATACCTGGTGATGGAGAGGAGAACGAGGAAGACCATTACCCTAAACTTCCAAACAACCAAGATTTCCTAGGTCATTCTACAGGAACAACTCTGCTCTGATACCAACTGTAACGCCCCAGGTTCTTATAAACCACTAACCTAGCGACATTACTAATAACTCTCTAAAAGGGAGTTATTTAGGTCTTAGTTCTATAGTGTTTTGTGTGTCACTTGTGTTAAATAGGGTTGCTTTTAGATGAATATTATATGTTTTAACCCATTTAGAAGAATGGATGCTTTGGAAGTTATTTTGTGCAGAATATAATGTTGAGCGACTTGAGGGAGCAAATTCTGTGATCCAACAAAGCAGGGAGCAAAACTACCACGTAAGTTGAGCGTAATCCATTTTATGAGGTGGCGTTAGCTGAAATGATTTCAGATCTAGGAAGCTTGGGGAGCCCTCCACGTGTAAAGTTTGACCAAATTAGGGCTTGACTCCACTCTATAAAACGAAAGAGCCGTCTCAAGTCAAAGACATTCCAATTTGAAGAAAGGAAAGTCCTATTCCATTTGTGGAGGCTTACTTTCCATCTACGAGAGCTGAATAGAGAAGGAAAGATTGGAGACCTCAAGATGACCATCAACTACGAACCTAATCAAGGGAATTAATCTTTTCTTGTAATTTCTTGTAGTAATGGATGCACATACTCAGATTGTAGCATGTGTTATGATGAACCTTATGAACTAAATTTACTTAGGTGTTGGTTAGGGATTATGTAATTGTCGTGCTTCATACTCTATGCAATATTAGTTGATTTGAGCATCTTGATTATTTGTTGTGTCCATTTCTATTTTCTGCCCCCTGGCCAGCTGGTATGAATATCACCTCTTAATTTCAGGGATGATTTGAGAGGTGTATGACATTTAATCACACTAGACCATTATGTGTTCGTGGACGCCAGTGTCTGAGTTAGGGATAACCAGTTGCCTAGTGCTTGATCGGTAGCACGTCATTGGAGTTGAAACACATTCCAAAAACTCCAGAGTTTCGGGAGGATTCTTCTGATAAGACTGCAAGAGAATTGCCTAATCAATAATATTGCTAGAGCATCTTTTAAAACAATTACTGAAATCCTGACCAACGCCTGTTTCCAATCTGTGTGCTTTATCCGTTTACTTTTTGTTCTGTTATTTCTTTTGCTTCAACATTTTATCGAAATCAATCATTTTAACAAACCTTGAAACCATTAAAAAGTTGCACAAGATAGATAAAGTGAGAGCTATCCAAACCCCGTGGATACGATAAATTAGTTATCACTTTGCTACGGATTGTGTATGTTTGCATAGTATTCTAGAGCTTATTTTTACCAAATTTTTACCCCACTCTAGAAGGCAACAAGTTTTTGGTGCCATTGCCAGGGACTTGAATAAGTCTTTATCTGATCTGTTTTGTGTATGTGTTTTAGTGGTTTGGTGCTAGAACTTTTTTATTGTTTCTTTTGTTTTTGCAGGTGTGAGTTTGGTGCATGAGCGATTCGCCTGGGGTAAGGTTCGAGCTTGATCCAGAAATTGAAAGGACATTCAGGAGAAGAAGGAGAGAGCAGTGTAGAAATCAAAATCCAATGGATAACGTGTCGCGTCTCCTGGAAGTTCAAAAAGATGTAGTTAATCCCCAGCAGAATCGTGTGCTGCAGCCAAATCCACCGCTGGAGCAAAATGGACAGTAAAATAATCAGGTTGAGAATCCTATCTTGGTAGCGAACGATAGGGCCAGAGCCATTCGAGCGTATGCTTTTTTGATGTTTGATGAGTTAAATCCAGGAATTGCACGTCCTCAAATTGAGGCAGCAAATTTTGAAATGAAACCGGCAATGTTTCAGATGTTGCAAACCGTGGGGCAGTTCCATGGTTTGTCATCTGAAGACCACCATTTACATCTTAAGTCTTTTGTAGGAGTTAGTGATTCGTTTGTAATTCAAGGAGTGTCTAGAGATGCCCTTAGATTAACTTTGTTCCCTTTTTCACTTAGAGATGGAGTAAAGGCATGGTTAAATTTTTTTGCTCCAGGATCAATTAGGACATGGAATGAGTTAGCGGAAAAAATTCTTAGTAAATATTTTCCACCCACTAGGAATGCCAAGTAGAGGAGTGAGATAGTGGGATTTAGGCAACTCGAAGATTAAACTTTTAGTGAGGCTTGGGAGAGGTTTAAGGAGCTTTTGCGAAAGTGTCTCCACCATGGTTTACCACATTGTATCCAAATGGAAACATTCTACAATGGGTTAAACACAGCAACCCAAGGTATGGTCGATGCTTCTGCAGGAGGGGCCCTTTTGGCAAAAAGTTTTAATGAAGCCCATGAAATTTAGAGAGAATATCAACCAATAGTTGTCAGTGGTCGGATGTTAGAGGCTCAAATAGAAAAGTTAAGAGTGTGTTAGAGGTTGATGGTGTGTCCACCATTAGGGCTGATATTGCAATGTTAGCTAACGCTCTTAAAAATGTGACAGTGGTTAGTCATCAGCATCCGCCAGTGGTGGAACCTACTGCAGTGGTGAACCAAGTTGCAGAGGAATCATGTGTCTATTGTGGTGAAAAACACAACTACGACTTTTGCCCCAGCAATCCAGCGTCTGTGTTTTTTGTAGGTAATTAAAGGAATAACCCTTACTCTAATTTTTATAATCCAAGTTGGCGCAACCACCCCAACTTTGCATGGGGAGGGCAAGGAAGCAATTCACAAGTCCGTCAAGCACAACAAAAGGTGAGCCATTCAGGATTTACTAAATCACAGGTATTGCCCCAACAAAATAAACAGGTTTTGCCCCAGCAAAATTCGGAGAGTTCTCTTGAGGCAATGATGAAAGAATATATGGCTCATACTGATGTCGCTATTCAAAGTAATCAAGCTTCAATGAGAGCCCTGGAATTGCAAATGAGTCAGTTAGCTAATGAGCTGAAGGCAAGGCCTCAAGAGAAACTTCTTACAGACACTGAACACCCTAGAAGGGAAGGTAAGGAGTAGGTACAAGCAGTGACTCTAAGGAGTGGTAAGCCACTATAAGAGAGAAAAGAGCCTAGTAAACCCCAGGATGTAGAGAAGAATAGTCTCATGGCTGCTGGCAGAGCTGACCACCAGCCACTGCCAAATTATATTCACTGTCAGCAAGTTCCATACCTTCAGCATCATCTGTTCTAATTCTTTTTGCCTCCTTTCGTAAATCTTCTGAGGCCTTTTGGTAGGGGAAACATTTAAATTTATATCATGTTCTCTGAAAATGAGTTGCCTTTTCCATTTGCTCTTTTTCTTTTTGGGCTTCCTCGTAGCTGATCTTTGACTGCTACTCTTTGATGGACTTTCATTTTCTTCTATATTCCCTCCATTTTCTTCTAAATGCCCTGCCTTCTTTATCTGTACTCAATGTAACATCCTGGTTATTAAGATCTTGCTTTATGAAAATATCATTTTCTCTTTCTAATTCCAGGGCTATGTTCATATCCATTGGTATGTTTAATTCCTCCTCATTGTTTCCTTTCCTCTGTTCAAACTCTTGGTCTCTTGGTGGAGAGTTTTCTTTCTTTGTTTGTTTGAAGAAGCCTTGAAACTTTAGCCAGCTCCCAAACTCACCACTGTTCTGTCTTTCCCCTTCATTTCCAGACGTGCAATCTTTCACACCATGCCCAATTATGCCACAGCCAAAACAGAACTCAAGTAATCGTCCGTACCTGATTGTCACCCAACAATCTTCCTCAATCTCAGGTCCTCTTAACATAAAACCTATCAAGAGAGGCTTGGTAATATCAATGCTAACCTTTATTCGGATACTATTTCCCCAACAAACCTCTTCTTTTCGCAGTCCATTTCCAAGAACTTTCCAATTGAGTTACCTATTTTTTTCGCTGCTAATCTACTTTCATGGCCCATCGGGAGATTAATCAATCTTATCCAAAACATGGCTTCTTGGAATATAAAACTTGATATTCTTTGATTCTTTACAGGTATTTCAAGGACCACCAAATGCTTGTCGAAAAGCCAAGGCCCACTTTTCATTATTCAATCTCGATCTTCTTGACTTGAGAATTTGAAGCAAAATATGTTTTTTCCCATGACTTCCACGTTAAAAGACTCTCTCGTTTTCCAGGCTCCTGAGAGAGCATTCTTGATTGCTCCAGCAGCTATATTCCGATGAGTTAAAATCTTCCCAACAAGGCAGTGATCCAACTGAACTCTTATTTCTTTAACTTCTTCCCCTTCCAACAAGATTGTTTTCCCTTTTTCCTCATCTCTGAGATTAAACTTCTTCCATTCATGAAGTAACTCCTCAAAATCCATCTATCTGACACTACTGTTCCTTGCAGGTCTACGAAGAAACTACGAACAGTACCCCAGCAACTTGGCTGACAAAAACTCCCAGGAAATTGGGAGACAACTCCAAGAACCGAAGTCTCGATCTTAACCAAAAATCAAAGATGCTCTTAAGAGATAACTCGATCTTAATCCTGAGCTTACTATGAACTCCTATTCGTTTAATGTTATCCTTTGATCTGCATGGGTGAGAGTGGTAATAAAAGTATCATTCAATACTCCCACCATTTTGGGGATGACATTAGATGGATGGTTGGGGACGTAGTAAAGCAAAACGGAATTCACTC
This sequence comes from Luffa aegyptiaca, assembly GCA_017139565.1. NCBI lineage: Eukaryota > Viridiplantae > Streptophyta > Magnoliopsida > Cucurbitales > Cucurbitaceae > Luffa > Luffa aegyptiaca. The sequence goes on from CM029407.1 coordinate 42,273,915, forward strand.
CTACCAGATACAGGGATAGTAGAAAGGTTGTTCTCTTAAGTGCTGAGTTCGAGACTTGAACAAGGGGCTCCACCCTCTCACTGGCTCGAGAGAGATCTTGTTTCATGGTTGGACCATAAACAAATTGTTCAATAGAGGACCAGTGGACTTAAGGAACTAAGATGTACTATAGGGGTAAAACAGACATTTGACCTGTTTATAGTAACAAACAACCTGTGAAAGATTGACTTACTAATCATGGTTATATCGAATGGACGGAAATATATCTACAGTGAGGAGAGTTCAACTACTAGGCTATAGTGGAGTGTCCTGGTAGTTAACAGAAGTTGGTTAACTAGCTTAAAAGGGTTTGACTAGTTTAACCTCGCACCGTTAGAGCCCATGATTTGTAGGTCTATTAGGTCCCCTTGCTAGCTTGAGACTAACCTTTGGAACAATATGATGGATAAAATATGAATTTCTTTAAATTCATGTTAAGAAAATTGAGAAGAGGTGAAAGGTGTTTTTGGTACGTTGGGTTTTTTGTAAAAACCGAATTGGTGAGTGCTTAATATTTAAATATGATTTAAATACTGAAAACATGAATAGGGATTCGTGATTGAAAATAACATTTTGGAAATGTTTGGGATTGGTGGCAAAATATTAATTTAATATTTAATATTAAATTAATTAATTATTTAATAATTATTAATTTTGAATTAATTTAAAATTGAAAAATTAAAATTGAATTTTGAATTTTTCAGATGATTGAAAATTAGATAATTATCCAAATTAATTTGGATAATTATTGAATTAATTAAATTAAAAAATTTTGAATTTTTGGAGGTGGAGTGCATGGTGACTAAACCCATGCACTCCCCTCATGATAGCCACCAAAATTCCCACCATCTTCAGCTTGGTTAGGTGTCAAATGCTGGGGGTTTTCTTCTTCCTTTATCCCTCTATATATTTGAAGAAGAAGGTTGAAAGATTAGAGCTCTTGAGATAGTGAATTGCTGCAAAATTGAAAGCTCACCAAACCCATCTCCATTAGCTTGGTTTTCAAGCTTTCTCTCTAAAATTTCATCACTTGAGGATCCCACAATCCGTTCCAAGGGCTTGGAGATAGCAAGGAAGATCTTTTGGTGGTTCGTGACTCTTTGGTGAAGAAAAACAAGCAGTCAATCCAACCAATTTCTCCGTTGAACAAGAGGTAGGCAAGTTGTCTCTGTTTTTCTTCATATGAACAACATGACTTCAGTGATCAAATTGAGCTAATTAAGTGCTTTAGATCCAAAATTGCTTCCGCTTTTATGATATTAACACGTTCACATGTGAGTGGGGGTATCCTATGCAATGAATTTGCATAAGATCGAACCGCGAAATAGTTAACCACTAGTTGTAACACCGTTAGTTAGTTTGGTTTCTATTTCACTAGGATGACCTAGGCAACTTAGTCTCAATCCTTAGTGGGTTATGGATTCCTGTCTGTGAGGGATTGTCCTTTAATTTGTATGGGTGAGAGTGGCCTGCACGCCGACTCAATAAGCCTACCATTTTGGGGACAATACCGAGTGGGGATCTGGGAACATAATCACACAAGATGGAATTCACTCCTTCCCGACTCAAGGGTAAGTAGAGGTGTGTTCCTTTAAGTGGTGTCTCCAAGTCTTGAACAATGGGCCCTGCCCTCTCTATGGCACGAGAGGGACTTCTGTTTGTTGGTTGGACCTCAAACAGGTTATTCATTATAGGAGCACTAGAACTTAAGGATAAAGAGGTAGCCCAGGGGTAAAACGGTAATTTGACCTAGCTGGGGTTCAAACACAAGTAAAGGGCTGACTTTCTGTTATTGGTCGATATCCGTGGACACAGAAATATATCTGCAGTGAGAAGAGTGCAGCTGTGGTTCTTTAGTGGAGTGAACCATAGTTAACGAATATTGATTAACTTGGTTAATGAGTTTAGCCAATTAATCTCATATCGTTGGAGTTTCTGATCTGTAGGTCCATTAGGTCCCACCAATAGCTCATTTAGGGCGTTTAGGTAAATTTCTAAGGGAGAATTGAATATTCGAATTGGTTCGAATATTAAGTTTAAAATATGAATTGGATTCATATTAAAACTATAGGTTATAATTAATGCGCATTAGATATACGTTAATACTATAGTCTATATGAGAGAAATATAATTAAATATTTGCTATTTAATTATAATATTAATTAATTGGAGAATTAATTAATTATATGTTTTAATTTAATTTGATTTAATTGAATTTTATTAAAACTATAGGTTATGTGGGCATATTTGTATAAATATGATTTATATAAGTAATTATTAAATTAATTGTTAATTCAATTGTTTAATTAACTATTAATTATTTTTTTAATTAATAATTATTTAACTTATCAGTTTTAACTGATAAGAATTGTTCAATCCCACTAACCTAGCCCATTCACAATTAGAGAGGGATTGTACGGCAAGTTGCTATGACCATCTGTTAGATCAACTTCCCCAATCAACAATCATCTGAGTTTTTTTTTTTTAAAAAAAAATCTCTCTCTCTCTCTCTCAACAATTCTCTGCGTTTTTCCCAAGAATCACAGAGATATTCGAAAGGGTTAATCTCTTTTATAATTAATTTATAATACGAGATAGACGTAAAATCTATAACAAAGATAAATGCATGCTCAGCTAGGTTTAAAACGAACCAAATCGATCAATCTCTTAGAATAGGTCGATAACTTGTAAAGCTAAGGTTACAAGAGAACTCACCCGGTTCGATGCTGTCTAAGGCTGGAGGTATTTAAGTTGACGTTTACGGAACACCTCCTACCTGGGTATCGGGCTGGTATTTGAGTTAGGATAACCTAGATTTTACGAGCATGCACATGAGAGATGAAAGGTTATAAATCACCTAGACAATGTAGGTTAATTATAACCTAGACTTAGGATTATATTCAATTAGCCGGAATATGCCTAAGTAACAAATTACCCAACATCATTTAAAATACTTAGTGGGAGAAAAAGATAAAACATAGTTTTCCTCACGTTCTCCTTTTAAATTCACACAGTGAGATTTATGCATAGCCTCTTGATACTTACTAACGTAACCATTCCATTCGGAAGGTGATTGCATAAATCAATATCAAGGTGAATGGAGAAAGTATTTATAGTAAGTGGGAGAAGGAAGCGTGTCAACGTGTTCTATGGTCTCTTCTATTGGTTCACATCGCGAGATCTCTATGGTCGGCTGCTAAGCACGCCCTGGAGCGGCTACCCCATTCGGAGGGTTGTAACATAGGGATTGTAGCACAATGAACTCCCTATAAGGATAAAGAATTTCTCAGGGTCGTTCCCAGCATTAGCTTTTCCATTCGGTAACATTACTGGGACCGTTCTCAGAAATTTAAAAAAATGGAGGGTCACACTTACAAGATAAACTAATAGTTAGCTTATACTTGACCAAAGTAGCGATAACTAAAATGATAACAGAAATAAAGAGTTATTCTGATTATACGATTTATTAGTCAAGAATGTCTTGGTTCAGTGAAGGAATGATTGACTACCCCTCGGTAGCAGTTATTCTGACTCACTGAAATATCGTTGCAAAATAACTAATGAGATGGGTACACTATTACTTTGGTTAAAACTATAATTGGATTTGTTTAAATATTCATTTCACTGATAAAGGATTTTATATTATTTCAGCATGCCTAACACATTAGTACAACTATTAGCTTCAGAAAAACTTAACGGTGACAATTATGGAACCTGGAAATCAAATTAAAATACAGTATTAGTGATTGATGACCTTCAATTTGTCTTAACGGAAGAATGTCCACCCAACCCTGGCCCGACAGGAACTCGAGTAAATCGAGACGCCTATGACAGATGGACTAGAGCTAATGAAAAGGCAAAGGTTTTTATCTTGACGAGCATAAGAGATGTTCTGTCTAAAAAGCATGAGGGTATGGAAACAGCACGGGAGATAATGGACTCACTACAGGCCATGTTTGGACAGTCGTCCTCATCCCTTCGCCATGAAGCCCTCAAGTACATTTATAATTCTCGGATGAAAAAAGGAACTTCTGTCCGAGAACATGTGTTAAACATGATGGTGCATTTTAATGCAGCCGAAGTAAACGACGATGTCATAGATGAAAGTAGTCAAGTCAATTTCATTATGGAATCTCTCCCGAAGAGTTTCATGCAATTCCATACCATTTTAGTTATGAACAAAATTGAGTACAATCTTACGAGCTTCAGACCTACTAGTCCCTAACTAAAAGTAAAGGACAAGAAAACGAAACAAATGTTGTTTCTGGTAGAAAGTTCCTAAGAGGGTCAAACTCTAGGAATAAGTCTGAATCTTCTAAGAATAAAAGTATTCAATTGAAGAAAAAGAACAAGGGAAAGGGGAAAGCTCCCATAACCAAGAAAGGCAAGAAGAAGATTACAGAAAAGGAACTTGCTTCCACTGTAACTAGGACGGTCACTGGAGAAGAAACTGTCCTAAGTATCTTGCTGAGAAGAAAGCAGAAAAAGTTGAAGCTGCGAAAATAGGTAAATACGATTTTCTTGTAATTGAATCATGCTTAGTAGAAAATGATAACTCCATATGGATATTAGATTCAGGAGTGACTAATCATGTATGTTCTTTTGTACAGGAAACTAGTTCTTGGAAAACTCTTGAAGAAGGCGAGGTGACACTCAAAGTAGGGACAGGAGATGTCGTCTTAGCTGAAGTAGTGGGAGAAATGCAACTTTGTTTTAGAGATAGATATATTTTGTTAACAGATGTTTTGTATGTTCCTTGTATGCAAAGGAACTTAATATCCATCTCCCATTTAATGGAACAAAACTATAATGCATCTTTTGAAATCAATAAAGTGTTTATATTCAAAAGAACATTTCCATGTGTGTTCTGCTAAACTTGAAAACAATCTGTATGTATTAAGACCCAATGAAACAAAAGTTGTTTAAAACAGCACAGACCCAAAATAAAAGACAAAATGCTTCTCAAGATACCCTTCTTTGGCATCTAAAACTAGGACGACACGTAAATCAAAAACGTATTGAACGACTGGTTAAGAGTGGACTTCTAAACGAGTTAGAAGATGACTCATTACCACCATGTGAGTCTTGTCTAGAAGGTAAAATGACCAAACGACCTTTCTCTGATAAAGGTCAAAGAGCCATAGAAACCCTCGAACTTATACATTTTGACCTCTGTGGTCCTATGAATGTTAAAGCATGAGGAGGATATGAATACTTCATCAGTTTCATTGATGATTATTCAAGATATGGGTATGTTTACCTAATGGTGAAAAAATCAGAAGCTCTTGAAAAATTCAAAGAGTATAAAGTTGAAGTTGAAAATAAGATAGGTAAAACTATCAAAACTTTACGATCTGATCGAGGAGGAGAGTACATGGATTTGGAATTCCAGGACTACTTGATAAAACATGAAATTTCCTCACAACTCTCAGCACCAGGTACACCACAACAGAATGGTGTCTTAGAAAGAAGAAACAGAACCTTATTAGATATGGTTCGGTCTATGATGAGTTATGCACAACTGCCTGATTCATTTTGGGGTTTTGCAGTAGAAATCGCTGCATATATTCTGAACATGGTTCCCTCTAAAAGTGTTCCAGAAACACCGTACGAGATATTGAGAGGACGTAAGGGGAGTTTACGACACTTTCGAATTTGGGGATGCCCAACACCCGTGTTGGTGCAGAAACCAAAGAAATTGGAACGACGTTCAAGAATATGCCTTTTTGTAGGATACCCTAAAGAAACGAAAGGAGGTCTGTTTTATCATCCTCAAGACAACAAGGTAATTGTTTTGACCAATGTCACATTTCTTGAAGAAGATCATATGAAAAATCATCAAACACACAGCAAACTAATACTTAAAGAATTTTTCAGGGAAGCTACAAACAAACAAACAAAGGTTGTTAGTAAAACTGGTGCTTCTAAACCATCTCAGGATATAAAGATGCCTCGTCGTAGTGGGAGGGTTATAATTCAACCTGACCGGTACATGGGCTTAACTAAAACTCAATTCATCATACCTGATGATGAAGTAGAGGATCCATTGTCTTGTAGACAAGCAATGGGAGATAAGGATAAGGACCAATGGGTCAAAGCCATGAACCTTGAGATAGAATCTATGTATTTTAACTCCGTCTGGGAACTTGTAGATCAACCTATCGGTTGCAAGTGGATCTATAAGAGAAAACGAGACCAAATTAGCAAGGTACAAACCTTCAAAGCCCGATTAGTGGCTAAAGGTTATAACCAAAGATAAGGAATTGATTTCGATGAAACCTTCTCACCAGTAGCAATGTTAAAATCAATAAGAATACTCATTTCAATTGTCACTTTCTATAATTATGAAATTTGGCAAATGGATGTCAAGACTGCGTTTCTGAACGGGAATCTTGACGAGAATATTTACATGGTCCAACCAGAAGGGTTCATAATCCAGGGAGAAGGAGAAAGGGTTTGCAAGCTTAACAAATCCATCTATGGATTAAAACAAGCCTCAAGATCCTGGAATAAAAGATTTGACACTGTAATCAAATCTTATGGTTTTGAACAGAATGTAGATGAACCTTGTGTATATAAAAGGATCATTGACTCTACTGTAGTTTTCTTAATTTTGTATGTTGATGACATCCTACTTATAAGAAATGTAGTGGGAGTATTGTCTGAAATTAAGCAGAGGCTAGGAGCTCAATTCCAAATGAAGGATTTGGGAGAAGCTCAATATGTTCTGGGGATCCAAATAATTAGAGATCGAAAGAACAAATTACTAGCACTGTCTCAAGCATCTTATATCGATAAAGTACTGAATCGATATTCAATGCCGAATTCCAAAAGAGGATTGTTACCCTTTAGACATGGAATGCACCTATCAAAGGAACAGAGTCCAAAAACACCTCAAGAAGTTGAGGATATGAAACGAATTTCTTATGCATCAACAGTCGAAAGTATTATGTATGCAATGCTATGCACACGTCCCGACATATGTTATGCAATAGGTGTCGTTAGCAGATATTAGTCCAATCCTGGTCAAGCACATTGAACTGCTGTTGAGAATATTCTCAAATATTTGAGAAGGACAAGAAACTATTCGCTAGTGTATAGATCTAAGGATTTGATCCTTACTGGATACACTGACTCAGATTTTCAAACCGACATAGACTCTAGGAGATCTACGTCGGGATCTGTGTTCACTCTCAATGGAGGAGCAGTAGTGTGTAGAAGTGTAGGACAAGGATGTTGCGGATTATGTCCTAGAACTCAAGTTTTGTTATCCTTTATATAAATAAAGATGTTATTCAGTGAGAGATGTTTATTAATATCTTAATAATCCAATAGAAACATCCATGGTTATAACATGAGATACTCGAACTATATCATGAATATGGACAGGGATCAAGTTCGAGTATATAACCTACATGGTGTATAGTAAATGATTAAGGTTGGGTACCTTGTTCTGGTAACACTATGGATGCGGCCTACTTTGCTAAACAAAGCAAACGACGTGATCCTGGTTCGTTCGTGTATTGACAGACGAGTAGGGGCATCCTGTGTAAAAGACGTTTACACAAGACTGGATCGAGAAATAAGTCACTCTTACTTTATAACGTCGTTTACTGTTAAGACATTATTTCATGCGACGACCTACGTAACTCGATCTTAATCCTGAGCTTACTATGAACTCCTGTTCATTTGGAATTATCCTTTGATTTGCATGGGTGAGAGTGGTCATAAAAGTATCATTCAATATTCCTACCATTTTGGGGTTAACATTGGATGGATGGCTGGGGACGTAGTAAAGCAAAATGGAATTCACTCCTACCCGATACAGGGATAGTAGAAAGGTTGTTCCATTAAATGCTGAGTTTGAGACTTGAACAAGGGGCCCCACCCTCTCATTGGCGTGAGAGGGATCTTGTTTCATGGTTGGACCATAAACAAATTGTTCAATAGAGGACCAGGGGACTTAAGGAACTAAGATGTACTATAGGTGTAAAATGGACATTTGACCTGACTATAGTAACGAACGACCTGTGTAGGATTGACTTACTAATCATGGTTATATCGAGTGGACGGAAATATATCTACAGTGAGGGGAGTTCAACTATTAGGCTATAGTGGAGTGTCCCGGTAGTTAACGGATGTTGGTTAACTAGCTTAAAAGAGTTTGACTAGTTTAACCTCGTACCATTGGAGCCCATGATCTGTCGATCCATTAGGTCCTCTTGCTAGCTCGAGACTAACCTTTGGAACAATATGATGGATTAAAATATAAATGCTTTAAGTTCATGTTTAGAATTATGAATAGAAGTGATAGGTGTTGACAATACCTCGGGTTTTGTGAAAACCGAGTATGTGTGGGTTTTAATATTTAAATATGATTTAAATACCGAGAACATGAATAGGGATTCATGATAAAGAAAATAACATTTCAGAAATGTTCGGGTAAAGTGGCAAAATATTAATTTAATATTAAGATATTAAATTAATAATTAATTTTTAAATTAATTTTGAGTTAATTTAAAATTAAGAAATTGAAAATGATTTTTCAAATTTCAGATTAATTAAATTAAATTAGTTAGTGGATTAATTCAAGATAATCTTGAATTAATTAAAATCAAAATGAAATTTGATTTTTTGGAGGTGGAGTGCATGGTGACTAAACCCATGCACTCCCCTCTCTTAAGCCACTTAATACTCCATTAATTTGGAGCTGATTTGGTGGCAATCTCTGGGCCTTTTCTTTATGCTTAATCCCTCTATATAACTGGAGAGTAAGGTTGAAAGAATCAAGGAAGAGAGGTACTGAAATTCTGCCAAAATCCTTACTCATACCACCCACTTTCATAAGCTTGTTTTTCATGCTTTCTCTCTCAAATTCCATCACTTGTGGATCCCACAATCCTTTCCAAAGGCTTGAGGATAGCAAGGAAGATCCTTTGGTGGTTCGTGACTCATTGGTGAAGAAAAACAAGAAGCTAATCCAACCAATCTCTCCATTGAAACAAGGTAGGCAAGCTGTCTCTGTTTTTCTTCATATGAACATGTCTTTGGTGATCAAATTGAGCTTCTTATGTGCCTAAGATCCAAAATTGTTACCGCTTTTTAGATATTAACACTTTCAGATTGCATAGGGGTTTAGCAATTTTTGAAAATTCTTTTATAAAGCGCCTATAAAACCCTGTGTGGTCTAAGAAACTACGAACTCCCTTCGCATTAATGGGCGGAGGCAGTTGCTCAATAGCAGAGAATTTTTCCCGATCTACCTCCAAACCTTTTTCAGACATTTTGTGGCCCAAAACTATACCTTCTTTTACCATAAAATGGCATTTCTTCCAATTCAGGACAAGGTTAGTTTCCTGGCATCTCTGTAAAACACGAGAGAGATTATGCAAACAATTATCAAATGATGGACCGAAAACAGAAAAATCGTCCATAAAAACTTCCATAATTTCCTCTACAAAGTCTAAAAATATGGCCATCATAAAACGTTGGAAGGTAGTCGGGGCATTACACAGTCCAAATGGCATACGCCGGAACGCATAAGTGCCATGAGGACACGTGAATGTCGTTTTCTCTTGGTCCTCAGGTGCAATCGCAATTTGATTATAACCTGAATAGTCATTAAGAAAACAATAATGGGGATACCCAGCTAGCCTATCGAGCATTTGATCAATAAAAGGGAGAGGGAAGTGATCGTTTCTAGTGGCTTTATTTAGTTTTCTATAATCGATACAAACACGCCAACCAGTTACCGTTCATGTAGAAATTGACTCATCTTTTTCATTTTTAATAACGATCATTCTCCCTTTCTTAGGTACTACTTGAACAGGACTAATCCATGGGCTGTCTGATATAGCATAAATTATTCCTCCATTCAACAACTTTAACACCTCGACTTTTACCACTTCCTTCATTGCTGGATTTAATCTTCTTTGGTGTTCTACTGTGGGATTAAAGGTATCTTCCATTAAGATTTCATGCATTACAATAGAAGGGCAAATACCTTTAATATCACTAATAGACCATCCTAGGGCGGATTTATGCTTCCTCAAAACATCCAACAATTTTTCCACTTCTACTTTATTCAAATCAGCAGATATAATAACAGGAAAAGTACAAGATTCTCCTAAGAAAGCATAATGCAGGTGAGCAGGTAATTGTTTCAACTAAGGGGGAGGGGTGTCAACTTGAGCACAAACATCTAGTGTTAATTTTTCTTCCTTCCCGAATTCTAAAGGTCTATCAATCTCATCTTGTAATTATGGACATGCCTACTCAGATTGTAACGTGTGTTTCCATGCATATTATGAACTAAGTAGCATTAGGCGTTGGTTAGGACACAATGTGATTGCCGTGCTTAATTTCTAGTGATAAATATTGATTCTATGCATCTTGATTAATTGTTGTGTTCATTTCTATTTTATGCCCGCTTGGCCAGCCGGTATGAATACCTCTCTCTAGTTTCAGGGATGATTTAGAGAGTGTGTGGCGATTAATCACACTACGATCATTGTGTATTGGTGAACGCCAGTGACTGAGCTAGGGATAGCCAGTTGCCTAGTGCTTGATCGGTCGGACTTCATTGGGGTTGAAACACATTCCAACAAATCCGGAGTTCCGGGAGGAATCCGCTAATAATACTGCGAGAGTTTGCATGATCAATAATATTGCTAGAGCATCTTTTAAACACAATTACTAAATCCTGACTAGCGCTTGTTTCTAATCTGTCTGCCTATTTGTTTATTCTTTGTTCTGTCATTTATTTTGATTCAGCATTATTCTTATAAAAACCAATCATTTTTACCATCTTTGAAACCATTAAAAAGTTATACAAAATAGATAAAGTGGAAGCTAGTTCAGGCCTTGGATTGATAATACTTATTACTTGCTGCGGACTGTGTATACTTGCACAGAGTTCTAGAGTCCTTTTATACCATATTTTTACTCACTCTAGGAACCCAACAGGCATCTGTTCCAAGGCATCAGCAAAAGGGATGTTAATGTGGAGCTGTTTACAAATATCAAGAAATTTAGAAAACTCAGCATCCAACTTTTTCTTTTGAAATCTCTGCGGATATGGAATCTGATTAAGAACTAGAGGAATAGGGTTTGGAGACTTATCTAGCACTGGTTGTGCTATTTCTTCCTCTGGAATAATTTGATCATCATCCTCATCCAGTATCTTCCTAATGTTTTATTCCTTGACTTCTCTTCTTTCTATTTCTTTTAATTGCTTCCCACTCCTTAATGATATAGTAGGTCAATGCTCTTGTGATTCTACGACGAAGACATTGGAGAATTTTCCTTGCTAAATTTGGTCCATGAAAATTGTCATTTGATCAGTCTTTGCTTCCATTTTACTAATGACAATATCTTGTCTCTCCACTCTAGCTTGCATTGTTGACACTGGTCCTTGCACATTAATCGACAAAGTCTTGGTCTCTTCAATAAACTTCCCCAACATGTCCTCTAAAGGATTTTTCTTCTCCTGACGAACTATTTCTTCAGGCTGGGACTCCACTTTCAAAGGAGATTTTTCTCTGCAACTTTTAGGCGAACTTGGAATCTTTGATCCTGAGAGTTTGTTCAAGGCCTTTCTTTGAGCTTCGACTTGAAATTTTAAAGAACTCACCTCATTGGTTTCACATGGTTCCCCCTTTTGTTTGGACTCTAATTGCTCAGACGGCCACTGATAACTTGTCAAAGCCAACTCTTCTACTAAAGCTCGAGCATCCTTGACAGTTTTGGCTAAAACGTTTCCTCCAGCCGCAGTGTCAAAGATTGTTTTAAAATCCCGTTTTAACCCATTATAGAAGAGTTGTACCAAGCCAGTCAGGGTACCCATGCTATGGGCATTTTCTTAACATGTCTTTATAATGTTCCCAAGCCTCATACAGTTGCTCATCTTCCATTTGTTTAAATAACCCAATTTAAGTTCTGAGCTTTGTAATTTTAGCTAATGGGAAAAGTTTTGTAAGAAAAGCCCTAACCAAATCATTCCAATTTAAAATACTGTTTGGAGTTAATGAGTCTAGCCAATCTCTAGCCCTATCTTGCAAAGAATAAGGGAATAATTGCAAGCAAATAGTGTCAGGACTAACTCCACCGATCTTTACTGTTGCACAAATATCCAAAAATGATCGCAAATGACTATGTGGATCTTCTTATTGATGTCCCTTGAAAGCATTCTCTCGGACCATTTGAATGAGACCAGCCTTCAGCTCAAAATGCTCAGCAGCAATTGGCTCATAAGCTATCCCAGAGTAGTTCAATGGTAATTCTGGCAAGAAATAATCTTGAATTGCCTTGTCTTCTTGATCTGTCATGCTTATACGAATTCTCCAAGAACAAATTATCCACCTTATATCTTAACAAATTTTGCCACAACTTCTTAAACTAAAAATTAAAATGCAAAAATAAATTTCTAAATTAAAATCAAACACTTAATTCTCAATATTAACGGAAAAGTACCAATTTCCCCAGCAACGACGCCAAAAACTTGTTGGTTGCAATCTGCAAGCGTACGGGCCACAAGTAATATAAAATGGTAGGTATTACCGAGTGTCGAATCCTCAGGGAATTTGAATTAAGTCCATCAATTACCAAGAACTATCATGCTCAATTTTATTTAGAATTTCAACTCAAGTGATCAAGTGAAAATTAACGAATCTAACAAGTAGAAAAGAAACATGCAAATACATGGGAATTTCCTATCCAGGGAACTCAACCTATGGTGTTAATTAGCTTTTTGGATTTGTAGCTCAATTCAACAGATGCTTGTAATTACTAGTCTTCAGTTTCATAAATCTAGAAGTAATTTAAGAGGATTTCTCTCTCAAGTTCCTCCTCATCTCATACTAACATAACTAATTTATGTGTCCATTTCCATAGTTAATTATAGTATGACATTAAGCAACTTCATCATAAATTTCTAACAATTCTTTTTCACTTTCGTGTTCCAAGCAATCGTTAGCCATGCAATTGGGATCTAATCTAACTTTTCTCTATCAAGTATCGATTTAGACCAACAAATTAATCAATTTGTGATCAAGGGATTAAAAGCATTAAGCACAAATTTCATAGATGAAATATGAAGAAATTCATTACAATATCCAAATAATTAAGCGACATATTCCAATTAGCTAAATTAACGACCCTAAGTCTCAAGATCTACTAAAAAATGGGAATAATTTTAGCCCAACAATCTTGATTCATGGTCCTAACTCAACAATAATAAGAAATTACAGAGACTTAAAGAAGAAATAATCGTTGTGTTGATCCAATGCTCCCGTCACGATCATCTCGAGTCTCAAGCCTTGGAATCTCGATCAATTCCACCTTTCTTCTCTCATTTCTACTCACTTTTTACTCTCTATTGAGCTAGGGGAGAACCCCCCATACTGGAATGAATTTCACCAAAGAGAAGTAGCCAATTTATAGGAGATTTGGAGCTGTCTTGCCTCCCAAGTCGAACAGCATCGCACCGCTGACGTCACAGCGTCGCGACGCTGTGATGTCACTTTCTTGCTGCATACTTCAACCAGCGTCGAGACTCTCTAAGGATAGCGTCGCGACGCTGGGCCTTCTAGAAGCCTCAATGCACAAAAATTGGCCTATACAGCTCTTCACTTCTTTAGGCTTTTGGGCCTCCACTTTGAATGCTTTCTCCTATTTTCCTCAATTATGGACCGAAGCCTCTAATTTGGAGTAAAATTCCTGGTTTTGCTTCTCGAGCTCGGTCTTCTACAAAATTAACATAAAAAGACAATAAAGCTCACAATTAACGCACCAAAACGAGCCAAAATAACTAGGAAACAGATAGCATAATTGCATGCTATCAATTTTGCTCCAATTTTCATTACAAAATCTATCACACTCGTCAATTATACCTAGCTGGATCGTATCCATTTGTTGTTTCCTCTCTTTCTCCATCATTGCGAGCTCAATGAAATAAAATAGGGTCACATTAACTACGTCGTCATCATTCTCAAATCGGAGGTCGGGGAATAATCTATCTAACTCAAATCCTTTCATCGTTGTGTTGTCGTTCAGGTAGATTCTTCTAAGCCTAGTACTACAGATATTGCTCCTAACGTGTGTAGTACTATGCGTAATCCGGGTAATGATATCGAGTTCACTCTGCCCGAATGAAACTTTGTTCCCCAAAATATCAAAACTAATCCCATCTACCCTATCCTCGTTTACTTCTCTGAAAAAAAAGTAATGGATTAATTGGTCATTAAACATTAAAGATGAATCCAATAAATGACCAAAACATGTCTGTCTAAATATCGCTAACTGGGCATCAGTTAATTTGTTTTTAATGGCTCTCACTGTTTTCCCTATATGAGAACAACACGTCAATGTAACCGGAAAATGGTCAAAAAGTGGAATTTTTGGAACCATTGCCATGATGATTAAACCTATAATGAAAAAAACAAAGATAATTGAAAGAAAAAAAATACCAAATAATTTTATTAAAAAAAACAATTATCTCTGTCTCTCCCGTTCGGGTCGCCTGAGTGAGACAATCGAGATTCCCGGCCGAATTACCCGATCGGGATCGGGCACGGGAAAAGCATTTTCTTCACAAAATTGTGTTTCTCGGTTCTTGTCTCGATTTCCCTCCAAGCAACACGACCAGGATGCATCGTTCGGGAGATAAAAAAAACCCGGTCCTAAAGGTTAAAATCTGCAACGTTTTTTCAACAAATCCAACACAGAAACTGCTGATAGCTAACAATGTGCAATAAAATGAACCTAAACTTCAACAAATCTTTACAAACGATCGAAACATAGACCTAAAACATGAAAACCCTAGAAAACGCACGAAATACACCGAAAAAAACGTACCTCCTTGCAGTAAAACGCGATGTAAAGTTGATTAAACACCAAATGGAACCACGAAATCAACGAATGGTGACAATGGAAAATCGAAACGTCGAGAGGATTGAAAGGGAAAGAAACGGTGTTTTGAAAAAAATGGGTCAAAGTTATGTTTTGAAATTAGTCAAGGGTATTTTTGTCTTTTCACTTCTATGTTTGGGCAAAAAGGGGTTAAGAAAACTATTTTATCCATGGGGGCCTTTTTTACAAAACATAAAATTGAGGGGGTCATTTTTGTCAATTTCTCGAAAAATTGAGAGATGGGAGCGGAGCTCTTCATCATGTGGTGCATGACGAATTGAAAAAATTGCACCAAACATCAACCAAGTGGGAGGAGGAAGGGTTTGCTACTGCATCTTCAGCAATGTGAGTAAATATAGCTTTTTCATTTAGTGTAAATATATATAGTTTTTCTTATTTCTTTTTCAAGTAGGCTACTTTATCTTTAGGAGATTTTGTTAGTTTTCTTTCGTATCGAGATTTTATTAGTTTATAGTATATTTTCTCCACCCCTACTTATAGAGTTTCATATGAATAAGAAATATTTTCCATTTGTTTCTCTAATAATAGAAGTGAGTACACCTTTGTGCGAGTTCATTAGTATTGCCTTTCTTTTTTCTTTTTGAAATGGGAAAGCAGATCGATCACTATTACCTTCTTTTTTTTAAATCGATCTCTCTTCATTATGCTTCTCTCCGACCTTCAAAATTTTTCACAAATTTGGGGAATATTTTTTAGAGAAGATGAAAGGAAGAAAATTATCTTTTTTATCTAATTAATGCTAATTTAACGATTTTATTAAACATAGCTTTAATTGAATTATTAATTATTAATTGATTACAAAATTAAGATTTTGGAAAATATATAAATGCTTACCTAGGTAATTTGAAAGACTTTTCGTTATCTTCAATCTTAAAAAGGGGTTTAAGTAGGTTAGATTTTTTATATTTAAAAATTTTAGGATAAATAAAATAAATATGATAATGGGAAATTGTAACGGGTAGTTGCAAATTTAGCTATGCTTTTTGAGATTTGCAAATATAGCAAAAATTTGAAAATCTGATTTTTCGCTTTTTTTATCATTCCAGTTTTACCCTTGTTGGTATATCAACTGATATATTAGTAGTATATCAAACGATATACTTTATATTTATTGATATACGAGATATAAAGAATATCAGTGAACTGATATACCAAATTTGATATACTCGAATGAATACAATTATATATCTAATATATACTTGATTTGATAAATGTAACCTATGATATACCTGAGTATTGATATAAGAATGATATACCTGATATATGAAATGTTACTTTTCTTTACTTATATTTGTTATGTTTCATTTTCTGTTTATTGAATTGTGTTGTGTTATTTACGTATTTAAAACGAAATTTTTGTTTTCATAACATAAAATGTTTGTCTTATATACTTGTTATGAACATTGATATACCATCGATATACCTCTTTTGTTATACTACTCAAATAATTAATAACATTGATATACTTGATTATGACTGACTAAATATATCAATGATAGACTTTATTTTTTAAAAAAAACATTAATATATATTTTTAATTATCAGTGACATACTTTATTTTAAGTATATTTTTTATATTGAATATAAACTGTTGATATATTGTTGATATATAATTCATATTAGGAATAACATTTCACTGATATATCAAAGTATATTAGTAGTATATGTACTTCAATTTAGGTATATCTGATATACTGAATATAAAATAACGATATACCGTTAACATACTTCATATTAGGAATATCATTCCACTAATATACCATAGTAAAGTATATCGGCTGTATATCAGATATAATTCATTTTAAGTATATCAATAGTATATCAACAGTATATCTGATGTATTTCATTTTAGGTATATCAGTAGTATATCAACACAATGTTTGATATACCATTGATATACTTCATGACAGTAAAACACGGGAAAATTTTGGAAAGGGTATTTTTGACTTTTTTTTATTCATGTTTTGGGCTAGGCTAAATTTTTTTGCCATAATTGCAAACCTCAAATAGTGAAGGCACGCATGTAAATAGAAATTCCCCTTTTGCTATTGCTGCAACCACCCTATGATAATTTATACATCCAAATAATGTTGAGAATTTAAATGTGCAATAAAGGAAAAACTTTCAAATTTTGATGTTGTATCAGGTATGGTTTATATCCATGATATTGGTTATAAACCATTTTCATTAAAATGTATGTAACGACCCGAACACTTAAATAGCCTTTAAGGGACCGTTACGACAATGCATGCTTTGGAGGCCTTTTTAAATAAAAATATTTTAAAACATAAACACTTAATTTAAGTAAAAACTTAAAAAAGTCTTTTATTCGGGATCCCTAATTTTAAAGGTTTTAAATAATCTTAAATAATTTGTAAAATATAAATGTACATGACCTCTAGAAAAATTTCTCAAACAAATTACAAATAAAGTAAAACAGAGTTCTTAAAGCAGAAAAAAATAAAATATGAAATTCCTGGTTCCCTCATGGCTGCCTAACAGATTATCATCAGTCAACGTGCACCTGCCCTCGCCTTTACCTGAAAAAAATTATTTTTCAAAAGAACGAGTATTTAAAATACTCAGTAAGTGACCCTAATATTGAGGTTGGGTCACGCTTTAAAAACATTTTAAAAATCAACAACAAATATCTTTTCGGTGGCTCTAAACTTTATTTTAAACTTATTAATTAGGGGATATACATCAATTTCATGCATATCATAGACACATAAATTTCATGTGTCTCCTACGGAGGTCGTCAATTTCACGAACCTCGACTTAGGTACATCAATTTCATGTCTCTAAGTCATGTGTAGGCATTGATAAGGGTAAAAAATATACCTATTTTACCCTTATATTTAGCTCATTTCCTTGTCAAATACTGCATGTTTAGATCAATTTTACTGTTCCCGAGCTCGAAATATGCTAAAGTTGATAAGTTAGGGTGTTGAGAATCACTTTTGTCAAATTATGCTCATTTGTGCTTAAAAAGACTCAATTTTAAGGGAATTTGACTAAGTTTATTGTTGTGCAGGAAAACAGAGGAAATGTTGGAATTTACCCAGAAATGCGACTGCAATTCTCAGAAGGCAAAATGAAATGCGACCGCATTACGGGAAAAATAGAGGCAGTTCCGAGTCGTCCGCCGGTCGTTTTGAACGAGACTTCTTCGCACCTAACCGGTTGTTTTGACCCCGAAACCGACTAGGCTACCTACCAGCACCTATTTCGCAGCTCATCAACCACTTCCAACACTATATAAGCTCGAGATTCGAAGTCAAATTCAAGCATAACTCATTTGGAAGAAGAGGGTGGTGACAGAACCCTAGTTGACGCCTATGAGTAGGGATGCCCGAGGTCCTTCTTAGATGATTGAATTCTAACCTTAGTTCGACATCAAACCTTAGAGTTTGTAGGGATTTTCACCCATTCCCACTTGTAAAAGCGAGAGAGTAGAGTGTCTAAGCGAACTCTAGAAGGATTAAATAAATAGAAAAACTTATAGTATTTGGCTACTGTCTTTATTTCCAACTTTTGATACTTTTCATTTATCTGTATTCTTTACATCTTATTTTCAATGAAAATGTATTCATTTGCACTTTATCTCACCATGAGTAGCTAAATTCCGTTGAGGAGTTCAATATGGTGAATTCCCTTATGGTTCAATAGCTTGAAAGTGTTTTATTTGCTTAAGTTTTGTTCAATGCATGCCATTCTTTATTGAATATAATTCTGATCTTGCTGAGTTTAAATTGATCACTTAGATTTTGCATGTTATGTAAGTTTGATCTCGAAAGCGACAGACAATATCGGTTCTCATAAAGGTGATATGGGAGAAAAAGCTCGAAAGAGATTGTTCGGCGGTATAGGGCAAGCTGCCTAAGGCACCCTATATCAACTATAGGGTTATAGGTTGCATTCGTGAATTATCTATGTCGGAGTCGAGTCACAGAAATGTGCATAACGGTACTCGCTTAGCCTTCTAACGGTTCTTGGGAGCAAGGCCAAATAGAAGTTAAATCTGACCCAATGCATTGAATAGGCTTAAGTTAAATAATCCATCACTAAGGCTAGCCTTTGGGATGAATCCATGTTGAATACCTCATTTGTTTATCATTGTTATTCGTTTATTTATTTATTTGCTTTATTTATCTTTCTAAAAATCAATCATCAATTATTTTTCTGGTTACCTATTTTTAAGCAATCAGTTGAGCAAGTTTTTATTACTACGTGCGATAGTGTATAATTGCACTAAGGTTGGCTGAATTTCTCTATTATTATTTATCATCTCATCTCACATCCATCATTTAGCCTCTGTCGCACCAAGTTTTTGGCGCCATTGCCAAGGACCAAAAGTGAAACCATATTTGTTATATGAAATTGTGATCAGATTGTGACCGCATATTCTGTCTCAAAAGGAATTTGACTTTGATTTGCATTTGTTTTGCTTTTGCAGGTTGAAGTTAGTGCATGAACAAGGGGTGTCCACTCCTTGACATTGATCCTGAGATAGAAAGAACCTTTCGTCGTCGAAGGAAGGAGCAAAGACGAAAGAGAATGGAACAACAAGAGTTGAGTGCACAAGAACCTCTAGAAGAAGCTTCTTACATACAAGAGTTTCAGATGGAACCACCTGGAGTCGATCCTCAAGTTGATCCACTGAATCGTGGAAGGGAGCAAAATGGTGGGAGAATTCCTCCAATTCCCCAGTTCCACCGGTGCCACAACAAGAAAATCCAATTTATATTGCTGAAGACCGAAATAGAGCAATAAGGGACTACACTTTACCTGTTTTTCAGACTTTAAATCCAGGAATTTTGGAGCCACCGATAGATGCTCCACAGTTTGAACTTAAACCAGTGATGTTCCAAATGTTGAATACCATGGGCCAATTCTTTGGACATCCAAATGAAGATCCACATAAACACATTAAGCTATTTTTGAGAGTTTGCAATTCTTTTAAAGTTACAGGAGTGCCTGAAGATACTTTGAAGCTAAAGTTTTTTCCATTTTCTTTGCAGGGAGATGCTGAAGCTTGGTTGGATTCATTCCCTCCAAACTCCATCACTTCTTGGAATGATTTGGCTGAGAAATTTTTAGAGAAGTTTTTTCCTTCTAATAAAAATGCCAAGTATAGAGCTGAAATTATTACTTTCAGACAATCTTACAATGAACCTCTTGATGCAGCCTGGGAAACATTTCAAAGGCTGGTTTGGAAGTGTCCACACCACAGATTGTCTGCTTGCATCATTTTAGAGTATTTTTATAGTGGATTAGATCAAGCTTCGAAGGCACTATGAATGCATCTACAAACGAATCTTTCTTGAAGAAGTCTGCAAATGAGGCACATGCTATCTTGGACACCATAGCCACAAACAATCGCCATTGGGGAGAGAATGAGCCAACAACAATCTTGAAGAATCCAGTTAAAGTAGTAGAAATAGAGGCTAATTCTACCATGCAAACCCAAATCAAGGCTATCTACAGCATGATGATGGGCATGACTATGAACAATCAAGCGAACATAGCCCCTGCCAATGCTATTTCTTCTCCCTGCCGTGAAATCTGTGGTGATGAACACATCGCTGATAATTGTCCACTGAATCCCGCGTCTGTCTTTTATGTAGGTCAACAAGGGAACTAGAACCAGAACAGATGGAATCCATACTCGGCCACGTACAACCCAGGTTGGAGACAACATCCAAACTTCTCTTGGGGAGGACAAGTCGGTTCAAGTAATTCTAATGCAAATCAATTTGGGAAACCTCCTATAGAATAGCAGCCGTAAAAGAACTTCCAACCAGTCCAGGTGCAGAGTCAATAATCAAATCTAGAGACTCTTATGAAGGAATACATGGCAAGAAACGATGCTGCAGTTAGGAATTTGGAAGTACAGATTGGACAGATTGCTCAAGAAATTAAGAACATACCACAAGCGACGTTGCCTAGCAAGACTGAGATCCCTCACAGAGAAGGAAAGGAACAATGCAAGGCAGTAACCTTGAGAAGTGGACTGGAATATGATGGCCCAAAGTACCTAGTAAATCAAGAAGCAGAGATCCCAGAAGAAGCTCGAGAAAAGATTTTAGAAAAGAAGTCAGACATTACCTCAGATATTATACAGAATAAAAGCAATGAAGAAAAGACCAAGGAGCATGAAGCCTTGGTAGAAAAAGAAGAATCAAATTCAGAGAAAAAACAGGGTAATGCGACCGCAAATGTGACTGCAAGATCTCAAAAATTTGTTATAGATCCAGAATATAGACCACCTCCTCAATACCCTCAAAGATTCAAACATGCTTCGCAGGATGCACAGTTTAAGAAGTTCTTAGATGTTTTAAAGCAGCTACACATCAATATCCCATTGGTAGAAGCGCTTGAACAGATCCCTACCTATGTGAAGTTCCTGAAGGATATCCTATCAAAGAAAAGAAGATTGGGAGAATATGAAACTGTTGCACTCACTGAATGTTCCAGTGCACTAGTCAAGAATGAGATCTCTCTCAAGCTCAAAGACCCAGGAAGTTTCACCATTCCATGCTCCATGGGAGGAAGGGATGTAGGCAGAGCTTTATGCGATCTAGGAGCGAGTATAAACCTGATGTCATACTATATATTTAAGCACTCGGGGATCGGAGAAGCAAGACCAACAACTGTAACCTTATAGTTAGCTGATAGATCACTTACACAACCTATTAGAAAAATTGAAGATGTGTTGGTCAAGGTTGACAAATTTGTACTCCCAGCAGATTTCATCATTCTTGATTGTGAAGCTCATAAGGATGTGCTGATCATCTTAGGACGGCCATTCCTAGCCACCGGCAGGACCTTAATTAATGTGCAGAAAGGAGAGTTGACCATGAGGGTCAATGATCAGCAAGTCACATTCAATGTGATGGAATCCATGTCGCTTGTTGTTTAGGGTCTCAAATCCTCTCCAATCCTCCAATTGTATCACCAACACGCTAACGACCTTGAAATCACAAGGCAAAATCAATGGGTATTCATTTAAATTGCTTAAAACAACCTGAAAAAGGAATTACTCCTCTTACCCAACGCTGAAACTTCACCAAGCTGCCGAAAAATGCCCAAGGAAGAATACCCACGCGAAAATGTTGCTGCAACACTCCGACCTCGCCAGAAAACTACTAAAACCGACACCCACAACTGCCGGAGTGCCGCCGATACTGCTGGCTGCTGCACGCCGCGCCTCCCCTCACGCCGGAGAAAACCCACGCACCCACGAACTGTCTCGCGAACACCTACTACTGTCGTGCTGCTCGTCGAATTTGGGAGTCGCAGCAGCTTCAGCCGTTGGGGAGCTGCTGGAAACCGCCGGAGGAAAACCCATGTGAAACGCCTGCTGCTACACCTCCATGAACTTGCCAAGCACGCTGAAACCGCTACCGTCACACACCATGACTAGTACAGCTTCGCTGGAGACACCACTGCCGGACCGAGACGTGTGAAGGAGCTGGTGACGGCTCGTGACGAAGACCCGAAGAAGAGGACCTGCTGCGACTGATTTCGTGGGGAATAGAAGGAAAGAAGATGGGGATTTTCGATTGTGAAAATTTGAAGATTTTTTTATTTAATTATTATTTGTCATTTTTATTTATCGAGATTCACTTGAACCCTATAAATAGTGGTCTAAACCACATACATATTGAAAATCATAGATCAGTTAAGGAAAGACATGAAATTTTGAGTTTAGAGGATAGAGGATAGGAAAGTTTTGTTTTTTTTTTTAATTGTTGGTCAAAGCAGTTCTTTGACCAAAAAGAACTTATTCTCTCTCCTCTACCCGACACTCCCTCTCTTTCTCTCCCCCATTCTCCCACGATACCACCATAAATAATATAGTTTTTTTTCTTCTTTTAACCCTTCTTAATTAATATTGTTTTATTGACTTTTTAGTTGGTATTTATTTTCAAATATTTTGTTAGTTCCAAGAAAAAATCTCACGATTATAGTGTTGTGTTTTATGCCCTAAAACTCGTAGATTAGTGAATGTAAACAAATTATATACGTGTTTCAATAAAGTGTTATTGAGTTTCTACAATAAAGTGTTATTGTTAAATATTGCACAATTTGACTCAAATCCAATAAACTAAGATCCAGGGTTGTTTGTATGTATCTTGAACTAGTATGTGGGGACATACGGGGATCGATGATCAAGTAACAAGCTAAAAGGTCTATAGTACAAGGATAAGGTTGCGTACCTTATCCTGGTAACACTATGAGATACGGCCCGCTTTGTATTTGATACAGACGTATTGATCCAAAGCGTCCATGTAGTAGACATGCAAGCGGGGGTATCCTATGCAATGAGTTTGCATAAGACCGGACCATGAAATAGTAAACCACTAGATATAACACCGTTAACCAATTAGGTTACTGTTTTAATAGGATGACCTAGGTAACTCAGTCTTAATCCTGAGTGTGTCATGAACTCGTTCTCATGAGGGATTGTCCTTTGATTAGCATGGGTGAGAGTGGCCAATACGCCGACTCAATATGCCTTCCTTTTTGGGGACAAGACCGAGTGGGAGGCTGGGGACATGACAACACAAGAAGGAATTCACTCCTTCCCACTTCTAGGAGAAGTAGATGAGTGTTCCCTTAAGTGGTGACTCCGGGACTTGAAGAAAGGGATCTCGCCCTCTCACTAGCTCGAGAGGGACTTTCTGTTTATTGGTTCGACCATAAATAGGTTGTTCATTAGAGGAGCATTGGTACTTAAGGAGACAGATGTAACACAGGGGTAAAACGGTAATTTGACCCAGTTGTGATTACGAACACTCGTGAAGGATTGACTTACCAGTATAGGTCTATGTCCGTGGACACAAAAATGTTCTACAGTGAGAAGAGTTCAACTGTGGGTCTTTAGTGGAATAACCCACAGTTAATAAATATTGGTTAACGTGATTAATGAGTTTAATCAGTTAACTTCATATCATTGGAGCTTTTGATCCATATGTCCATTAGCTCCCCCTACTAGCTCGTAAAGAGTAATTAGAAACAATTATATCTTCAGAGAATTTGAATAGTTCAAATTCATATTGAAATTTAAGTTAATTGTATGAGATATAAATTAATATAATGTATAGTGATACACTAAAATATAAAGTCTAATTTGAAATTAAACTTTATTATTATGAGAGAAATAAATATTTGAAGAAGTTCAAATATTAATATGAATTTGATTCATATTAAATTTATAGGATATAAGAGAATTTGAAGGAGTTCAAATTTTAAAATGAATTTGATTCATATTATAGAATTAATTAATTGAAGGCCTGAAATTAAATATATGATATTTAATTGGGTAATTATTTAATTAACTAATAGAAGGTCTGAAATTAAATATATGATATTTAATTTGTGATTAATTAATTAGAAATTAATCAATTATGGAAATGATTAATCACTTATGGAAGTAATTAATCATTTATGGAAATGATTTAATCATTTATGGAAGTGATCAATCTTTTATGGAAAATATTAATCAATTATGGAATTGATTGGTTATGGAATTGATTAATTATGGAAAAGATTAAATCAGTTATGGAAATAATTGATTTTAAATGAATATTTTATTCATGGTCTTTCTCTTATAAATAGAACACTAAACCTAGGGTTTAGGTGATACAACGTAAGGCCACAAGAATGCACTCTTGCATTCTCTCTAGCCTCCCTCTCATATTCTCTCGACCCAAGAACTCTAGAGAGAATTTTCTCTCCAGAGTTTTTCCCATTCTAGATTAGGTAGTCCCACAACTACGTTCCTAATCTCAGAGTCATAGCGGGGAAGATCAATTGGTGGTGTCCCAATTGTTGACGCTTGGTCCCTAGGAAATCAAGAAAGACGTCCTTGATATTTCAGAGACGACAACGACGGTATGTTTGCTTCTCCCCTTTAGAATTAGTTCTAAGGTTGTATGCTTAACATTAATAATTGATTTAGAATAGTTTTCTAAATTTTGTCAATGTATTGGTATTTTGGTGGAAACAACATTAACTAAAAGCGGACTCAATTCGCTTCCGCTAACGGAATTAGGGAATTCCAATCCTTCATATAGGACATTTAGTTTTATGGAAAAAATACACTTTTGGTCCCTGAGGTTTGGGTTAAGTGACACTTTGGTCCCTAAGTTTTCAAACTCAACAAAAATACCCCTGAGGTTTGAGATAAGGAGCACATTGGTCCCTGCCGTCAACTTTTCTGTTAAATTTTAACGGTTGCTGACATGGCACTAATATTTTAATAAAAAAATTATTTTTTTAATTTTTTTTAAATAAAAAATATTAAAAATATTAAAATAATATTACTTTTATTATTTCTCCCTCTCTCTCTTCCTCTTCTTCTTCCTCTCTATCTTCTTCCTATTCATCATCTTCCTCCTTCTTCTTCTTCCTATCTCCGACGGCCGCCGGCGACTTTTTTTTTTCTTTCTTTCTTCTTTTTCTCTTCTTTTTCTTCTTCCTCCCCTCTTTCCACTGTTTTTCTTCTTCTCTTCCACAGTTTTTTTTAAAAAAAAAAAAAAAAAAGAAAGAAAGAAGAATGGAGGAGGGAGGAGGGAGGAGAGGCCTCCCTCCTCCTCTGTTTCACGTCGGAAATGGAGGAGGAGGAGGGAGGCCTCCATGTTTTATTTTTTTTTTAAAAAAAAAGAAAGAAAAGAAGAAAAATGGGGTAAGAGAGAGGAAGAAAAGAGAAGAAAAGAGACAGAAAAGAAAAAAAATAGTTTCTGGCGACTGACGGGTGGTGGCAGCCGGTCGCCGGAGTTAGGAAGAAGAAGAAGAAGGAAGATGAAGGAGATGGAGAAGATGGAGAAAAAGAAGAAGAAGAAAGAGAAAGGGGAAGAAATAAAAAAAATATAAAAAAATATTAATATTTTATTATTTTAATATATTTATATTAAAAAATTAAAAAAATAATTTTTTTATTAAAATAATAGTGCCACGTCAGCAACTGTTAGGAGTTAACAGAAAAATTGACGGCAGGGACCAAAATGCTCCTTATCTCAAACCTCAGGGGTATTTTTGTTGAGTTTGAAAACTCAGGGACCAAAGTGTCACTTAACCCAAACCTCAGGGACCAAAAGTGTATTTTTCCCTAGTTATATTTATTTGAGTGGTTAAATGTGAGTCTTCTATCTATCTGAAGTATGGGGCAAATATTTGAAAGGTGGGAGGTTGAGTGCTGACAAAGATCGAAAATGGGAACAAAATCATCCTAAATATTTTATTTTTTTCCTTTTCCCTATTTATGTTTTTTTTTCTCTTGAATCTCCTCGTGATCATTCAATGAGATGAATCTCATAAACTTATGTGCAAATGGTTGTTGAAGGAGAAATTTTGACCAATCACAAATTGTCACGACATTGTTTAAAATTATGACAAAATTACAAATATTTAAATTTTGGACCAATTATAAATTGACATGTGTCCCAAATTTAATTTGAAGACAAAGTTGGCCAATTATAAGTTTATAGAGCCAAATTTCTATTTGATCAATTAATTAAAATTAAATTATTTTGTTCAAATTAATTAATTTGACCAATTAATTAAAAAAATAATTATTTAGATCAAATTTGGGTCTTTTAAATATTTGGGTCATATGGTTTTGGGTCAAATATGAACCATACCCAATACCAAATAGTTGAGCCCAAGACCAATAAAGCCCAAGCCGAAGTTGTTGGCCCAAAAGTCACCAGGGCCCATCCATCGAGAACTCTATAAATAGAGGGGCTCTCTTCCATTTTACGGAGGAGAAGTTGGAAGCTCTCAGCCAGAGTCAGAGAATCCAGAGAAAGACTCTTCAAAACTAGAAGACTTCAACAATTCTTGAAGACCAAAGACTCTTCAAGATTTCAAGACTCCAAGGCTTCAAGACTTCAAGACCCCAAGACTTCTTGAAGACTGAAGACTCTTCAAGACTCCAAGACTTCAAGACCCGAAGATTCCAAAAGATCCAAAAATCAATTGAAGCTTCAGACTCAAGAACAAGCGTTCCAGCCCTCAAGTGAAACACAATCACACACACACAAGAGAGAGAATCAGAGGATTAAAGTTAGAGATTGTACACCCATACGCATATTACATCAATACAAATATATATTGTTTATTCCACGTGTCTCCATCTTCGAAGTTACGTGTGAATAAATTGGCACGCCCAGTGGGACAATCTCTACCTCTCGTCTCTCTCTCTTATATCAAAACATAAAAGTAAACATGTCATTCAAGACTTCTTCGATGGTCGCTGTCAAGAACAAGTCTTACATGGGTTCGACTGCCCATTGTTGCTTCAATGAACTGAGGTTGCAAGAAGAAAAAGCTTCTATCATGGCAAGCGAAGAAACAACCTTGCAAGGGGCATATACCAATGACAAGTTTCTTGTTAAGTACAACCCTCTGTTTGAACTTGATTCTGAAGTAGTGACTGTCATGATGACTGAGACAAGAACTATAGAAGAAAGAATGACTGAGATGCAGGAGCACATCAACACCTTGATGAAGGCGATTGAAGAAAAAGATTCTCAAATTGAGCACCTAAAGAGTCAGATTGAGAACCAACATATCGCCGAATCAAGTCAAACCCAAGTCATAAAAAATCACGACAAAGGGAAGACTATAGTGTAAGACGATCAGGCACAATGTTCCGCTTTAGTCGCTTCACTATCCATCCAACAGCTCCAAGATATGATCACAAACTATATTAGAGCTCAGTACAGTGGACCTACTCAAGATTCCCTCTTGTATTACAAACCTTATACTAAGAGGATTGATAACTTGAAAATGTCAATCGGGTATCAGCCACCAAAATTTCAGCAGTTTGACGGAAAGGGCAATCCTAAACAACATATTGCCCACTTCGTTGAGACATGCGAGAACGATGGTACTCGAGGGGACCTACTAGTCAAGCAGTTTGTTCGAACACTTAAAGGAAATGCTTTTGACTGGTACACTGATCTAGAATCTGAGTCAATAGACAATTGGGAGGAACTCGAAATAGAGTTTTTGGATTGCTTCTACAGCACTATACGAACCGTTAGCATGTTCGAGCTCACCAACACTAAACAACGAAAATGTGAACTTGTTGTTAACTATATAAATCGCTGGAGAGCCATGAGTCTAGATTGCAAAGAACATCTCACTGAACTCTCTTCCGTTGAGATGTGCATTCAAGGCATGCACTGGGATCTCCTCTACATCCTTCAAGGTATAAAGCCTCGCACCTTTGAAGAACTAGCAACTCGCGCCCACGATATGGAGCTAAGTATTGCTATTCAAGAAAACCAAGACCGTCTACTTCCTAACTTGAAGATAGAAGGAAAGGACGTCGAAATGACTACAGAAGAATCTATGGTCATAAGCACAATTCCTCTCAAGTCATCTTCGAAAGAAAAGCAACAAACAAATGGAACACGTCGCTTAACTTTAAAGGAAAGACAGAAGAAAATCTATCGTTTCCCTGATGTTGACATCCATGATATGTTGGAACAGCTACTGGAAGCGCAACTGATAGAGCTCCCTAAGTGTAAACGACCAGAAGAGATGGAGAAAGTCGATGATCCCAAGTATTGCAAGTATCATCGAGTTATTGGTCATCCAGTGGAAAGATGTTTCGTCCTAAAGGACTTAATTCTAAAGCTAGCTAAGGAAGGCAAAATTGAGCTCAACCTTGATGAACTGGCTCAATCAAATCTTGCTACAATCAAAGAAAAAATCAAGCATCCAAGAAAGAAAGATCCTAAGAAACTTCAACCCAAGAGGCAGAGAAGTAAAGAGTTTTTTCAACCTCAACAACCAGTGACTGTGAAGGAACTTTTCTCCAAAACTTTCCACAAAAAGGAAAAAGAAAACTTTGCAACTTCCTACTGCATCCACATAGAAGAAGTTGACAATTCCAAGAAGGGTGAACAAAGGACTTCCGTCTTCAATCGCATCAAGCCTTCAACTACTCGTCCTTCGGTATTCCAAAGAATGAGTATGACCGCGACAGAAGAAGAAAATCAATGTTCGATGTCCACCTCCACTCGACCTTCAGCTTTCCAAAGGCTAATTGTTTCCACATCGAAGAAAAGTCGATCTTCAATATCTGTCTTTGATCGCCTCAAAGTAACAAACGATCAACCTAAAAGAAAGATAGATAACTTAGAGGTGAAACTGTTCGATGAAGTAAACAGTGACAAAAAGCTTCAAAGTATTGTCCCGTCACGGATGAAAAGGAAGTTTTCTGTTCTCATAAATACAAAAGGTTCCTTGAAGGTGAAGCCAAATCTCATTATCTTGACCAATCCTATAAGCAAAGGATCTGATCCAGACCATGATGAAGATAAGAGCTTTTAAAATGTAAACACTCCTTATCGTAAGAGTCTAAACTGCATGATGCTCCTCCCACATGAGCTTAAAAGGTGAGTGCAAAAAAAAAATTGAACTACGTTATGACTTGATCCATTTTCTTCAAAGGGTACGTAGGCAGCTTAAAGAGAACTTTAAGTTCAGTCTCTACAATAAAAAAAAAAAAAAAAAGGAAAGTGCAACAAATATTGAAGCACGACAAAACAAATTGAAGAAACTCATCACTATGGGGTCAACACAACAAATTGAAGTTGTGCACTGCTATGAATGTGAAGCTACGAGTTTGATGAATAAAAGAAAACTTCATTCCTCCAAATTCAATGTCTCGCTAGCTTCAAGTTCGGTGTTCCATTTACCCTAAGTTCGTTGCTCCCTCTTTTCTCCAAGTTCGAGGGTTCTTACGATGTACACTACTGTGTTGTTCCCTCTTCTTCAAGTTCTCGAAGGTTCTCACATGCTTGCTTCGCTGCAGTTCCTTCTCTCTCCAAGTTCAAAGGGCACTGCGCAGCAGCTTGTTCCTCCTTTTCTCCAAGATTGAAGGTTCTGATTCTCAGCTTGTCTCGTTGTTCCTTCAATATGTATCTTAAAAATTAAAATTAACCCCATTTTGGGACTCGAACCAACGACCTTTAAATATCCAACTTGGCTATTAAACCAATAGACTATGCAAGTCTTTTGATAGACATTCACTTGTTAATATTATACATATATGCTATTCAGTCAACTCAGATTATTCTCAATCCAAATCAAGTCAAACCCAAAATCAACCAAAGTCCAAACTCAAATTCTATTCCAAATGCAAGTTAAAATTGGATAGAATTTTACCTCAAGTCAAAAGTTGGCGACCTCGCTTCTTTTTCAAAAGTTGACGGTTGACGACTTTCGCTTCATCTTCAAAAGTTGACGGTTGGCAGTCTCACTTCTTCTTCAAAAGTTGACGATTGAAAACTTCACTTCATCTTCAAATGCTACTCAGATCACTCAATAAAATAGGGACTGGTCTGGCAGGCATGCGTCGCTGTAGACAAATCTGGTGACCACCCCTGCAGGAAACTACAGTCATCAAAGTCACTAGTCTATACAAGTGGTGAAATCACTGCAAGTGAAGTTGATGACGACTGTGGTGACCACCCCTGCAGGAAACTACAGTCATCAAAGTGACTGGTCTAGACAGGTGGTGAAATCACTACAAGTGAAGTTGATGACGACTATGGTGACCACCCCTGCAGGAAACTACAGTCATCAAAGTGACTGGTCTAGATAGGTGGTGAAATCACTGCAAGTGAAGTTGATGACGACCGTGGTGACCACCCCTGCAGAAAACTTCAGTCATCAAAGTTACTGGTCTAGATAGGTGGTGAAATCGCTGCAGGTGAATTTGGCGACGACTGTTGCACGAAGCTTAGACATTCAAGCAAGAAAGAAACAAATTGCAAAAAAAAAAACGAAAATTTAAAAAAGAAAAGAAAAAAACAAAAAAATAATTGAAAAAATGAAAATTTAAAAAAATTAAAGAAAATAAAAAAAAAAAAAAAAAAAAAAAAAAAAAAAAAAAAAGAGAAGAAAGTTTCCTACTTGAATCCTTTCTTGAATGCTCTCTGCAATTGATGTGTGCTCTCCCCTACTGAGGTTCAACCCTATTTATAGAAGGGAAAGTTTGGATTCAAATAGACAAATCTTGTCTCCAAAGACAATCTTCATCAATTTTGGGATTTTGGGTTCAAATTTCAACCCAAAGATATGAGATTTGAGACTCATATCTTTGGGTTGAAATAGAGGGGTTCAGTGAGAACTCTATAAATAGAGGGGTTCTCTTCCATTTTACGGAGGAGAAGTTGGAAGCTCTCAGCCAGAGTCAGAGAATCCAGAGAAAGACTCTTCAAGACTAGAAGACTTCAACAATTCTTGAAGACCAAAGACTCTTCAAGATTTCAAGACTCCAAGGCTTCAAGACTTCTTGAAGAGTGAAGACTCTTCAAGACTCCAAGACTTCAAGACCCGAAGATTCCAAAAGCTCCAAGAATCAATTGAAGCTTCAGACTCAAGAACAAGCGTTCCAGCCCTCGAGTGAAACACAATCACACACATGAAGGGGATGAAAGCCCCTACGCACAGCGGAAGCGCATCAATTGGATCTTACGCCGTATATTAATTAACATTAAAATACCGTTACGAAAAGGCAAGATAAATTTTAAACATACTTTAAAGTCGCTGGAAATTACTATAAACATGCTTGAAAATTAAATCTAAATTTATTTTCATGCTTTTCTAAAGAAACGGGAAAGAACCATTACAAACCTTCGTTGTAGACTTAACCGTTCTTATCCAACAATGCTCCAACGAACGAAAACACAGTGACTCGTTCTTGATTTCTTCGCTGGAAATTTTCTTCAAAGATACAATAACCACAAAGGTTACACCGGTATGTCTCTAAGTCTAGGAGGCAAAAGACTTGTGAGAGTCTTTCTCTAAGAGGGAGGCTAGAGAGAATTCTAGGGTCTTGTCTTGTGAGTCTAAGAGCAAGAGGGTTACTAAACCAATTAAGTCTAGTGTTCTATTTATAGGAGAGTGACCATGAATAAAATATTCAATTAAATCAATCTTTTCCAAAATTATTCAATCTTATTCCTTATTTAATAAATCCAAGATCAATCAATTCCATAATTGATTAATCTTTTCCACATATGACTAATTACTTCCATAAGTGATTAGATCATTTCCATAAATGATTAATCACTTCCTTAAGTGATTAATTATTTCCATAATTGATTAATTCCAGATTAATTAATTATTTAATTAATTAACCACCAATTAAATATCACATATTTAATTTTCGGCCTTGAATTAATTAATTTGCCCAAATAGATTTTAGGCCTTAAAATTAATTCATTCATATTTGAACTCTTTCAAACTTCCATAAATTTAATGTGACTCAAATTTATATTAATATTTGAATTTCTTCAAATATTAATTTCTCTCATAATAATATATCAATATATATTATATTGTTTCCCTTAGTAAATTGAACATTTTGAATTTACATTTATTACTTAATTGCCTCAAATTACTTTATGAGCTACCAGTGGGACCTAATGGACCTGCAGATCAGAAGCTCCAACGATGTGAGATTAATTGGTCAAACTCATTAACCAAATTAATCAATATTCATTAACTATGTGTACATTCCACTCTAGACTCATAGTTGCACTCTTCTCACTGCAGACATATTTTCTGTGTCCACGGATATAGACCAATATCGACTAGTTAGTCCTTCACGAGTGTCCGTAACACCAGCTGCGTCAAATTACTGTTTTACCCCTAGGTTACTTCTATTTCCTTAAGTACTAGTTTTCTTCTAATGAACAACCTTTTGTGGTCCAACCATCAAACAAAAAACTCTCTCGTGCCATTGAGAGGGTAAGGCCCTTTGTTCAAGACTCGGAGTCACCACTTAAGGGAACACTCATCTGCTTCCCTAAAGTCGGGAAAGAGTGAATTCCATCTTGTACGATTATGTTCCCAACTCCCCACTCGGTCTTGTCCCCAAAATGGTAGGCTTATTGAGTCGGCGTATTGGCCACTCTCACCCATACAAATCAAATGACAGTCCTGTTGGGTTTTATGTCCTAAAACTCGTAGATAGTGAATGATTAACGAATTATACACTTGTATCAATAAAGTGTTATTGAGGTTTATGCAATAAAGTGTTATTGTCATATTAAGTCTAGAATTGCACAATATGACCCAAATCCAATAAGCTAAGATCCCAGATTGTTTACATGAAACTTGAACTAGTATGTGGGGACATACGGGGATCAGTGTTCAAGTAACAACCTAAAAGGTCTATAGTACAGGGATAAGGCTGGGTACCTTATCCTGGTAACACTATGTGACACGGCCCGCTTTGTATTCGATCCAAACGTATTGATCCAAGGCGTCCATGTAGGAGACATGCGAGTGGGGGTATCCTATGCAATGAGTTTTCATAAGACCGGACCACGAAATAGTAAACCACTAGATGTAACACCGTTAACTAGTTAGGTTACTGTTTCAATAGGATGACCTAGGTAACTCAATCTTAATCCTGAGTGTGTCATGAACTCCTTCTCACGAGGGATTGTCCTTTGATTAGTACGGGTGAGAGTGGCCAGCACGCCGACTCAATAAGCCTACCTTCTTGGGGACAAGACCGAGTGGGGGGCTGGGGACATGACAATACAATATGAAATTCACTCCTTCCCCTATTCGGGCAAGTAGATGTGTGTTCCCTTAAGGGCTGATTCCGGGGCTTGAACAAAGGCGCGTCGTCCTCTCCTGGCCAGAGAGGAATTCTTGTTTAGAGGTTGGACCCTAAACAAATTGTTCATTAGAGGGATTAGTGGTACTTAAGGAACCAGAGGTAACCCAGGGGTAAAACGGTAATTTGACCCTGCTGGTGTTACGAACACACGTGAAGGATTGACTTACTGCATTGGTCGATATCCGTGGACACAGAAATATTCTACAGTGAGAAGAGTGCAGTTGTGGGTCTTTAGTGGAGTGACCCACAGTTAACGAATGTTGATTGGCTCGGTTAATGAGTTTAGCTGATCAATCTTGTATCGTTGGAGCTTCTGATCTGTAAGTCCATTAGGTCCACCTGCTAGCTCATAACGGGTTCTGAGATAATATAGTCTTGACTATTAAAGGGAATTTAAGTTAATTGTATTTTGATGCAATTAATATAATGTATGGAGATACATTATAGTATAAGTTTAATTAATGAATTAAACTTTATAATAAAATTAATTTTGGATATGATTCAAAATTAATTAATGAGAGAATTATGAATTTAATTAAATATATGATATTTAATTAATTCATGAATTAATTAATTAGGAATTAATTAATTTAATTTGGTTAAATATTATTTAATCAAATTAATATTATAGTTAATGTACATTTTGATGCACATTAAAACTATAGGTTAAATGAGAGAGATTAAATTGAATATGATTCAATTATAAAATTAATTAAATTTTTTATATTTAATTAATGTGGGATCAATTAATTTAAATTAATTGAATGGCCTATTTAATTCAATTGAATATGATTTAATTGAATTAAAACTATATGTTATAATTGATTTAATTAAAATTGGTTTAATTAAATTAATTATAATTAATTAGATAATTAATTATTCTTTCAATAATTATTAATTATTTAATTTATTAATTATTATTTGATAATAATTAAACGGTCCAGATCTAATTGGTTTAGATCAATGGACAGGATTGGTTAGGGAGTTAAAGATAACTTCCCAACCTAATCCTACGTAGTTGCCTGAGGGGTTTGGCCAGATCTCTCATTCCTTTCATTCTCACGCAAAACAGAGAGAATTTTCTCTCTAGTTTTTCTCTCAAAAACACAGCAAGCACCTTACTGAAAAATTCCCTTCCAAGACCAAATTTTTGGCTCCCACAAGCCATATCTCAGCGATCCTAGAGGATAGTGGGTGATCCGTGGTGGTGGTGTCCATTGGGAGGAAGAAGAACATCATTTGGGAGCATAGTGCAGTTTGCTCCAAATTCAAGTAAGTTTCCGGCATCTAAAAGGGTTTTAGATTTAATTTCTTGCATGCTTAATCTGCAAATTTATAGAAATCGTTTCTGAAATTTATTTGCCCAACGTATTGGTTTTCTTTAATTGAAATTAAATCACGAACGGTGAAAATCGCTTCCGCTTGGGATTCAATCCCTTCAAGTCCCACATGAGCAGGAGTCCATAATCAACTCAGGATTAAGACCAAGTTGTCTAGGTCGTCCTAGTGAAATAGAAAACTGACTTAGTTAACAGTGTTATAACCAGTGGTTACTATTTCGCGGTCCAGTCTTATGCAAACTCATTGCATAGGATACCCTCACTCGCATGTCTCTTACACGAACGCGTTGGATCTTAGCGTTTGTATCAAATACAAAGTGGGTCGTATCCATAGTGTCACAAGGATAAGGCACCCAGTCTTATCCCTATACTATAGACCCTTTAGGCTGTTTCTTGAACATTGATCCCCATATGTCGCTACATATAGTTCAAGACTCATATTACAGCCTAGGATGTCTAGTTTATTGGATTAGGGTTATTTTAGGCAAAGACAAATATAAAATGACTAATAACATTTAATGGAAAATATCAATATTATTTCATTAATATTCGGTCAACGGTTACATTCACTATCTACGAGTTTTAGGGCATAAAACCCAACAACACACACAAGAGAGAGAATCAGAGGATTAAAGTTAGAGATTGTACACTCATACGCATATTACATCAATACAAATATATATTGTTTATTCCACGTGACTCCATCTTCGAAGTTACGTGTGAACAATGGTTTTTTTAGTATAGTAATGATTAATGTTTTAAAGATATAATGTATATATACTCCCTTATGATAACAGACATACATTAAATATCACAATAAAAAAAAAAAGTTTATTTTAGGGTTTCATGACACATCTCTATATTTTCTTTGTTTTCTAATTAGGTCCATGGAGTCATGGAGTTGTGAGAGGAGAAAAACATAAGAAGCCAAAGGAAGAAGAGTGATTATAAGATTAAGAAGAATATAATATTTTTTTAATTTCTCTTAATTTTCTCTTCTTTTTAGAATTTTTGAAGAAATTGTTTAGGGTTCTCGATAATCGTGCAATGAAAAAAAAATAAACCGAGGAGCAAATCAAAGGGAATTAGAAAGAAAGAAAAAACCAGAGAGAATTTTAGTAAATTGTATTATAGAAACTAATAATTAAACAATAGGAGTTATTAAAAAAATATATAGTC
Organism: Luffa aegyptiaca; assembly: GCA_017139565.1. Taxonomy (NCBI): domain Eukaryota; kingdom Viridiplantae; phylum Streptophyta; class Magnoliopsida; order Cucurbitales; family Cucurbitaceae; genus Luffa; species Luffa aegyptiaca. Next base: position 42,310,065 of record CM029407.1, read on the forward strand.
CATAATAAGTTGCTGAAGTTATCTGCTGTTGTTGATTAAATTAAATACAATTTTTATTTTATTTTATTTTTTACTATTTTTTCGATGTTTTCATTTGTTTATATTTTAAAATAAACTACAAATTTTAGGTGCTATGTGTCACAATCACACTCTTTTCGAACTCGCAAGCGATTGTGCAGCACTTACTCTCGCTCACGAGTAAGTCAGCCAACTCAATTCTGGATCGCCGGTGGCACAAAGGGCCCATCTCGCAACCTCCACCCCCGTTCTTGGAAAACGGTTTTAGAAAACAGGGTTAGAGAAAAAAATTTGGTAAACAATTGAAAACACTTTGTAAGAATATTTGTTGCACGGACTATCAAGTAAGCAAAGGGATAACAACAACTTGATAGGGAACAACTCCGGGTAGGAAGGTTTGACAACTAGTCGTACCCCCCTATAGTATATTATTAAGCATTTTAGCCTTGGTAGGCTTAAACATGAAAATCATGAGGAGTCATACACTTGAGAAATGCAAGGAAAAATAAACAAGCGATACAAAGGAAATACATATAATGAAAGCATGAGGGGAATGGGTTGTCATGGGCATGTGGCCATGGGCAACACGCCTTGGACAAGCATGACCGTGACACTCTCCCCCACTTAAATGGTTGACGTCCCTGTCAACCGATGCTGCTCGAACTCGACGATCTTGATGGTAGCCGACTTCAAGTCTTCAACCCACTCCCAACTAATCTCAGCATCCGGGAGCCCTTTCCACTTCACCAGGAACTCTTAAACGTCTCGACGAGGTTTACCTGTGCAACGAATCCTGTCTGCCAAAATCTCTTCTACTTCTTTGTCATTCAAGTTCTGCATTGTGACCGGGGGCCGTGTCACTTCGTTGCGCTCGAAGGCTTGGCCAAAAGTACCCCTACTTGACGAGCGCATACGTTCGTTGCCACCCAGAGTGGCCGGCCCATGGAGTATCGTGACATTCTTCAATTAAGAGCTTCCTGAGGTTCCCCGAACGAGGGACATACAGGCGGTTGCCCTTGGTTAGGAGCAAACCGTCTTCGACCCAAAACTGACGGGTCTTTCCTTCTTCAGCCAACTTCATTATTGCTTGGGTTGCGGTGTCGTTCTTCAGATGTTCCTTAATTGTCTCGCGGACGGTTCCACTCAGCCTACTCGCTTTCAAGTGGGCTAACATGCACAGGGCCGCAAGTTCGCTCTTCCGACTCAAAGCGTCCGCTGCTTGGTTGGCCTTACCAGGCTTGTGTTCAAACTGGAAATCAAACTCTGCGAGAAGTTCTTGCCATCGCGCCTGTTTGGATGACAATCTCGGTTGGTTGAAGAAATGGCAGATGAAGCTATTGTCGATCTTGACTACAAACTTGGCTCCCAAAAGGTACTGTCTCCAAGCCCTTAGACAGTGCACAACAGCTAGCATTTCTTTCTCGGAGGCGACATACCTCCGTTCAGCATCATTCAACTTTCGACTCTCGTAAGCAATGGGGTGGCCGTCTTGGAGGAGGACGCCACCCAGAGCAAAATCGGACGCGTCCGTTTCGACTTCGAAGGGCTTGCTTACATCTGCAACCCGAGCACGGGTCCTTCCATCATCGCCTTCTTCAAGTCCTCAAAGGCGGTTTGACACGCTGAAGTCCAACTCCAGCCATTACTCTTTTTCAACAGGTCTGTCAGGGGTCCTGTTCTTTTTGAGAATCCTTCCACGAATCGCCTGTAGTAATTGGCTAATCCGAGAAAGGAACACAACTCGGTCACTGATGATGCCACTTTCCAGTCTCGTATGGCTTCGACCTTCCCATCTTCCATATTGATCTTACCACACTCGATCACGTGTCCCAGAAAGTTGATACGTTTCTGCGCGAAGGAGCACTTCTCTCTCTTTACATACAACTGATTCAGTTTCAACTTTTCAAAGACAAGTCGCAGGTGAACCTGATGTTCCTTCGAGGTCGGGCTATACACAACGATGTCATCCAGATAGACAACCACAAACTTATTGAGATATTCGTGAAAGACTTAATTCATCAGGGTGCAGAAGGTGGCCGGAGCGTTTGTAAGGTCAAAGGGCATAACAAGGAACTCGAAAGCCCCATAGCGGGTGACACATGTTGTTTTCGGCTTGTCCCCTTCTGCAATGCGAACTTGGTAGTATCCTGATCTCAAATCCAGCTTCGAGAAGTACTTCGCCCCATGGAAGCGGTCGAATAAATCTGTTATGATTGGGAGAGGATACTTGTTTCGGACAGTCAGTTTGTTCAACGATCGATAATCAATACACAAACGTAAACTTCCGTCTTTCTTCTTCTGGAACAAGACTGGGGCCCCATAGGGAGCCTTTGCTGGGCGGATGAATCCCGCATTCAGTAACTCATCAAGTTGCTTTCGAAGTTCTGCTAACTCGGGAGGTACCATACTGTAGGCATTCTTGGGCGGCTTTGCCCCAGGCAACAACTCAATTTCGTGATCAATCCCTCTCCTCGGAGGTAAGTTCTTCTGTAAACTGTCAGGCATGACACCGCGAAATTTTTCTAGAACCCATTGGATCTCTTCAGGGACTGTTTCTTTCTCACTCTCATCTGTCACTATGGGGATGGCCATAAAGGTGGGTTCTTCATGAGCTAGACCCTTCTTCAGCTGAAGGGCTGAAATCATCCTTATTCCTCCTGGCTGCTTGATATTAGCCTGAACGATAGTGGGGCGGGATCCCGTGATCACTAAACACTTTGCCAGGGGCATCGGTATTGTAGGATTTGAACTCCCAATTCCATTACAGCGGAAGCAATTGGACCGATCCGCAATTTAATTTCGTTTGGCAAAATACCAATACATTGGCAATTTTCAGAATTCATAATTCTACAATTTTAAGGTTAAGCAAACTCACCGTCGTCTGACGACTCTGAATTCTTCAAGAACGCCTTCTTGAATGTCAGGGACCAAAAATGAAATCTTGGGACACCACCACAAGATTACCCCGCTATTCTCTGAGTTTGGAAACTAGATTGTGGGATCTCTTATTTCTTGAATTTGGGAAGTGTTTTACAGAGAAGAACTTCTCTGTATTTTTCCTTTTGGTTGAGAGAAAAGTGAGAGTATGGAGAGGGAGAGATTCTGCAGAATGAGGGAGATCTAAGATCATCCCTCCAACGTGAGTTAAGTGAGAGATAAAAGATTTATTTTTCTTCATTATTTAATTAATTAAATAAAACGAATTTAATTTAATTAATTAAATATTAATTAATTAATCACATTAATCAATTAATCTTATTTGCATATAAATCATATTTAAATGCATTGCTCTCACATAATTTATAGTTTCAATTAATTTAATTAAATCTAATTTAACCAAATTAATATTAACCAACTAATTAATTAATTCATAATTAATTAATTCAATGATTAACTAAATATCACATATTTAATTAATCCATCATTTGAATCATATTCAAAATGTGCATCTCTCTTATAACCTATAGTTTTAATATGAATCAAAATTCACATTAAAATTAATCTATAGTTTTAATTTAATTAAATCACATTTAACTAAATTAGATTGAACAATTAATTAATTCAAAAATTAATTAATTTTATAATTAATTAAATATCAACCATATTTAATTAATTACATATTAGAATCATATTCTAATATATCTCTCATATATTATAGTTTAATTAAATCACATTTAATTAGACTAATTTAATAATTAATTAATTCACAATTAATTAATTTATTCACTAATTAAATATCACATATTTAATTAGTTATATATTTGAACTCTTTCAAATATATAATTCTCTCAATTTAATAAAGTTTAATCACAAAGTAAACTTTATATTATAATGTATCACCATACATTATATTAATTGTATCTTATACAATTAACTTGATTCCCAAATTGAATTTGAACTATTCAAATTCTTTCAAGATAAATTGTTCCCAATTACTCTTTACGAGCTAGCAGGGGGACCTAATGGACCTACAGATCAGAAGCTTCAATGATATGAGGTTAACTGACTAAACTCATTAATCGAGTTAACTAATATTCATTAACTGTGGGTCACTCCACTAAAGATCCACAGTTGCACTCTTCTCACTGTAGAATATTTCTGTGTCCACGGATATTGACCAATAACAGTAAGTCAATCCTTCACGAGTGTTCGTAACTTCAACTGGGTCAAATTACCGTTTTACCCCTGAGTTACCTCTGGCTCCTTAAGTACCAGTGCTCCTCTAATGAACAACCTGTTTATGGTCCAACCAGTAAACTGAAAGTCCCTCTCGGGCCAGTGAGAGGGCGGGATCCCTTTGTTCAAGACCCGGAGTCACCACTTAAGGGAACACTCATCTACTTCTCCTAGAAGTGGGAAGGAGTGAATTCCATCTTGTGTTGTCATGTCCCCAGCCCCCCATTCGGTCTTGTCCCCAAGAAGGTAGGTTTATTGAGTCGGCGTGCAGGCCACTCTCACCCGTACTAATCAAAGGACAATCCTTCGTGAGAAGGAGTTCATGAAACACTCAGGATTAAGATTGAGTTACCTAGGTCATCTTATTGAAACAGTAACCTAACTAGTTAACGGTGTTACATCTAGTGGTTTACTATTTCGTGGTCTGGTCTTATGCAAACTCATTGCATAGGATACCCCCGCTCGCATGTCTTCTACATGGACGCCTTGGATCAATACGTTTGTATCGAATACAAAGCGGGCCGTATCTCATAGTGTTACCAGGATAAGGTACCCAACCTTATCCCTGTACTATAGACCTTTTAGGTTGTTACTTGAACACTGATCCCCGTATGTCCCCACATACTAGTTCAAGTTACATATCAACAACCTTGGATCTTAGTTTATTGGATTTGGGTTATTTTGTGCAATTTTAGACTTAAAATGACAATAACACTTTATTGCATAAACCTCAATAACACTTTATTGATACAAGTGTATAATTTGTTAATCATTCACTATCTACGAGTTTTAGGACATAAAACCCAACAGGTATCACCTTGTGATCGAGGAGGAACTCCATCCCCAACACAATGTCGAAGTCATCCATCTTGACGATCACGAAATCAGCTTGGCCACTCCAATCACCCAGGTTCACTGTGGCCCTTTTGGCTATCCCCATAATGGGTAGGGCTGCCGAATTGACAGCTTTCATTTTGCCTGTGTCTCTGTCCCGTCTCAAGTCTAGCCGACGCGCTTCCGTTTCGGTCATAAAGTTATGGGTGGCTCCCGAGTCGACCATCGTGCTCTTGGCCGACTTGTGATTCACCCATGCATCAACGTACATGAGTCCTCTTTCTAACGGCTCTTTGGACTCCCTCACTTTCTTCTGGAGGGCAGAGAGGAATTTCAGTGCCCCCATTCAAGGGTTGTTCTCAGCTTCAGCTTGTGGTCCCTCAGTCTCTGCAGCTTCCGCTTCAACTTCGGGGTCGGTGTCAAAAGTGGATTGAAAAGCTTGGAGGTATGCCCGCTTCGGGCAATCAGACACCCGATGGGCCCCTTTACATATGAAGCACGAAATGGGCCTCTGATAGTAGTTGTTCTGTTGGTGTGGCCCTCGCCACGAGTTTTCGCCTCTCTGTTGGAAGGGTCTACGATCTCCCCCTCCTTGTCTATCTCCTCCCCCACTTTTGGGGCAGCCTGGCCGATTATTTCTGTTTCCTCCATTAAAAGGGCCCGGATTTCGTTTCATGTCTTGGGACTGATCATTACTGAGGTTAAACAGTCGCTCTGCCGCTGCATAGGTGGTAGAAAGATCTTGCACTCGCTGTTCGTAAAGTTTGGATTTTGCCCACGACTTCAATCCTTCGACAAAACAGAAAACTTTGTCTTTCTCTGACATATCGCGAATGTCCAACATTAATCCAGAGAACTGTTTCACATAATCTCGGATGTTGCCTGTGTGCTTGAGCTCTCTCAGCTTCCGCCTTGCTAAAATTTCCACATTCTCGGGGAAAAACTGAGAACGAAGTTCTTGTTTCAATTTTCCCAACTATCTATGGTGCAACGACCCTCTTGGATGTCCATGAATCGGGACCTCCACCACAACTTTGCATCGTCTGCAAGATGCATCGTAGCCAATGTTATCTTTGACTCTTCGGTCACAGTGTTCGTCGCTCGAAAGTATTGTTCAAGATAAAAAATGAAATTCTCAAGAGTCTTTGCATCTCGAACCCCACAGAAGGGTTTAAGCTCGGGTACTTTAACTTTGTTGAACTGGACCGCACCCCCAGCTGGGGATTGGTTCCCCACTACTCTCATCGTGAGGTTTAATCTGGCGCTCAGATCCGCCACTTCTGCCCTGACCACGTCAAGGGCAGCTTTCACATCCTCTAATAGGTCCGTAACCATCTGGACTATCGCTTTCTGGGAGCTGTCTAAGCCATCGACACGCTACTCCATCAGGGTTGCAGAGCCCGACGAGCTATCCCCACGCTCGTAGCTACTAGGTCGTGTAGCTTTACTTTCAAGGTTCTCAACCCTCATCATCAATTCCTGGATGGGCATCCCATCCACGCGGCCAGCTACCGCATCAACTTTGTGGGCTTTAGTCGAAATCTCATCCAGCCGAGATTCCACGAACCGAATAGCATCAGGGACTTCCCTCAGGTAGAGTAACTGCTCTTCGATCTCTACCAAACGTTCCACGTGGGTCTTCGCCAACTGCTTGGTCAACGACATGTTTTCAACTTCAAGAGCCAACTAGGCTCTGATACCAACTGTCACAATCGCACTCTTTTCAAACTCGCAAGCGATTGTGTGGCACTTACTCTCGCCCAGGAGTAAGTCAGCCAACTCAATTCTGGATCGCCGGTGGCACAAAGGGCCTATCTCGCAACCTCCACCCCCGTTCTTGGAAAACGATTTTAGAAAACGGGGTTAGAGAAAAAGCTTTGGAAAACAGTTGAAAACATTTTGTAAGAATATTTGTTGAACGGACTATCAAGTAAGCAAAGGGACAACAACAGCTTGATAGCGAACAACTCCGGGTAGGAAGGTTTGACAACTAGTCGTACCCCCCTATAGTATATTATTAAGCATTTTAGCCTTGGCAGGCTTAAACATGAAAATCATGAGGAGTCATACACTTGAGAAATGCAAGGAAAAATAAACAAGCGATACAAAGGAAATACATATAATGAAAGCATGAGGGGAATGGGTTGTCATGGGCATGCGGTCATGGGCAACACGCCTTGGACAAGCATGACCGTGACACTATGCACATGTTTGTTTACTAGTAATATCTAAAATGGGCTTAAGGGGAGAACCTTTTGATTTCCTCTTTCGCCCCTCCTTAATTTGAAAATTCATCTATTACTATTTTTAATTTATTATATTTCTTATATTAAATAAATTATTATATTTCTAAAATCACTATGAATATCTTTAATCTTCATATTCTATTCTGGTTGATCAAATCTATAAAATTTTAAAATTTCTATCTCCTAAATATGAAATTAACATCACGACTTATTAACAAAATAATAAATTAATGCATATTTTAACTTGAGATCATGATTTATTAAAAACAAAAATAAAGTGTTCGTCAAAAACATCTCAAGATTTATGTAGACATTGTATTTGGTCTGACTTAATTAATTTGTTTAAGAATAGAATATTTTTTGTAAAAGAAAGAGAATTAAAATGAAAAATCAATAAAAATTGAAAAATTTATCTTTGATAGGAATTTTTGTAAAATTAAGTTAATTGATTTGATATTGGTTTTTCAAAGTTTTTTTTTTTTATTATTATTATTAAGAAAAAAGATGGGATTAGTTGGGGATAAGAAGTCTTAAATTTGATATTTCCATTTCTAAAAATTAGAATTTGTAAAAGTCAAAATTGAGATTTAATGTAAAGATTAACTAGTTTTTAATTGATAAATAACAAGATAATTGATTTAGATTTTCGGTTAGAATTAAATCGAATTTTTAAAATTAAATTTTATGAAATCTAAATTTAGATAAATTGTTTTGATTTTTTAAAAATAAAATGATAATTGAGTTTAATTTTCGGTTAAATGAATCAAGTTTTGAAATTAAATTTGAAAAACTAAAATTCAAAACAATTGTTTTAAATTTTCAAAATTTCTAATTTAAAAATATTTATCATAACTACTGAGGTTTCTAAACTCTATAAATTTTGAGTTTAGAAGATTCTTTTTTTTTTTTTGTTATGGTTGGTCAAAGGTCTTATTTGACCACAAAGAACTCATTCTCTCCCCCTCTCCCATGTTACCACCATCTTTAATCTAAATTTGAACTAATTTTTTTTTAATAACATAATATTAATTTCTAATTTATGTATATAAACAATAATAAGATGTTAAAAACATTTCTTGTAATTATTAAATTAGATAATATAGTTTTGTTTTTCTTTTTACTATTTTATAAATGTTTCCAATTATTTATATTTCAAAATAAACTACAAATTTCACATGCATAACATGTGTAGGTTACTCGTACAATCTAAAAGGGGCTTAAAGGGAGAAATTTTGATTTTCTCTTTTGCCCTTTTGCCCTTTATAATTATAATATTTATTATATTAAATGCATTATTATATTTCTAAAATCTATTTACATATCTCTAATTTTCAAACTTGATACCGATTGACAAAATAATAAATTGATAAAATCTATAAAATTTCTAAACTTTCTATTCGTGTCTCCTAAATATGAAATTAATATCTTGACTTATAAGAAAAATAATAAATTAATATATATTTCAAATTTAGATCATAATTCATTAAGAAACATTAAAGTATATGTCAAAAACATCTCACGATTTATGTAAACATTGTATTTGGTCCGACTTAATTTGTTTAAGATTAGAATAATGTTTTTTTTAAAAAAAAATAATTAAACTGAAAAATCAATAAAAATTGGAAAATTTATCTTTGATAGAAATTTTGGTAAAATTAAGTTAATTGATTTGATATTGGTTTTCAAAGTTGATTTTTAATTTAAATATACATTTATTTATTTATTATTTTATTCAATATTTGAATAATGTTTTAAAATCTTTATGCATATTTCCAATTTTCTAACCAATAAAATATATAAAGTATTGGAATAAATATGATACTAAACAATATTTGTATCAATATTTTGAAATCTTTTTCAATCTACCTATATTTATGTCTACATATATTTATTCTATATTATGACTTAAGGGGATAAACTTTTGATATATTTCTCCTTTTGCCCCTTCTTAATTTTAAAATTTCTCTTTTTCCCCCTTTTTAATTTAAGTTTTTATTATAATTTATTTTGATTCAATTCTAATTTTAGTAAATTGAATTATAAAGAGTTACAATTAAATAATAGGAATTGGTTAAAACAACCATAATGCATAAGTTATCATTCAAGCACATATTATGTGTTAAACAAAATTTCAACTAAAATTTTTGTATAACATAAAATTATTTTCTAGTTTATTCATATAAACAAACATAAGATGTTGAAATCAATTGTCTGCATTTACTAAATTGATTAGTATAGTTTTTTTCTTTTTATTGTTTTCCCAATATTTACATTTGTTTATATTTAACTACACATTTCATGTTTTCACACTAAGACGCTATCACATGTATATACACTGCAGTGCACACAGAACTCATAAGCAGGTATGCAATAAACATCGTTTTTATATATAAACATTCAAGATAGACGTTTGTATATACATTGTGAGGGGTGGGGTGGGGTGGGGTGGGGGGTGGAACACAACTTATATACTAGCATGGCTAATATGCATGCATATAATAGTACAGACAGACAACAGAGTGTCATTCAATAGGCGTCTATCTTGGAGACACTATCACATGTATATACACTGTAGTGCACATAGAATTCATAAGCAGACATGTAATAAGCATCGTTCTTATATATAAACATTCAAGATAGACATCTGTATATACATTGTTGGGGGGAGGCACACAACTTATATACTGGAATGACTAATATGCATGTATATAATAGTACAGACAGACAACAGAGTGTCATTCAATAGGCGTTCTAGCAAACTTTTACCCTTCAATACACAGGACAGAGTTATATCCAGATACATACATCTCAATTTTAGGCTTCAGTACACACAAGCAGGTCATAAACGGTGTAAATAATATATGTATATATCAATACATACAGCTCTTACGGGGTCAACTTCTTCAATTACATCTTTCTTAATCTGTTTGTTCTTTTTTTTGTTTTTCCTTCTAGGGTTCTTCTTAATAACATCCTGGTGGATTTTCACAATAAAAACAATCAAATTATAATAACATGTCACAAGGGGGTGGAGGTAGTTAACCTTTTTCACATAAATCACGAAATATTGCCAAAAAAAAAAAAAAACAAATCCTTAAAATCAAGGGATTGTCTATAAAGTAGGGGGATGCATACAACTTATATACTGGCATGGCTAATATGCATGTATATATGGTACAGACAGACAACAGAGTGTCATTCAATAGGCATTCCAGCACACTTTCACCCTTCAATACACAGGATAGAGTTATATCCAGATACATACATCACAATTTTAGGCTCCAGTACACACCAGCAGTCATAAACGGTGTAAATAATATATGTATATATCAGTACATACCGCTCTGACGTGGTCAACTTATTGTAAAAATCCCCCAGGATGCTGTTAGGAAGGGCATTTTTTACATAAATCACGAAATATTGCAAAAAAATAAAAAATAAATCCCTTAAATCGAGGGATTGTCTATGAAGTAGTTTCAAATAAAAGCAAAATCCAGCCGTTATTTACATACCTTCCATCTCTCGGTTTCAAAAAAATCTTTGCTAGCAGTCGTCGTCAAGAAGAAGCTTCAATGAACGAGCGATTTCCAAGCTGGAGGAGGAGAAGATTTTTCTAGATGAAAGTCAGAGGCTGGATCAGTGTAGTCGCCCCTACGATTCTTTAGTCTCTAACGATGGGTTTGAGCTTGATGCCACTCGAATTGTTCAGGTTGCTTTTGACATTTATCAGATTGCTTTTCATCTCTTTTCGATTTTACTTCTAATAATTTTTGGAAACTTGAGCATACTTATAATATATTTGAGTGTACCGAAATATTGATGCGAAAATGCTTCCAGCTTCGATCTATTTCTCACATTTATGTTACTACAATGTCGTATGAGTAATTGACGGTTGGTATGGCTTGTTTGGCATTTTAGGTTCACATGTGATATTCGACGGTATACCTAAGACTTGCTTCTTATCTTTTCTTTAACATTTGGGATTTTAGTTGATATTTTTTTACAACTCCCTTTTGTCTCAGGATTAATTTAATACTTGCTGTATGAGAAGTGAAAAAAGTTCTTCAATAGTAAGAAGATGCTACATCTAGGTTTTCAAATTAGTTTGGTTGGTTGGATTTTTGAATTTCAAAGCTTCCTAGAATTTCTCTAACGTGTTTAGAGGTATTTTCTCTCTCATAAACTCTGATTTTAATTTTAAACATTAGAACATCTTAGATAGTTTGTTGGGAGCATTTTTGTCTTCTATAAATAGGTATTTATTAATTATAAAATCGTTTAGCCATTTTTCAAACCCCTGACTAAATTAACCTTATTTGTTTGATTAGAAAACATAATGAAATTAAAAATATCAACAACACACTCACGTTCACATCATCATTAAACCCCCAAAACCCCAATTAAAATTATGCTATGAAAATGAAAATAATAAATGCCATATTTTTTTTTTTTTTTTGAGAAGATAATAAATTTCATTAATAATCTTTGTTCTCAAACAATAATTTCACATTTATTTTTAGTTTTTGACTTCTTTACAATGTTCTGAAAATTGTATTACATAAATGTGAAAATTTAAATGCACCCATAACTATATATGAAATAAATATATCTATAACTATAATCTATACTCTGTAATCTATACTATATTAAAAAGTGAGGATGTTGGAAAAACATTTTTGGACATATTTGTCCCTTCTTTAATTTTCTAAATTACAAAATATGCCATTGATAATAAATTATACAAATAAAATTAATTAATTAATAATTAATTATCAATAATAAGTATATAGAATTTTTTTTTAACTAATAATTATATAGAATTTTAAAGGTTGGAATGCGAAAGGGTTTTCTTATTTACAAAATATGCCATTGATAATAAATTATAAAAATAAAATTAATTAATTAATAATTAATTATCAATAATAAGTATATAGAATCTTAAAGGTTGGAATGTAAAAGGGTTTTCTACAACTTAAAATATTTTATTTCTTTAATTTAATTCAAAAAGAAAATCTAAAAGTTTTAGAATTCAAAAGGTTTTGTAACTTCTCACATTCTACCACTATAAAAATGAGTTTTCTTTCACCATTTTTTCACCAACACCTAGAGTTTCATTTTTTCTTTATTCTTTATTGGTGTTCCCTCAATGCTCTCAAACGCTCCTCAATCTTCAAAAGATCTCAAGATGTTGGTGTTACATTCAAGGAGCAAGGGAAGAGATGCATGTGTATCTATTCTAGACCCTAGGCTTGCAATATTACAACTCAACTTTGATGAAGTTTGTCTATCACAAGTGAGAAGTCTATTTGAAGAAATCAGTGCATAGCTAAGATGTTGAATTTTTTTTACTGTTTATTCTATTTTTTTTATAATTATAATGAAGATCTTGAATTCTTTTTTACTGTTTATTTTTTTTTTATTGTTCTTTTATAAGTAAGTGTATTATTATTTTTATTTACAATATGTGTTGAAAAATAAAAGTTTATTGATTAATTGCAAACTTATGTTTCTTTTAATTTGTTAAGAAAATAATCATCTAACCTAATGTCTCAAGAAATTTTTAATTAACTACTATAACAATAATAAATTAATTAAAAAAATGTTTTCACTATCTTATGTAAGAAATGATTTCCATAATTTGTTTTTATTATTATTATTTTTTGAGTTCCATAATTTGTTTTTACTTGGAAGCATATAAAAATGAAGAAATAAAATAAAGGAAACCATAACCACAAAACTATTAATAAATTATTCTAATAAATTTTTCACTCACATCTCATATTTCCATAAAATCTCTCCCACTACCTCCATAAAATCTCTCTCCCACTAGCTTAATTACAAATTGATAATTATTAAAATATTTATCAATAATAAATAAATAATCATCAACCATAATAATTATATACTACTAAAAAACAATAATAAATCTATGGAATCTAAAAGGTTAGAATACACAAAAAAAAAAAAAATGTTTTCATTTATTTCTCAAAAATTTAATAATTTTGACTAAAAATAATGAATAATAGAATTTCAAAAGTTTGGAATTCTAAAAGATTTGTAACACTTATAACATTTACTACTATAATAATTTTTTTTAAAAAAATTATTCCTTCGTTTTTTCAACAATGTTATGAGCTCCATTTTTTTTTTCTTTATTTTTAGTTATCTCTAATTCCCTTCCTCACAAGAGTCTCCTCTAATATTAAAATCAAATATAAAAATATCATATATAAGTTGATGGGATGCATATATCAAATATGCATCCCAATTTGCCGTTTGGAACTTGGAAGGTTCTAATTCCAATTTGATGATGTATTTTTTTTTTAAAAAAACTAGCAAGCAATTTTCAAGAATGTGTATAGAGTGAGGTTTGATTTTTTTCTTTTTTTTAAACTATTTTTAATTTTTATTTTATACTTATTATAGTTTTTTTTTATTTTTAATATATTTTTATTATTATATATATATATTTTTTTTATTTAAAATGTTTGTACATGCTTTATTATTATTTTTTTTAGAAAAAATTAAATTATTAATAAAATTATAAATTATATCATATTATATTAGTAATTAATCAATTGTCTGTATCTTACACAAAGTTATTTTATTAATTATAAGAAAAAATATACATAATTTGAAATATAAACGTGCATCGCATGTGCTAAAAAACTAGTCTATATAAAAGTATGAATGAGGAAAAACATTTTTTTGGACGATATTATCCTTAAATTTTTAGATAATACCTAAATTAACCTTATTATTTTATTGAAAAACATAATTAAATTCAAAATATCAACAACACACACTCACGTTCACATCATTAAACCCTTGTTTTTTTTTTCTTTTTTTTTTAAATTAAAATTATGCTATGAAAATGAAAATAATAAATGCCATTACTACTCTTTCACAATCTCCCACACGTTATCAAACAATAATTTCACATTTACTGATTTTCTACTTGTTTAGAATTCTCTGGAAATTGAATTACGTAGGCCCCGTTTAATAACTATTTGGTTTTGGATTTTTGGTTTTTGAAAATTAAGCTTATACACACATACTCCCACCTATAAGTTTATTGGTTTTAGTATCAATCTTCTACCTTGTGTCAAAAAACCAAGTCCAATTTTGAAAACATAAAAAAAGTAGTTTTCAAAAACTTGTTTTTGTTTTTAAAATTTAGCTAGGAATTAAAAATGCAACCTTAACTAGGATGAAAGCCATGGTAAGGAATTTAGGAGAAAACAAGGATAATTTTCAAAAACCAAAAATAAAAAATCAAATGGTTATCAAACGGGGCCGTAAATGTGAAAATTTAAATGCACTCATAACTATTGATATAGGAAATAAATATATTTATATTTATAATCTATGTCTTTATCTATAATCTATAATCTTTAATATACATATAAAAGTACAAATGATAGAAAAAAAAATTAGGACGATATTATCCTTGACTTTTTAGATAATATCTAACTTAATTAACCTTATTTGTTTTATTAAAAAACACAATTAAATTCAAAATATCAACACACTGACGTTCACTTCTTCATTAAACCTTTTTTTTCCTTTTTTAAATTAAAATTAAGTTATGAAAATGAAAATAATAAATGTCATTAATACTCTTTCACAATCTCCCACACGTTATCAAACAATAATTTAACATTTATTTTTTATTTTCTACTTCTTAGAATGTTCTGAAAATTGAATTACGTAAATGCAAAAATTTAATGCATCGAGAACTATTGTTATATGAAATAAATATAAAGAAATTTTGGTAGATGGGCTGTTTTATATACATATTTTCATATATTTCCATAGTTTCGTAGATTTTCAAAATTAGATTTCCAATATTTTTTTTACCATTTTACCCTTCTTATCATATTTTATTAGATTTTATAAGATATTATCTTAACTAAATCCTTAATATTTTGAAAAATTGATTGTTGAGATTTGATTTCTTGCCATAATGATCCCAACATATTTTCCTTTTATTTCATTCAATTACGGACCATTTCCATCCATTTTCGTTCTCTTTGGTAATTTTTGGTTGATCCATTTTTTCTCTTTTTTTTTTGTTTTTTTTTTCGACAACCTTCTTTATCGATTTTTTCCTTCCTGATTTTTTTCTTCCCGACAGGAGTATATATAGCATGTTCGCTGGAATATGTAAAAAATTGGGTATATATTTCGATTAATATTCATTTTACTGACATAACTATTTCGGTTATTATATATTCCTAATAATATGCCATTTATAATCTATGCATATATTGCATTAATTATTATATATTCTAATTAATATTCAATATATATTAGTTTAGTATATATGTCTCATAGTATACGTACCTTTTTTTAGATTTTTGCATTTTACAGAAAAACATTTATATTCATATATAAGTTCATATATACCAGCTTATATATACTATGTACATAAGTCTTCCTTTTTTTACTCATTATTGTAGCCACGCATACCGAGTTTTTTTTTTTCTTTTCTCATTACTATAGTATTAAATATACACTTGTATATTTAGTTATTTGCCAATATATATTATATATATACATGTATGTACGTATGTATATTAAATATACCAATGCATTTAGGAGAAATATAGATATTGGAAAAAAAACCTATATATAACTATAAAAAATACCTTATTTTTAAAATAATAAATACATATGTATATATTAAATATACCACGACGGTGGTGAAATCCAACGATACCCATAATAAAACAGCCGCAATTTGAGGACAATAGCTAGGCTGGCAGTATCCAATGATGTGTGTGGTGCTGCTTGTTCGAGTTTGCAATGGCGATGGATGGGCGCTGACGAAGCTTCCGGTGGTGGTTGGTCGTCGGCGGCAAGAAAAGGATCAGAGATGAAGAGGGAGAGAGAGGTCGAGAGACCATGAGGGAGAAAGATCATGAGGGAGGAAGAAAGGGAGGAAGAAACCGTGTGAATTGGAAAAAATAGTGAGTGATTTTAGGGTTTTTTTTAAGAAAAATTGGGAGTGATTTTAGGGATCTTTCGAATTAGAAAGTAAATAAACGGATTGAGAATTTTTAAATAGGGAAGAATAAAATATCACTACAAGAAAAAACACCTTCAGTGGCGCACGAAACACGTCGCTGAAATGCAAAAAACGTAGCTAAAACTTTCACCGACGCGCATGGCTTTGCCACTGCATCCGTCGCTGTTTCTCCGTAGTCGTAAGTATTTGCGACGTCTACTGTAGACGTTGCTGAAAGTGATCTTCAGTGACGTCTACACGTCGGTGTAAGCGATAAGTAGGGACGTGGGGATACGTCTCTGAATAGATGTTTCAGCGACATCTACCTTGTTGTAGCTGAAGAAGATTTTCAGTGACGCTGTCAGCATGTTACTAAAAATTAATCTTCAGTGACGCAGTCCACATGTCACAGAAAATCAGTTTTAGTGACGTGGACAACGTTGCTAAAGCACTCAAACTTGTAAAAAATTAGATATTTTGCGACAGCTGTGTATGTCGGTAAAAGTAATATTATGTGTCACTAAAAACTCTATGCTAGTTTTTTTTTTATATGCTTTCCATGTTGTTATGGGAACGCACTGTATTATGATCGTTTATCGACATTATATAAAACGTTGCTAAAAATTATTTATGATTTATAAAATAAATAGTTAATTCAATAAGTAAACCTATAAATAAAATAATATTACCATCTTTGAACTAATTAACAATTCTACAATTAATCAAATATTTTTTTTTGACACAACTACAATTAATCAAATAGAAATGTAATATGACAATTGAAAGTGAAAATGCATTATACTTCATATATTAACCATAATAAAGAAACATGTCTAGAATCTAATACAAATTGATCATTTTCTAAAATGATCTCAAGTTTAGATGAAGTTTATTTAACAAAATGATTCACATTACATCAAAATGACTAACAAAAAATCACAAAGAAAAACACCAACCTACATTTTTCACATTTCCATACAAAAAGGGGGAGCGCTCTTGTCAAACCATTCATGCATATATCCAAGCTGAAAAATAAAAGGAAATAAAATGTGTAAGCATTTGATTAAATAATTGAATTAGAGACGATATAACTCAAATCACGATAAACAACTCATCAAAAACTATGAAACTAAACTAACAACAACAAGAACTTTCAACATGGAACAAACATGAACACAACTACACTTATGAGAAATAATGAAGACAAACTTAACAACATAAGCAACCATCTCTATTCAAAGAACTGAATAAAACAAGTGAAACTAAATTTATAAGAACTTAATGAAACTAAACTTATCAACATCAAAACAACTACACTAGTTAAAATACTCAAGTGTCAAATAGGTACCAATCTTCCTACACACAACTAAATGGAAAATAAGTGAAACTAAACTTTAAAAAACACAATAACACAATAAAAGGACTAAGTGCAACAAGGTATTGACCCCCCAAATAGAATAACTTAACAACTACAACTTAGAAACTCAACTTTGCAAATGGAACAATTCAACTTAACAACTCAACAAAATTAAACTCCCTAAACACAATAACTTAAGTGCAACAAGGTATTGACCCCCCCCCCCCTCCCAAACACAATACCTTAACAAATCAAACATTGAAACTCCAAATTTGCAAATAGAACAACTGAATAAAAATAAACTCTCTAAACACTTATCCCAAATATCATGAAAGCCATTTGCAATCAAACTCAACTCAACAACACCGTGACAACTAAACATATCAATGAAAACAAGTAAACTCGTTAAAAGAACTAAGTACAACAAGGTATTGACCACCCCCTAAACACAACAACTACACTAGTTAAAATACTCAAGTGCAAATAGGTATCGACCTTCCTAAACACAACAACTAAATGGAAAATAAGTGAAACTAAACTTTAAACACAATAAGTCGTTAAAAGGGCTAAGTGCAACAAGGTATTGACGCCCCAAATAGAATAACTTAACAACTACAACTTAGAAACTCAACTTTGCAAATGGAACAATTCAACTTAACAACTCAACAAAATTAAACTCCCTAAACACAATAACTTAAGTGCAATAAGGTATTGACCCCCCCCCCCCAACACAATACCTTAACAAATCAAACAACGTAACAGAACTCCAAATTTGCTAATTGAACAACTCAACAAAATTAAACTCCCTAAGCACAATAACTTAAAATTCACAATTGGACATATGCTCAAACATAACTTAAGATACTTTAAAAATCAGCAGCCCATCCTAAATGCATCCAAAGCCAAACATAACTCAAGATACTTTAAAAATCAGCAGCCCAACCTAAATGCATCCAAAGTCGGAAATGTTTCAAACTTCAAATGAAAACTCGAAATTTTCCGATGCCCTTTGATTACAATGACGAAGCCTTTTAAAGACTCCAGATTTGAAATTACAATTGAAAATAGAAAATTAAAAGATAAGAACCAATCCGACAGGACAAGACCCTTGACTGGATTGATGTGATTGATGTGACAAAAGATAAAATAATTAAAAGCAATAATTACAAAACGACATAATAAAAGCAATCAAAACGACTGGATAAGATCTGATAACAAACAAAATAAGATTACAAAAAAGATAAGATGCTGATATGATATGCTCCTCCTCCATCTTTTGTCATATCACTTTACTAAAGTAGCTTTAATAAAGTTTACCATTATTGTCCTTGTCTCACAGGCTTGGAATATTATTTCATCTCACTTTATCAGGCATGAAGGCAAGGTATGCTGACTAACAGATTTATACTCATCACGAGATTTTCTACCGGGACCACACACCGCAACAGTCCTTCGCAACTGTCCCTTACTGCGAGTTGTCATAATGTTCTTTGTCTAGGAGAGTCGGACATTGTCTTTTAGTACTGATGTGGAGTTGCTTAATTTACAATTTATAATTTACACTATGCTTAATTTACAGCGATAAATTTACACACATTTTTATTTATTTATTTATTTAGACTCACATGGGTTGTGAATCTAAGAAAGGATCATTGAGGTCATATGCATCCTCTTCTTCTTCGTTCTCTACGTCGGAGTTGTGGTGAGAGGATGATGACGCTATTGATGTCACTTGATTGAGGATCTTTTGAAAGTCTGCCTCAGTCGTCGTTTGAGCTAAAACAGCTAGCAGTTTTGATTTTGAATTAAGGAATTCAACATTCTTCCTTTTTGATAAGTCTTGAAGGTAGCCATTATCTGCGAACCATTGTTTGACTTCCTTGATGCCGACGTGAGAAAAACTATATTTATCCCACCATTTGATTTGAAGTATTTTGACAAGTTGTTTGAAGTATGGATATGTAATTGCCTGGAAATTCCAGCAGAAAATCCAGGGAATTTGGAAATATAAACAAAAACACATATTAAGAGGAAAATGCATTTTTGTATATTGTTTGAGAAAAATAATGGAAAGATTCTTGGATGGGAGAGACAGTAGGTCTCAATTGAGTTACAGAGGTTGGAGAGACAGTAGGTCTCATTGGAGTAACGGCGGAAGGCCGTGCAAGAGAGGCGGATGGCCTCGGTGGTGGAGTTAAAGACTCCATTGAATCTCTAATTTGAAGGGATACACTTCTGGTTCTTGGACGATTCACTGGAGTGAAGCCAAGATCCATGGCACATTGATCTGCGCATATAGGAGCTGGAGATTTTGAAGATGAAGCTGGGCTTTTGCCCTTTGAAGATGAAGAGGCTTTGCCTCGCTGATCACTCATTTTTAGAAAGAGAGAGAGAAGAAGTTTTTCTTGTAATGAACTCCCTTGAGAGGTAATCAGCCAAGGGGTTTTGAACACCTTTTATAGGCAAAATTTGGAAATCAAAGCATGACAAGATTGCTTGCCACCTTGCAAATATCTGTTTTGAAACAAGATTTTTTACATCTTTTTCTAAAACAAATTTAGAGGCTCTTGAATCAGTTTTAATTGTAAAACTTTTATTGATTAAATCTCCTTGAAACTCTTGAACACAAAACGATGGCTAAAATCTCTTTTTTGACTGTTGAATAGTTTTTATGAGTACTATTCCAAACTCCAGAATGAAATCTGATAATTGATTCTTTGTTATCAGCACACTGTTTTAAGATTCCTCCATATCCGATATCGGATGCGTCAGATTCCACTATGAGGTTTGCTTTTGGATTGATAAGACTCAAACAGGGAACTGATTTGACTAAAGTTTTGATAGACTTGACAGCCTCTGTGTGCTTATCGGACCAGAGCTCTAGATTCTTTTTTAATCTCTCATAAAGAGGTTTGCAAATGGTTCTCAGATTTTGAATAAAATCAGATACATAATTGAGGCAACCTAAAAATCGTTGTAATTGAGTTTTATCCAAAATTTGATCAGGAAAATTTGAAGCAAACTCTATTGATCTTTGAATAGGTTTTATAAAACCTAAATGAATATCAAATCTTAAAAATCTGATTTGAGTTTGAAATAGTTTGATCTTTGGAAGAGATACCACTAAGCCGTTTCGTTTAACAACATCTAAAAATATATTGAGATGTTTAAAATTTTGATCTATATTTTGAGAAAATACCAATACATCATCAATATAAACAATTGAAAATTCTTGAAAGGGATTGAAAATATCATTCATAATTTTTTGAAATTCTGATGGAGCATTTTTTTAATCCAAATGACATAACGTTCCATTCATATTGACCAAAAGGAACATTGAAAGCGGTTTTGTAACGATCCTTTTCAGAAATTTGAATCTGCCAAAATCCTAACTTCATGTCAAATTTTGAGAAAATCTTTGAATTTGAAATTCTTTTTAATAAATCTTGTTTGTTCGGAATTGGATATCTTATCCATTCCAAAACTTTATTAAGAGGTTTGTAATTAATAACTAACCTTGGAACACCTCGCTCCTTTTCTGCTTCATTATTGACATAGAATGTTGCACAGGACCAAGGGCTTCTTGAAGATCTGATGAGTCCTTTCTGCAAAAGATCATCTATTTCTTTTTTGCAATGAGTTAGCAAATCAGAATTCATTTGTATTGGTCTAGCCTTTGTTGGAATCTTATCTTCATCAAAGTTTTTGATATAAGGAAGATTGACAATATGTTGTTTCCGTTTCCAAAAAGCATTTGGAAGATTTGAACAAACTTCTTTTTCTAATTTTGATTTAAAGTAAGTTACTTTATCTTGTATTGATTTTCTTTTTAATTCTTCTTCTATCCTTTTGTAAGAGATTTCATCTTTTAAGAATTGTATTTGTTTCTCTTTACTTTCTATGACATTAATAGAATTTTGAACTGTTTCTTTTTGTAGATTATGAATTTCATGACGGGTTATTGGACTTCTAAATTTAAATATTATTTCTTGTCCTAGAACGTCAGAGATTATTCCTTCTTCTGAAATTGTTATTGGATATAATTGAGTGAGGAATGGAGTACCTAGGATCAATTCTTGTCCTAGATCTTTGCTAAAAGAAAAGAATTTACAAAGCAAACTCCTTCATTGCAAACATGAACTTTTGATAATTTATAATTGATCATTAGTTGATTATTATTAGCACCACGAAGGGTTTCAGAAGTTTTTTCGAAGTATATTGAAGGTATTAATCCTTCTCGAATACAATTTTGATTGACACCTGAATCAATTAGTGCATGGAGCGTAATTGTAAAATCATGGATCTTTAGAGTTATTAAAGAATACCATTTTTGGAATCGTATACTCGAAATAGCTCCAACGAAAGACTCTTCCTCTTCGTTGGGAACTGTCTCTATATTTGTTTTGATTTGAGATATTTCTTGACGGAGATGAAAGATTTCTTGATCAGTGTTTCTTTTGAGTTCTGAGACTTCTCTTTTTAAGATATTAATTTCGGCTTGAAGATCTTGGGTGGTGATTGGTTTCGGTTCTTCGAATTTTTTGACAACGTTCTTCCATTCATAAGGCTGGAAGCTACTTTGTTCTTCTGGTTCTCTTTTTTCAAGATTTGAATTTTTTAGGCTATGTAAGATTGATTTTTGGAGTTCTACGTTGTCTATTTTGTCAACAACATTGAGTAGAGTTTCTTGATCTTTTGTTAGGACACATATGCATCCTGAACAAACTCTTTTGCCTTCATTTTCTTCCTCTTCATAATCACTACTGGAATATGAATCGGTTTCTTCTTGTAATTCAAGAATTTGACCTTCATCTGAACTGTAGATGATTGATTCTTCAGAATCAGATCGAATAATGTTTAGAAGCTGTTGTTTTGTATTGTTATCTATTTCTAACTCATTAATCTTCTTTTTCATAGGACACTTGTTTGCATAATGTCCATGAGATCTACATTTGTAGCATTGAATGTTTCTTTTCGAGCTTTCTCCTTTGTAGAAGGGGCGTTTTTTTGTATGAATTATAAGATTTTTTATAATTCTTCCTTTGAAATGGCCTATATGGCCTGTAGTTTTGTCTGTTTTGGTATCTTCGAAACTTTTTTATGGATGATTTTCTTATTGTTGAAGGTGGTCGAACTTTTCCACATCCATATTGATCGCAGAAAATTCCTAATTCTGCTCGTCTGGATCCAAATGATTTGTTAAGCTTAAATTGGATTTTTGATTCATTGCAGAGACGGAGACCTTCACCTATTTTAAAGGAAGTTAAGTTTCCATAGGTTAGAGTGTCCCATGGTTCCATCGTATTTTGCATTTAAAATAAATTGTTCTTTCCAGATTGAAGAAGAGCAATCAGCTCTAATGAGAACTTTGCTTAAAAACATGTTTTTGTACCATCTGAAAATCTCCTTGTGTTGGGCATTTGAGATTCAATAGGATATCAGCCGATCTGGCCTGATATTGGGCTGGATCACCTACAAAGGCGTTTGTAAGGGTATAAACAAGGGTATTTACAGCGTTTTCTATGCTTTCTTCCCTTTCAACAGCTTGGGGTAACTGACCTTCGAGTTTGATTGTTTGTTTTTTTTTTCAATGGTTTTGTGGGTTAATATATACTGACGATCACCATCTGTCAGATATTGATCCCACCATTGTTTCAATTGTCCGGTAAATCCTACAACAAGAAGTTGGGCTATTTCATGATCTCTTTTGCCTCTTTGTCAATAAGCGTTTGAGGCAATGAACATTTCGTTTAGGACATTGAGGATAAGATAATCGGATATGCCATCTATATTCCATTCATGGATGGCTAATCCGTCATAAACGGCTTGAGTCATTTGTGTTTTTTCTTCAAATTGGACATCCGGGAAAGAAGGTTGTGGATACCAATTTCGCATCATTGTTTGTTTTGACGCTTTTGATCTTGTTCCTATTTTTAGGACTTCGTTTGGTTGCTCAATTGCTTCTTCCTCCAGGGAAAGATTTCTAGTTTTTTGAATAATTTGATCAATGACGAAATCATTAATGACGTTGATCGTAGAAGTTGCCTTTGAAGTTGATGCTTTTGAAATATGAAGACTGCTTAACTTTTCTTCAATTAAAGCTAAGGCTTCTTCTTCTTTGGTCATTATTTTAATTTTACTATCAATTACTGTAGGTTTGAATAATGGAATTGACTCATCTATGGGTGGTATAAAAATTCCTCCGTTTGAAGATGAAGCAATGGAAGGTTTTGATATCTTTCCTTCAATCTTCTCTACTTGGTTAGCTATGGTATAAAGGATTTTATTAGAAAAATTGTTTTGAAGTTGGATATTCTTTATATCCTTAAGAGTATGAGTGTTTTTCTCGTCCTTTTCATTGATGATTTTGAATGGACTGGCTTTGATCTTTTCTCCATAGATTGTTTCAAATTCTATTTCCTCTAAATGGTGATGAATAGAATGAATATTTCCTCTTTGTGTGGTTTTCCAGGATTCTTGAAGCATGTTAATTTCGTTTTTGGATTCCTTCATCCAAGTAAAAAATGGAATATTTTGTTCGGCTTCTTCCATGAATGAATACCATTTTGATCTTATCTCAGATCTTTGGGTTTTATCATAATTTTTGAAAAAGGCTTTTCTTTTCGCATTATTTTTTAAAGAAAGAAAGTCCTTCTTTAGGGCTTCTTTATCGATTGAAAATCCTTCGATAAGGACATTTATTTGACTGGCAAACACAGATCGATTATCCATGTCTGTCTGTGTGGGTGGTTGTGGCTGATCTTCATATCGAACATTTGCCACATTTTGCTCTATATTGACTGATTTTACTCTTAATGAGTAGGATCGGTCAAAATAGAATTTGGAATCAATTTCTGAAGAAGTTCCAGAAGTACTTGGCCTTGAGGACATAAATTCTTTGTCTTTTGAAGTCTCTGGTTCTTCAGAAAATTTAATTTCTACCGTTCCATCGGTATGTTCAACAATTTGAGCTAAATTTGAGTTCTTTTTTGGTGGGGTGAAAGCTACCATAAGCTTCCATGTCGAATTTGTTGTGATTTGTTCCCAAGATAAACATTTGGGAACAGTGACTGCAGATCTATCTAGATTTGCTTCTAAAAGGACTGTGGATCCCTTTGGTGAGGATCTCAAAGCTCTTGGAGAGATATTTGTATTCATAAGCTTGTAATAGATTCTAAAAATCATTACAGCAGAATGAGTCTCTTCTTGAATGTTAAGATTTTGTGATTGAAGAAAATAGGTCCTCCTTCAAGATTGGATTGGACAATCCCTAGAAGAGAATTTGAGAAATTTAAATGTCTCTTATCTCTTAAAGAGACAAGAATTGGAATATCTAAACCGAGTTTGAATAGGGGTTTGATTGCTATTTGGACTAGTCCTATGTGAAGATAATTGAATTCTTCACGATGTTGAAGGATAAGCTTTTTTGAAAAAATGTTTATTGTTTCACGATCATTGTTGATTGAAATATTTTTCTCAGAGATTTTAATAGAGTTTCTTTGAGAAAAATTGAAGGTACTATGATAATAAATTGTTTTTGGATCTACCTTTGGAATACTCCATTGAAGGAGTTTGCCTTCTATTTT
This sequence comes from Luffa aegyptiaca, assembly GCA_017139565.1. Lineage (NCBI taxonomy): Eukaryota > Viridiplantae > Streptophyta > Magnoliopsida > Cucurbitales > Cucurbitaceae > Luffa > Luffa aegyptiaca. Next base: position 42,335,292 of record CM029407.1, read on the forward strand.
TGCTATTGACAATTCTTGATTGGTAGAACTTGAGAGTTTTGATTCAGAGTTACCTTTATGATCTTCATGATCACTGGAAATTGAAATCGCTTTCCCTTTGACTCTAGAGCTTAACATTCTTTTCAAGAGTTTAGACATAATTATCTTCTTTTGTGCATACTTCCAAATAGAATAAAATAATTTTCTTTCTTTCTTCAAAGCTTTAAAAATACAGCAATTATATCAAGTACTAGTTACTGTGGAACAGGAGCTTACCAACGGACTTACACTTGCTGCCGGGAACACAACCTTTACCAACCAGCGGACGACTAGAGGACGCATGATATAATTGAAGAGTTCTCAAAGTTTGGAAGGTAGAATGAAATTTATTTTGCTCAGGTAAGACATATGTAGAAAAGAAGGTAATTTTATTGAATAAAGGCTCTGATACCAATTGCTCCTCGGTAAACTGCGAAGAGAATTAGGATCGATTACAAGGAGAGAATAGTAGTAGGAGAGAGCGTGGAAATGTTTCAAACTTCAAATGAAAGCTCGAAATTTTCCGATGCCCTTTGATTACAATGACGAAGCCTTTTAAAGACTCCGGATTTGAAATTACAATTGAAAATAGAAAATTAAAAGATAAGAACCAATCTGACAGGACAAGACCCCTGACTGGATCGATTACAAGGAGAGAATAGTAGTAGGAGAGAGCGTGGAAATGTTTCAAACTTCAAATGAAAGCTCGAAATTTTCCGATGCCCTTTGATTACAATGACGAAGCCTTTTAGATTACAAAAAGATAAAATAATTAAAAGCAATAATTACAAAACGACATAGTAAAAGCAATCAAAACGACTGGATAAGATCTGATAACAAACAAGATAAGATTACAAAAAAGATAAGATGCTTTTATTATGTCGTTTTGTAATTATTGCTTTTAATTATTTTATCTTTTGTCACATCAATCACATCAATCCAGTCAGGGGTCTTGTCCTGTCGGATTGGTTCTTATCTTTTAATTTTTTATTTTCAATTGTAATTTCAAATCCGGAGTCTTTAAAAGGCTTCATCATTGTAATCAAAGGGCATCGGAAAATTTCGAGCTTTCATTTGAAGTTTGAAACATTTCCACGCTCTCTCCTACTACTATTCTCTCCTTGTAATCGATCCTAATTCTCTTCGCAGTTTACCGAGGAGCAATTGGTATCAGAGCCTTTATTCAATAAAATTACCTTCTTTTCTACATATGTCTTACCTGAGCAAAATAAATTTCATTCTACCTTCCAAACTTTGAGAACTCTTCAATTATATCATGCGTCCTCTAGTCGTCCGCTGGTTGGTAAAGGTTGTGTTCCCGGCACCAAGTGTAAGTCCGTTGGTAAGCTCCTGTTCCACAGTAACTAGTACTTGATATAATTGCTGTATTTTTAAAGCTTTGAAGAAAGAAAGAAAATTATTTTATTCTATTTGGAAGTATGCACAAAAGAAGATAATTATGTCTAAACTCTTGAAAAGAATGTTAAGCTCTAGAGTCAAAGGGAAAGCGATTTCAATTTCCAGTGATCATGAAGATCATAAAGGTAACTCTGAATCAAAACTCTCAAGTTCTACCAATCAAGAATTGTCAATAGCAAAAATAGAAGACAAACTCCATCAATGGAGTATTCCAAAGGTAGATCCAAAAACAATTTATTATCATAGTACCTTCAATTTTTCTCAAAGAAACTCTATTAAAATCTCTGAGAAAAATATTCCAATCAACAATGATCGTGAAACAATAAACCTTTTTTAAAAAAAGCTTATCCTTCAACATCGTGAAGAATTCAATTATCTTCACATAGGACTAGTCCAAATAGCAATCAAACCCCTATTCAAACTCGGTTTAGATATTCCAATTCTTGTCTCTTTAAGAGATAAAAGACATTTAAATTTCTCAAATTCTCTTCTAGGGATTGTCCAATCCAATCTTGAAGGAGGACATATTTTCTTCAATTGTTATCCAAATTTTACGCTTTCATTAAAGGATCCTAATATCCTATCTTCCCTAATAGCTGACGTTTATTCACAACATCTTAACATTCAAGAAGAGACTCATTCTGCTGTAATGATTTTTAGAATCTATTACAAGCTTATGAATACAAATATCTCTCCAAGAGCTTTGAGATCCTCACCAAAGGTATCCACAGTCCTTTTAGAAGCAAATCTAGATAGATCTGCAGTCACTGTTCCCAAATGTTTATCTTGGGAACAAATCACAAGAAATCCGACATGGAAGCTTACGGAAGCTTTCACCCCACCAAAAAAGAGCTCAAATTTAGCTCAAATTGTTGAACATACCGATGGAACGGTAGAAATTAAATTTTCTGAAGAACCAGAGACTTCAAAAGTTAAAGAATTTATGTCCTCAAGGCCAAGTACTTCTGGAACTTCTTCAGAAATTGATTCCAAATTCTATTTTGACCGATCCAACTCATTAAGAGTAAAATCAGTAAATATAGAGCAAAATGTGGCAAATGTTAGATATGAAGATCAGCCACAACCACCCACACAGACAGACATGGATAATCGATCTGTGTTTGCCAGTCAAATAAATGTCCTTATCGAAGGATTTTCAATCGATAAAGAAGCCCTAAAGAAGGACTTTCTTTCTTTAAAAAATAATGCGAAAAGAAAAGCCTTTTTCAAAAATTATGATAAAACCCAAAGATCTGAGATAAGATCAAAATGGTATTCATTCATGGAAGAAGCCGAACAAAATATTCCATTTTTTACTTGGATGATGGAATCCAAAAACGAAATTAACATGCTTCAAGAATCTTGGAAAACCACACAAAGTGGAAATATTCATTCTATTCATCCCCCTTTAGAGGAAATAGAATTTGAAACAATCTATGGAGAAAAGATCAAAGCCAGTCCATTCAAAATCATCAATGAAAAGGACGAGAAAAACACTCCTACTCTTAAGGATATAAAGAATATCCAACTTCAAAACAATTTTTCTAATAAAATCCTTTATACCATAGCTAACCAAGTAGAGAAGATTGAAGGAAAGATATCAAAACCTTCCATTGCTTCATCTTCAAATGGAGGAATTTTTATACCACCCATAGATGAGTCAATTCCATTATTCAAACCTACAGTAATTGATAGTAAAATTAAAATAATGAGCAAAGAAGAAGAAGCCTTAACTTTAATTGAAGAAAAGTTAAACAGTCTTCATATTTCAAAAGCATCAACTTCAAAGGCAACTTCTATGATCAACGTCATTAATGATTCCGTCATTGATTAAATTATTCAAAAAACTAGAAATCTTTCCTGGAGGAAGAAACAATTGAGCAACCAAACGAAGTCCTAAAAATAGGAACAAGATCAAAAGCGTCAAAACAAACAATGATGCGAAATTGGTATCCACAACCTTCTTTCCCGGATGTCCAATTTGAAGAAAAAACACAAATGACTCAAGCTGTTTATGACGGATTAGCCATCCATGAATGGAATATAGATGGCATATCCAATTATCTTATCCTCAATGTCCTAAACGAAATGTTCATTGCCTCAAACGCTTATCGACAAAGAGGCAAAATAGATCATGAAATAGCCCAACTTCTTGTTGCAGGATTTACCGGGCAATTGAAACAATGGTGGGATCAATATCTGACAGATGGTGATCGTCAGTATATACTAACCCACAAAACCATTGAAAAAAAAAACAAACAATCAAACTCGAAGGTCAGTTACCCTAAACTGTTGAAAGAGAAGAAAACATAGAAGACGCTGTAAATACCCTTGTTTATACCCTTACAAACGCCTTTGTAGGTGATCCAGCCCAATATCAGGCCAGAACGCCTGATATCCTATTTAATCTCAAATGCCCAACACTAGGAGATTTCAGATGGTACAAAGACATGTTTTTAAGCAAAGTCCTCATTAGAGCTGATTGCTCTTCTTCAATCTGGAAAGAACAATTTATTAAGGGTCTTCCTAGCTATTTTGCTGAAAGAGTCAAAATCAATTTAAATGCAAAATACGATGGAAAAATTCCATGGGACACTCTAACCTATGGAAACTTAACTTCCTTTATAATAGGTGAAGGTCTCCGTCTCTGCAACGAATCAAAAATCCAATCTAAGCATAACAAATCATTTGGATCCAGACGAGCAGAATTAGGAATTTTCTGCGATCAATATGGATGTGGAAAAGTTCGACCACCTTCAACAATAAGAAAATCATCCATAAAAAAGTTTCGAAGATACCAAGACAGACAAAACTACAGGCCATATAAGCCATTTCAAAGGAAGAATTATAAAAAATCTTATAATTCATACAAAAAACGCCCCTTTTACAAAGGAGAAAGTTCAAAAAGAAACATTCAATGCTACAAATGTAGATCTCATGGACATTATGCAAACAAGTGTCCTATGAAAAAGAAGCTTAATGAGTTGGAAATTGATAACAATACAAAACAACAGCTTCTAAACGTTATTCAATCTGATTCTGAAGAATCAATCATCTATAGTTCAGATGAAGGTCAAATTCTTGAATTACAAGAAGAAACCGATTCATATTCCAGTAGTGATTATGAAGAGGAAGAAAATGAAGGCAAAAGAGTTTGTTCAGGATGCATATGTGTCCTAACAAAAGATCAAGAAACTCTACTCAATGTTGTTGACAAAATAGACAACGTAGAACTCCAAAAATCAATCTTACATAGCCTTAAAAATTCAATTCTTGAAAAAAGAGAACCAGAAGAACAAAGTAGCTTCCAGCCTTATGAATGGAAGAACATTGTCAAAAAATTCGAAGAACCGAAACCAGTCACCATCCAAGATTTTCAAGCCGAAATTAATATCTTAAAAAGAGAAGTCTCAGAACTCAAAAGAAACACTGATCAAGAAATCTTTCATCTCCGTCAAGAAATATCTCAAATTAAAACAGATGTAGAGACAGTTCCCAACGAAGAGGAAGAGTCTTTCGTTGGAGCTATTTCGAGTATACGATTCAAAAAATGGTATTCTGTAATAACTCTAAAGATCCATGATTTTACAATCACGCTCCATGCACTAATTGATTCAGGTGCCGATCAAAATTGTATTCGAGAAGGATTAATAACTTCAATATACTTCTATAAAACTTCTGAAACCCTTCGTGGTGCTAATAATAATCAACTAATGATCAATTATAAATTATCAAAAGTTCATGTTTGCAATGAAGGAGTTTGCTTTGTAAACTCTTTTCTTTTAGTCAAAGATTTAGGACAAGAATTGATTCTAGGTACTCCATTCATCACTCAATTATATCCAATAACAATTTCAGAAGAAGGAATAATCTCTGACGTTCTAGGACAAGAAATAATATTTAAATTTACAAGCCCAATAACCCGTCATGAAATCCATAATCTACAAAAAGAAACAGTTCAAAATTCTATTAATGTCATAGAAAGCAAAGAGAAACAAATACAATTCTTATAAGATGAAATCTCTTACAAAAGGATAGAAGAAGAATTAAAAAGAAAATCAATACAAGATAAAGTAACTTACTTTAAATCAAAATTAGAAAAAGAAGTTTGTTCAAATCTTCCAATTGCTTTTTGGAAACGGAAACAACATATTGTCAATCTTCCTTATATCAAAAACTTTGATGAAGATAAGATTCCAACAAAGGCTAGACCAATACAAATGAATTCTGATTTGCTAACTCATTGCAAAAAAGAAATAGATGATCTTTTGCAGAAAGGACTCATTAGATCTTCAAAAAGCCCTTGGTCCTGTGTAGCGTTCTATGTCAATAATGAAGCAGAAAAGGAGCGAGGTGTTCCAAGGTTAGTCATTAATTACAAACCTCTTAATAAAGTTTTGGAATGGATAAGATATCCAATTCCGAACAAACAAGATTTATTAAAAAGAATTTCAAATTCAAAGATTTTCTCGAAATTTGACATGAAGTCAGGATTTTAACAGATTCAAATTTCTGAAAAGGATCGTTACAAAACCGCTTTCAATGTTCCTTTTGGTCAATATGAATGGAACGTTATGCCATTTGGATTAAAAAATGCTCCATCAGAATTTCAAAAAATTATGAATGATATTTTCAATCCCTTTCAAGAATTTTCAATTGTTTATATTGATGATGTATTGATATTTTCTCAAAATATAGATCAACATTTTAAACATCTCAATATATTTTTAGATGTTGTTAAACGAAACGGCTTAGTGGTATCTCTTCCAAAGATCAAACTATTTCAAACTCAAATCAGATTTTTAGGATTTGATATTCATTCAGGTTTTATAAAACCTATTCAAAGATCAATAGAGTTTGCTTCAAATTTTCCTGATCAAATTTTGGATAAAACTCAATTACAACGATTTTTAGGTTGCCTCAATTATGTATCTGATTTTTTTCAAAATCTGAGAACCATTTGCAAACCTCTTTATGAGAGATTAAAAAAGAATCCAGAGCCCTAGTCCGATAAGCACATAGAGGCTGTCAAGTCTATCAAAACTTTAGTCAAATCAATTCCCTGTTTGAGTCTTATCAATCCAAAAGCAAACCTCATAGTGGAATCCGACGCATCCGATATCGGATATGGAGGAATCTTAAAACAGTGTGTTGATAACAAAGAATCAATTATCAGATTTCATTCTGGAGATTGGAATAGTACTCAGAAAAACTATTCAACAGTAAAAAAAGAGATTTTAGCCATCGTTTTGTGTGTTCAAAAGTTTCAAGGAGATTTAATCAATAAAAGCTTTACAATTAAAATTGATTCAAGAGCCTGTAAATTTGTTTTAGAAAAAGATGTAAAAAATCTTGTTTCTAAACAGATATTTGCAAGGTGGCAAGCAATCTTGTCATGCTTTGATTTCCAAATTTTGCCTATAAAAGGTGTTCAAAACCCCTTGGCTGATTACCTCTCAAGGGAGTTCCTTACAAGAAAAACTTCTTCTCTCAGCGAGGCAAAGCCTTTTCATCTTCAAATGGCAAAAGCCCAACTTCATCTTCAAAATCTCCAACTCCTATGAGCGCAGATCAATATGTCATGGATCTTGGCTTCACTCCAGTGAATCGTCCAAGAACCAGAAGTGCATCCCTTCAAATTAGAGATTCAATGGAGTCTTTAACTCCACCATCGAGGCCATCCGCTTCTCTTGCACGACCTTCCGCTGTTACTCCAATGAGACCTACTGTCTCTCCAAGCTCTGTAACTCAATTGAGACCTACTGTCTCTCCTATTACCCCATCTTCTTCTCAACAGGGATCTTCTATCCCTACAACTTTGATGAGGTCGTTCAGCCTCCCAAAAGATTTATTCCAAAACCCGAGATCAAAAATTACTTCGAAAAATCTCTTCAATTATCCGAACCAATAGTCGAACCCGAATTCGATGGGAGCTCGATTATTGAAATTATTCAAAACATTTATCCTCAAGGATTCTATTTCATTCCAAAATCCTTACTCAAAACCAGAAAATATTATGAATTCATTCTGGTAGACTCAAAATCTGTCGAGATAACTCATATTCCCGATAGAAATGATCCATCAATCATAGCACAATAACTTAAGTGCAACAAGGTATTGACCCCCCCCCCCCCTCCCAAACACAATACCTTAACAAATCAAACATTGAAACTCCAAATTTGCAAATGGAACAACTCAACAAAAATAAACTCTCTAAACACTTATCCCAAATATCATGAAAGCTATTTGCAATCAAACTCAACTCAACAACAACGTGACAACTAAACATATCAATGAAAACAAGTAAACTTGTTAAAAGAACTAAGTACAACAAGGTATTGGCCACCCCCTAAACATAACAACTACACTAGTTAAAATACTCAAGTGCAAATAGGTATCAACCTTCCTAAACACAACAACTAAATGGAAAATAAGTGAAACTAAACTTTAAAAAACACAATAACTCGTTAAAAGGACTAAGTGCAACAAGGTATTGACCCCCCAAATAGAATAACTTAACAACTACAACTTAGAAACTCAACTTTGCAAATGGAACAATTCAACTTAACAACTCAACAAAATTAAACTCCCTAAACACAATAACTTAAGTGCAACAAGGTATTGACCCCCCCCCCCCTCTCCCAAACACAATACCTTAACAAATCAAACATTGAAACTCCAAGTTTGCAAATAGAACAACTGAACAAAAATAAACTCTCTAAACACTTATCCCAAATATCATGAAAGCCATTTGCAATCAAACTCAACTCAACAACACCGTGACAACTAAACATATCAATGAAAACAAGTAAACTCGTTAAAAGAACTAAGTACAACAAGGTATTGACCACCCCCTAAACACGACAACTACACTAGTTAAAATACTCAAGTGCAAATAGGTATCGACCTTCCTAAACACAACAACTAAATGGAAAATAAGTGAAACTAAACTTTAAAAAACACAATAAGTTGTTAAAAGGACTAAGTGCAACAAGGTATTGACGTCCCAAATAGAATAACTTAACAACTACAACTTAGAAACGCAACTTTGCAAATGGAACAATTCAACTTAACAACTCAACAAAATTAAACTCCCTAAACACAATAACTTAAGTGCAACAAGGTATTGACCCCCCCCCCCCCCCAACACAATACCTTAACAAATCAAACAACGTAACAAAACTCCAAATTTGCTAATTGAACAACTCAACAAAATTAAACTCCCTAAACACAATAACTTAAAATTCACAATTGGGCATATGCTCAAACATAACTTAAGATACTTTAAAAATCAGCAGCCCAACCTAAATGCATCCAAAGCCAAACATAACTCAAGATACTTTAAAAATCAGCAGCCCAACCTAAATGCATCCAAAGTCATTCAACAACAATAGAAATCAAACACTCTCAACCACATCACCTCCAAACAATAATTCAGCCTATCCCCAATAATCTCATAAATATGCAATACCACCCAAAGGCAAGCTCATCACACTACAATTAATTAAAACATTCTCATGCCACACTCATGTTTCCAAAAGAGTAAAACAATCATGCTCTCCAATTCCAAGGCCTACCATTCATACTTATCTCATGCTAGCATAATGACATCATGAAAACACGGGTCCAAAGCATACGACATAAACCAAAAAACTACTTACTTAAAGGCTAACTCAACATGCTACAACTAACCTTAACATTCTCATACTATTCTCATGCTTCAAAATGAATCAATCCTGCTTATTGGAATTCAAGGGAAAAACTTAGATCTTAAATCCAACTCATTCTTGCACATCTAAATACACAATTAAATGGGTCCAAGCATAGAACTTAATCCAATGGCTACTTATCTATCCCAACAATCATGTTAAGGATCGAAGCATGAAAATTGTATCTGAATAGCTACTTACCTTAGCTAAATAAGCACTTGATAAACCCTTAACAAGTTCTTTAACTCCAAGGCTTTAAGCAACTACAAAAAGGGAAAATTCTAGAGAAATCAATAGGAGTTTAAATCGAGCGTTCAACTAAGAGCTAATCAACTTAGAGACGCTTTTGAGCCCAAAAACTTACCCAAAACTGAACCAACACTTGCTGTCCGGGGTTTCAACTTCGCTCTAGCTCGACAATTTGCCCTCCAAATATTGTGGGTACCTTGAAATAGAGAGCTAACATCGATGGGTATTTGAATCAACACTAAAATCAACTCTAATCTTGATGTAAAACACTTACCCAAAGCTGAAATTGCTCAAACACGCTGAAACTTGAAGACCCACTGCTCGATTCATCGAAATTTGAAGGAAAAGCTTGTTGAACAAAAAGAATAACGAATGGGCATTTGATTAAACTCAAAAATCAATCACGAAACAACTTCTAAGCACTTTCCCGCTGAATGAAACTCCGAAAAAACAGAGAAAACAATCCTGAACAATGCTGGTCGTGCCTACGGTACTGTTGCCGGAAAAACGATGCTAATCGCGGCCACCCACGCTGCTACAACACGCAAAACAGAGGAGAGAAAGGTCAGGAGAGAGATCAGAGGTGAGGAGTGTTTAAACGCAAGCCACGAAGAGGAGAAAAGAAGAAAATGAACCTACTACTGCTGGCCGAAAAACCCACCACCACACCGCCCTTGCTGTTCATGTCGCCGGAGATGACCGACCAGAGAAGGGAGACTCGCGACACTACTGGGGGACGACTCACGGCTGAAACGCTGCAGGGGGCACGACTCACGGCTTGAACAAACGAGAAGAAGAAAGTGCAAGGGAGATGGTTGCTTGATTGGTTGTCAGTTGTCTTAGTATAATCAGAAATATTGTCGTAGATAATAATCAATCCAAGCATAAATTGACTTTAATCAAGTAATACCTGGTGAGTCCAGGGTCGATTCCTCAGGGAAGGGATATTCACAAAGTCTTTTAACAATTTTTACTAATCTAAACTCAAGAACGTATGATATTATTTAAAAGAATAAACAAAAGATTTGGTATAATTGAAGAGTGACTGTTTGCTTAAAAATAACACATGCGACGAGAATAAAAGGAAAATTTATAAGGAGAATAATCAAGGCTGTTGCGGTTGCAACCTCATGCGTTTATAATAACCTTGTAGCGCATACTTTGATTAATTGATCCATTAATGCCTAAGTAAGAAAATATCATAAGTTTCCTTTCCGGTACTCCTTTGCGTCTGGCATAAAACTATCAAGAGATTATTTGGCTAGTTCATGCTTTAGGCGTAGTTCTCTACAACTTACAAGGGACTGCGTTAGTCACAACACAGTCTAAGCTCATGCGTGCACTATCTTTTAGCGGTAGAATTTTAATGCTACCAAGACTACATGACATGCGCTAACTTGTTCTATTTAGAGATGTCTGCATGCTTTACCTGTCAGGGATTTAGCATGCTGCTACCGCATCCGGTTGGCCAAGCGGGAGTTAGTAATGAAAATAGTATCGCAACTAAATAGAAAACAATTAACGTTTCATTTAACTCAAAATATGCGCTTACAAAATATACTTATCACCGCATGAGGTACTTGCGCTAAGCCTTGAAGAAGAATTTAGCTCATGCGAGCAAAACAAGACATCATGAAATAGGACATTACAAACGCAAGATTGCTTCTAATCACAGATCTCGGTGATTTCTCTGTTGATCTTTCCTTCTTCTCTCTTTTGAGCAGAAAAAATGAATTAAGGATGATCCTGATATTTGATTTTTGGCTGCTATTTATAGGTGAGGGAAGATGACTTCTCCAAGTAATTTAGAAACTTGCGTTAATCATCATTAGGCAACTTGCTATAGCTTTTTCTCCCCTTTTTCCGCCCACTTGCGTTGGTTGTGTCAGCGCTTGTTCTTTCATTTTATTATCTGTTTCTTGATCATCTTGAGATGTGTGCCTGCGCTAAGAAGACACTTGAAAATTATCACATTTTTCCCTCTTTATGCGCTGAAGCAACGCATCTTTGTTTCTTTTGGCCTTGTTTTAGTCTAAGTTTAGAAGACAAATAACTTGCTTTTTGCAAGTTATCACTGCTGCTTGGAGGCTGAAAAATCGTGAGGAATTGGGGGATGGTGGCTGCGTGTGGCTTAAAAGGACAAGGAAGGGCTTAGGGCTAACTTCCACTTCAAGGTATTTACGAAAGTGTCCCTTTTTATCCATTTACCTTAAGAAAAACCATCCAAGACCATTAGAATAGAGCCTATTTCCCTCCAAATCTTGTGAAATTAAACTCGATTTAGAGGAAATAAAACTTACCTATAACGTTGACGTTATAGGGAAAACGCAAAACTTAACTTATTTTTATGTTCTAACCTTTAGTGGCCCCAAACACATCCTTTAGCAACATGATAAACATGTTGCTAAAAATATAACTTTTTGTGACGTGAGTTTATGCGTCACTGAAACTATTAGTGACATCTAATTTTATCATGTCACTAAAAAAATGTAATTGCGACATCTGATTTGAGATGTCACTGAAAGTCACCTTCAGTGACTTATTTTTGCTGCGTCACTAAAAACTTGTCACTGAAAACATATTTTCTTGTAGTATGGTTTTGTTGTTCTTTAAATATAAAAATTATGGATAGGGCATAAAAGTAATTGAATAACAACTTATATGTAAAACGCAAGGCTCTTAGGCTATTTGTGTAAAAAATGGTGAATTTGAACAAAAATGAAATATAGGGTTCACTTATAGGCTAAATATATACTTATCCCATAAATATATCTATATTTATAATCTATAACTATATATATAATCTATAATATCTATAATCTATCTATATGTATATGTATATGTATATTATATTATATACTATCTAAAAGGAGCTTAACGGGAGAAACTTTTGATTTCCCCTTTTGCCCCTTCTTAATTTGAAAATTCCTTTTTTGTACTTTTTATTTATTTACTTATTTATTATATTGAACAACATTTAAATAAACTTCTATTTATTTATTATATTGAAAAACATTTAAATAGACGTTATAAAATCTCTACGCATAGATTCTGACTGAAAAAATAATAAACTAAATGATCTATAGTATAGGGAAAAAGTTGGGTACCTTTTCCTAGTAACACTATGGATGCGACCTACTTTGAAAATGAGGCAAACGACGTGATCCTGGATCGTTCATATAGAGACATGCGAGTAGGGGCATCCTGTGTAAAAGATGTTTACACAAGACCGAACCGAGAAATAAGTCACTCTTACTTTATAACGTCGTTTACTGTTAAGACTGACTATTTCATGCAATGACCTAGGTAACTGGTTGAACTCTGCAAAGCTATTTAATAATGTGCTGAAAATATTGCTGATATGCACTAATCCAAGTATAAATTAAGCATAACCAAGTAATACCTGGAGTATTCCAGGGTCGTATCCACGGGGAAGGATGAAAACAAAGAGTTTTAATAATCTTAGTCCATAAACACTCAGACGCATGGTACTAGGCGTAGAACAAATAAATGGAAGGATGCATTGGTGAAAGAAAAGTGCACAGAAATATGTTATGCGATGAAGATAAAAAAAAAAGGGTAAACAGATGAGAGAGGCTATCAAGGCTTTTGCTGCGACAACCACCTGCATTGATAAATTATTCCGTAGTGCACGGTATGAATGAACTCCAATTAATGCCTAAGTGAGAAATAATCACGTGATTCTCTTCCGGTACTACACATGCGTTTGGCGTAGAACTAACAACGTTCTGTTCAATTAGTTCATGCGTTGGTGCTGTCCTCTGATGACTTGCAAGTGATTGAGTTATTCCTAAAACAATCTAAACACATTAAAGAAAAATCTCTTGCGGCAGTATTAAATCTAATACAACCTAGACTACATGTAATGCGCTAGCTTGCTCTACTTAGATATTTCCACATGCGTTACCTGTCAGGGATTTATCATGCTGCTACCGCATCCGGCTGGCCAGGCGAGAGTTAGTAATGAAAATATTGTCGCATCTAAGCAAAAAGCATTAATGTTTCCTTCATTCAAATGTAACACATACACAATAATGTTATCGCCGCATGGGCGCCTAAGCTAAGCGTTGATAAGAATAAATTAGCTCATGCTACAAAGAAAGTACATAGCGCAATACAAAAAAATCACATTGCGAGATGACTGCACTGGTACTTGGTTTCTTTTCTCTATTCCGTTCTCTCTCTATCTCCCTCTCTCTATTGCCGACCTTGAAGGATTGGAATTCTATAATTCCGTAAAGCGGAAGCGTGATTGGGACTGATTCATAATTAATTTTGTTTAATCTAAAATACCAATACATTGGCAATAATCTTAGAACTATTGTAAAATTATATTAAGGCTAAACATACAAAAATATTAGATCTTAATCTAATTTATATAGTAGCAAATTACTTACTCTCGTTGACGATTCAGATTATATTCACCAACTGCTTGTGAATTAATCACGAACTACTGTGAACACCACCACTATGGCTACACCGGTATGACTCTAAGACTTCTAGAGGCAGGAGACTGGTGGGAGTCTAGAGGGAGCCTTCAGGGGAATTCTCTGAGAGTAGGAGAATGAATGGGATCTCATTCACCCCACCCCAGGGGTCCTATTTATAGGAAAAATGCCAAGAGCTTTTCCTAATAGGAAAAGGTCATGAATAAGATCAAATCTATTATCTTATTCATATCGAATTTTAATAAATAAATAATTAATTACTCAATTAAATATCACATATTTAATCTTAGGGATTTTATTAAATTATTTATATTAATATGAATCCAATTCATATTAATTATTTGAACTCTTTCAAATATTTTCTCTCAAGAATTAATTTTGAAATTAATTCAAAATTATATTATAAAGTTTCATAAACTTTTTATTATAATGTATCAATATACATTATATGATTCCCCTAAATAAATTGAACACTTTCAATTTACAATTTATACTTAATTGCCTCAAGTCTCTTTACGAGCTACCAGTGAGACCTAATGGACCTACAGATCAGAAGCTCCAGCGATACGAGACTAATTGACTAAACTCATCAACCAAGTTAGTCAACATTCGTTAACTTTGGGTCACTTCACTAAAGACACACACTGCACTCTTCTCACTGTAGAATATTTCTGTGTCCACGGATATCGACCAATGCAGTAAGTCAATCCTTCACGTGTGTTCGTAAGACCAGCTAGGTCAAATTACCGTTTTACCCCTGGGTTACCTCTGGTTCCTTAAGTAGCACTGATCCCTCTAATGAACAAGTTGTTTAGGGTCCAACCACTAAACAGGAGTTCCTCTCAGGTCAGGAGAGGACGACGCACCTTTGTTCAAGCCCCAGAATTAGCCCTTAAGGGAACACACATCTACTTACCCCAATTGGGGAAGAAGTGAATTCCATCTTATACTGTTATGTTCCCAGCCCCCATTCGGTCTTGCCCCTGAAATGGAAGGATTATTGAGTCGGCGAACTGGCCACTCTCACCCATACAAATATAAGGACAATCCCTCTTGAAAGGAGTTCATAACAGACTTAGGATTGAGATTTAGTTATCTAGGTCATCCTATTAAAATAGAAACCTAAACTAGTTAACCACGTTACATCTAGTGGTTACTATTTCGCGGTCCGGTCTTATGCAAACTCATTGCATAAGATACCCCCACCCGCATGTCTCCTACATGGATGCTTTGGATCATTGCATCTATATCGAATACTGTTGGGTTTTATGCCCTAAAACTCGTAGATAGTAAATGTACATTTGACCGAACATTAATAAAAGTGATGTATTATTCAATGTTTGTATTATATCTTGTCTTCTTAACCCTAATCCAATAAACTAAACATCCAAGGCTAATAGAATGAGGCTTGAACTAGCATGTAGGGACATACGGGGATCAATGTTCAAGTTTTAGCCTAAAGGGTCTGTAGTATATGGATAAGGCTGGGTACCTTATCCTGGTGACACTATGGATACGACCCACTTTGTATACTGATACAAACCCAATGATCCAACGCGTTCGTGTAGTTGACATGCGAGTGGGGGTATCCTGTGTAATGAGTTTGCACAAAGACCGGACCGCGAAATAGTTAACCACTAACTGTAACACCGTTAGTCAGCTCGGTTCATATTTCACTAGGATGACCTAGGCAACTTGGCCTTAATCCTGAGTGGATTATGGACTCCTGTCCATGAGGGATTGTCCTTTGATTTGTACGGGTGCGAGTGGCCTGTTCGTCGACTCAATAAGCCTACCATTTTGGGGACAAGACCGAGTGGGGAGCTGGGAACACAGTCTTACAAGATGGAATTCACTCCTTCCCGATATTAGGGTAAGTAGAGGTGTGTTCCCTTAAGTGGTGTCTCTAGGTCTTGAACAATGGGCCCTACCCCCTTTATGGCACGAGAGGGACTTCTGTTTGTTGGTTGGACCACAAACAGGTTGTTCATTAGAGGAGCACTGATACTTAAGGACAAAGAGGTAGCCCAGGGGTAAAACGGTAATTTGACCTAGCTGGGGTACGAACACACGTGAAGGGCCAAATTGCTGTTGATGGTCGATATCCGTGGACACAGAAATATATCTGCAGTGAGAAGAGTGCAGCTGTGGTTCTTTAGTGGAGTGAACCATAGTTAACGAATATTGATTAACTTGGTTAATGAGTTTAATTGATTAATCTCATATCGTTGGAGTTTCTGATCTGTAGGTCCATTAGGTCCCACCGGTAGCTCACTAAGGGCTTTGAGGAAAATTTCTAAGGGTGGATTGAATATTCGAAGGGGTTCGATTATTCGGTTAAAGTATGAATTGGATTCATATTAAAACTATAGGTTAAAATTAATGCACATTTGATGTACATTAATTCTATAGTTAATATGAGAGAAATAATTAAATATATGATATTTAATTATCATGTTAATTAATTGATGAATTAATTAATATGTTGTTTTAATTTGAATTTGATTAAATTTGATTTAATCGAATTATATTAAAACTTTAGGTTATGTGGTATAATTATGTAAAATTGTTTTATATAATTATTATTAAATTAAATATTGATTTAATTTAATGTATTTATTTATTTATTAACTAAATAATAAATCAACCATCAGTTATTTTAACTGATGGAGATTTATTCTCCACGACCTGGCTTCACGATAGGAGGAGAGAAATAATAGGAAGTGGTTCCGTTACTTTGGTGGTGCAGTTGAAGGCTTTCTCTATCGATCGTGAATTGCTCTCTCTAAAGATTGATTCTCTCTGAATTCTCCATTCCAGTTCTGCAGAGAACGATACAACTCTCCAAGAAATTCCCTTAGAAATCCTTAGTTCCCACAAACTACCTCTTGCATAATCCTTGTGAGAATACCGGTGTTTCTCTATTGGTGGTGTTCAAGTTCTTGGGATTTTTTCCAGCGAAGGGTTGCTGTTTTTTGGTGCTTTTGTCAAGAGAATAAGGTGAAACCGGTCGTGATCGTCCTACAAAGTAAGTGTTACTCAATCTCTTGATCACTAGGATCTATTAGCTTAATTTATGATTATTTCTAATAGATCAAGCATGATTTATAACCAACTTACAGCATGATAAATTCTCTTGATTGTTGCTGTAAAATTTGTGTTTGTGATCCGTATTGGTATTCCAATCATGATTGAAAAGCAGTGTGGTTCTTTGATCGTTTCCGCTGCGCTAGGGCTTTAATCCCTGCAATTGGTATCAGAGCCATCTCTGAATTTTTTTTATTGATTGAAATTTGCGGATTCATTTTTTTTGTGGGATTAATTTGCATTATGAATGTTAATTTGCATTGAACTGGTTAGGTTTAATTGGCCATAGAAATTCGTGTTATTTTGATGTGATCAATTGTAAAGGCCCCTGCATTTTGGGCAATATTTCATGAATTTCGAGTCTGTAAAGTCCGGGTCTAGTTTAGGCTTGAAAAACGGTGAAGATCGCAGCGGAATTTGACCAAAATTGTGAAGAACAGTCGCGGTTTTGCCCAGAAACAAGCTCCAGACGCTACAGCGTCGGGACGCTATCGCAAAAGCGTCTCGACGTTGTCACGATTTCACGCGGCGCAACAGTTTTTTCGTGGAAACGTGAAGTTGCCCTAATTATGCCGGTCCGGTTCGTGAATTTTGGGTTAACTGGGACCGATTTGGTCCGGTTTAACCCGGTTTGGGCGCGGTTCGAGTTTTTCAAGCCCGGTTCGAAGCGGTTCGGATCGGTTCAAGGCTTGTAGACCAGATTTGGAGCTGCAGTTTTTTGTAATAGGATAGTTTTAAAGCTTTATTAGAGTAATTTTGCTTTAATTTATCCTAGGGGCCAATTAAATCAGTTCAATTGCTATTTAAATACTTTGTGGATGTCATTTAAATAATAATCCCACCTTAGGTTATAAAGCATGCTCATGCATTATGTATGTTATAATATGATTATGATGTATGGGATAATGCATGGATTTTCATGATTGATTTATATATAGTTGAGTTATATAATTATCATGAAATTGAGATAGCATGATGCATGCAATTACATAGTTTTAATATAAGAGTTATATTTTAAAATGAATTATTTGCAGCATGCTACTATGATTTACCATTTTTGGCAATAATTAAATTGTTTATTTATTAAAAATGGAAATCAAAGAAGCATTGAGCATGTTACATCCATAGTTTGATATAAGAGTTATATTAAATACATGCAATGCTGTTTTATAGTTTTAATTTCATTAACTAGAATATGATTGTTAATTGTTATTAAAACTTTAGTATGCATGATTATAGGGCTAATCATTAAAATTTTGAAGTAGTTTAAAATTTATGATTAGAAACCGTCAATCTATAATCAAGATATGCATGCTCACATAGGATCTTAGGTTAAAATGAATTAATTTTAATGAGTTAAAATTAATTAGACCTAAGATCATTTTCTAATAGGATTAGAAATTCTTACTTAGTTTTAAAATAGTTTTAATGAACTAAGTAGGACAAACATTCCTTAGATTATAAGGGAACTCTACTAGTGAAGTTCTGTCTAAGGATTGGAGGTATTTAAGTTGACGGTATACGGAACACCTCCTACCTGGGAACTGATCTGGAACACCGGAGTTGAATTAATCACAGGTTAATGTTAGCATAATGTCGCTAGGTAAATTAAATTTGTTTAATACACCTAGACATTAGGTCTTATTATAATAGTTATAATAGGACTAGACTTAGATAAATGACTTAGCCGGATTTGTCTAGGTCTAATCAAACCCTAAAATATCCGATAGGTTACTTTAGTGGGAGGAAAATTACAAAACTTGATTTAAATCGAGTTTTGCTCCTACATCCCTGTATAGTTCACACCGTGAGATCCATGCTCGGCTTCGTGTCGTCGTAGAGCGGCCTCCCTTCGGAAAGTGTTTGCATGGGGTCAATACCAAGGTGAATGGGGAAAGTGACTATAGTAAGTGGGAGCGGGACGCGTGTCAACGTATCCTTCGGTCTCCACCCCTAGGTCACAACGTGAGATTCCTATGATCCGCCTGCGTGTTGCCCTGGAGCAACCATCCCTTCGGAGGGCCTGATCATAGGATTCGGAACACCGTGAACTCCTGAAAAGGATAGGATCGCTTAGGCTAATTACCAACAGTTGTCTTTCCTAACGTTAGCCTGTTGGTCCGTGCCTCTGAGATCTGAAAGTGGGAGGGTTACACTTACGAGGAAGAGTTAATTGTTAACAAATCCTTAACCAAACAACGGTGGTTAATATCTAATAGAATATGAGTTATTCTGGTATTAGAAATTGACTGAGAAGAGTCTCATTTTAGAGGAGGAACAACTGATCACCCTTCGGTGGCTGTTCTTCTAAACCTCTAAAGCATCGTTGTGAAACACAATCATAGTTTTATTAGGGTTCTTTGATTGCTTGTTTGCAAAATTGATTGGATATATGCAATTGTTTGTATTGCTTGTGTGATGGGTTAAGGCAAAGATAACTAATACAGTCAATTGTTTTTTTTTTCAGCAATGTCTTCCTCCATTATCTCCTTGCTTAAAAATGAAAAACTAACGGGCGAAAATTTTCCTCAATGGAAATCGAATCTAAATACCATACTCGTGGTAGAGGATCTTAGGTTCGTCTTAACGGAGGAATGTCCTCCCGTTCCCCCTCGCACTGTCGCTCAGGCAGTAAAGGATGCCTACGAACGCTGGACTAAGGCCAATGAAAAGGTCAAAGCCTATATATTGGTCAGCTTGTCTGAAGTCTTGGCCAAGCGTTACAAAAACGTGGTAACTACTAGGGAGATTATGAATTCCCTGCAGGAGATGTTTGGACTCCCGTCCTATCAGCTCCACCACGATGCCTTGAAGAATGTCTAAAATGGCAAGATGCAAGAAGGTCAATCTGTTCGGGAACACATCCTGGACATGATTAACCAGTTCAATATTGCTAAGGCAAATGGCGGGGTAGTCTGCGAGTGCAGTCAGGTTGCGTTCATCCTTCACTTGCTTCCAGTGAGCTATCTGTCTTTCAGGACGAACGCGAGCATGAATAAGATTCAGTTCAACCTGACTACCCTCCTCTCGGAGTTACAGATTTATGAGTCCTTGCAGAAAAGCAAGGGCAAAAATGTGGTAAAAGGAGAGGCCAATGTGGCCCATTCCAAAACGAAGTTCCTGAAGGGTTCATCCTCAGGGACTAAATATGTACCTCAAGCTTCTTCATCGAAGCAAATCCAGAAGAGGAAGGGAGACAAGGGGAAGGCTCCTGCACAAGCTGTGCAAGGTAAGGGAAAGGCCAAGGTCGTGGCCGACAAAGGCAGATGCTTCCACTGCAACGCAGATGGTCATTGGAAGCGCAACTGTCCCCGTTACCTCGCAGAGAAGAAGAGAGAAAAGGAAGGTAAATTCGATTTACTTGTATTAGAGACTTGTCTCGTCGAACATGATGAGTTTGCCTGGATACTGGATTCGGGAGCCACTAATCATGTTTGCTCTTCTTTTCAGGGAAATGATTTCCAGCAGCTGGCAGATGGTGAAATGACACTCAAGGTTGGAACAGGAAAGGTCGTTTCAGCTCGTGCAGTGGGAGCTGCAAAATTATTTTTTAGGAATAAGTATTTAATTTTAGAGAACTTGTATTTGGTTCCTAGAATTAAAAGGAATCTTATTTCTGTTTCCGCTTTACTTGAACAAGGTTACAATATTGCATTCTTGCTTAATGAGGCTTTGATTTCTCGGAATGGAATTTATGTTTGTTCAGCTAAGCGTGAAAATAATTTATTTGTGTTAAGACCAACCGACGCTAGGGCTATTTTAAGTCATGAAATGTTTAAAACAGCCGAAACGCAAAACAAAAGGCAAAAGATTTCTCCTCTAAGTAACAATACGGATCTTTGGCACCTTCGTCTCAGTCACATTAACATCGATCGGATCGATCGTTTGGTTAAAAATGGACTTCTAACTGATATAGAAGATACATCTTTACCACCCTGTGAATCGTGTCTCGAGGGTAAAATGACCAAGAGGCCTTTTACTGGAAAAGGTTATAGGGCCAAAGAACCACTTGAACTAATACATTCGGATCTTTGTGGTCCAATGAATGTAAAGGCTCGAGGTGGTTATGAATATTTCATCTCTTTCATAGATGATTATTCTCGATACGGTTACTTATACCTGATGGGCCATAAGTCTGAGGCTCTTGAAAAGTTCAAAGAGTTTAAGGCTGAGGTAGAAAACCTATTGGGTAAAACAATTAAAACGCTTCGATCAGATCGTGGTGGAGAGTATTTGGATCAACGATTCCAGGACTATATGATAGAACATGGAATCCAATCCCAACTCTCGGCACCTGGTACACCTCAGCAGAATGGTGTATCAGAAAGGAGAAATAGAACCTTGTTAGACATGGTTCGATCTATGATGAGCTATGCTCAGTTGCCTAGCTCGTTTTGGGGCTATGCAGTAGCAACTGCAGTACATATTCTTAACAACGTTCCCTCAAAGAGTGTTTCTGAAACTCCTTTTGAGTTATGGAAGGGGCGTAAACCTAGTTTGCGTTACTTCCGTATCTGGGGTTGTCCTGCACATGTGTTAGTGACTAATCCTAAGAAATTGGAACCACGTACGAGAATATGCAAATTTGTTGGATACCCGAAAGAAACGAGAGGTGGTCTTTTCTACGACCCTCAAGATAATAAAGTATTTGTATCGACAAATGCAACTTTCTTGGAGGAAGACCACATTTGAGATCATAAACCACGAAGTAAGTTAGTATTAGGAGAAGCTACAGAAGGATCAACAAGAGTTGTTGATGAACCTGGTCCTTCAACAAGAGTTGTTGGAGAATCGAGTTCTTCTCGTCAATCTAGTCCTCCTCATGTTGTGGGAGAGCTTCAACGCAGTGGGAGGGTTGTGATACAACCTAACCGCTACTTGGGTTTAACAGAAACAGAAGTAGTCATACCTGATGACGGCGTAGAAGATCCATTTTCTTTTCGTCAGGCAATGAATGACGTAGATAAGGACGAGTGGGCCAAAGCCATGGACCTTGAGATGGAGTCTATGTACTACAATCAAGTTTGGGAACTTGTAGATCCACCTGAAGGGGTTAAACCCATTGGGTGTAAATGGATCTATAAGAGGAAAAGAGATGCTGCTGGGAAAGTATAGACTTTCAAAGCGAGACTTGTAGCAAAGGGTTATACCCAACGAGAAGGGGTGGACTATGAAGAAACCTTTTCTCCAGTTGCTAATCTTAAGTCCATAAGAATTCTCTTATCCATTGCCACGTTTCATGACTATGAAATATGGCAAATGGATGTCAAGACAGCTTTTTTGAATGGCAATCTTGACGAGAGTATTTTTATGTCTCAACCCGAAAGGGTTCATAACCCAAGGTCAGGAGCAAAAGGTTTGTAAACTGAATCGATCCATTTATAGGTTGAAACAGGCCTCCAGATCTTGGAATATTAGATTTGATACAGCGATCAAATCTTTTGGCTTTGACCAGAATGTTGATGAGCCTTGTGTATACAAGAAAATCAACAAGAATAAAGTAGCTTTCCTCGTACTTTAAGTTGACGACATCCTACTCATTGGGAATGATGTAGGGTATCTGTCTGACGTAAAAGAATGGCTAGCGGCCCAATTCCAAATGAAAGATTTGGGTGAGGCCCAATATGTTCTCGGCATCCAGATTATTCGGGATAGAAAGAACAAAACGCTAGCTCTGTCTCAAGCAACGTATATCGAAAAGATGTTGGCCTGATATTCGATGCAGAACTCCAAGAAGGGCTTATTGTCTTTCAGGCATGGGGTTCACTTGTCTAAGGAACAGTCTCCTAAGACACCTCAAGAGGTTGAGGATATGAGACGGATTCCCTACGCCTCTGCAGTGGGTAGCTTAATGTATGCTATGCTATGCACGAGGCCTGACATCTGTTATGCTGTAGGGATTGTCAGCAGATATCAGTCAAATCCAGGGTTAGACCACTGGACCGCCATTAAAGGAATCCTCAAGTATCTTAGGAGAACGAGGGACTACATGCTGGTGTTTGGGGCTAAAGAGTTAGTTCTCACTGGATACACCGACTCTGACTTCCAAATTGACAAGGATTCTAGGAAATCCACTTCAGGGTCAGTTTTCACCATTAACGGGGGAGATGTAGTTTGGAGAAGTATAAAGCAAGGATGCATAGCAGACTCCACGATGGAGGCTGAGTATGTAGCTGCCTGTGAAGCAGCTAAGGAAGCTGTTTGGCTAAGGAAGTTCTTGACAGATTTGGAAGTCGTTCCAAATATGAACTTGCCCATTACGTTATACTGTGACAATAGTGGGGCTGTAGCCAATTCAAAGGAACCTCGCAGCCACAAACGAGGTAAACACATAGAGAGGAAGTATCATCTGATTCGTGAGATTGTGCAAAGAGGAGATGTGGTCGTGACCAAGATCGCTTCCCAGCACAACATTGCTGATCCGTTTACGAAGGCCCTCTCGGCTAAAGTGTTCGAGGGTCATCTAGAAAGTCTAGGTCTACGAGACATGTATATAGCGTAATCTAGGGCAAGTGGGAGATGTGTAATGGGTGTAAGGATGCCCTAGTTTATTGTATTTTGTATATTTACTTTTCATGTAATGTACAACATACATGTACCATTTCCAGCTTTGGATTACATTGTATATACTTTCCCTTAAAGTTGAGTTTTAGTTCAAGTGGGAGTTTGTTGGGTTTTATGCCCTAAAACTCGTAGATAGTAAATGTACATTTGACCGAACATTAATAAAAGTGATGTATTATTCAATGTTTGTATTATATCTTGTCTTATTAACCCTAATCCAATAAACTAAACATCCAAGGCTAATAGAATGAGGCTTGAACTAGTATGTAGGACATACGGGGATCAATGTTCAAGTTTTAGCCTAAAGGGTCCGTAGTATATGGATAAGGCTGGGTACCTTATCCTGGTGACACTATGGATACAGCCCGCTTTGTATACTGATACAAACGCAATGATCCAACGCGTTCGTGTAGTTGACATGCGAGTGGGGGTATCCTGTGCAATGAGTTTGCACAAAGACCGGACCGCGAAATAGTTAACCACTAACTACAACACCGTTAGTTAGCTCGGTTTCTATTTCACTAGGATGACCTAGGCGACTTGGCCTTAATCCTGAGTGGATTATGGACTCCTTTCCATGAGGGATTGTCCTTTGATTTGTACGGGTGAGAGTGGCCTGTTCGCCGACTCAATAAGCCTACCATTTTGGGGACAAGACCGAGTGGGGAGTTGGGAACATAGTCTTACAAGATGGAATTCACTCCTTCCCGATATTAGGGTCAGTAGAGGTGTGTTCCCTTAAGTGGTGTCTCCGGGTCTTGAACAATGGGCCCTACCCTCTTTATGGCACGAGAGGAACTTCTGTTTGTTGGTTGGACCACAAATAGGTTGTTCATTAGAGGAGCACTGGTACTTAAGGACAAAGAGGTAGCCCAGGGGTAAAACGGTAATTTGACCTAGCTGGGGTACAAACACACGTGAAGGGCCAACTTGCTGTTGATGGTCGATATCCGTGGACACATAAATATATCTGCAGTGAGAAGAGTGCAGCTGTGGTTCTATAGTGGAGTGAACCACAGTTAACGAATATTGATTAACTTGGTTAATGAGTTTAACCGATTAATCTCATATCGTTGGAGCTTCTGATCTGTAGGTCCATTAGGTCCCACCGGTAGCTCACTAAGGGATTTGAGGAAAATTTCTAAGGGTGGATTGAATATTCGAAGGGGTTCGATTATTCGGTTAAAGTATGAATTGGATTCATATTAAAACTATAGGTTAAAATTAATGCACATTTGATGTACATTAATTCTATAGTTAATATGAGAGAGAAATAATTAAATATATGATATTTAATTATAATGTTAATTAATTGATGAATTAATTAATATGTTGTTTTAATTTGAATTTGATTAAATTTGATTTAATCGAATTATATTAAAACTTTAGGTTATGTGGTATAATTATGTAAAATTGTTTTATATAATTATTATTAAATTAAATATTGATTTAATTTAATGTATTTAATTATTTATTAATTAAATAATAAATCAACCATAAGTTATTTTAACTGATGGAGATTTATTCTCTACGACCTGGCTTCACGATAGGATGAGAGAAATAATAGGAAGTGGTTCCGTTACTTTGGTGGTGTAGTTGAAGGTTTTCTCTATCGATCGTGAATTGCTCTCTCTAAAGATTGATTCTCTCTGAATTCTCCATTCCAGTTCTGCAGAGAACGATACAACTCTCCAAGAAATTCCCTTAGAAATCCTTAGTTCCCACAAACTACCTCTTGCATAATCCTTGTGAGAATAATGGTGTTTCTCTATTGGTGGTGTTCAAGTTCTTGGGATTTTTTCCAGCGAAGGGTTGCTGTTTTTGGCTGCTTTTGTCAAGAGAATAAGGCGAAACCGTTCGTGATCGTCCTACAAAGTAAGTGTTACTCAATCTCTTGATCACTAGGATCTATTAGCTTAATTTATGATTGTTTCTAATAGATCAAGCATGATTTATAACAAACTTACAGCATGATAAATTCTCTGTATTGTTGTTGTAAAATTTGTGTTTGTGATTCGTATTGGTATTCCAATCATGATTGAAAATCAGTGTGGTTCTTTGATCGTTTCCGCTGCGCTAGGGCTTTAATCCCTGCAAATACAAGGTGGGTCGTATCACATAGTGTCACCAGGATAAGGTACCCAGCCTTATCCCTATACTATAGACCTTTTAGGTTGTTACTTTGACACCGATCCCTGTATGTCCCCACATACTAGTCCAAGTTTCATTTAAACAACCTTGGATCTTAGTTTATTGGATTTAGGGTTCATTAATGCAAACTTGATTTTTTCAATAACCAAATTACTGAATCACTCAAATAACGCTTTATTGAGATCGATTAATTTGTTTCATTTGCTATCTACGAGTTTTAGGGCATAAAACCCACCAGACCTCCCTTCTCTTTCTGGCAAATGGGCGATTTTTTATAGGCCAAGGATGCTGACTTCTCCAAGATATTGGCTTGCGTACCCCAACCTTCTCTTGCAAGCTTGCAAATCAGTCACACGTCAGAGTGACCATCCATCCGACTGTCATCGTACTTTTCCGCTCTGGGTGAAGGAGTGTACGAGACTCTAGCATAAGCGATTACTGATCTTAGGCTTTTGATTTCATTAATTTCATTAAGGAAAAACATGCTCCAAAACACGAAAATAAGAGGCTTAGATACTAACCTCTTGGAGCTTCAAATTAAAGCGTTTCTTTGGATGATTCACAGCATAATCGAGCCGTGGACGACCACCGAGATCTTGCCCGCTATTCTTCGGGCTTAGAACGAGCTTGTGGGAGCTCAATCATGATGAATTTTGAGAAGAAAAGAATGAGTTTTTAGAGAGAATTCTTGCTCACGATTTTGGAGAGAATTTTGGGGTTTTCTTCTTTTGGATGAAATTCACCAGCCACTCACTTTGTGTCTTCATCTCTTGCCATTTAAAGGAGACAACCTTCACCCAAAAATCACCTTATGAAGACAACAAATCGAGCAAGCATGTTAGTCATGTGAAAGGTGTCTCTCATGTGACTTTTGTCTTTTTGGTGTATCATAAAAGCAAAATTGAATTTGAAAAAATAAAATTCTTATTTCTCTTTTAACTAATTCAAATAATTAATTTGAAATTAATTAAACAAATTTAATTAATTATGTATATTTAATTTAATATCTTAATATCAAATAAAATAATACACCAATCTTGACTTCTCTCAAAACCTGGTTAAACCAAATATGAATACCTATTCATATATAAACCGAAATATGTATCGTATACATATTATCTATATTTAAACAACATTTAAATATAACTTATTCTCTCTATAGTTCAATTCGTAATTAAACTATAATACGTTAGATAATATCGTATATGATTTAATGTTAATTCCCTTTATTGAGTTTGAATGTTTCAAACGTTTTCATCACATCGTTCTAAGGTTATTCAATTTGGGCTAGCACGGGGACCTAATGGACCTACGGATCATGGGCTCCAACGATTCGAGATTAACGGGTTGAACTCTTTCAATCCTAGTTAACCAACATTCGTTAACTAACGGGACACTCATCTATAGCCCATAGTTGAACTCCCCTCACTGTAGATATATTTCAGTCCACCCAATATAACCATGATTAGTAAGTCGACCCTTCACAGGTTAAAAGTCTGTTTTACCCCTATAACACTTCTTGTTTCTTAAGCCTCCATTGAGTCCCTAATGAACAGTTGGTTTGTGGTCCCATGTTGGGTTTCCAGAGTGAGTAAAAACAAGGTAAAAATAGACTCTAGAACACTGTGCAAGCATACACAATCTGCAGCAAGTAATAAGTATTTATCGAATCCAGGGTCTGAATTAGCTCTCACTTTATCTATTTTGTGTAACTCTTTTAATGGTTTCGAAATGGTTAAAATGATTGATTTTGATAAAATTTTGAAGCAAAAGAAATGACAGAACAAAAAGTAAACAAATAAAGCAGACAGATTAGAAACAGACGTTGGTCAGGATTTAGTAATTGTTTTAAAAGATGCTCTAGCAATATTATTGATCAGGCAAAACTCTTGCAGTCTTATTAGCAAGATCCTCCCGGAACTCTGGATTTTTTAGAATATGTTTCAACTCCAATGACGCACTACCGATCAAGCACTAGGCAACTGGCTATCCCTAGCTCAGTCACTGGCGTTCACCAATACACAATGATCTAGTGTGATTAATTGCCACACACTTCTCAAATCATCCCTGAAACTAAGAAGTGGTATTCATACCGGCTGGCCAGGCGAGCGCAAAATGTAAATATGCTCAACAAATAATCAAGATGCTCAAATCAACATATATTGCATAGAGAATTAGGGACAACAATTACATTACTCTAAACCAACACCTAAGTAAATTTAGTTCATAAAGCTCATCGCAACACACGCTACAATCTGAGTATGTGCATCCATAATTACAAGAAATTACAAGAAAATACTAATTCTCTTGGTCAAATCCATAATTGATGGTCTTCTTGAAGTCTCCAATCTTTCTCCTCTATTCGACTCCCAATGATGGAAATGAGAAATGATCTCTTCCCCAATGGTGGAATGTCTCTGACTTGAACGACCTTTCCCTTTTTATAGAATGAAGACAAGCTTAAATTAGGTTGACCTAGACACGTGGATGGCTCTCCTTGCTCCTTAAATCCGAAAATAGCTTAACTAACTTCAATTCATTAAAATGGATAACGAGCTTTGACGTGGCAGTTTTGCTCCCTGTTTTCCTGGATCGCAGATTTTGCTCCCTCAAGTCGCTCAGCAATATATTCTGCACAAAATAACTTCCAAAGCATCCATTCTTCCAAATGGGTTAGAACATGCAATAATCATCTAAAAGCAACCATAATTAGCACAAATAACACACAAAACACTATAGAATTAAGGTCTAAATCACTCCCTTTTGGAGAGTTATCATACCCCCAAACTTGAACTATTGCGTCTCCCGAGCAATACTAACCAACCTTCCCTTAAGAATTCAAAACATCAGACAAAGCATAGCTCAATCAAAACAGATAATCTAACACTACCTTCAACCTTTACCTGAGCATTCTGCAAAACCAAGCTCTGCTGCAGCAAAATAATTCTTCCAGCATGGACAAATGATCACCACCTTTTACTTTATTCTAAAAACTTGCCACAACCTAGCTCTATTATCAGACATATAAAAACACATTTTTAAGGGGTTTATATTTTTGTTCTTCAGACTTAAAGTAGCCCTAAGTCATAAGCTCTTAAGCATGGGATGACCCACTTTATGGTGCAGTATACCCTTGCCTCAAACTCATCACCATCTGGGCTAAATACTCATTGCTATGCTCAAGAATCCTTAGTTATTCTATCCCTTGCCCCTCGGAATGGTAACATTTTATGATGAAGCACACCTAAGTCTTGGGAGACAGAAAAACTGCTGGATTATCATTCATCCTTCAAAACTTTTGCTCCATGAATTTTCTCAGCAAAATATTACACAATCGATTTTTTTTTCAGCAAATAATAATTTTTTTTCATCCTTTTTCACATTTCCTAGGTTATCTTTTGACACAAAGACAAACTGTGGGTATCACAAATGTCCCTGATTACTCAATAACCTAGCAAATTATCTAATGAAGGAGAGGAATGCTCGAGCAAAACAATTGGAGTAGCAAAAAGTCCCCCAAACTTGAATTATTCATTGTCCCCAATGAATTATTTAGTTGATAAATTATACCCCCAAACTTAAACATTTCTATCTAAATTTTTAAACTAAGCGTGGGACTAGAAGTAAGCTTAAAATGGATCACATAAGTCAACACTACCTCAGAATCTTCTCGACACAGCAACGACCAGGCTAGAAGAAATGCTCAAGCCAAAGGTTTCTGGAGATCAGAATACCTTGATCTAATTAAGCTTAACTAGCCCGTGCTTCAAAAATTCAGAAGAAAATTAGTTAAGTTAGAATTACTCAGTGCCATATAACAGAAATACTATTGGAAATTTCATTAAAAAGAAAGAAATTACATTAGCAAACATATATTTTTTTCTTCAGTGACCCAGCAGTAGAAAAAATTAAGAACAAGCAAAAAAAACAAAACAAGATAAACAGAAAAACAGAAAAAGATGTGGTAAGAAATGCGCGAGCAACAAAAATATTACATAAAAAAGAAATGCGCGCCCAATTCTTCCTTCAATCCTCCTGACCAGGATCTTCTTCTTCATCTCATTCTCTCTCGACAGGCGGTGGCGGAATCCAAGGGTTCAGTAGGTCATCAGGGAATTTTGGGAAGACCGGATATGGTTTAGAAAAATTTGATTGCAAGGCCCCCCTCAACGCGGCATCCCTTATCTTCACATACTTCCAAAAGGTTTGGAATTGCCTTTCAGCAAACTCCATCCTGCTGGAATGCATCTGTAATTGCTCCTACATTTGATGGATGTCGCACACCAAACCTCCTTGGCGTGCTTCCTGTGTCCTTTGAAGCCTAGCCAAGTTTGGTGTGTCGATTATTCCCTTGTCCATTAGAGTGACATCATTCGCATTCATTGGAACCCCTGCCCTTTGGCATAACATTGTTATGGTGTTCGGGAAAAACAGCTTCCCAACCTTTTTCCGCCAGCAATCAAAAATCTCATTGGAAATTATTTTGCCCACATCAATGCTCATGGAATGCAGAATAGCAAACACAGGAAGTACCCTATCTCGAGACACCGTTGAATCGTGAGTTGTCAGCAGTAAGCGCAACTTGATGAAGCCTATCCATGTATTGGCTTCCCTCTTCAGGTAAGCTGCTTGAAATGTACGCTTTTCTGTCTTCGACAGTCTCCACTAAGCCCCTTCACTGCCAACTTCCCGAACAGCCGCATTTAACTGATCGTTAGATGGCGCCACCACCATCTCATTGAATCCTGCGTGCGAAAAGTCCTGGAGGTCGAATAGAGAATTTATAGCTCCTGGGCTCTAGTCAACGGGCACCCCTCGGACGATAGCCTGAAATTCCTCTTGATCATCAATATTTGCATAAAATTCTCAGACAATATTGGAATTGACCGGCTCCGGCTTTGTGCAGAACTGACTCCAGCCATGGTTTGTTATTCCTGTTCTCAAGAAACGCGGCAGATCATCGCCAAATCCCCACTCAAACAAAAAGTCTCTTTTCAACATTTGTATGTACTTTGCTCGGGCAAGATTATTGATGAAGCGGTTGTACGGCAACCGTGGCTCCTCAGCATCAAGATTCTCAGCCTCAGCCGATGCTTCAGCAATACCTTTGCCCTTATCTTCCATCTATTTGGGCAAAATCTCCTCCTCCATTTTCTTTTCTGTTCCTTCTCGCGCTTTGTCTTCTTCCTCTGTTTTCTCCTGTTCTTCTCTCCGTATTCTCTTTCTCAGAATCAGTTGTCGGCGGTGAAGGGGTATCAGTCCGGACCACCTTGACACGGCCGGCTTTCTGCTTTCGACGGCTACGACGGGGCACCTCCGGCATAATAACCTCAACTCGAGCTTCTTGCTCTTGAAATCCCTGTGGAACTCCTCCCTCTGGCTCATCCTCTGCTCGTTTTTCTTGAATTTCTTGCGAATTTCCGACTGTCGGCTCAGTTTGTCTAGGATTTTGTTCCTCAGGTTTCTTTGGATTCTCTTCAACAACCACCTCAGCAATATCTTCTACTGCCTGTTGTACTACCTCATCAACCTCAGCCTTCTGTTGTCTTTTCCTTCTTTTAGCTTCCTTTTCCTTCGGCATTTTCTTTTTCTTTGCTTTCATCTTCGGTACTTCAGGGGTAACTGGTACCTCTTCTTCCTCATTGTCTCTTTCCCTTCTTCCTCTCATTTTTGCCATCGTGGACTCAAAGGATTTTACAGTAAACGGATGCAAAAGGAAAAATGAAAACGTTAAGGATGAAAGCAAGAAGATGAAGTGAAGAGAAACTTACCGAGAGCTTTGAATAAATAGGGCTTTAGCAAATAGAATCCCAACCGAAAGATTTTGCTTTTCATTAAATAAAATTACCGTTCAAGTCTCATGCAATCGGAAAAATTAAATCCATCAAACGGTAATAATTTGAAGTTTAACCGGCACATGGTAAATGCTGATGTTGTTGGGTTTAATGTCCTATAAACTCGTAGTTTGTAAATCATTAAACATATTCTATTTCCAATAAAGACGTTATTGAGGTTATTCAGTAAAAGATGTTATTGAATATGTAAATTGCGAATGATTAACCTAAATCCAATAAACTAAGATCCTTGGCTATAAAATGAATACTCGAACTATATGTAGGGACATATCGTAGGATCAAGTTCAAGTTTATAGTCAAAATAGTCTATAGTATAAGGATACGGTTGGGTGCCTTATCCTGGGGACACTATGGACGCGACCCACTTTGTATTAAGTACAAACGATGAGATCCTAAATCGTTCATGTGGAGACATGCGAGTGGGGGCGTCCTATGCAATGAGTTTGCATAAGACTGGACCACGAAATTAGTCACTTTCTCTTTATAACGCCGTTTACTGAAGAAACTGACTATTTCTCAAAGATGACCTAGGTAACTCGTTCTTAATCCTGAGCTAACTATGAACTCCTGTTTATACAAGATTATCCTTTGATCTGCATGGGTGAGAGTGGCCAGCATCGCCGACTCAACAAGCCTACCATTTTGGTGATAAGATCGAATAGATAGCTGGGCACATAGTCTCGCAAGACGGAATTCGCTCCTACCCATTTCAGGGATAGTAGAGAGGTTGTTCCCTTAAGTACTAACTCCAGGACTTGACCAAGGGGCCCCACCCTCTCGTTGCATCGAGAGGGACTTAGGTTTGATGGTTGGACCATAAACCGATTGTTCATTAGAGGATTGGTGGAACTTAAGGAACAAGAAGTACTATAGGGGTAAAACGGTCATTTGACCTAGCTATAGCTACGAACAACCTGTGAAGGATCGACTTACTGATCATGGTTAAATCAAGTGGACGGAAATATATCTATAGTGAGGGGAGTGCAACTATCGGGCTATAGTGGAGTGTCCCGGTAGTTAACGAATCTTGGCAAGCTTAGATAATGAGATTAGTTGGTTAGCCTCGAATCGTTGGAGCCCATGATCTATAGGTCCATTAGGCCCCCCTACGAGCTCATATCGGATAAAAGCCTAGAACATATTGATAGGAATCTTTGAATCGTTCAAAAACGGGAAATAGGATATTATCGTAAAATGTGTTTGACACAATGATCTAATTATGAATTAAATTAGATATTGAGAGATAAGGTATTTAAAAGTGTTTTAAATACCATATACATGTATTAGAAATCATATATAATGAATGGCACTAGGTGACAATGATTAATTAGATTAATCATGTCAAATTACTTGGAAATGTCCCAATTAATTACCTAGAAATCAAATTCAATTTAGAATTGCAATAGGAGTGAATTGCAAGCTGAAAATTCCGAATTTAGATTCAATTTTAGTGGATTTAGTGGGATTCCCACTCTTGCATGTTGATGCATAGTGGAAAACAACACAAACATGCACTAGTTGCATGTGTTGTGAATTAGACACCTAGAATCCACTTTGAGTTGCAATTTCACCATGTGTCTAGTGTCATGAAGCTTGTCTTTGCATGGAAGAGGTCTATATAAGGAGTATGAATCAGATTCAACACCAAGAGAGTGAATTACTTACTGTTATGCTGCTGGTTTTTACTCTCAAACTCACTCACCTCCATAGATCTCTCAAGAGCTTGAACCTTCAAGCAATCCCTTCCCATTCCCTATCTCTATAAGACTCCCACAAGTCGTTCTTGGCCCGGAGAGTAGTAGGGAAGACTTTAGAGGTTGTCCAAGGAGGATTGGAGAAGAAAACACCACAAGGAGGTCCATACAAGTGAGCTACAAAAGGTTGGTGCTCTCTAACTCTTTATTCTGTTTTCTCTAGAACCAGCATGCTTTAGGAGTAAAATTAATAGAGTTAAGTGCTTTTGATCTTCAATTGCTTTAGCATGTGTTATATGAACACCTTTAGATGTGCTGTCTAATGGCTAAACCATTTGATTTCCCCTGCGCGACATGTGGCAGCATCGAATCCTTCATGCAATTTACCTGCCCA
The DNA here is from genome assembly GCA_017139565.1 of Luffa aegyptiaca. Lineage (NCBI taxonomy): Eukaryota > Viridiplantae > Streptophyta > Magnoliopsida > Cucurbitales > Cucurbitaceae > Luffa > Luffa aegyptiaca. Next base: position 42,368,901 of record CM029407.1, read on the forward strand.
CGGAAAATTTAAAATCCAAACGGTAAAAATATTCAATCTTTAACCCAATCCTGTAATATTCTGATGATATGGTTGCTCAAACCAAAAGTTTGCAAAAACAAATCTTGCAACAAAATCGCCTTCTAGAAGGATCTTTTCACACAGAAAATTTAAATTTAAACCGCCAGAATCAAATCATATCTTTCTATCTTAAACCGAATAAATCGGGAAATATATTATTAAACCTAATAAATTTAAATAACCAAGAATACAAACTGACTTAAAATCTAAACTAACTAATCAGATTAAAAATAAATTTAAATGATAAAAATAAAGATACCGAAAATAAAATCTATGAAAATTAAAAATACCAACAAATTAAAACAAAATACGATCAACATAAATCAGATAAAATTCAAACAAACCAACTCGAATTCAAAGTAATCCAGATCAAAATCAAACTAATCAGCGAAAAATAAAATTTCAATCAATCCTAGGAGCACAAAAAAAATATTGCTTTACGAATTGCTCCCGCAAAACTCATGCTCTCTCATTCATCAACCAATTTCAGCGAAGGATATTTCGCCTGGAACTCTTCTCCCCAATAATGTTTCACACGCTGTCCATTAACTTTGAATACTCTCCCATCTTTTTCATCTTGCAAAGTGATTGCTCCATGGAGAAAAACTTCAATCACAATAAATGGCCCTAACCATTTAGATTTTAGTTTCCCAGGGAACAATTTTAATCTAGAGTTATAAAGCAAGACCCTTTGACCTTTGATAAACTCCTTAGGCTTAATTTTCCTATCATGCCACTGATTAGTTTTTTCTTTGTACATTTTTCGCATTTTCATAAGAAAATTGGCGAAACTCTTCTAACTCGTTAAGATGCAACATTCTTATTGCCCCTACACGACTCAGATCAAAATTTAAGTTTTTCAAAGCCCAAAACGTTTTATGCTCAAGCTCTAATGGTAGATGGCAAGCTTTTCCATATACTAACCTATAGGGAGACATACCTAGAGGAGTCTTATAGGTTGTTCTATAAGCCCAAAGAGCCTCATCTAACCGAAAAGACCAATCTTTCCTAGATGGATGAACTACTTTTTCTAGAATTGATTTGATTTCCCTATTGCTTATTTCAGCTTGATCATTTGCCTGTGGGTGGTAAGGGGTAGCTATCCCATGCTTGATTCCATACTTAGCTAAAAGCTTAGTTAAGACATTATTAACAAAATGTGTACCATCATCACTCACTAGAGCTCTAGGTGTCCCAAACCATGCAAAGATGTGCGGTTGAAGAAACCTTGATATTGTCTTAGCATCATTCTGATGGCATGCAATGACCTCCACCCACTTGGACACATAATCAACTGCCAATAAGATAAAAACATTACCATTAGAAGGGGGAAATGACCCCATAAAATCAATACCCGACACATCGAATAATTCCACTTCCAAAATGTAAGTAAGAGGCATTTCATCTCTAGGCCCTAAATTTCCTCTCCTTTGGCAAGCATCACATTGCTTGTAGAACCAATGGGCATCCTTAAATAAAGAAGGGCAGAAGAATCCACAATGCAAAATCCTCAAAGCTGTCCTCTAATCGCTGAAATGGCCTCCATACGGCGAAGAGTGACATTGCTCCAGGATTTCTCTGCTTCATCACCTGAAACACATCTACGAAGAATACCATCAGAGCATTACTTATACATAAATGACTCATCCCAATAGAAAAACTTCGCATCATGCTTAAACCTTTTCACCTGCCTCCAATCCATATCAATAAGAGTTACTCCTTTCACCAAAAAGTTGGCAATATCAACATACCAAGGAATATCCTTGACCACCTTTACCTGAACAGCAAAGAGCTGCTCATCTGGAAAAGAGTCTGAAATGGCAAATTGCTTCAACAAAGATGATGTTGGATCAAGACGAGACAAATGATCTGCAATGACATTTTCTGATCCCTTCTTGTCCTTTATCTCCAAGTCGAATTCCTGCAATAATAAAACCCAAAGAATTAATCTAGGCTTTGCATCTTTCTTAAACATTAAATACCTTATTGCTGCATGATCAGTGAAAACCGTGACTTTGGATCCAACCAAATACGGGCGGAATTTCTCAAAAGCAAACACAACAGCTAACAACTCTTTCTCAATAGTTGTATAGTTGATTTGTGCCTCATTCAAAACCCTGCTTGCATAATATATAGGGTAGATAAATTTGCCCTGCTTTTGCCCTAGCATGGCACCTACTGCAACATCACTCGCATCACACATTACCTCAAATAGTAAACTCCAATTAGGTGCACATAGAATAGGTGCTGAGATTAAAGCAGCCTTTAAAGTTTCAAAAGCTTTCCTATAATCTGCATTAAAGTCAAAAAACATGATCAGTACACAATAAGTTGAAAAGAGGTTTACTAATTTTTGAAAAATCCTTTATGAACCTTCTATAAAATCCAGCATGACTTAAAAAACTCCGAATCCCTTTCACTGAACTCTGTGGTTCTAATCTCTCAATAATCTCTATTTTTGCTCGATCAACTTCTAGACCTTTCTTTGAAATCTTATGACCTAACACAATGCCCTCCTTCACCATGAAGTGGCATTTCTCCCAATTAAGAACTAGATGGATATCCTCACATCTTTGTAACACCTTACCTAAATTATCCAAACAACTCTGAAAATACCCTCCAAAAACTGAAAAATCGTCCATAAATACCTCAACAGTGGACTCAATCATATCAGAAAAAATTGCTAACATACACCGCTAAAATGTTGTTGGAGCATTGCAAAGGCCAAAAGGCATTCGCCTAAAAGCAAACGTCCCATAAGGGCAGGTGAAAGTGGTTTTTTTCTTGATCCTCAGGAGCAATGGTAATCTGGTTATACCCAGAATAACCATCTAAGAAACAGTAGTAGGCCTGACCAGCCAATCTATCCAACATTTGGTCAATAAATGGTAGAGGGAAATGGTCCTTACGGGTGGCTTTATTCAGCCTCTTGTAATCCATACAAACCCTCCAGCCAGTCACTGTCCTGGTGGGGATCAATTCATTATCCTTATTGGTCACCACTCTGACACCTCCTTTCTTAGGAACACATTGGACAGGGCTAACCCATTTGCTATTTGCAATTGGATAGATAATCCCAACATCCAACCATTTAATGACCTCTTTTTTAACAACCTCTTTCATTGCAGGGTTAAGCCTCCTCTGTTGCTCAGTACTCCTAAAGGATCCCTCCTCTAGAGTGATTTTATGCATACAGAAAGAAGGGCTATTTCCCTAAATATCAACCAATGTCCAACCTATTGCTTTGCGATATTACTGTAGCAACTTTATTAAGGCCCCTTCATCCTCCGACATTAAATCTGATGCAACAATAATGGGCAACGTCTCACCCTCCCCAAGATACACATACTTTAGATAATCTGGCAAGGGTTTCAAATCTAAAGTTGGTGCCTCAATCAGGGATGGCTTAATAGGAGGAGCTTTCCTCTCATCTAAATCTAAAGACTCAAAAACATCCTCACACTTAAACACTTCTTTTTCACTTTTTCTTTCTAAAGAAAAAACTTCTAAATCCTCTACACTAACCTCTCCATGATCCTCCAAATGCTTGGCTGTCAAATCCTTCATTGATGTCTCAACAATTGTGTTCTCCAGAATCCTAATGAAAGGACAATATTTCATTTCGTCTGGATATTTCATGGCCTTAAAAACATTAAATTTCACTTCCTCATTATAAACCCGCATTGTTAATTCCCCTTTTTGAACATCTATTAATGCCCTACCAGTAGCCAAAAATGGACAACCAAGAATAATTGGGTCATCTTTATCTGCCTCATAATCTAAGATAATAAAGTCAACAGGAAATATAAATTTATCTTCCTTCACTAAGACATCCTCAATTTTACCCTCAGGATATGTGATAGACCTATCGGCTAGTTGGAGTGTGACTGTGGTAGGCCTAGCTTCACCAATATCTAGCTTTTGATAGACCGAAAGAGGCATAAGGTTAATGCTTGCACCTAAATCACAAAGTGCTCTACCTAACTCTTTCCCACCTATTGACACTGGATCCTTAGCCTTGGTTGGTAGCCCATTCTTAAGAATAGCACTACATTCCTCAGTAAGAGATACAGTTTCAAACTCACCTAACCTTTTCTTTTTAGTTAAAATATAATTAAGAAATTTAGCATAATTAGGCATTTGCTCTATAGCTTCTACTAAAGGGATATTTATATGCAATTGCTTAAGAATCTCTAAAAACTTCTTAATTGACCATCTTGATTCTTAGGCCTTTGTCTCTGTGGAAAAGGTAGAGCTGGTACATAAGGTAGGGGTGGCACATAAGGTGGTTCCACATTTGGAACAGAACCAAATGCTCCAGCATTATTATTGCTGCCTTCAGCACCTTGACCAGACTCCAACTCTTTCTCAACAACAACATTTTTATCACAATTTTTCTCTACATCCTGAGTTTTACTAGGCTCATTTCTCTCTTCTAGTGGCTTACCACTCCTTAGAGTCACTGCCTGTACCTGCTCCTTACCTTCCCTTCTAGGGTGTTCAGTATCTGAAGGAAGTTTCCATTGAGGCCTTGCCTTCAGCTCTGTAGCTAGCTGACCCACTTGCAATTCCCCGGCTCTCATTGAAGCTTGATTACTCTGTATTGTTGCATCTGTACGAGCCATATACTCTTTCATCATTGCCTCAAGAGAACTCTCCGAACTTTGCTGGGGCAAAACTTGCTTATTTTGCTGGGGCAATACCTGCGATTTAGCAAATCCTGACTGGCTCCCCTTTTGCTGTGTTTGCACATTACTTCCTTGTCCTCCCCACGCGAAGTTGGGGTGGTTGTGCCAACATGGATTATAAAAGTTAGAATAAGGGTTATTCCTCTGATTACCTACAAAAAACACAGAAGCTGGATTGCTAGGGCAAAACTCGTAGTTGTGCTCTTCACCACAATAAACACAAGCTTCCTCTGCAACTTGGTTCACCACTGCAGCAGGATCCACAGCTGGCGACTGCTGATGACTAACCACTGTCACATTCTTAAGAGCGTTATCTAACATTGCAATATCAGCCCTAATGGTAGACACACCATCAACTTCTAACACACTCTTAACTTTCTTATTCGAGCCTCTCACATCAGTCCATTGACAACTATTAGTGGATATTCTTTCTAAAATTTCATGGGCTTCGTTATAAGTTTTTGCTAAAAGGGCCCCTCTAGCCGAAGCATCAACTATCCCTTGGGTTGCTCCATTTAACCCAATGTAAAATGTTTCCATTTGGATACAATGAGGTAAACCATAGTGGGGACACTTTCGCAAAAGCTCCTTAAACCTCTCCCAAGCCTCACTAAAAGTTTCATCCTCAAGTTTCCTAAACCCTACTATCTCACTCCTTAACTTAGCATTCCTAGTAGGTGGAAAATACTTACTAAGAAAATTTTTTGCTAACTCATTCCATGTCCTAATTGATCCTGGAGCAAAAGAATTTAACCATGTCTTTGCTCCGTCTCTAAGAGAATAAGGGAACAAAGTTAATCTAAGGGCATCTCTAGACACTCCTTGAATTACAAACGAAACACTAACTCCTAGAAAAGACTGAAGATGTAAATGGGGATCTTCAGACGACAAACCATGGAATTGACCCACGGTTTGCAACATCTGAAACATTACCGGATTCATTTCAAAATTTGCTGCCTCAATTTGAGGACGTCCAATTCCTGGATTTAACTCATCAAACATTGGAAAAGCATACGCTCGAATGGCTCTGGCCCTATCGTTTGCTACCAAGATAGGATTCTTAGCCTGATTATTTTGCTGTCCATTTTGCTCCAGTGGTGGATTTTGCTGCAGCACACGATTCTGCTGGGGGTTCACTGGATCTTCTGAAACTTCCGGAAGACGTGACACGTCAGCCATTGGATTTTGGTTTCTACGCTGCTCTCTCCTTCTTCTCCTGAATGTCCTCTCAATTTCTGGATCAAGCTCGAACCTTACCCCAGGCGGATCGCTCATGCACCAAACTCACAGCTGCAAAAACAAAAGAAACAATCAAAAAGTTCTAGCACCAAACCATTAAAACACATACACAAAACAAATCAGATAAAAACTTATTCAAGTCCCCGGCAACGGCGCCAAAACTTGTTGGGTTTCCAGAGTGAGTAAAAATAAGGTAAAAATAGACTCTAGAACACTGTGCAAACATACACAATCCGCAGCAAGTAATAAGTATTTATCGAATCCAGGGTCTGAATTAGCTCTCACCTTATCTATTTTGTGTAACTCTTTTAATGGTTTCGAAATGGTTAAAATGATTGATTTTGATAAAATGATGAAGCAAAAGATCTGACAGAACATAAAGTAAACAAATAAAGTAGACAAATTAGAAACAGACGTTGGTCAGGACTTAGTAATTGTATTAAAAGATGCTCTAGCAATATTATTGATTAGGCAAAACTCTTGCAGTCTTATTAGCATGATCCTCCCAGAACTCAGGATTTTTTAGAATCTGTTTCAACTCCAATGACGCACTACCGATCAAGCACTAGGCAACTAGCTATCCCTAGCTTAGTCACTGGCGTTCACCAATACACAATGATCTAGTGTGATTAATTGCCACACACTTCTCAAATCATCTCTGAAACTAAGATGTGGTATTCATACCGGCTGCCCAGGCGGGCACAAAATGTAAATATGCTCAACAAATAATCAAGATGCTCAAATCAACATATATTGCATAGAGAATTAGGCACATCAATTACATTACTCCTAACCAGCACCTAAGTAAATTTAGTTCATAAAGCTCATAGCAACACACACTACAATCTGAGTATGTGTATCCATAATTACAAGAAATTACAAGAAAATACTAATTCCCTTGGTCATATCCGTAATTGATGGTCTTCTTGAAGTCTCCAATCTTTCTCCTCTATTCGGCTCCCAATGATGGAAATGAGAAATGATCTCTTCCCCAATGGTGGAATGTCTTTGACTTGAACGACCCTTCCCTTTTTATAGAATGAAGACAAGCTTAAATTAGGTCGACCTAGACACGTGGATGGCTCTCCTTTCTCCTTAAATCCAAAGATAGCTTAACTAACTTCAGTTCATTAAAATGCATAACGAGTTGTGACGTGGTAGTTTTGCTCCTTGTTTTGCTAGATCGCAGATTTTGCTCCCTCAAGTCGCTCAGCAATATATTCTGCACAAAATAACTTCCAAAGCATCCATTCTTTCGAATGGGTTAGAACATGCAATAATCATCTAAAAGCAACCCTAATTAGCACAAGTAACACACAAAACACTATAGAATTAAGGTCTAAATCACTCCCTTTTGGAGAGTTATCATCCCACCACTAAACCTAAAACCTCTCGGGCCAATGAGAGGGCGATGCACCTTTGTTCACATCCCGGAGTTAGCACTTAAGGGAACAACCTCTCTACTATCCCTAAAGTTGTGTAGGAGTGAATTCCATCTTGCAAGACTATGTCCCCAGCTATCTACCCGGTCTTATCCCCAAAATGGTAGGAACTTATTGAGTTGGCGATGTTGAGCCACTATCACCCATGCAAATCCAAGGATAATCCCGAATAAACAAGAGTTCATAGTTAGCTCCAAATTAAGATCGAGTTACCTAGGTCATCGCTTTGTTGGGGTTTGTGTCCTAAAACTCAAGTTTTGTTATCCTTTATATAAATAAAGAAGTTATTCAGTGAAAAATTATTTATGAATATCTTAATAATCCAATAGAAACATCCATGGTTATAACATGAGATACTCGAACTATATCGTGTATATAGGCAGGGATCGAGTTCGAGTATATAACCTAAATGGTCTATAGTAAATGAATAAGGTTGGGTAACCTTGTTCTGGTAACACTATGGATGCGACCTACTTTGCTAAATAAAGAAAACGTCGTGATCCTGGTTCGTTCGTGTATTGACATGTGAGTAGGGGCATCCTGTGTAAAAGATGTTTACACAAGACTGGACCAAGAAATAAGTCACTCTTACTTTATAACGTCGTTTACTGTTGAGACTGATTAATTCATGCGATGACCTAGGTAACTCGATCTTAATCTTGAGCTTACTATGAACTCCTGTTCGTTTAATGTTATCCTTTGATCTGCATGGGTGAGAGTGGTCATAAAAGTATCATTCAATACTTCTACCATTTTGGGGATAACATTAGATTGATGGCTGGAGACGTAGTAAAGCAAAACGAAATTCACTCCTACCCGATATAGGGATAGTAGAAAGGTTGTTCTCTTAAGTGCTGAGTTCGAGACTTGAACAAGGGGCCCCACCCTCTCACTGGCTCGAGAGCGATCTTGTTTCATGGTTGGACCATAAACAAATTGTTCAATAGAGGACCAGTGGACTTAAGGAACTAAGATGTACTATAGGGGTAAAACGTACATTTGACCTGTCTATAGTAACGAACAACCTGTGAAAGATTGACTTAAATTATCAAACCCCCAAACTTAAATTATTGCTTGTCCCTAAGCAATACCCTCTATCCACTCTGCGACAATAACTTAGCTCTACCGAATTTGGGCTTTACATCCTAATTTTCCTCATCTTTTTTTTCCACAACTAAAATAGAAGATTTAGTCTTCAATTGGTTTTCCCCTTTGGCTAAAGATTCTTTCTGAGCTTGCACCTCTTTTCTATGACAACACAGTAAGCTTACTCACTAATAGGCTCGGACGCAAGGCTATATATATATATAAAATTTTTAAGTAGAGAGCATTCATTTATCAACATCAAAACACATGCTTTCGCTTTGGCTTACCCACATTTGTGATGAAAGGCATCGACCTACGAGCATTACATTTTTTTACTGCCCTAAACGCTCATGGAATACAATTGCGCTTTTGCGCAGTGGCAAACGATGGGTGTCATGAATGCCCCTGGCTTATGCTAATATTGCGCTATATCTATCGCACAACTCAACTTAAACTGGACAATGTCCTCATTGTCCCCCCAAACTTAAACTGGAATGCGATGGATTATGGAGTAGCTTTCAGTGTTGCGACAGATGTCTGAGCATCAAGCACTTAGAAAAATTCTTAAGGCAATAGGGAAAACAAAACAAAGAGAAATCTTGTAATTGAGCCTGTGGTGGAAAAGATAACTGGAAAATTCAGATGCTAAGAACTAATCTTAAGAGCTAACGCAAAGATATTTTGTGGATGAAGGCATTTTGCTAAGACTACTACTTAGAGAATGCGATAAAGATCCAAAAGAGAGAGAGAGTTCATTAATGCGGTGAGAATGTTACAATGAACTGTCGCATTACAAAATTGATTATAAAAAAAAAAAAATTCAAAGGCCATAAAAAAAATAATATCTTCACTCCCTTGGTGGTGATTGACGCGGTGGTTTGGGCGGTGGTGGAGGCATCGATGGGCGCACTTGAGATGGCCCTGCGCCACCTGGCCTTGGTTGCGCCCGCGGTCGAATAAACATATTTGATGGCGCAGAAGACAATTGACCAAAAGAACATGTCCAGCGCACTACGAATAGCATCATTACATCCACGCGCGTGGACAACTCCTGCTGCTGTCGCCGCATCTCTCCATATATCCTCTCAACATAAACATCAATAATCTGCGGGGGCGGCATGGATGCAGTATTGACCTGAGGCAGCTGGCCGGATGGCACAGGGATTTGTTCGTTCAGTCGCGGGAGATTTTCGACAGAAGTCTGCTGTTCGTGGACTTCTACTTGGTGCACGGTTTCCATGCGCACTTCTGGTCCAAGGGGCTGGCGCACGGGCAAGTCTGGGTGCGGCGACGAGTCTTGCAGATTTTGAGCGCAGACAGCAGTTTCCTACACCAGAGGGATTTCTTGCACTTGCCTGGTCACAGATGCTGGGAGGGGTTTAAGTTCTAACGCAGGAGTTATGATGGAGGGTAAAGTAGACTCCCTGTTTGAGAGATCCAATGCATGAACTTTTTCGTTGGGTCCAGCCAAGATGCTGCAGTCCTCAGCTCTACATGCGTCTTGATCTTCTTCTTCAGCCTTTTGCACTGCATCTATTGCGTTCATTTGGAGTATTTCCATCGATGAACAGATGTCTATCCGCGCTATCGTCTCATTGTCCTTCACCACTTTTTGGTCATTAACTCTCATGGTGAGTTCTCCTTTTAGGACACCAATCAACGTCGGTCCAGTTGCTAAAAATAACCTTCCTAGAATGATTGAAACATCTCTATCTGCCTCATAGTCAAGAATAATAAAGTCAGCTGGAAAAATGAATTTGTCAACTTTTACTAGGACATCTTCGATTTTGCCTTCAGGATGCGCCACCGACCTATCTACGAGCTGCAGGGTGACAGTTGTTGGGCGCGTGACGGGCCAGAGTTGTCAAGGCTCCTGTTGGTCAAATAAAATTTATAATCCACGACATTACAACTATTTTGTAGAAATAGTGGTCGGGGTTGAACACAGGGAAGAGGATCTAGCAGTTGTAGAATTTCGTGCTTATGAAAACATGGGGGATTTTTTTAATGAAGGACAAGCAAAAATAATTAAACACTGAATTTAAAATGACACAAAATAATGCATGCAAAACAGAAATAACACGGGAATCAATAACATGAAAAGGATTGTTGGATTGAGATTTCTTATGCTTGATTCTAATTCGTTGGCTTCCTAGTTTTCTCTAATAATCGTTCTATGTTGATTTCATTAGTCCGGTCAGCTTCTGGGTTACTGTTGGGTTTCCAGAGTGAGTAAAAATAAGATATAAAAAGACTCTAGAACTCTGTGCAAGTATACACAGTCCACAGCAAGTAATAAGTATTTATCGAATCCAAGGTCTGAATTAGCTTTCACTTTATCTATTTTGTTTAGTTTTTCAATGGTTTCAAAAGTGGTTAGAATGATTGGTTTTTATAGAAATGCTGGAACAAAAGAAATGACAGAACAACAAGTAAACAAATAAGCATATAGATTAGAAACAGGCGCTGGTCAGGATTTAGTAATTGTTTTAAAAGATGCTCTAGCAATATTATTGATCATGCAAAACTCTCGCAGTCTTATTAGCGGATTCCTCCCGGAACTCTGGATTTTTTAGAATATGTTTCAACTCCAATGAAGTACTACCGATCAAGCACTAGGCAACTGGCTATCCCTAGCTCAGTCACTGACGTTCACCAATACACAATGATCTAGTGTGATTAACCACCACACACTCCCTAAATCATCCCTGAAACTAGAGAGAATTCATACCGGCTGGCCAGGCGGGCATAAAATAGAAATGAACTCAACAATTAATCAAGATGCATAGAATCAATATTTATTGCTAGAAATTAAGCACGACAACTATATGTTCCCTAACCAACGCCTAAAGCTACTTAGTTCATAACATGCATGGAAACACACGTTACAATCTGAGTAAGCATATCCATAACTATAAAATAATGCAAGAAGATATTAATTACCTTGATCAGCTTGCAATTGATGGTCTTCTTGATAGTCTCCAATCTCTCTCCTCTATTCAGCTTCCAAAGGTGGAAGTAACCTTTCCAAGAATGGAATGTTTCTCCCAAAGATGGAATGAATTTGACTTGGGCGGCTATCTCCTTTTATAGAGTGATAGGAGGCTTGAATTAGGTTGACCTAGACACATGGATGGCTCTCCTTGCTCCATAAATCCGAAAATAGCTTAACAGAATTCAGTTTGTTAAATTGGCTAATGAGCTGTGACGTGGCAGTTTTGCTCCCAGCTTTGCTCCAGCACAGATTTTGCTCCCTCAAGTCGCTCAGCAATATATTTTGCACAAAATAACTTCCAAAGCATCCATTCTTCCAAATGAGTTAAAACATATAATATCTAACTAAAAGCACTAAAAGCAACCCTATTTAGCACAAAAGACACACAAATCAATATAGAAATAAAGTCTAAATAACTCCCTTTTAGAGAGTTATCATAGTTTAAATAACTCCCTTTTAGAGAGTTATCATACCCCCAAACTTGAACTATTGCGCAACACTACCTTCAACCTTTACCTGAGCATTCTGCAAAACCAAGGACTGCTGCAACAAAATCATTCTTCCGGCATGGACAAATAATCACCACTTTTAACTCAATTCTTAGAGCTTGCCACAGCCTAGCTCTATTATCAGACATATTAAAACACATTTTCAAGGGGTTTATATTTTTGTTTTTCAGACTTAAAGCAGCCCTACAGTCATAAATTCTTAAGCATGGGATGACCCACTTTATGGTGCAGTATACCCTTGCCTCAAACTCATCACCAACTAGGCTAAATACTCATTGTTTAGCTCAAAAATCCTTAGTTATTCTATCCCTTGCCCCTCAGAATGGCGGCATTTTATGATGAAGCTCACCTAAGTTCTGGGAGACAGAAAAACTGCTGGATTATCATTCATCCTTCAAAACTTTTGCTCCATGAATTTTCTCAGCAAAATTTTCAACAATTGATTTTTTTTAGCAAATAATTTTTCTTATTTTCATATTTCCTAGGTCATCTTTTGACGCAAAGACACACTGTGGGTATCACAAGTGTCCCTAGTTACTCAACAACCTAGCAAATTATTTAATGAATGGGAGGAATGCTCGAGCAAAACAATTGGAGCAGCAAAAAGTCCCCCAAACTTGAATTATTCATTGTCCCTAATGAATCATTAAAATTTTAAATGACACCCGCTAACTTAAATATTTCTATCTGAATTTTAAACTAAGCGCGGGACTAGACCTAAGCTTAAAGTGGATCATATAAGTCAACACTACCTCCAAAATCTTCTTGCCGCCATGACGACCAGGCTAGAAGAAATGCTCAAGCAAAAGGTTTTTGGAGATTAGAACACCTTGATCTAATTAACCTAGCTAGTCCAAGCTTCAAAAATTCAGAAGAAAATTAGTTAAGTTAGGAATGCTCAGTGCTGTAGAACATAAATAACCATGGAAATTTCATTAAACGCATACATCAGCATATATATATTTCAACAGCCAGCAAAATAGAAACAGTAAAAACATAGTTAGGAAAATGAGCGAGCAACAAAAATGATCAGACAAAATAAATGCTCGCTTGGCAATTTTTATCTAGTCCTCCTGGCCAGCATCATCATCTTCCTCTTCTCTCTCAACGGGTGGTGGTGGGATCCAAGGGTTCAACAAATCATCAGGGAATAAGGGGAAGGCTGGATAGGGCTTGGAAAAATTAGCTTGGAGTGTCTTCCTCAATGCAGCATCACGTCTTTTAACATAATTCCATAAGGTATGAGCCTGCTTTTCGGCGAACTCTTGCCTGCTGGCTAAAAGTGCAAGTTGTTCTAAGATCTGGTGAATGCTACAGACTAGCCCCCCCTGACGTGCTTCCTGTGTCCGGTGAAGCCATGCCAAGTTAGGCGTGTCAATTACTCCCTTGTCTAGTAGGATCACGTCCTCTGAACTCTCTGGAACCCCTACTCTCTTACAAAGCATTGTAATTGTGTTTGGAAAGAATAGTTTTCCCACCTTCTTTCTCCAACATCCAAAAATCTCACTAGCGACAATTTTACCCACATCGATTCTAAGGGATCGTAGTATTGCAAAAGCTAGAAGAACTCTTTCCCGAGAAATCGTGGAGTCATGGGTCGTTGGAAGCAGCCTCTGTTTGATAAACCCCGTCCAAGTATTGGCTTCCTTCTTCAAATACGCAGCCTGAAAAGTCCTTTTTTCAGTTTTTGATAGTCGCCACTGTGCACCTTCTATCCCAACTTCCCTCGCAACAGCATTTAATTGCTCGTTAGATGGCGCTACTACCATCTCATTATAACCTGCATGCGGGAAATCCTGAAGGTTGTACAGTGAATTGATGGCACCAGCACTCCAGTCAACGGCTACTCCACGAACTTTAACTTGGAAACCCTCATACTTGTCAATATTTGCGTAGAATTCTCGCACAACGTTTGAATTCACAAGGTCTGGCTTGGAACAGAATAACTCCCAGCCATGGTTTGTGATGCCAGCGCTTAGAAAATGTGGAAGATCACCACTGAACCCTCTCTCGAACAGGAAATCTCTCTTCAACATGTCAATATATTTTTCCCTAGCGAAATGATTGACAAAGCGCTCATAAGGCAACCCCCTTTCTTCTGAGCGAGCCACCTCTGTTTCGACCTCTGCTCCTGCAATACCTTTGCCCTTGTCCTCACCATTCTTCTTCTCGGCTCCCTCTTCTGCAATCTTCTTCCCAATTTCTTCTTGATTTCCAGATTCTTCTTTCTTCGAGTTAGTCGAAGGGGGAGACGGAGTGTTGGTCTGAACCCTTTTTACTCGCCCTGCCTTCTGCTTACGGCGGCGGCGTGGCAGATCCTTCACTATTTCTTCCAGAATCTCCTGCTCCATTGTTTGAGTCATATCTGGCCCTTGCAAACCTGTTGCTGCTTTTTCTTAACTCTCTTGCCCCGTTCCGGCAATCTTCTCAAAATCTTTTTCATTTTCAGAATCTTTTGGTTATTCCTCAGCTATTACTTCCTCAGCAATGTCCTCAATTACCTTCTCTAATACTGCGGAAACCTCAGCTTCTTGCAGTTTCTTTCGCCGTTTGGCTTCCCTTCCCACAGGCGTTCTTTTTTTCTTCGCCTTTTTCTTCAGAACTTTAGGCGTAGTAGGCACATTCTCCTCCACTTCGCTCTCTTTCTTTCCTCTCGTTTTTGCCATATCGAATAGAAAATTTTTGTTCACTCGCAAGAACAAGAAGAGAGCAAAAAGAAAGCACAATAGGAAGAAGAAAAAAATGAACAGAGAAGCTTACCAGCTCTTTGATTTAAATGGAGCTCCAACATTTAAAATCCTGGCCGAATTAAATCCCTTCATTAATCAAAACGTTACTGTTTATCTGCACGTAATCATGGGAAAATTAATTTCTAAAAACGGTAAAGTATGATTTAAAAGATGTGCTGGTTGCCGTTTGATTTCCCTGCGAGACACGTTGAAGCACCAGATGCCCACGCGTTTTTACCTGCCCACATAAATTTTAAAATCCAAACGGTAAAATATTTAATTCACAACCAAATCCCATAATATTCTGACGATATGGTTGCTCTAACCAAAAGATTGCCAAAACAAACTGAGCAACAAAATCTCCTTCTAGAAGAATCTTTTCACACGGGAAAATTCAAATTCAAACCGCCAAAATCAAATCATATCTTTTTATCTTAAACCGAATAAATCAGGAAATATATTATTAAACCTAACCTAAACAGAAATATCAAATAACGAATATACAACCTAAAATATAATCTAAAGTAATCTGATTAAATCAATCAAATTAACGGTAAATACAAATAAATAAACTAAAAATAAAATCTACGAAAATATTCCAACGAATCAGATAAAATTGAAATCAATAAAATCCAATTTTAAAATAATTCAAATCAGAATCAAACAAAATCCACAACATAAAATCGCAACAATTCTGGGAGCTAAAAATATTGCAATAAGAACTGCTCCTGCAAAACCTGTGCTCCACTAATTTGCCAGCAACTTCAGAGAGAGATATTTCGAACGAAACTCCTCCCTCCAATAATGCTTTATTAGCTGCCCTTTTTTAAACTCACAGCCATCATCAACACATTGTCTAACCACAGATGCATCATTTGATAAATAAAACTTCATCCCATGGAAAAATTCTTTCATCTGCTCTTTTGATAAACCAGGAGGCAAATTTCCAAAATCAAGGTTATTGGAAATGTCATCATACCAAGGTGCTTTCACTGCCTTAATATGAGCTACTGTAAATAACCGCTCATCAATGAAGCACACTTGGAACACTGATTTGAGAAGAATACACAAAGGCAACTTTATTAAGGCTTCTTCATCCTCCGGCATTAAATCTGATGCAACAATAATGGGCAATGTCTCACCCTCCCCAAGATTCACATACTTTAGATGATCTGGCAAGGGCTTCAAATCTAAAGTGGGTGCCTCAATCAAGGATGGCTTAATAGGAGGAGCTTTCCTCTCATCTAAATCTAAAGACTCAAAAACATCCTCACACCTAGACACTTCTAAATCCTCTACACTAACCTCTCCATGATCTTCCGAATGTTTGTTGGTCGAATGTTGCATTGCTGTCTCAACAATTGTGTTCTCCAGAATCCTAATGAAAGAGCAATCTTCCATTTCGTCTGGATACTTCATGGCCTTAAAAACATTAAATTTCACTTCCTCATTACAAACCCGCATTGTTAATTCCCCTTTTTGAACATCTTTTAATGCCCTACCAGTAGCCAAAAGTGGACGACCAAGAATAATTGGGACATCTTTATCTGCTTTATAGTCTAAGATAATAAAATCAACAGGAAATATGAATTTATCTACCTTTACTAAGACATCCTCAATTTTCCCCTCAGGATATGTGATAGACCTATCAGCTAGTTGGAGTGTGACTGTGGTCGGTCTAGCTTCACCAATACCTAACTTTCGTTAGATCGAAAGAGGCATAAGGTTAATGTTTGCACCTAAATCACAAAGTGCTCTACCTAACTCTTTTCCACCTATGGACACAGGTATAGTGAATGATCCTGGATCCTTAGCCTTGGTTGGTAGCCCATTCTTAAGAATAGCACTACATTCCTCAGTAAGAGATACAATTTCAAACTCACCTAACCTCTTCTTTTTAGTTAAAATATCCTTAAGAATTTTAGCATAATTAGGCATTTGTTCAATAGCTTCTACTAAAGGGATATTTATATGCAATTGCTTAAGAATCTCTAAAAACTTCTTAAATTGACCATCCTGATTCTTAGGCCTTTGCCTTTATGGAAAAGGTAGAGGTGGTACATAAGGTGGGGGCGGCACATAAGGTGGTTCCACATCTGGAACAGAACCAGATGCTCCAGCATCATGATTGCTGCCTCCGGCACCCTGGCCAGATTCCAACTCTTTCTCAACAACAATATTCTTATCACAATTATTCTCTACATTCTGGGGTTTACTAGGTTATTTTCTCTCTTCTAGTGGCTTACCACTCCTTAGAGTCACTGCCTTTACCTGCTTCTTACCTTCCCTTTTAGGGTGTTCAGTATCTGAAGGAAGTTTCCCTTGAGGCCTTGCCTTCAGCTCATTAGCTAGCTGTCCCACTTGCACTTCCAGGGCTCTCATTGAAGCTTGATTACTTTGAATAGCGGCATCTGTGCGAGCCATGTATTCTTTCATCATCGCCTCAAGAGAACTCTCTAAATTTTGTTGGGGCAAAGCCTGCTTGTTTTGTTGGGGCAATACCTGCGCTTTAGCAAATCCTGACTTGTTCACCTTTTGCTGTGTTTGCACATTACTTCCTTGTCCTCCCCATGCGAAATTGGGGTGGTTGCGCCAACCTGGATTATAAAAGTTAGAATAAGGGTTATTCCTCTGATTACCTACAAAAAAACACAGAAGCTGGATTGTTGGGGCAAAACTCGTAGTTGTGGTCCTCAGCACAATAGACACATGCTTCCTCTGTAACTTGGTTCATCACTGCAGCAGGCTCCACAGCTGGCGGCTGCTGATGACTAACCACTGTCACATTTTTAAGAGCGTTAGCTAACATTGCAATATCAGCCCTAATGGTGGACACACCATCAACCTCTAACACACTCTTAACTTTTTTATTTGTGCCTCTAACATCTGACCACTGACAACTATTAGTTGATATTCTTTCTAAGATTTCATGGGCTTCATTAAAAGTTTTTGCCAACAGGGCCCCTCCAGCCGAAGCATCAACCATACCTTGGGTTGTTCCATTTAACCCATTGTAAAATGTTTCCATTTCGATACAATGGGGTAAACCATGGTGGGGACACTTTCGCAAAAGCTCCTTAAACCTCTCCCAAGCCTCACTAAAAGTTTCATCCTCAAGTTGCCTAAACCCTACTATTTCACTCCTCAATTTTGGCATTCCTATTTGGTGGGAAATATTTACTAAGAAATTTTTCCGCTAACTCATTCCATGTCCTAATTGATCCTGGAGCAAAATAATTTAACCATGCCTTTGCTCCATCTCTACGAGAATATGGGAACAAAGTTAATCTAAGGGCATCTCTAGGCACTCCCTGAATTACAAAAGACTCACTAACTCCTAGAAAAGACTTAAGATGTAAATGAGGGTCATCAGATGACAAACCATGGAATTGACCCACGGTTTGCAACATTTGAAACATTACCGGTTTCATTTCAAAATTAGCTGCGTCAATGTGAGGACGTGCAATCCCTGGATTTAACCCATCAAACATTGGAAAAGCATACGCTCGAATGGCTCTGGCCCTATCATTTGCTACGAAGATAGGATTTTCAGCCTGATTATTTTGCTGTCTATTTTGCTCCAGCGGCTGGTTTTGCTGCAGCAAACGATTCTGCTGGGGATCAACTGGATCTTCTGGACCCTCCTGGAGACGTGGCACGTCAGCCATTGAATTTTGCTGTCTACACTGCTCTCTCCTTCTTCTCCTGAATGTCTTCTCGATTTCTAGATGAAGCTCGAACCTCACCTTAGGCGGATCGTTCATGCACCAAACTCACGCCTGCAAAAACAAAAGAAATAATCAAAAAGTTGTAGCACCAAACCACTAAAACACATACACAAAACAGATCAGATAAAAACTTATTCAATTCCCCGGCAACGGCGCCAAAAACTTGTTGGGTTTCCAGAGTGAGTAAAAATAAGATATAAAAAGACTCTAGAACTCTGTGCAAGTATACACAGTCCGCAGCAAGTAATAAGTATTTATCGAATCCAAGGTCTGAATTAGCTTTCACTTTATCTATTTTGTTTAGTTTTTCAATGGTTTCAAAAGTGGTTAAAATGATTGGTTTTTATAGAAATGCTGGAACAAAAGAAATGACAGAACAACAAGTAAACAAATAAGCAGACCGATTAGAAACAGGCGCTGGTCAGGATTTAGTAATTGTTTTAAAAGATGCTCTAGCAATATTATTGATCATGCAAAACTCTCGCAGTCTTATTAGCGGATTCCTCCCGGAACTCCGAATTTTTTAGAATATGTTTCAACTCCAATGAAGTACTACCGATCAAGCACTAGGCAACTGGCTATCCCTAGCTTAGTCACTGGCGTTCACCAATACACAATGATCTAGTGTGATTAACCGCCACACACTCCCTAAATCATCCTTGAAACTAGAGAGAGATATTCATATCGGCTGGCCAGGCGGGCATAAAATAGAAATGAACTCAATAATTAATCAAGATGCATAGAATCAATATTTATTGCTAGAAATTAAGCACGACAACTACATGTTCCCTAACCAATGCCTAAAGCTACTTAGTTCATAAAATGCATGGAAACACACATTACAATCTGAGTAAGCATATCCATAACTACAAAATAATGCAAGAAAATATTAATTCCCTTGATCAGCTTACAATTGATGGTCTTCTTGATAGTCTCCAATCTCTCTCCTCTATTCGGCTTCCAAAGGTGGAAGTAACCTTTCCAAGAATGGAATGTTTCTCCCAAAGATGGAATGAATTTGACTTGGGTAGCTATCTCCTTTTATAGAGTGATAGGAGGCTTGAATTAGGTTGACCTAGACACGTGGATGGCTCTCCTTGCTCCATAAATCCGAAAATAGCTTAACAGAATTCAGTTTGTTAAATTGGCTAACAAGCTGTGACGTGGCAGTTTTGCTCCCAGCTTTGCTCCAGCACAGATTTTGCTCCCTCAAGTCGCTCAGCAATATATTCTGCACAAAATAACTTCCAAAGCATCCATTCTTCCAAATGGGTTAAAACATATAATATCTAACTAAAAGCAACCCTATTTAGCACAAAAGACAAACAAATCAATATAGAAAAAAGGTCTAAATAACTCCCTTTTAGAGAGTTATCAGTTACTCGGAGGACCCCCCTTGTAACACCCGTAATTTAAGATGAATTTCAAATTTCCTAAGTTGGAGTTAATTTGGAGTTAAGAGGGAATTTGATAATTTAAATGTTGGGGAAATTTTTATAAATCAAGGGCTAGAATGGAAAAATTGTAATTTTGCTGTCTTTGTAGCCAACCAAAGCCCTAAGCTATTTTCTTTTAAATCAGCCATGCAGCCCTAGGTGAGAAAAGTTTCAGCCTCTCTTCTCATTCTCCACGGCAGCCGACCAGCAGTCCCCTTCTTCTCCACGAATTGTCGCACGACAAGGACCTCCACCCTGACGTTTCTCTTCCGCAACCTCGACGGCAGCACTCCGACGGCGCTCATCTCCGGCGAACAGAGGTCCACGACGGCGGCGCTACGGGTCTTCTCCTTCAGTAGACATCCCCTTCGCGTCGGTCTTCAGCAGTGGGTGAGAGGTGCTGCAGTTATAGCATCAGTCTCACGAGGGCGGTAACGTTTTCTTGCGAGGTTGTTCTTCCGTGACTATTTCCGGCGAGCTGTGGCGCGAGTGGCTTGTTTGGTGGTGCTTCTTCGAGTGATTTAAGAGTGGGTCGGTAGCGTTGGTGATTCATTTTGTGGTTTGGAGAGGTATTGAAGGCCTCGAGCAGCTAGCAGCATCCTGTTTTAGCGTGATTGAAGGCTTGGAAGCTAAGGAATTAAGTCAATTTTGCAAAAGTAGTGAAGCCAAGGTAAGTGAACTTACTGTTGAACTTTTTATTTGGGTGCGCATTCTTGATTGTCCAAAGTTCATGTGTTATTTCATGAATTGTTTGATTATGTTTATGTGTTAAGAATATATATATATTGGAAGCATGAAATTTATTATTAATGCTTGCAATTGTTGATTCTTTGAGTTAATTGAGTTGGTGGTCTCTCAAAATTCCATTAAAGGAATGAGTTTAAATTATTTATGAGTTATCTTAAATTTTATAAGTGTACATGAAATTGATGTACATACTCAGGGCTTAGGGACATGAAATTGATGTACCTAAGTCGAGATTTGTGGAATTGACGACCCAGAGGTTTCGTGAAATTGACGGCCTCCGTAGAAGACACGTGAAATTGATGTGTCTAGGATATGCATGAAATTGACGTATATTCTCTCTCATTAGTAAGTTAAAATAAAGTTTAGAGCCACCAAAATTATATTTGTTGTTGATATTCTTTTCAAAAAAATATTTTTTTTCAGGTAAACGCAAAGGCAGATGAAAGGCGATTGCTGAGAATCTGTTAGGCAGCCATGAGAGGACTTGAGTTTCATATTTTATTTTCCTTCCGCTTTTAAGAACTCTGTTTTACTTTATTGATTTATAAATTTGTTTGAGAAATTTTATAGAGGTCATGTACATTTTAGAAAATATTTAAAACCTTTAAAATTTAGGGATCCCGAATAACAGTTTTGTTTTAAAGTTTTTGTTTAAATTAGTGTTTATGTTTCAAATTATTTTTAATTAAAAAGGCCTCCAAAGCCTGCATTGTCGTAACGGTCCCTTAAATGCTTACTAAGAAGTCGGGTCGTTACACCCCTACACTAACCTTGAAGGATTTGGAATTCCCTAATTCCGATAAAGCGGAAGCGTAATTGGGACCGATTCGTAGTTAATTTTGTTTATCCAAAAAAATTATCATTACATTGGCAAAAATCATAGAACAAATTCTATAGAAACTTAAGGCTAAGCGTAAAAAATTTAGATCTAAATCTATAATAAAGAAAATAGAAGCAAACCACCGTTGACATCTCTGAAAATCAAGAATGATTCTTGATTGCTCTGCAACAACGAAGAACACCACCATTTGATCTTCCCCGCTATAACTCTGAGATTAGGAACGTAGTTGTGGGACTACCTAATCTTGAATGGGAAAATCTCTAGAGAGAAAATTCTCCCTAGAGTTCTTGAGTTGAGAGAATATGAGAGGGCCTTATGATGGCCATCTGTTGTAGTCCCTAAACCCTAGGGTTAGTGTTCTATTTATAGGATAAAGACCATGAATAAAATATTCATTTAAAATCAATTATTTCCATAATTGATTTAATCTTTTCCGTAATTAATTAATTCCATAACCAATCAATTCCATAATTGATTAATCTTTTCCATAAATGATTGATCACTTCCATAAGTGATTAAATTATTTCCATAAATGATTAATTACTTCCATAAGTGATTAATCATTTCCATAAGTGATTAATCATTTCCATAATTGATTAATTTCCAATTAATTAATTCTTTAAATTAATTAATCACCAATTAAATATCATATATTTAATTTCAGACCTTCTATTAGTTAATTAATTAATTACCGAATTAAATATCATATATTTAATTTCAAGCCTTCAATTAATTAATTCTATAATATGAATCAAATTCATATTAAAATTGGAACTCCTTCCAATTCTCTTATATCCTATAAATTTAATATGAGTCAAATTCATATTAATATTCGAACTTCTTCAAATATTTATTTCTCTCGTAATAATAAATGTTAATTTCAAATTAGACTTTACATTTTAATGTATCATTATACATTATATTAATTTGTATCTCTTACAATTAACTTAATTCCCAATATGAATTTGAACTATTCAAATTCTCTCAAGATACAATTGTTCCTAATTACTCTTTACGAGCTAGCAGGGGGACCTAATGGACCTACAGATCAGAAGCTCCAATGATATGAGGTTAACCGATTAAACTCATTAATCAGGTTAACCAATATTCATTAATTATGGGTCATTCCACTAAAGACCCACAACTGAACTCTTCTCACTATAGAACATTTCTGTGTCCACGGATATAGACCTATACCGGTAAGTCAATCCTTCACGAGTGTTCGTAATCACGGTTGGGCCAAATTACCGTTTTACCCCTGTGTTACATCTGTCTCCTTAAGTACCAGCGCTCCTCTAATGAACAACCTGTTTATTGTCCAACCATTAAGCAGAAAGTTCCTCTCGGGCCAGTGAGAGGGCGGGATCCCTTTGTTCAAGTCCCGGAGTCGCCACTTAAGGGAACACTCATCTACTTCTATTAGAAGTGGGAAGGAGTGAATTCCATCTTGTGTTGTCATGTCCCTAGCCCCCCACTTGGTCTTGTCCCCAAGAAGGTAGGCTTATTGAGTCGGCGTGCATGCCACTTTCACCCATACTAGTTAAAGGACAATCCCTCGTGAGAAGGAGTTCATGACACACTCAGGATTAAGACTGAGTTACTTAGGTCATCCTATTGAAACAGTAACCTAACAAGTTAACGGTGTTACATCTAGTGGTTTACTATTTCGTGGTCCGGTCTTATGCAAACTCATTGCATAGGATACCCCCGCTCGCATGTCTCCTACATGGACGCCTTGGATCAATACGTCTGTATCGAATACAAAGCGGGCCGTATCACATAGTGTTACCAGGATAAGGTACCCAGCCTTATCCCTGTACTATAGACCTTTTAGGTTGTTACTTGAACACTGATCCCCGTATGTCCCCACATACTTGTTCAAGTTACATACAAACAACCTTGGATCTTAGTTTATTGGATTTGGGTCAAATTGTGGAATATTTAACAATAACACTTTATTGTAGAAACTCAATAACACTTTATTGAAACAAGTATACAATTTGTTTACATTCACTATCTACGAGTTTTAGGGCATAAAACCCAACAAACTTGTGCTAATTAACTTGCTAACCGTGAATTCTGCAATTAACAAGATTAATCAATAACAACTTTATCGCTCGTCAACCATCCAAGACCTCTGCAACGGTTACTAATTATATCTAACTAGTTACAATAAGCAATTTCACAATCACCTATTTAAACTAGCCGCTTTGGGATCGTGGATCCGAAATTGTACGAACTAAATTCAAATGCAATTCAAATCTAATTCCTACAACCTTTAACATGCATCCTAGGCTTATCAAGGGTCATCTCGCGTAGAGAGTGGCTGATCGGTCTAATTTTTTATACACTTAGAATCTCCCAATTTGCTTATCTTAGTTGAATTCCTTGCGAAAAGTGCTTTAAAATGAGTATAATATGTCCATAGGTCCTCACCGGAGCTTTGGAAGCGATTCGGGGCTTAAATACGCGAAACCGGAGCCTTAAATGACCATTTTGCCCCTGGAGCCTCAACAGCGTCGAGACGCTCATCATCAAAGTCAAGACGCTACAGCGTCGCGACGCTAGGGCAATCCGAGAGATATTTTCCAAAATTGAAGGGACAACGTCGCGACGTTCTCCACAGCTTCACGACGCTAGGCAGTTTTCAAAATTGATTTTTTTCTATTTTGGCTGGAAATTTTCCTTCTTTGAAGACCCAATTCAACACCGTTCTACCATGAATTGAAGGCCAAGAAACACTATAAATAGGGGCCTTGGTGTAGGTTTAAAATCATCCCTTGAATCCCTCAATACAATTTTGTAGCCACTTTTCTCTCTAGTTTCAAGAGTTCTTTTAAGCATTCTTAGTCTAAGGGTCGGTTGATCGAGCCTCGAGCTTGGAGGTGCTTGTCTATGGCCAACTAAGCTGGGATCGGATCGTTGTAATCGGGACCTTGGTTTGTAAGTTTTATTTAATTTTATGAGATTTCCATTCTTAATTACTTTGTTAATTGTCTTTGTGATTTTAGTTCTTTGCATACAAGTTTAGATTGTGGTAGGTAAGATTGACAACCTTGACCGCGCCCTGTCTAAATTTACTTGCTAAATCTAAGTAGCAAATAGGCTAACGTTATGATATTACGCATGCGTCCCTAGAACTAAATGATTTAATCAATTGTAATTGTGGTTTGTTGCCCGTTGCCTGTGAATTAATTCGGCTAGATCCCAATGCGGTTTAGATTAGTTAATAGGTCAATTAATTAATTTAAACTAGAATCAAACTTAGCGTTCGCATGTTTGTGATAGTTGGATCATGGCTCTCGGTTTGTTGCCGGATTACGCCGGACTTAGATAGTTAATTAAATATCCTTTGATAATTGATGAATGAAATTAATCAAACTTAACGCCAAGTTCAACCCCGATTACAGTGATCCTCGTGGTAAGTGATGCGCAATTTGCATACCGCAAGTGTACGGGTCAAGTAATAATATAGTGTTTTCGTGTAAAACGAGTGACGTCCTCTGGATTGGTTTTTAAGTTAAACTAAGTACCGTGAATACTTTTGTTCAATTTTATTTAGGGAGAAAAACTTAAAGATAAAGATTAATCTAAAGACAAAAAGCATAAAAATAAAAGGTGGAGACGCAAAAGGAAAGACTCTTAGGGAATTGATTTCATTGATTAAGATTGAAGATTGATTAATTGGAATGAATTGATCATGCAATTATTCTACAAGCCAAGGAAACTTTTATCACGATTACCTCTCCCGAGTATAATTGATTCTCATGCATATAACTAACTTGATATCCCTATCTAAGTTCATTAACATGCAAGGAATTATTCGGTTTAGTCCGTGTTATACTTCTAGAGATATTCCAAATCCCGTCACAAACTTAGAATTTCTACTCTAGTCATGCAATTAAACAAGGTAAGTCTTAGGCCAAATCCTCTCTCCCGAGTTAGATTCAACACTTAAATCATTCAATTAGTGATCAAGTAATTGAAAGCATTACACAAAATTGCATGCATAAAATAACAACACATTCATACCAAAAATCAATACAACAACTAAAACAACTACATCAAATCCTAAGACAAACAACTAGCAATTCATAGTCTTTAAACCACAAACACTAATTGCAAGAAAAGCCAAAAAAAACTCCAAAAGGTAAGGGAAAGAGAAAGGAAAACTCGAATTCGTCGAAACCAGCACGTCCCCGTCACGATCTCCACGTCTTCTCGCTTGATTCCCACTCCTTGGCCTTGCTTCAGCTCCCACCAAAGGTCTCTAGTCGAAATTAGGGCTAAAATCTAACCAATTGGCCTCCCTAATCCGTAGCACAAAAGGATGAATTTATAGAAAATCTGCCAACAGCGTCGAGATGCTATGGACAGCGTCGTGACGCTGTCGCGATACTGCGAATCTGAAAAATTCGACCGAGTGCGTCGCGACGCTATGAATTTTTTTTTTTAAGATTGAAGACTCCAAATATAGAATGTCAGCGTCGAAACGCCCAAAGAGCAGCCTCTCGACGCTGGTCTGCGGATGGACCTATCTTCAATCCTCCATCTTTGATTCTTTTTTCATTCTTCGGCTTCTTTTCGCATCCCGAACATCTAATTGGCTCAAAACTATATTTCCTACAAATACAACACATAAATGCATAATTTTGGCCAATAAATTATAAAAGACTAGATAAATTAATTAGGGAAAACTAGCTAGCTATGCTCGCTATCAAACACCCCTAAACTGAAGCTTTTGCTAGTCCTCGAGCAAACTAAAAATCAAGCATACAATGGAAGAATGGATGCAACAAACATGACTCAATCCTCAAGGCTCAAAAGTCAATAATCAAGCAATCAAGAGACATGCACATAAGGACCAATGAGGGAGACAAATTAAAAGTTTTCCAAAATTAATTTGCACAAAACAGTTATTAACAGAGTCATCCAGCGTCATGATATCTACTGGTCTAGGATCTAAGGACGACCTATCAACTATGCATATCCATTCATCAGATTCAATATCTACATTCTCATGAGATTCCTCAAACTCAGTATTAAAAAATGACTCAACCAAGCTATCATATGACTCACTATTAGAAGAATTAAAGAATTCAAGCTCCTCTAGGTCAGATTCTATTATCCACATCATCAGAACCCGAATCAAAATTATTAACACTTTCAGGGTTCGACTCTATAAACTCATCTGGATCAGACTGGATAGATTCAACATTATCATGATCAGACTCAAAATTATCATCTATCAAGTAATCATCTCCAATCAAATCATTATCTAACATAGGCAGATCAAGCTCATTCTCAAAATCAGGTAAATCATCCATTTCAGGCATTTCTATTTCATTCTCGAAAGCAGGCAAATAATCAATTGCAGACATTTCATTCTCAAAAGCAGGAAAATCTAATTCATTTTCAAAGTTAGGCAAATCTATATCAATCAGCTCATTTTCAAACAGAGGATCATAAAAAAATGCATTAGGATTGAAATTTTCATTATTCATGGGCACTTCCTCTAATCCTGAGCCTAAATCATATTCTACCTCATCATCATCGTCAGTCAAATATTCTGGACCTATAGAAAAGCAGGTATGCAGACTACATACAGACTCATCCTGTCCAAAAATACTAAAAACAACCTTTTCATCATCCACATTTAAGGTTAACTTACCTGTATGTACGCTAATTTCAACCTTACCTATGGCTAAGAAAGGTCTGCCTAAGATGATAGGTACCTCTTTGTCTTCCTGCATGTCAAGTACCACAAAATCTACAGGGAAGATGAATTTGTTGACTTTCACCAACACGTCCTCCACAATACCCATCGGTTGGGTAATCGTTCTATCAGCGAGTTGTAGAGTGATGTCGGTGTCTTTCAGACCTGTCAAACCAATCTTCCTATACAATGAATAGGGCATCAAATTTATACTAGAACTAAGATCACGCAAGGCCCTATCGAAAGATACTTCTCCTATAATACAGGGAACAGTAAAACTCCCTGGGTCTTTTTGTTTAGAAGGCATCTTTCCTGACACTATGGTACTACTGTTTTCAGACAATCTAAAAACCTCTTTTTTCAAGCTTTTCTTCCTAGATAGTATCTCTTTCATGAACTTCCCATAATTAGGCATATTATACAAAGCATTTACTAAGGGAATATTCACAGATAATTTTCTAAACATTTCTAGGAATCTCTAAAACTGCTCATCCAATTTGACATTTTTAAAGCGTTGAGGAAAAGGTAACTCCCTGTAGTCAAAGGTAGGACATTCGCCCCTCCTCTTGGGCGGGCTAATGTGCGATCCTTTATCATGATGGTTGCACGGGACCACTTCTTCCTCATTCAGCTTCTCCTCATGCCTGTCATCTTTCTTTGATCCTGCAAAAGAGTTAGAAAAATCACAATCAATAGAGTTAGGAGGATGTTGGGACCTTTCAGAGGAGGCTTTTTGTGCCTCACACCTTCCATCTTCATCCATGCTCTTGTCTTCTTTCTTCTTCTCTGAACTGACCTCCAATTGTCTACCACTTCTCAGTGTTACCATCTTACACTGCTCTCTCGGATTGGTTTCAGTGTCGCTAGGAAACTTCCCTTTCTGAAGGGCATTTACCACTGAAGCGATCTGACCTATTTGAACTTCCATATTCTTAAGAGCTGTGTCGTGGTTATTAACCGCTGTCTGGAGATTCACATTTAACAACTTCTGTTCCTTGATGAATATGGCCACCATCTCCTCCAGGTTACTCTTATTTTTTGGAGTACTGGTTGAAGCAAATCCTGGCGCTGGCTGCAATACGTTCTTGGTGTTCGAATAGGAAAATTTCTCATGATTGCACAGACTGGGATGGTAGAAGTTCGGTACTCCTTTAGTGAATGTTCTGTTTCCCGCATACTGAACTTCTTCAACATCTTGATTCTCTTTCTTTGAATATCCTTCAGCTAAGGTGGAGATGGACTTGACCACCTCAGATGAAGTCAGCTAGTTTAGCACATTCGTCAATGATGCCCTCTGTGCCTTCAACGAACTCGATTCATCAATTTCATAAATACCACCCTTATTGGAAACTATCCCCCGTTTAGTCGACGACTGGTAACTGGTCGCTGCCATTTCCTCTAAAAGATCCTTGTCTTCCGTCACTGTTTTGGAAAGAAAACTCCCACCCGCTGATGTGTCTAGAACCATCTTGGAGGAAGGATTCAGTCCATTGTAAAATAACTGCACCTGGAGCCAATCTGGATAGCCATGTTGCGGGCACCGCCTAAGCATTTCCTTATATCTCTCCCATGCCTCGTAAAGTTGCTCTTCATCTAACTGTCTGAATGTTCCAATCTCTGTCCGGAGCTTCATCATCTTGGCAGGCGGGAAAAATTTCGTCCGGAATGCCTGGGCAAGCTCGTCCCATGTGCTGATACTACCCGTCTCGACTGATTCGAGCCAATCTTTCGCCTTATCTTGAAGAGAAAATGGGAATAACCTCAATCTTATCGCGTCGGCCGGAACTCCATTCATTTTTACGGTCCTGAAAATCTCCAAGAATGATCGCAGATGCGAATGTGGGTCCTTCGAAGGATGTCCCTTAAACGAATTGTCTCGCGCCATCTGAATCAATCTTGTCTTCAACTTGAAATTATTTGCTTGGATCGGGGCGTAAACGATGCCTGAATTCTCGGTTGGGAGGACTGGCTGTAAAAAGTCTCTGATTGCCTTGGGAGCTTCATCTTGATGGGCCATTGCTTCCGTTAGTCTTTTTTCTCTACGAATAGATCTGAGTGTCCTGGTAATTTCAAGATCTAAAGGAAACAATTCAACCACCTTATGTCTTCGCATAAAACACTCACAAACAATCAAAAGAACCAGACAAAAACAAAAATAAAATAATATTCACTAGAAAAAAAATTACAACCTAAATTACTATTTATCCCTTTCTTTTTAATGTCAAGGAAAATACTTTGCTTAAAAATCAAACCTCCCCGGCAACGGCACCAAAAACTTGTTGCCGACCACTACCACAAGCGCACGGGCGGCAAGTAATATAAAAAAGAAATATTCCGAGTATCGAATCCTCAGGGAGGTGAAGCGAAAATTAAGCAAAACAGAAAATTTCTCGAACACTAAAGATACTTGGGCGAAATAATATTTAGGGACCAAAACATGAAATTAAAATGAATTTAAAAATTAAAGCAATTAAAGGGATAAAATCAATTTGATCAATCAAGAAACAAAAAAAAAAATTATGGAGAAAGAGATTTTAGTGAGAAGTGGGGTCTTGAAAATCAATTAATAGCTAAATAATTATTACAATTAACCTATCTCATTGCCCAACTAATTATACTCCTAGAATCTCCGTTAATCACATAGGATCTCCTGACGGTTTCCCCTATCCATTTTAACAACCTAAGTGTCCTTAGAGCCATTAAAATTCGTTAATTATTACGCTCTAATTCATTTTAGGAATCTAAGTTTAATCAACTAATCCTGTTGTCACGACGGGCAATTAAACTAGTTGCATGGATTACGATCTATCCTAATTTCTCTCCGCCGAGTTTCCATTAAGAATCGAATCAGTAAACAATTGGCCAGATTGCATACAGCATTACGAGCATCGATACAAATAATTAGTAAAAGAGGGCAAGAGAAAGGCAATTATAATAACATTTAACTATATATTTTCATTTCAAGACCCCAAATTGGGGTTTAGATACACATGGCTAAAATATCCACAAAATATACAATGGAAAGCATAAATATGAGCAAAATAAAAAGGAAAGGAAATGATCGTCGAAGACCCCGTCGCTAGCGCTTGGAGTCCCTCCGAGCACGCCTTGAGTCTTCTAGAGTGCTCCCCATAAGCTCCCCAAAATTTTCCCACTAAGAATCTCTCAAAAAGGCTAAAAAGCCTTGAGAGAAGGCTCAAAAGGAGCCTAGGAAGGAAGGGAATGAATGAATGAAGGAATGATTGATGATAAAAATGGGCACCAAGGGAGGCCTTATATAGGCTCAGAAATAGGACAGCGTCACGATGCTGTCCCCACAGCGTCTCGACGCTATGCAGATTCCAAAACAGGCTGGCACGAATTTGGGCTTGGATTTGAGCCTTTCTTCATTTCTTTTTGGATCTTCTTTGAATGGTTGACTTCTTGGGCTCCCCCTTTGACCCATGGTAGGATTTTAGGCTTGGATAGCTCATTTTAGGGCCTTTTTCCACCAAAAATCCACAAAGTGCTCCTAAAGACCAAATAACAAATTATTTTAGATTTCTTCAATAAAAACACAATTAAAGCGCCCAAAAGCTTAATAATTTAGGACTAAAATAGCAACATTTCTGCCCGCTATCATTCATTCAGCAAGGTCAAGAGGAAAAGTTTTGCAAGCTTAATCGATCCATTTATGGATTGAAACAAGCATCTTGATCTTGGAATATAAGATTTGATACTACGATGAAATCTGTTGGCTATGATTAAAACATGTATGAGCCTTATGTCTACAACAAAAACACCAATAGTTAAGTAGCTTTCTTAGTGTTGTATGTGGATGATATTCTACTCATTGGAAATGATGTAGGTTATCTTACTGACATAAAGAAGTGGTTAGCAGCTCAATTCCAAATGAAAGATTTTGGAGAAGCTCAGTTTGTTTTTGGGATCCAAGTTTTTCTGAACCGAAAGAAAAAAACGCTAGCCCTGTCTCAAGCGTCTTATATCGACAAAATGTTGGTTTGATATAAGATGGAGAATTCTAAGAAGGGTTTAGTACCTTTCAGGCATGGAATTCACTTGTTTAAGGAACAGTGTCCTAAGACACCTCAAGAAGTTGAGGACTGACAACGCTCATTTATGTGCGTTATTTAGTCGTAAAAGCTTAGGTAATTGTTTGGAAAGCAAGGACTTTATGCCTAAAATCTTATCATTCTAAGTCATTTTAGCAATAGTGGTAGAAACATGAAGGAAATCTTATAATTATAAAATTTAAGCCTCGTTTGTACAAAATGAGATTATTTTGTAAAGAATTTATCCAAGTAATGTTTTTGTGTAGGAGTCTTTGCAAGGGGAATGTGCCCGCAAGAGGAGATAAAGGTTAGCGGAGCAAAAGGATTTAAAAGCTGCAATATTGCGCCTGCATCTGGACATGAGGATGTGAGGAATGTGATCAAGTTGCGTCCGCAAAGCCATATGAGGAAAGAAGCCCCATGCTGGAGACAGAATTGTCAAAGCAGAACACAGAGTAAAATGCGCCCGAGATGCGGCCGCAACTGGGCCTTCCGACAGAATACTGAGATTCGCTGGATTTGCACAGAATCATTCGAAAGTCCCCCAATCCGGCATCAAATCTCCAAGGATCGTGGATTTTTACCTTCCAAGGCCTTCTCACATTGATCTCGGTAGCCAACCTTACCTTCCATGGTTTATAAAAGGGGACCAAGGTGCAAGAAGCAAAGAGAGCTCGGTGCTTGGAGTTTTCGTCCTTAGGATTTATTTTAGTTCTCTCTTCTCACCTTGTAACCACTTTGAGTTTCGGATCCCTCTGCTCTGTCGACTCTTTTTTCGAAAGAGGAAGAAGAGAAAGGCTTGTCTCTCTTTGAAAAAGGGCAAGAGCTAGTGATAAATCTCAAAAAGTGAGTTATTTATAGTCCATTATCTATTGATTTATATCTTAATTGTGCCATTTGGATGAGGTTAATAGATGAATTTATTATGTTTTAGCTTAATTATAAGAATTGATGCTTTGGAGTTTCTTTTGCAGAAAAATGAATGCTGACAAGATTGAGAGAGCAAAGTCTGACGATCCAGCAAAATATTAGCAAAACGGGTCACGTGAGTTGAACGTGATTCATTAAATGAGGTGGCGTTTTAAGCATAGATCTCGGACTAATCTGGCTGGGAAGTCACTCCACATGTCTAAATTAACATAATTAGGTTAAACCTCATCTTATAAAATGATGAGCCTTCAGAGTTGGCAGAATTGAGATCTAGGAAGACCAAGTTCAATTCTTCTCAAGAAGACGAAGTTCTTCCATGTTCTTGGTGGTTTGGGGCAGCCGTTTCATCCCCAACTACTAAAAGGATTAGTATTCTCTTGATTGTAATCGCATTATGGAAGTGCTTATTGAGATTGTAACGTGTTTTATGTTTTCAATCATGAACTAGGTGCTTTGTAGGAATGGGTTAAGAATTATGTGATTGTTATCTTTATAAAATCTGGAAATTCTATTTGATTATGATCATCTTGAGTTATTGTTGTTCTTCAATTTCATTATGTGCTCGCCTAGCTAGCCGGTATGTATAGCATCTCCTGGTTTTAGGGATGATCTAGGAGTTGTGTGGCGATAATTCACATTAGACCTTTGTAGTTGGTGAATGCCAGCAATTAAGCTAGGGATAGCCAATTGCCTAATGCTTGATCGGTAAAACGTCATTGGAGTTGAAACCTATTCCAAAAAATCTGAAGTTCCGGGAGGATTCTGCTTATAAGACTGCATGAGATTGACTGATCAAAATAATTGTTGGATCATCTTTATAAACAATAATAGAAGTCTCAACCCGTGTCTGTTTCCATTATGTTTTCTCTAGTCGTAATCATTTACTGCTTTCTTATTTATTTTTTTTCTGCATTTTAAAAACCCAATCAATTTAACCAACCATTTGAAATCACTAAAAAGGAAAATTAAATCAATAGAGGTAGGTAATTCAAGACCCTATGGATATATACGATAAATACTTATCACTTGTTGCTAGATTGTGTATACTTGCACAATATTTTTAGGTGAATTCTATCTATAATTTTAACTACTTTAGAAGGCAACAACTAGCTAGAGAGAGCGAGAGAGATCCTTAGTTGAGTCTTGTCTTTATTTTATGCTTTGTACTCTTTTATTTCCAACATTTTGTATTTGTTTTCATTTACTTTTGGTTGTAAGTTAACATTTTGTATTCAGTTTATTCTTTAATAGTAATTCATATTCATTATTTTTCTCTCTATGTCGAGTTTGTCTTTCATTATGTTTTGCGATTTATTTTCAATCATGAGCTAAGCTTCAATTTAGGGGTTCAAATATGTGGATTCCTTTAATAGAAGAAAAGCCCCGTCTATGCAAAAGTACCCTTGCTCCCTCTAGCATTGTTTGTTTTGGTTGAAATTAAGGATTAAATGTTAGCTTAAACTGATCACTTAGGTTAGCATAGTTTGCATTTAACTGATGGCCGAAAGGTTGGAGTTAAAGGCGCAGGTTTGCAAATCAATAGTGGAAAAGATCCTAGAAATAGGACTTTGACTTCTTGCATCCTAGAAATAGGACTGGAACCACTAGGGTTTTACGAGTCGTGAGTATTATTTATCTAAGTTTCAGCTAGCCCTAGAAATAGATCTCTAGCTGGCTTAGTCTCCTAAAGACACCTACAACGAAGCTGAATAGGAGTTGGTCTTAACTCACAATCTGGTTGTTAGGGAATTGCGAGCGCAAACTGGGATATGCTATCTACACCATATCTATGTGGGCAACATAGATAGTGTGTTGATGGATACAGCAACTGCACGGGTCGTCAAGTAATATAGTGATTTTGAGTATAAAGTATCGTCTCCACAGGGATTTGATTTATTCACTTAATTACCAGAAATACTATTGCTTAACTTTATTTAGAGAACAAAATCTAATGCCGGAAAGAATGACAAAAAGCTAATCTAGAAAGCAAAAGATAAATGGAGACACAATTTGGAGGGATAATTCTAGGGTGCCGAGTTCATTAGTTGGACCTTTAATTGCTTAATCAATCAACTAAACAGGATTAATTAGACATTCGATTCATAAGTCTAGAAGCCTAATACCAAGGACTCTCTTGTCGATCTCCTCCTATTCTCATTCCTTTTAATAAAGAATCTCTTTTCAGTTTCCTCTTTATTTACTGAGCATGGCAATACGACCCTTCATTAACAACCTCTAACATCTATTTAATTTATCCTGCTGTAACTCGAGTAAATAAACATCAATCATGCATTCAATTCTAGTCTAAGTTTCTCTCCGTCGAGTTTCCACTTAGAAAATGATTTATTTAATCAGTGATCAGGTGATTAAAAGTGTAAACCCGAGACTTTCCTTGGATCATTTCCTCTTGTCATCTATTGTGGAAGTTGGATTAAAGTTGTTGTTATTCACTGTTGTGGAAAAATGGCAAAGTTTTGTGGAAACTTTGTGGTTTCATTGTTGGTTTAAGTTGTTGGGATTTACTAAGTTAAGAGAAGAAAAGGAAAAGGAAAAGGAAAATGGAAGAAAAAAAAAAGAAAACAAATCAGCAAAAAAGAAAAACAAAAAAAAAAAAAAAAAAAGAAGAAAGGAAAAGAAAGAAAATGGGAAAGGACAGCACAAAACCCACCACCGCCTAAGCCAAAACTCCATCCTATTTTTAGTCATTTTCAGCCCATTTCTCATCATGTTCCATCCAAAATTTCAGAGCACTTGAGGGAGAGAGTGAAGGAGGAAGAAGAAGAAGAATTTCGAGGTTTTGAGGTTGAAGAAGATAGGTAAAAGCTCAAGCAAAGCCAGCCATAGCAAATCTGAGTTCAACATGCCAACCTCTGGTTTTTTATTCGGTTTGAGCTACACAGAAGGAACTAAGAGGTGAGGTTTAATTTTCTTGAAAGTTAGTCCATTTTCTAACAAATTGCATGAAGGCAGCTTGAGCTAAATCTGATGAGAAGTTAATGGTTTTTGAAATGGAAAACAGAGCACAGGATGTTCGAGCAAAGCAGAAGGATCTCTGGTTTTCTCTGGTTTTTCAAGCATTCTGGGGTGTACAAGTTGAATTAGAAGCTGTATTTGGTATGGTTGGAAATCTTATTCAATTTCTTATAACTTTCATGAAGAATTCGTGAGCCAAAAATGACTTGAAGTAGGTTTAATTTCAGGAGATAGATAAAGGATAGTAGAGAACCTCGAATCTGTGTTGTCTGTGTTCGGGGCATTTCTGGACAAATCGGTTGGGAATCGCGTTTTCATTTCTTCAGGTAAGTTGTAGAGTGTTCGAAAATGAAGAGTTTGATGTGTAGTACATTAATTTTGGTTATATGTCTGTGTTGTTTTTGTTTTGTAGGAGTTCCTGTGCTCTTGTCTGTGCCAAGCATTCATGAAAAGGTCATCATTTCAGGGCAGTATTGTTCACCCCTTCCATTCTTTTATTGTTCTCATGCTTATGTATGCCTTATTTTCTTTATACATTAAGGAAAATGCATGTTTTAAGTTTGGGGGTGGAATATCTTGTTTGTGGAGCCCTTGAGCATCTGAGTTCGGGCTATAGTTTTGAGCTTTCTTTGAATTGAGCATATGGTTGTTTTCTGGATGATATTTTTGCATGACTATGATTTCCTAGGATAGGCTTTCTTGTCAATTCTCAAGCTTTCGATGAGTTGTAAGCATGAGTGCCTAAAAAGGGAGATTTTTTACAACGTTTTCTAGGAGATGTCTTGCATGAGTAGGGCTGGATTTGGATTTGAATGCTTAGGAGTGAGTTATTAGGTTCATATGCTTGTTGTCACCTCGATAGGTGTAGGGAAGAGCTAAGTTAATTTTTTGCAAATTAGCATGTTTGATCTTGCTTAGGAGGAAAGAAAAGAATATATGCTTATCATGCTCATAAAGAAAAATCATTTTTGTTGTTACAATTTGAAAGAGAAAAAAAAAAAAAAGAAAGTCATGACTTATGCGCGCAATGCAATGTTTAATAAAACTTAGGCAAAAAGAGCTACCCCTATTGTGATCAGTTAGGCCAACCAAAGGGTAAAACTCAGGTTATGGATCCCTGCAATAGGTGTGTGAAAGCTAGTGCCACATAAAAATGCATGTTGTAATTTTCAATTATAAGCACCTAAGTATGGAGGAAAACAAACTAATTTGTTCCATTGACTGGTTAGTGAATCCTTAGTGCCAATGTAGAGGGAAGATGAGTTGAGAGTTTACTAATCCAATCCTGGGCTAGTAGAGTCTGATCTTGTTAAGTTAGATCTCGCTTTGATGCTGCTACATATTTTTTGAAATGTTATTATAACAATCTCTTTAGTGATTATGGGCCAGGGGAAAGTTTTTTTTTCTCCCCTGTTTGTAGTGTGCAATTCGGTGCGTGATTTTCTGCAAGGCCCAGAGGACGATGAAAATTTTTATTTCGAGCCTCTGTGATCGTGTCGAGCCTCGTCTAGCTAAAGACGTTAAAGAAAGCGCTGCTTGGGAGGCAACCCAAGGATTAAAGTTTAGGTAGTTATTTTTGCAGTAAATAATTTTCCTTGCTTCGTGATCCAATTTTGTTTTGCAGGATCACCTTAGCAAAGCCCAAAGCTCCAAGAATCCCATCTTTTTCGATCCAAAGGAAGAGGATGAGTTGCTCCTAACTCAGGGAAGTCTCAGTATCACTCTATATGCTTTTTTATTTGTAAACATTGGGGACAATGTTTAGTTTAAGTTTGAGGGGGAGGCTTTCGCCGTGTTGAGCATATTTAAAT
This sequence comes from Luffa aegyptiaca, assembly GCA_017139565.1. Taxonomy (NCBI): domain Eukaryota; kingdom Viridiplantae; phylum Streptophyta; class Magnoliopsida; order Cucurbitales; family Cucurbitaceae; genus Luffa; species Luffa aegyptiaca. The sequence continues at coordinate 42,405,883 of CM029407.1, forward strand.
TCTGTTGGATGCATGAATAGATAGCCATGATAGCCAAGGATGTGATTTTAGAAGTTTTGGGAGAAAATGGTTTATATGTTGTGGAATCTGGGAGCATAGCAGAAATTGTGAAATTTTAAAATTTTTTGATACTTAGTTTTAATGTCTAAAGCATGCAATAGACTTATCTGATGACATCTTTGAAAATCTAGATTTTTATTATGATTTTTAAAGTTTGTTGTCACCCCGATAGGCTTAGTTTCTAACACTAGGAGTTCGTGCTTGATTGTTTTAAAGAACTAGGTAGAAAAAAAAATGTTATGCCTGCTGAGAGAAAAAACAACAAAAGAAAAGAGAGAAAAGAAAAATCTGTTGAAAAAGAAAATTTTTGCTTGCATAAAAGAAAAAGACTAGGGGTTAAAAGAGCTACTTGCGGTGTGATCAGTTAGGCCAACTAGAGAATAAAATTCGGGTTAAGGGTCCCTGCACCGTAGTGTGAAAGCTAGTTCCATTAGATATAAAGATGCAAGTTTGGGGGAGTAGCAAAAGAAAAAGAAAGTGAAAATATATATATATATATATATATATTTATGAGTTTTGGTCCCCCATGAAAAAGAAAAATGTCAGGCGCCCTAGTTTCTTTTTTTTTTGCATGATAGTAGAACTCCGACCTATTAGGGACTCTTAGCCAGTGTAGGGGGAAAACAAATGGAGAAAGCCATACGACTAATCTAGGTTAGTAAAAGAATCATTAGAAAAGTCTTGAGCATGCTATTCATTAATCTTAAGTTCAATCTATTTTAAGATTTCTTAATGATTGAGGCTTGAGTGATTCTATTTCATGCATCTTTCGAATTTATTTTGCTCGAGACTAGCAAAAGCTTAAGTTGGGAGGTGTGATAGTGGGCAGAAATGTCGCTATTTTAGTCCTAAATTGTTAAGCTTTTGGGTGCTTTAATTGTGTTTTTATTGAAGAAATCTAAAATAATTTGTTATTTGGTCTTTAGGAGCACTTTGTGGATTTTTGGTGGGAAAATGCCCTAAAATGAGCTATCCAAGCCTAAAATCCTACCATGGGTCAAAGGGGGAGCCCAAGAACTCAACCATTCAAAGAAGATCCAAAAAGAAATGAAGAAAGGCCCAAATCCAAGCCCAAATCTGTGCCAGCCTGTTATGGAATCTGCATAGCGTCAAGACGCTGTCCCATTTCATGGCCAGCAAGTTGGGTGACGTCACACCGTCGCGACGCTGTGCCGATAGCGTCGCGAAACTGTCCTATTTTCGGGCCTATATAAGGCCTCCCTTGGTGCCCATTTTTATCATCAATCATTCCTTCATTCATTCATTCCTTCATTCATTCATTCCCTTCCTTCCTAGGCTCCTTTTGAGCTTTCTCTCAAGGCTTTTTAGCCTTTTTGAGAGATTCTTAGTGGGAAAATTTTGGGGAGCTTTTGGGGAGCACTCTAGGAGGCTCAAGGCATGCTCGGAGGGACTCCAAAGGCTAGCGACGGGGTCTTGGACGGTCATTTCCTTTCCTTTTATTTTGCTCATATTTATGCTTTCCATTGTATATTTTGTGGATATTTTAGCCATGTGTAGCTAAACCCCAATTTGGGGTCTTGAAATGAAAATATATAGTTAAATGTTATTATAATTGCCTTTCTCTTGCCCTCTTTTACTAACTATTTGTATGGATGCTCGTAATGTTGTATGCAATCTGGCCAATTGTTTACTGATCCGATTCTTAATGGAAACTCGACAGAGAGAAATTAGGAGAGATCGTAATCCATGCAACTAGTTTAATTGTCCGTCGTGACAACGAGATTAGTTGATTAAACTTAGATTCCTAAAATGAATCAGAGCGTAATAATTAACGAATTTTAATGGTGCTAAGGACACTTAGGTTGTTAAAATGGATTAATTAAAATTAGGGGAAACCGTCAAGAGATCCTATGTGATTAACGGAGATTCTAGGAGTATAATTAGTTGGGCAATGAGATAGGTTAATTGTAATAATTATTTAGCTATTTATTGATTTTCAAGACCCCACTTCTCACTAAAATCTCTTTCTCCATATTTTTTTTTTGTTTCTTGATTGATCAAATTGATTTCATCCCTTTAATTGCTTTAATTTTTAAATTCATTTTAATTTCATGTTTTGGTCCCTAAATATTATTTCACCCAAGTATCTTTAGTGTTCAAGACATTTTCTGCTTTGCTTAATTTTCGCTTCGCCTCCCTGAGGATTCGATACTAGGAATATTTCCGTTTTATATTACTTGCGACCCGTGCGCTTGCGGTAGTGGTCGGAAACAATGAACCCTTCTAGTTGAGACATATAAATACTCTCCTCAAGATTGCCATTCAGAGAAGCAGTCTTGACATCCATTTGTCATATTTCATAATCATAAAACGTGGCAATGGACAAGAGTATCCTAATTGATTTTAGCATGACAACAGGATAGAAGGTTTCCTCATAGTTCACCCCTTCCCTCTGGGTATAACCCTTTGCCATGAGTTTAGCCTTGAAGGTTTGTAGTTTACCTTCTATGTCTCATTTTCTCTTGTAGATCCATTTGCAACTTATAGGTTTTACCCCATCAGGTTGATCTACAAGATCCCAGATGGAATTGAAGTAGATAAACTCCATTTCCAGGTCTTTGGCTTTAATCCATTGGTCCTTGTCAATATCATCCAGTGACTGTCAGTAAGACGATGGATCCTCTATGTCGTCATCAGGTATGACGATCTGGGCTTCAGTTGAGCCCATGTAACGGTCAGGCTATATAACCACCCTCTCACTATGTCGAGGCACTCTCAACTCTTGAGATGGATGTGACTGACCAGATGAACCGACCCCATCAACAACTCTTGTTGATGTTTCCGTAGCTTCATTAGTTAATTCACTTAATATGACCTTACATCATGGCTTATGATTTCTTATGTGATCTTCTTCCAAAAATGTAGCATTTGTCGATACAAACACCTTATTTTCTTGTGGATACAAGAAGTATCCACCTCTCGTTTCCTTGGGGTAGCCTACAAATAGGCATAATTTTGAATGGGGTTCTAGTTTCTTTGGGTTAGTCACAAACACGTGTGCTGGACACCCCCAATTCTTGAAATAACGTAAACTACGTTTACGCCCTCTCCACAACTCAAAAGGTGTTTCAGAAACACGTTTTTTATGGAACGTTGTTCAAAATATGGACTGCAGTCAACACCGCATGACCTCAAAACGAGTTAGGCAACTGAGCGTAGCTCATCAAGGATTGAACCATATCCAATAGGGTTATGTTTCTCCTTTCTAATACACCGTTCTACTGAGGTGTACAAGACGTTGAGAGTTGGGATGTGATTCTATGTTCTATCAAGTAGTCCTGGAATCTCAAGTCCATATACTCTATACCTCGACCAGATCGAAGTGTTTTTATCATCTTACCTAAAAAGTTTTCAACTTCAGTCTTAAACTCCTTGAACTTTTCAAGGGCTTCAGACTTATGTTGCATTAGGTAATCTCTTTAGGAGAAATCTTTTACCTTTTATTACTTTGAGTAGTAGCAGTCTTAAACAACCCAGTGTTCATGACTGCTTTACTCTCGATTGGTCTTAAAACACATAAATTATTTTCCAGTTTAGCTGAACAAATATTGACTCCCTTTCTAGAAATGAACGATTCATTCACTGAGAAAGATATGGAATAATCTTGTTCAAACATACAAGATATAGAAATCAAATTTCTTTTGATCTTGGGAACAACATACACATCATATGATAATATGTATTTATTCTTACTGAAAAATAATTTGATGTTCTTGACTGCTATAGCTGAGACGACCTCTCTAGTTCCAAATTTGAGAGTCATCTCACCAGCTTTAAGTTTTTGCCAGGAACACATTCCTTTAAAGGAAGAACAAACGTATTAGTGGCCCCTGAATCTAATATCCTGGCAGAATCATCATTCTACACTAAGCACGTTTCCAAAAACAAGTAAATCATATTTACAATCTCTAGAAGTGTTCTTTTTGGAAAAACAGATCTATGTCATATTCATCATGAACATTTCGTAATGAATTAGACATCGGGACATGAGGACATTCCTCAATTAAGACTAATCGTAAATCATTTACCACTAGTTTATCGTTTACATTAGTTGTATTACCGTTATTTTTATGGGCGTTAATAGAGGAAGAAATGCTGAAATTAAAACAAACAATTGATTGTATTAGTTATCTTTGTCTTAACCCATTACAGAAGCAAACAAATTGCAAAATGATAACGCTCATTTATGTGTGTTATTTAGCCTTAAAACCTAGGTTATTGTTTAGAAAGCAAAGACTTAGTGTTTAAAATCTTATCTTTTCGAGTCAAAATAGAAAAAGTCTTAGAATCATGGTGAAAATTTTAGAAGTATAGAATTTATGCTTAATATGTACAAAAAGAGATTACTTTTGCAAGAATTTATCCAAAGTTAATGTTTTTGTGCAGAGGACTTTGCAAGGGAAATGCGCCCGCAATTGGAGAGAAAGAGTTAGCGGAGCAAAAAAATCGAAGTTGAAAATTTGTGCCTGCATCTAGTCTTGAAGATGTGGAATATGCATTCAAAATGCACCCGCAAACTTATAAGGAAAGTAGCCCCAGCTGAAGACAGAACTGTCAAGGCAGTGCACAAAGATTTTGCGCCCGAAATGCGGCCGCAACTGGGCTTTCCGACAAAATTCCGAGATTCGTAGGATCTTCCCAGAATCATCCGAAAATCCCAAATATCATATCAAATCTCCAAGGATCGGGGATTTTCACCCTCTAAGGCTCTCTCACACTGATCTCGATAGCCAACCCTACCTTCCAAGGTCTATAAAAGGCGATCAAGATGCAAGAAGCAAAGAGAGCTCGAAATTTCGTCTTCAGGATAGATTTTTAAGTTTTCTCTCTTCTCATCTTATAACCACTCCGAGTTCAAGGTCTTTCAGCCTCTATTGGCTCTTCGATTCGAAAGAAGAAGAAGAGGAAGGCTTGTCTCCCCTTGAAAGAGGACAAGAGCAAGCTAGATAGAGAGGGGAATATCCTTAATCGAGTCTAGTCTTTACTTTCCGTTTAAGTCTTTACTTTCATGTTGCTGTATTTTCCTTTTAATTTCAATTGTAAGTTTATCGTTCTTGTACTCAATTCTTTTAATTAATATGAATTCAAGTTGTCTTTCTACTTTTTGTCTTGCTTTTTACTTTCATCAGGGAGCTAAGCTTCTACTTGGGGATTCAAATATGTGGATACCTTGAGTAGAAGAAAGCCCCACATATGCAAAAGCAACCTTGCTTCCCCTTAGCATTATTTGTTTTTTGCTGAAGTTTAAGTTTCATTGTTAACTTAAATTGATCACTTAAGTTAGCATAGTTTGTGTTTAGCTGATGGCCGAAAGGTTGGAGTTAAATGCGTGGGTTCACAAAACAATAGTGGAAAAGATCCTAGAAATAGGACTTTTTCTTCTTGCATCCTAGAAATAGGACTGGAACCACTAGAGTTTTAGGACTCATGAGCATTATTCATCTAAGTTTCAACTAGCCCTAGAAATAGATGTCTAGTTGGCTCAGTCTTCTAAAAGCACCTACAACGGAGCTGAACAGAAGTAGGACTTAACTCACAATCTAGGTTTCAGGGCATTTGCGGGTACAACTGGAGGATTCTATCTGCACCATGTCTATGTGGGCAACATAGATAGTGTTCTTCAGCCATTTGCACTATCTAAGTAAGTTGTGAGCGCAAAGGTGGTGCAATCCAAAGCTCTTGGTTGATACTATTTGAATTTCCCCGCTTATCTCACATATTTTTTTACCGTTTTCATTTTCTTGTGTCATTTTATTTTTGTCTTAAATCAAAACCCCTTTCAAAATATCTCTTTGGTTACTATCCTCGGTTGCAAATTTAGAGGAGCTTCGTGTTTTGCAGAATATTGTGTTTTTTCGACTAATCACCATCTCCCTTGGGTTTGATATACGGAATACTTTCCACTTTATTACTTGATAGTGTATACTCAAGCAGGGTGTTGCGCTTGGACGCATGTTGCCTTGTGCAAAGTGATTCTAAATATGCAAGAAAAGCTCACAAACACACGTGCAAGTGCACACGATCAACAACAATTGATAAGTATTTTTATATCGTTTCCACATGGATTGATGCAATGAAAATCACTATTTCTAAGCTTAATTTTCAATGAAATTCAAAGTAACCAAGGACAAAATATTTTTCATTAACTAAATGCTAGAAATTAAAATTGAGAACAAGCTTAAAATGGCAGAAACTTAACAAAATAGCAGTAAAAACAATGAATCAGACAGAGAAAATAAGGTTCAGATTAGGGGTTGTCCACTCTCACAAGTTGTTTGCTGTAGCAAAACTCTGTAGCTTCCAATTCACCTAATATTTTCTACAGGAATTTTCCAATTCTCCTCAAGATTAGGTGGTTAAATTCCCATTTAACCCCTCTTTTTAGTTTTACTGATTGGTGCCTTAGGTAGATATTTATCTCTAAATTACCCACTAGTTTTCGCTACTTTAAAAGGCTAAGGTAAAGTAAAGCAATCAGTTATTAATTGTTTTCCCAAACACTTAACAACAATGCTAGAAAATGGTTGGCCAAACGAAAATTCCAGCTTTAAACATGAAGAACACTTTACTTTAAATTGAAATATGCAAAGTTCCATCAACAACAAACAACAAGTTCAAGTTTAAACATTCTAATCCTCACCTAAGAGGATTTAGCTCATGTTCAAGGTGGAAAGATAGAAAATACAACAGTAAACCACAATATCAACCATACTTACAACCCTAAATACAAACTAAACACCAAGAAAATAAGGATAAAGAGAAGAATAAACGTACTAAAGAAGGAGCTTATAGGAGAGATTCCAGCTTTCCCAAGCTGGAAAGTCTTCAATTAGCCGCTCCCTTGTCTTTTCCTCTCACAGTTTCTCTTCAAACAACAACAAGTCTTCTTTTTCTTCCTTCTCTAGTCGATTTCCCTCTTCTTTTTGCAATAAAAACTATTTATATCAGCTCATTGCATTGAATTCAGGGCTGAATAGACATCATTCCCCACGTGGATCTTCCCCCACTAGCTAAAATATTACAAATCAGCTCCACATGGCAGCCAGCTAAATTAATGAAATTTCCCACGTGAGACAGCACGTGCAGCCGCTTAAATTCCAGACTTTTGGCCTTCTGCTATAAACTCAGCTGCTACAGCACAACCTGAGTGCACACAAACCAGAAATTCAACTTGAAAAACACAAGTTCTATATCAAATTCATATTAAGCTTGGCCCACTGATATGTAATGAAATGCACTAGGGAATACTCATTTTCATGCACAATTCAAGCTCAAATATATAAAAAAAAATAGAGTTTTTAAGCCTAAGAGTGAGCCAATAGCTCTTATTTCTAAGAGATGTCAACGTCGCACGCACGTCACAAAACAATCCAATCAATTTAGTAAAAACAAGAAATCATAGAATCCTAACAAACTATTGATTTAGTTTTTGCAACGATGCTTCAGAGGTTTAGAGCAACAGCCACCGAAGGGTTATCAGCTACTCCTCTGAATTGAGACAATTCTCAGCTAACTCTAATGCCAGAATATCTCATATTCCTATACACATTAGCCACCGTTGTTCGGTCAAGGATTCATTAACATATTTAACTCATCCCCGTAAGTGTAACCCTCCATTTTCAGATCCCATAGGCAGCCCCAACAGGCTACTATTAAGAAAGACAATGTGGGACATTAACCTAAGGAACCCTATCCATTTTTAGAGTTTGTCCTGCTACTCCATGCCCAAGCCCTCTGAAGGGATGGTCACACTACGACAACAGGCAGGCAGAGCATGAAATCGTTGGAACAAACCAATGGAGGAGGTCGTAGGATGTGTTGACACACATTCTTCTCCCACTTACTATGAACACTTTCCTCATTCACCTTGGTATTGACCCATGCAAACACTTTCCGAAGGGAGGCCACTTCCAGGGTGACACGAAGCCGAGCATGAATCTCACGGTGTGAACAGAGGGGGACGTGAGAGTAAAAACGTGATATTAACATCTCGTTTTTATACTTTTCCTCCCACTGAAGTGTTCTACTGGTTTTAGGGTTTGTTTAAATTAGATAAATCTTGCTAAGTCAATCTATCTAAGTCTGTGCATATTATAACTTTTATAATGAGATATTTACTTTAATTTTCTTGGTGAATTAAACTCTTTTAATTAACCTAGCAACATTGCATGCTAACATAACTATGATTAATTCAACTCAAGTTCTGGGCCAGTTCCCAGGTAGCAGGTGTTCCGTAAACCGTTCCCTAATAACCATAGTAACGTAAAGTTACTCTAAAGATCTAGGTGAATTAAACTCTTTTAATTAACCTAGCGACATTGCATGCTAACATAACTATGATTAATTCAACTCAAGTTCCGGGTTAGTTCCCAGTTAGGAGGTGTTCCATAAACCGTCATCTTAAGTACCTCCAGCCATAGATAGAACTTCACCGGTAGAGTTCCCTTATAACCATAGGATATGTTTGTCTTACTTAGTCTCATTAAAACTATTTTAAGAACTAAGAAAGACTTAATTCTAATTCTCTTAGAACTAACGTGATCCTAGGTCTAATTAATTTTAAACATTTTTAAATTAATTCATTTACCTATGATCCTGTTGGGTTTTATGTCCTAAAACTCATAGTTTGTAATCCTTTTGTAATAAAGATGTTATTCAATGAATTGTTTGTTTATATAACCTAAATCCAATAGATAAGTATCCTTGGTTATAATATGAAATACCTAAACTATATTATGAATATGGACAGGGATCAAGTTCTAGTATATAACTTAAATGGTTTATAGTATAGGGATAAGGTTGGGTACCTTATCCTGGCGACAATATGGATGCGGCCTACTATGCAAACAAGGCAAACGATGTGATCCTGGATTGTTCATGTAGAGACATGCAAGTGGGGGCATCCTGTGTAAAAGAGTTTGCACAAGACCATACCAAGAAATAAGTCACTCTTACTTTACCACGCCGTTTACTGTTAAGATCGACTATTTCATGCGATGACCTCAGTAACTCGATCTTAATCCTGAGCTAACTATGAACTCCTACTTGTTCGGGATTATTTTTTTATTTGCATGGGTGAGAGTGGCCAAACATCGCCGACTCAATAAGCCTACCATTTTGGGGATAAGACTAGATAAATAGCTGGGGACATAGTATTGCAAGATGGAAACCACTCCTACCCGTATTAGGGATAACAGAAAAGGTTGTTCCTTTAAGTGATGACTCTAAGGCTTGAACAAGGGGCCCCACCCTCTCATTGGCCCGAGAGGAACTCTGTTTAGTGGTTGGACCATAAACTAATTGTTTATTAGAGGACCAGCGAACTTAAGGAATCAAGAAGTGCTATAGGGGTGAAATGGACTTTTGACCTAGCTATAGTTACGAACGACCTGTGAAGGGTTGACTTACTGTTGCTCAACGCAAGCGTACGGGTCGTCACAAGTAATATAAAACGGAAAGATTTCCGAGTATCGAATCCACTGGGAGGCGAAACGAAATTTAAGCAAGCAAAAATCTCTTGAGCACTAAAAATAATTAGGAGAAATAATATTTAGGGGGCAGTTCATGCAGTTAAAAAGATTCCAAAAATCAAAGTAGTTAAAGAAAATAATTTTGATCAATCGATAAAAATAAAATGTGGAGAAAGAGTTTTCTTAATGGGAAGAGGGGTCTTGAAAATCAATTATTAGCCAAACAATTGTTATAATTATCCTATCTCATTGCCCAACTAATTATAATCCTAGAATCTCCGTTAATCACATAGGTTCTCCTGTCGGTTTCCCCTAATTGTAATTAATTCATTTTAACAACCTAAGTGTCCTTAGCGCTATTAAAAATCATTAATTATTACGCTCTGATTCATTTTAGGAATCTAAGTTTAATCAACTAATCCCGGTGTCACGACGGGCAATTAAACTAGTTGCATGGATTATGATCTATCCTAACTTCTCTCCGTCGAGTTTCCATTAAGAATCGAATCATCACACAATTGGCAAGATTGAATAAAGCATTAAGCACATCCATACAAATAATTAGGAAAAAAAAGGGCAAGAGACAGGTAATTATAACATCATTTCAACTATAATTTCATTCCAAGACCCCAATTTGGGGTTTAGCTATACATAGCTAAAATATCCACAACATTTACAATAGAAAGCATAATTAAGAGCATAAAAGGAAAGGAATTGACCGTCGAAGAACCCCTTCGCTGACGCTCAGAGCTCCGCCGAACACTCCTTGAGCCTCCTAGGATGCTCCCCAAAATTCCCCAAATATTTCCCACTAAGAAATCTCTCAAAAAGGCTAAGAAGCCTTGAGAGAGGCTCCAAAGGAGCCAAAGGAAGGAAAGGAAGGATGGATTCAAGAATGATTTGATTGATGCAAAATGAGGCACCAAGAGGTGCCTTTTATAGGCCCGGATTGGGGGTAGCGTCGCGACGCTACATTGCACAGCGTCGCGACGCTGCAACGCACGCGTCTTGTTGCCCAAGAAATGGGTAGCGTCGCGACGCTACCTTCACAGCGTCTCGACGCTGACCCAATTTCCAGAATTTCCCAGCTTCGGTTTGGGCTGATTTTTGGGCCTTCTCTTCACTTCTTTTTGGGCTTTTCTATCATGATTGGCTTCTTTGACTCCCCTATTTATCCAAGCTTGGATTTGGGCTTGATTGGCTTCATTTTGGGCACTTTTTCCCCAAAATCCACAACTTTGCTCCTAAAGACCAAATAACACAATAATTAAATATTTTCCTTAATATCACGATTAAGGCACAAAAAAGCCTAATAAATTGGGACTAAAATAGCGACATTTTTGCTCGCTATCACACCCCCAAACTTAAGCTTTTGCTAGTCCCGAGCAAAATAAATTCTAAAGATGCATGAAATAGAATCACTCAAGCCTCAATGATTTTGGAATTCCTAAGATAGAATGGAAAACATGCAAGTGGAATAAGCAAGCACCGCATACTCTTGGAGAAATCTTAAACTAGTTTGAACTTAAGATTAATGAATAGCATGCTCAAGACTTATCTATTGATTCTTTTACTAACCTAGATTAGTCTTATGGCTTTCTCCATTTGTTTTCCCCCTACACTGGCTAAGAGTACCTAATAGGTCGGAGTTCTTCTATCATGCAAAAAAAAAGAAACGAGGGTGCCTGATATTTTCTTTTTCATGGGGGAGCAAAATTCTCAAATAATTTTTCTTTTTCTTTTTCTTTTGCTACTCCCCCAAACTTGCATTTTGATATCTAATGGTACTAGCTTTCACACTACGGTACAGGGACCCTTAACCCGAATTTTATTCTCTGGTTGGCCTAACCGATCACACCGCAGGTAGCTCTTTTTACCACTAGGCTTTTTCTTTTGTGCAAGCAAAAAAAAAAAATTCTTTTTCAACATATTTTTCTTTTCTCTCATTTTCTTTTGTTGCTTTTCTCTCAGCAGGCATAGCATTTTTTTTCTACCTAGCTCTTTAGAACAATCAAGCATGAACTTCCTAGTATTAGAAACTAAGCCTATCGGGGTGACAACAAACTTTATAAATCATAATAAGAATCTAGATTTTCAAAGACGTCATTAGATAAGGCTATTGCATGCTTTAGACATCAAAACTAAGTATCAAAAAATTTTAAAATTTCACAATTTCTGCCGTGCTCCCAGATTCCACAACATATAAACCATTTTCTCCCAAAATTTCAAAAATCACATCCTTGGCTATCATGGCTATCTATTCATGCATCCAAAAGAATTCAAATATGCTCAACACAGCGAAAGCCTCCCCCCCAAACTTAAATTAAACATTGTCCCCAATGTTTTTAAAACAGTAAAGCATAAAGAGGGATACTGAGACTTCCCTGAGCTAGGAGCGCTTTATCCTCTTCCTTTCGATCCAGAAAAAAGGGATTCTTGGAATTTTGGGATTTACTTAAGGTGATTCTGCAAAACAAAATTGAATCACGAAGCAAAGAAAATTATTTACCACAAAAACAACTATCTAAACTTTAATCCATGGGTTGCCTCCCAAGCAGCGCTTTCTTTAACGTCTTTAGCTAGACGAGGCTCGGCACGCTTACGGAGGCTCGAAATAAAAGTTTTCATCATCCTCCGGGCTCTGCAAAAAATCACGCACCGAATTGCACACAGCAAACAGGGGAGAAAAAAAACTTTCCCCTGGCCCATCATCACTAAAGAGATTATCATAATAACATTTCAGAAAATATGCAACAGCATCAAATCTCTTTTCTAGGTCTCTATTCTCAAAACAATTGTTAACAGAGTCATCAAGCGTTATGATATCTACTGGTCTGGGATCTAAAGATGGCCTATCAATCATGCCAGTCCATTCATCAGATTCAATATCTATATGCTCAGAAGATTCCTCAGACTCAGAGTTACAAAATGATTCGACTAGGCTATCATATGACTCACTATCAGAATTAAAGAATTCAAGCTCTTCAGGGTCAGATTCTATACTATGCACAGATTCGAGTTCCTCTGGGTCAGATTCTATGCTATATACATCATCAGGACACGAATCAAAGGTATTAACATTATCTGGGTTCATGCATTCAGGAATGTCAAGATCAGACTCAATAGATTCAGTGTTATCATGATCAAACTCAAAATTATCTATCGAGTAATCCTTTCTATACAATTCATGCTCATCCTCAATGTCAGGCAAATCAATATCATCATCAAAATCATTGATTTCAGGTAAATCTAACTCATTTTCAAAAGAAGGTAAATCATCAACTGCAGAGTTTTCATTCTCATAAGCAGGCAATTCCAATTCATTTTCAAAGTCAGACAATTCTAAATCATTCAGCTTATTCTCAAACAGAGGGTCATTCAAATATGCATTATGATCAAAATCCTCATCATCCATAAGCACTTCTCCTAAGCCTAAGCCAAGATTAAACTCTACCTCCTCATCATCGTCAGTCAAGTATTCAGGACCAATAGAAAAACAAGTATGCAAACTACATACAGACTCATCTTGGCCGAAAATACTAAACACAACTTTTTCATCATCAATGTTCAAGGTAAGCTTACCTGTATGCACACTAATCTCAGCTTTACCTGTAGCTAGGAAAGGTCTGCCTAGAATAATGGGCACCTCTCTGTCCTCCTGCATGTCTAGTACCACAAAGTCTATAGGGAAGATAAATTTATTGACCTTCACCAACATGTCCTCCACAACACCCATCGGGTGGGTAATTGATCTGTCAGCTAACTGGAGAGTAACGTCGGTGTCCTTCATTCCTGTTAAACCAATCCTCCTGTAAACAGCATAGGGCATCAAGTTTATACTAGCACCTAAATCACACAGAGCCCTATTAAAAGATACTTCTCCTATGGTGCAGGGAATGGTAAAACTCCCTGGGTCTTTCTGTTTAGAAGGCATCTTCCCAGAAACTATGGTACTACTACTTTCAGACAATTTAAAAACTTCTTTTTTCAAATTTTTCTTCCTCGAAAGCATTTCTTTCATGAATTTCCCATAATTAGGCATGTTATACAAAGCATCTACCAAGGGAATATTCACAGAAAATTTCTTAAACATTTCAAGGAATTTTTGAAACTGCTCATCTAGTTTAACATTCTTAAAGCGCTGAGGAAAAGGTAACTCCCTGTAATCAAAGGTTGGACATTCACCCCTCCGTTTGGGCGGGTTGATGTGCGAACCTTTGTCATGGTGGTTGCATGGAACCACTTCTTCCTCGTACAGTTTCTCCTCTTGCCTTTCTTCTTTGTCTTTTCCTACAAAAGATTTAGAAAAACCACAATTCAAATTAACAGAGTTAGGAGGATGTTGGGACCTTTCAGAGGAGGCTTTTTGTGCCTCAACCCTTTCATCTTCATCCTTGCTCTTTTCTTCTTCCTTCTTCTTTTCTGAACTGATCTCCAGCTTCCTACCACTTCTTAGTGTCACCATCTTGCACTGCTCTCTTGGGTTAGGTTCAGTGTCGCTTGGAAATTTCCCCTTCTGAAGGGTATTCACTGCTGAAGCTATCTGACCTATTTGAACTTCCATATTTTTCAAAGCAGTGTCGTGGTTATTGGTTGCCGTCTGGAGATTGACATTCAGCACTTTCTGTTCCTTTACAAACATAGCCACCAATTCCTCCAGGTTATTCTTCTTTTCAGGCGCACTGGATGATGCAAAACCTGGCGGCGGCTGCAAGACATTCTTTGTGTTTGAGTACGAGAAGTTCTCGTGATTGCGCAGATTCGGGTGGTAGAAGTTCGGTATTCCTTGCGTAAATGGTCTGTTCCCCACGTACTGGACTTCTTCCACATCCTGACCTTCCTTCTTCTAATAGCCTTCAGCTAAGGTGGAAATGGATTTGACCACCTCAAATGAAGTTAACTTGTTGAGGGCGTTGGTCAGCGATGCAATCTGAGCTTTCAACGAACTCGACTCATCCAATTCATAGATTTCAGCCTTCTTTGAAACTGCTCCCCTCTCCGTCGGCCATTGATAACTGGTTGCCGCCATTTCCTCTAACAAATCCCTGGCTTCTCTCACCCTCTTGGAAAGAAAACTTCCTCCTGCTGATGTGTCTAGGACTGTCTTAGTGGAGGGATTCAATCCATTGTAAAATAATTGCACTTAGAGCCAATCAGGATATCCATGCTGGGGGCACCGCCTAAGCATCTCCTTGTATCTCTCCCATGCCTAGTACAACTGCTCCTCGTCAAGCTGTCTAAACGTCCCAATCTCAGTCCGGAGCTTCGTAGTTTTGGCAGGCGGGAAAAATTTTGTCAGAAAAGCCTGGGCAAGCTCATCCCATGTACTAATACTGCCCGTCTCGACTGATTCGAGCCAATCCTTAGCTTTGTCTTGTAGAGAAAATGGAAACAATCTCAATCTGATAGCGTCTGCCAGCACTCCATTCATCTTTACTGTCCCGCATATTTCCAGGAATGATCTCAGATGTGAGTGTGGATCCTCTGAAGGGTGTCCCTTAAAAGAATTATCTCGTGCCATCTGAATCAATCCCGTCTTCAACTCAAAATTTGTAGCTTGTATCGGGGCGTAAATGATTCCTGAATTTTCAGTGGGAAGAACTGGCTGTAGAAAGTCTCTGATCGCCTTGGGAGCTTCTTGTTGGGCCATTGCTTCTGCTAATCTTTTTTCTCTACGAATGGTTCTAAGAGTCCTGTCAATTTCAAGATCTAGCGCAAACAAATTAACCACCTTGTTCCTTCGCATACAATACTCCCAATCAATCAAGAGAATCAAACAAAATAAAACAAAAACAAATGATATTCACAAAATAATAAAAGAAAAATATTTACACCTAAATTACTATTTATCCCTTTCTTTTCGATGTCAAGAAAAATTGATTTGCTTAAAAATCAAGCCTCCCCGGCAACGGCGCCAAAAACTTGTTGCTCACCGCAAGCGTACGGGTCATCACAAGTAATATAAAACGGAAATAATTCCGAGTATCGAATCCACTGGGAGGCGAAGCGAAATTTAAGCAAGAAAAAATCTCTTGAGCACTAAAAATAATTAGGAGAAATAATATTTAGGGGGCAGTTCATGCAGTTAAAAAGATTCCAAAAATCAAAGTAGTTAAAGAAAATAATTTTGATCAATCGATAAAAATAAAATGTGGAGAAAGAGTTTTCTTTATGGGAAGAGGGGTCTTGAAAATCAATTATTAGCCAAACAATTGTTATAATTATCCTATCTCATTGCCCAACTAATTATAATCCTAGAATCTCCGCTAATCACATAGGTTCTCCTGTCGGTTTCCCCTAATTGTAATTAATTCATTTTAACAACCTAAGTGTCCTAAGCGCTATTAAAAATCATTAATTATTACGCTCTGATTCATTTTAGGAATCTAAGTTTAATCAACTAATCCCGGTGTCACGACGGGCAATTAAACTAGTTGCATGGATTATGATCTATCCTAACTTCTCTCCGTCGAGTTTCCATTAAGAATCGAATCATCACACAATTGGCCAGATTGAATAAAGCATTAAGCACATCCATACAAATAATTAGGAAAAAAAAGGGCAAGAGACAGGTAATTATAACATCATTTCAACTATAATTTCATTCCAAGACCCCAATTTGGGGTTTAGCTATACATAGCTAAAATATCCACAACATTTACAATAGAAAGCATAATTAAGAGCATAAAAGGAAAGGAATTGACCGTCGAAGAACCCCTTCGCTGACGCTCAGATCTCCGCCGAACACTCCTTGAGCCTCCTAGGATGCTCCCCAAAATTCCCCAAATATTTTCCACTAAGAAATCTCTCAAAAAGGCTAGGAAGCCTTGAGAGAGGCTCCAAAGGAGCCAAAGGAAGGAAAGAAAGGATGGATTCAAGAATGATTTGATTGATGCAAAATGAGGCACCAAGAGGTGCCTTTTATAGGCCCGGATTGGGGGTAGCGTTGCGACGCTACATTGCACAGCATCGCGACGCTGCAACGCACGCGTCTTGTTGCCCAAGAAATGGGTAGCGTCGCGACGCTACCTTCACAGCATCTCGACGCTGACCCAATTTCCAGAATTTCCCAGCTTCGGTTTGGGCTGATTTTTGGGGCTTCTCTTCACTTCTTTTTGGGCTTTTCTATCATGATTGGCTTCTTTGACTCCCTTATTTATCCAAGCTTGGATTTGGGCTTGATTGGCTTCATTTTGGGCACTTTTTCCCCAAAATCAACAACTTTGCTCCTAAAGACCAAAATACACAATACATTAAATATTTTCATTAATATCACGATTAAGGCACAAAAAAGCCTAATAAATTGGGACTAAAATAGCGACGTTTTTGCTCTCTATCACTTACTAATCATGGTTATACCGAATGGACATAAATATATCTACAGTGAGGGGAGTGAAACTACTAGGCTATAATGGAGTGACCTGGTAGTTAACGAATGTTGGTTAACTAGGTTAAAAGAGTTTGATCGGTTAAACCTCGAATCGTTGGAGCCCATGATCTGTAGGTCCATTAGGTCCCCTTGCTAGCTTAAGGAATAAACTTTGGAACAATATGATGGAAAGAATTCGAATTGTTCAAATTCAATTTAGCGACTAAATCGGTCGTATGGGATATTACTGAGACGTTGGTTTTTGGTTAAACTTAATCTTGAGAGTTAGACATATTTAAATATGATTTAAATATCGAGCACGTGAATAGGGATTCATGGTTGAGAAATTGCATTTCAGAAATGATCGGGATTGGTTGTTAAATATTAATTTTGAAGGTGTTCATATAACACATGCGGAAGCAATTTTAGGATCGGAGGCACTTAACTACATAAATTTTAGAAAATGAAAACATGTTGTCCAAATACCACAAACAGAGAGCAGAATTTGTACCAACCTTTTTGGAGACCGATTCAACAACTCCCTTTGATTCCTTTGATCACGAACGGTGTGTGGACCACCTCTAGTGTCTTCCCTACTATTCTCCGGGCCAAGAACGACTTTTGGGAGTCTATAGAGATAGGGAATGGGAAGGGAATGCTTGAAGGTTCAAGCACAACAGAGATATATGGAGATGAGTGAGTTTGAGACCAAAATCCAGCAGCATAACAATATGTAAATGGCTCTCTTGCCTTTGAATCTGATTCATACTCTATTTATAGAGATATTCCATGCAAGGAAAGACCTCAAGATGCAAGACACATGGTGGTAATGCAAGCAAAAGTGGATTCTAGGTGTTGAAGTCACAACACATGCAACAAGTGCATGGATGTGTTGTATTCCACTTTGTATCAACATGCAAGAGTGGAAATCCATCTAAATCCACTAAGTTTGATCCTCAATCAGATTTTGCTTGCATTCTAATTCAAATTCCAATTCCAAATTGAAATTTATTTCATGGCAATTAATTAGAAACATTTCCAATTCATTTGTTATGATTAATCCAATTAATCATTGACACCTTGTGCAATCTAATTATATATGATTCAAAATTCATATATAGTATTTAAAACACTTTTAAATACATAATCTCTCATTTTTCAATTTAATTCATAATTAAATATTGTGTCAAACACAATTTACGAAAATGCCCTTTTTCCCGATTTTGAACAATTCAAAGAATCCTATCTTATTGTTCTAGGCTTTATTCCGATATGAGCTAGTAGGGAGACCTAATGGACCTATAGATCATGGGCTCCAACGATTCAAGGCTAACCGACTAATCTCATTAACCAAGCTTAACCAACATTCGTTAACTACCGGGACACTCCACTATAGCCCGATAGTTTCACTCCCCTCACTATAGATATATTTCTGTCCACTTGATTTAACCATGTTCAGTAAGTAGATCCTTCACAGGTTGTTCGTAACTATAGCTGGGTCAAATGTCCGTTTTACCCCTATAGTATTTATTGTTCCTTAAGTCCCACTGAACCTCTAATGAACAATTGGTTTATGGTCCAACCAACAAACCGAGTCCTTCTCGGGCCAATGAGAGGGCGGGATCCCTTTGTTCAAGCCCCGGATTCAGCACTTAAGGGAACAACCTCTCTACTATCCCTAATTCGGGTAGGAGCGAATTCCTTCTTGCAGAACTATGTCCCTAGCTATCTACCCGTTCCTATCCCTGAAATGGGAGGCTTATTGAGTCGGCGATGCTGAGCCACTCTCACCCATGCAGATCTAAGGATAAGTCCGAATAAACAGGAGTTCATAGTTAGCTCAAGATTAAGATCGAGTTACCTAGGTCATCACATGAAATAGTCAGTCTTGTCAGTAAACGGCGTTATAAAGCAAGAGTGACTTATTTCTCGATCCTGGTCTTATGCAAACTCATTGCATAGGACGCCCCCACTCACATGTCTCTACATGGACGATTTAGGATCACATCGTCTTTACTATATACAAAGTGGGCCACGTCTCATAGTGTCTCCAGAATAAGGTACCCAACCCTATCCCTATACTATAGACCGTTTTGGCTATTACTCTAGCTTAATCCACTTTTATGTCTCTACATAAAGCTCAAGTGTTCATCATATAGCCATGGATCTTAGTTTATTGGATTTGGGTTATCTAATGTGCAATTTACTTATTCAGTAATGACTTTACTCAATTAATCTCGATAACGACTTTATCAAACAAGTATATAATTTTGTTTATCAATCACTATCTACGAGTTTTAGGGCACCAATCCCAACAATCTCCCACTTGAACTAAAACTCTAGTTCAGTGGGATGTACTATAATCCATAACAGCAGTGGGTATATAAAGTACATGTATATTACTTAAAACGTATTACAATGTACAAATACAATAAACCAGGGCATCAGATACCGGTTACAATTCTCCCACTTGCCCTAGATTATTTTTCCATACATATCTCGCAGACCTAGACCTTCTAGATGACTGTCGAACACTTTAGTCGTGAGAGCCTTCGTGAATGGATCAGCAATGTTGTGCTCCGACGCTATCTTCTTGACGATCACGTCTCCTCGGTGCACAATCTCCCTGATGAGATGGTAATTCCTTTCAATGTGCCTGCCTCTCTTATGGCTGCGAGGTTCCTTTGAGTTTGCAACTACACTGCTATTATCAGAATATAGGGTAATAGGTAGATGCATATTTGGAATGACTTCCAAGTCAGCCAGGAACTTCTTGAGCCATACTGCCTCTTTCGCTGCTTCGCAAGCAACTACATATTCGGCCTCCATCGTCGAGTCTGCAATGCATCCCTGCTTGATGCTACGCCATACTATTGCTCCTCCATTCAGAGTGAATACTGACCCCGATGTAGATTTCCTCGAATCTTTATCGGTTTGAAAGTCAGAATCAGTGTATCCTGTAAGGATCAAATCCTTAGCGCCATACACGAGCACATAGTCCCTCGTTCTCCTAAGATACTTGAGGATATTCTTAACGGCTGTCCAGTGATCGAATCCTGGATTGGATTGATATCTACTGACAATCCCTACTGCATAACAAATGTCAGGCCTTGTACACAACATGACATACATTAGGCTGCCTACTGCAGAGGCATAGGGAATTTGTCTCATGTCCTCAACTTCTTGAGGAGTCTGAGGACACTGTTCCTTAGACAAATTAATTCCGTGCCTGAAAGGTAATAAACCCTTCTTGGAATTTTGCATCATATATCTAACTAACAATTTTTCGATATAAGACGCCTGAGACAGGGCTAGCGTTTTGTTCTTTCGGTCCCGAACAATTTGAATCCCTAGAAAATATTGTGCCTCACCCAAATCTTTCATTTGGAATTGAGTTGCTAGCCATTGTTTGATGTCAGTAAGATAACCTACATCATTCCCGATGAGTAGGATATCATCCACATACAGTACTAAGAAAGCTACGGAGTTGTTGATGATCCTTTTGTAAACACAAGGCTCATCAACATTTTGTTCAAAGCCATAAGATTTGATCGCAGTATCAAATCTCATATTCCAGGATCTAGACGCTTGTTTCAATCCATAAATGGATCGTTTAAGCTTGCAAACTTTTTGCTCTTGATCCCGAGCAATGAACCCCTCTGGCTGAGACATGTAGATACTTTCCGCAAGATTGTCGTTCAGAAAAGCAGTCTTGACATCCAGTTTCCATATTTCATAATTATAAAATGTGGCAATGGATAAAAGAATCCGAATCGACTTTAACATGGCAACAGGGGAGAAGGTTTCCTCATAGTCAATCCCGTCCGCTGGGTAAAACCCTTTGCCACAAGTCGTGCTTCAAAGGTCTGTACCTTTCCAACAGCGTCTCGTTTTCTCTTGTAGATCCATTTACACCCTATGGTTCTAACCCCTTCAGGTTGATCTACAAGATCCCATACTGAATTAAAATGCATGGATTCGATTTCCAAGTCCATAGCTTTAATCCATTCATTCTTGTCAACGTCATTCATTGCCTGTTTAAAGGTTAATGGATCCTCGATCCCGTCATCAGGTATGGCGACTGGAGTTTCAGTTAAACCCAAATAGCAAAAATGCTGTTTAACAACCCTCCCACTACGTCGAGGTTCTCTTATTTCTTGAGAAGAACGTGATTGACTCGAGGTGCCAGTTTCATCAACAACTCTTGTTGATGTTTCTGTAGCTTTGTTCGATAATTCGCTTAACACTATTTAACTTCGTGGCTTATGATTTCTAATGTGGTCTTCTTCTAAGAATGTGGCGTTTGTGGATACAAATACCTTATTCTCTTGTGGATCGAAGAAGTATCCACCTCTCGTTTCCTTGGGGTAGCCTACAAATAGGCACAATTTTGAACGGGGTTCCAATTACTTTGAGTTAGTCACTAGCACGTGTGCTGGACATCCCGAAATTCTAAAGTAACGTAAACTAGTTTTACGCCCTCTCCACAACTTAAAGGGTGTTTCAGAAACACTTTTGGATGGAACGTTGTTCAAAATATAAACGGCAGTCTGCACTGTATGACCCCAAAACAAGTCAGGCAATTGAGCATAGCTCACCATGGAACGAACCATATCTAATAGGGTTCTGTTTCTCCTTTCTGATACACCGTTTTGTTGTGGTGTACCAGGTGCTGAGAGTTGGGATGTGATTCTGTGTTCTATCAAATAGTCCTGGAATTCTAAATCCATATACTCTCCACCTCGATCAGATCGAAGCGTTTTTATCGTTTTACCTAATAAGTTCTCAACTTCTGCCTTGTACTCCTTGAACTTTTCAAGGGCTTCGGACTTATGATGCATTAGGTAAAGATACCCATACCTAGAATAATCATCAATAAAACTGATGAAGTATTCATATCGTCCTCGTGCTTTAACATTCATCGGACCACAGAGGTCTGAATGTATGAGTTCTAGAGGTTCTTCGACCCTATAACCTTTTCTAGTAAAAGGTCGTTTTGTCATCTTGCCCTCAAGGCATGACTCACAGGGAGGTAATGAGTCGACTTCTAACTCGCTTAGAATTTCACTCTTGACCAGTCTCCCAATCCTATTGAGATTTATGTGGCCTAACCTCAGGTGCCAAAGATAGGTATTCTCTTTAGGAGAAACTCTTTGCCTTTTATTACTTTGAGTAGTAGCAGTTTTGAACATTTCGGTATTGTTAATTGCTATACTCTCGATTGGTCCTAGAACATATAAATTATTTTCCATTATAGCTGAACAGACATTAATTCCCTTTCTGGAAATGAAAACTTCATTTAATGTGAAAGATATGGAATAAGTTTGTTCGAGCAAACAAGACACAAAAATCAGATTTCTTTTAATCTTTGGAACTACGTACACATTATCTAATAATATGTACTTGTTTTCTTTGAAAATTAATTTTATGCTTCCTACTGCTATAGCTGAGACAACTTCTCTAG
This sequence comes from Luffa aegyptiaca, assembly GCA_017139565.1. NCBI lineage: Eukaryota > Viridiplantae > Streptophyta > Magnoliopsida > Cucurbitales > Cucurbitaceae > Luffa > Luffa aegyptiaca. The sequence goes on from CM029407.1 coordinate 42,428,267, forward strand.
TTCCAACTCTGAGAGTCATTTCTCCAGCTCCAAGCTGTTCCCAGGAACTCATTCCTTTAAACGAAGAACAAACGTGGTTTGCGTTTGTGGCCCCTGAATCAAGTATCCAGGCAGAACTATCGTTCTCCACTAAGCACGTTTCCAAGACTAGTAAGTCTTTGGTAGCGTTCTCGTAAGCTAAGCAGTTTGGTCGAGGGTGTTCCTCATTTAAAACCAATAAATCGTTTGCCACTTTTTTAGTGTTTAGGCGCATATTCTTAGTACGATGTTCTAAACCGTTTAATTTGACGTCAGACAAAGCACATACGTTTTTCGACATATTGCTGAAACAAACAAATAACTTGTATTAATAATGTTGCACTAAACCCATTATACAAATCCAATCAATTTAGCAAAAGTAATTAAGCTCCCTATATTTCATAAATCTTTTGCAACGATACTTCAGAGGTTTAGAGCAACAGCCACCGAGGGGTGATCAGCTACTCCTCCCCTAAATTGAGACGTTCTCAACTAAACTCTAACCCCAAAATAAGTCATATTCCGTTAGTGTTTAGTTACCGTTGTTTGGTGAAGAAACTATTAACAATTTAATGATTCCTGTAAGTGTGACCCGCCATCTTTCAGATCCTAGAGGTCCGCCCCAACAAGCTACGATCCAGAAAGACAATGTTGGGGCAAAACCTAAGAAACCCTATCCATTACGGAGTTCTCCCTGTTACCCCATGCTCAAAGCCCTTCGAAGGGATGGTCACACTATTGGCAACACGCAGGCGGAGCATGAAATCTCAGAACGTACCAATGGAGGAGACCGAAGGATGTGTTGACACACTTCCCGCTCCCACTTACTATAAACACCATCTCCATTCACCTTGGTATTGAATCATGCAAACACCTTCCAAAGGGAGGTCACTTCCAGGGTGACACGAGGTCGAGCATGATTCTCACGGTGTGAACTTTGCGGAGATACGTGGGAATAAAAAACTTGATATGAGACATCTTATTTTTTATACATTTCCTCCCACTTAGTATTTTAAGATTAGGGTCTATTTACTTAGGTAAATTCCGGCTAAATGAATCTATCTAAGTCTATGCCTTATTAAATAAGGACTTTACAGTAAATGTCTAGGTGAATTAAACTCTTTTAATAACCTATGCTTGTAAGACTATGGTTAATTCAACTCAGGTTCTGGACCATTTGCCAGGAGAGTTCCCTTATAACCAAGGCCTTATGTCCTACTTAACCATATTTTAAATCTATTAAAATACTAAGTAAGACATTTTTAAATCCTATTAGAAATGTTGATCTTAGGTCTATTTAATTTTAAACCGTTTAAAATTATGTCATGATCCTAAGATCCTATGTTAGCATGCAACTCTTTGTTATAGGTTTTACGATTTCTATTCATTAACTTTTATAACTCTTATAACTTTTAATGAATTAGCCCTATAACATGCTTTCTAATGGCGATTTAAAGGATATAACAATCAAACATTCAAGTTATATATAAAGCACCATTTAGAAACATCCTATGTCTAGGTGTGTATAACTTTTTATACTACGATGTCTAGGTGATAACTCTTTAAAACCTCACATCGCTCATGCGTGCTCATAAAACTCGAGTTAACTTAACTCAAGAACCGACTCGATGCCCAGGTAGGAGGTGTTCCGTAAACCGTCAACTTAAATACCTTCAGCCTTAGACAGCATCTTGTCGGGTGAGTTCTCTTGTAACCGTTGTTTTACAAGATATCGACCTAAACTATGCAAGTTGATCGATTTGGAGGTTCATTAACCTAAGTTAGCATGCACTTTATCTTGTTATAGATTTTAATTCTATCTCGGTTTAGAACGCTTATAACGAATGAAAAATCCATAACTAGCTTTATTTGAATATAACCATTATAAACAAGCTAAGGAAGTTTCATGCTACATGATTGGTTCATTTTCATTTTATTAATATAACATTTATATTAACTAATCATAAATGAAATTAAACCATCCAACATACATCTCCTAAATTAATATAACTATTATACTAATTTAATTCATGAAACTTTATTCATGCATTCAATTAATATTATAACTCATATAACATATTAATTAATGCATGATTCATGCTTTCCTATGGTGGGATTTTAAATCTAAATGACATACATTATGCACATAAAATACTATTTAATTAAAACATACATTCAATAATGCATAATTAATTAAATTAACTAAAGTGAATTGGTTTTGGGATTTTTAATCAAGCAAAAACAAAAACTAAAATTATTACAATAATAATTTCAAATAGGGATTGGACCGCTCCCGAACCATTCGAAACGACCCGAACCGCCCTTGTATTTCTTGAACCGGACCATTTTGCCTTTAAGTGAAAAACATACCCGGCTGGAACTAAAAAACAGCATGCTGGAATTTTCGGCCAGCAGCGAGCAGTCTCCGAATTTCTTCAAATTGACGGCCTAAATGGACTCTATTGACTCTCAAATTTTACAGACTCCATATGAACACATTAATGCCCATCAACATGTAGGCAATTACAATTAATTCCAACGAATTGAACGAGAATTAAATTCAATCCCAAAACAAATTTTCTTTAGTTTTTACACAGTTTCATCATATGAAAAGCTACCCACCAAGCTAAAATTAATGCATGTTAGATGCCTTAATCATTCTCTGATATCAATTGAAGGTGTTCATATAACACATGCGGAAGCAATTTTAGGATCGGAGGCACTTAACTACATCAATTTTAGAAAATGAAAACATGTTGTCCAAATACCGTAAACAGAGAGCAGAATTTGTACCAACCTTTTTGGAGACCGATTCAACAACTCCCTTTGATTCCTTTGATCACGAACGCTGTGTGGACCACCTCTAGTGTCTTCCCTACTATTCTCCGGGCCAAGAACGACTTTTGGGAGTCTATAGAGATAGGGAATGGGAAGGGAATGCTTGAAGGTTCAAGCACAACAGAGATATATGGAGATGAGTGAGTTTGAGACCAAAATCCAGCAGCATAACAATATGTAAATGGCTCTCTTGCCTTTGAATCTGATTCATACTCTATTTATAGAGATATTCCATGCAAGGAAAGGCCTCAAGATGCAAGACACATGGTGGTAATGCAAGCAAAAGTGGATTCCAGGTGTTGAAGTCACAACACATGCAACAAGTTCATGGATGTGTTGTATTCCACTTTGTATCAACATGCAAGAGTGGAAATCCATCTAAATCCACTAAGTTTGATCCTCAATAAAATTTTTCTTGCATTCTAATTCAAATTCCAATTCCAAATTGAAATTTATTTCATGGCAATTAATTAGAAACATTTCCAATTCATTTGTTATGATTAATCCAATTAATCATTGACACCTTGTGCAATCTAATTATTGACGGGATTAAAGCCCTAGGCAGCGGAAGACGTCAGAGACCTTTTCGAATTAAAACGTCAATTGGGATACCAATACGACGGCAAATAAAATACAGCAATATAAACCAATTTTATACATTCTGAAACACACCTAAAGCATGCTGTAAATAGATAAGAAACCTAGATCTAATCTAGGGAAAAATGGATCCTAACGATCCAAGACCAAGAAACCTTACCGTTGATGAAGATCTTGATCTTTTCGCCTAATTCCCTCTAAATTGTGGAAAAAATCCAGCGGCCTTAGAAACCCTTTTCTGCTGCAAATCCTTCGCGAACACCACCAAAGAAGTAACACCGGTATTCTCCTGGTATTCAGAGTTGAGTGGTTTGTGGGAACCAAATCAAAAACTCTAAGGGATTCTTGGGAGAAAATTCTCTGTATATTTTGGGAAGGCAAAATTGCAGAGAGTTCTTTGAGAGGGAGAGAGAGCCTTTTGCGTGGGATGCTCAGAGAGAGAGTGAGTTGAACCAAGAAAACCAACTCTAAATCAAATTAAGGGAATGGAAGAAAATCACGTTGAAGTAACTTCCCACTCCCTTAATTCTCTCCTTCTCACGCGTGTAGGGTTAGGGGAGTGATTGACTGATCAGTTTCTCAACTGATCAGTTATTTAATAATAAAAAATAATTAAATTAAAATCAAATAAACATTTTAATTTAATTACTATTACATGAAACATTTTCATGTAAGTATCCCACTTAACCCATAGTTTTAATATATCTTAATTAAATCATAATTTAATTAAGATTAAATGAAAACATTAATATTAATTAATTCACCAATTAATTAACAATTAAATATCATATATTTAATTATGTTTTCTCTCAAATAAACTATAGAATTAATATACATCATATGTGCATTAATTATAACCTATAGTTTTTAATATGAACCATATTCATATTTTAATAAAATATTTGAACCCCTTCAAATATTTAATTCCCCTTAGAAATTTATCTCAACGCCCCAATGGAGCTACCAATGGGACCTAATGGACCTACAGATCAGAAGCTCCAACGATGTGAGATTAATTGGCTAAACTCATTAACCAAATTAATCAATGTTCGTTAACTATGGTTCACTCCACTAAAGAACCATAGCTGCACTCTTCTCACTGCAGATATATTTCTGTGTCCACGGATGTTGACCATCAACAGCAAGTTAGCCCTTCACGTGTGTTCGTACCCCAGCTAGGTCAAATTACCGTTTTACCCCTGGGCTACCTCTTGGTCCTTAAGTACCAGTGCTCCTCTAATGAACAACCTGTTTGAGGTCCAACCAACAAACAGAAGTCCCTATCGTGCCATAGAGAGGGTAGGGCCCATTGTTCAAGACCCGGAGTCACCACTTAAGGGAACACACCTCTACTTACCCTAATGTCGGGAAGGAGTGAATTCCATCTTGTAAGACTATGTTCCCAGCTCCCCACTCGGTCTTGTCCCCAAAATGGTAGGCTTATTGAGTCGGCGAACAGGCCACTCTCACCCGTACAAATCAAAGGACAATCCCTCATGGACAGGAGTCCATAATCCACTCAGGATTAAGGCCAAGTTGCCTAGGTCATCCTAGTGAAATAGAAACCGAGCTAACTAACGGTGTTACAGTTAGTGGTTAACTATTTCGCGGTCCGGTCTTTGTGCAAACTCATTGCACAGGATACCCCCACTCGCATGTCAACTACATGAACGCGTTGTATCATTACGTTTGTATCAATATACAAAGTGGGTCGTATCCATAGTGTCACCAGGATAAGGTACCCAACCTTATCCCTATACTACAGACCCTTTAGGCTAAAACTTGAACATCGATCCCCGTATGTCCCTACATACTAGTTCAAGCCGCATTCTATTAGCCTTGGATGTTTAGTTTATTGGATTAGGGTTAATAAGACAAGATATAATACAAACACCAATAACACATGAATAATTCATCAATTTTATTAATGTTCGGTCAAATGTACATTTACTATCTACGAGTTTTAGGGCATAAAACCCAAAAAACTCCCACTTGAACTAAAACTCAAGTAAATGGGAAAGTATATACATAAATAGTCCAAAGCCTGGAAAATGGTACATGTATATTGTATATTACATGAAATGTAAATATACAAAATACAATAAACTAGGGCATCCTTACACCCATTACACATCTCCCACTTGCCCTAGATTACACGATATACAAGTCTCGCAGACCTAGACTTTCTAGATGACCCTCGAACACTTTAGCCGAGAGGGCCTTCGTAAACGGATCAGCAATGTTGTGCTCCGAAGCGATCTTGGTCACGACCACATCTCCTCGTTGCACAACCTCTCGTATTAGATGATACTTCCTCTCTATGTGTTTACCTCGTTTGTGGCTGCGAGGTTCTTTGGAATTGGCTATAGCCCCACTGTTGTCACAATATAGAGTAATGGGCAAGTTCATGTTTGGAACAACTTCCAACTCTGTCAAGAACTTCCTTAGCCAAACAGCTTCCTTAGCTGCTTCACAAGCAGCGACATACTCAGCCTCCATAGTGGAGTCTGCTATACATCCTTGCTTTATACTTCTCCAAACTACAGCTCCCCCGTTAAGGGTGAACACTGACCCCGACGTGGATTTCCTAGAATCCTTGTCAGACTGGAAGCCAGAGTTGGTGTATCCCGTAAGGACTACCTCTTTAGCCCCAAACACCAGCTTGTAGTCCCTCGTTCTCCTAAGATACTTGAGGATTCCTTTAACGGCGGTCCAGTGGTCAAACCCTGGATTTGATTGATATCTGCTGACAATCCCTACAACATAACAGATGTCAGGCCTCGTGCAGAGCATAGCATACATTAAGCTACCCACTACAGAGGCTTAGGGAATCCGTCTCATATCCTCAACCTCTTGAGGTGTCTTAGGACACTGTTCCTTAGATAAGTGAACCCCATGCCTGAAAGGCAATAAGCCCTTCTTGGAGTTTTGCATCGAATATCGTGCCAACATCTTGTCGATATACGTTGCTTGAGACAGAGCTAGCGTTTTGTTCTTTCTATCTCGAATAATCTGGATGCCAAGAAAATATTGGGCCTCACCCAAATCTTTCATTTGGAATTGGGCCGCTAGCCATTCTTTTACGTCAGACAGATATCCTACATCATTCCCAATGAGTAGGATGTCGTCAACATAAAGTATAAGGAAAGCTACTTTATTCCCATTGATTTTCTTGTAAACACAAGGTTCATCAACGTTTTGGTCAAAACCAAACGATTTGATCACAGTATCAAATCGAATATTCCAAGATCTAGAGGCCTGTTTCAACCTATAAATGGATCGATTCAGTTTACAAACCTTTTGCTCCTGACCTTGGATTATGAACCCTTCGGGCTAAGACATAAAAATACTCTCCTCAAGATTGCCATTCAAAAAAGCAGTCTTGACATCCATTTGCCATATTTCATAGTCATAAAACGTGGCAATGGATAAGAGAATTCTTATGGACTTAAGCATAGCAACTGGAGAAAAGGTTTCTTCATAGTCCACCCTTTCTCTTTGGGTATAACCCTTTGCTACAAGTCTTGCTTTGAAAGTCTGTACTTTCCCAACAGCATCTATTTTCCTCTTATAGATCCATTTACACCCTATGGGTCTGACTGCTTCAGGTGGATCTACAAGTTCCCAAACTTGATTGAAGTACATGGACTCCATCTCAAGGTTCATGGCTTTGGCCCACTCGTCTTTATCTACGTCATTCATTGCCTGACGATAAGACAATGGATCTTCTATGCCGTCATCAGGTATGACTACTTGTGTTTCCGCTAAACCCAAGTAGCGGTCAGGTTGTATCACAACCCTCCCACTGTGTCGAAGCTCTCCCACTACGTGAGGAGGACTAGATTGACGAGAAGAACTGGATTCTCCAACAACTCTTGTTGAAGGACCAGGTTCATCAACAACCCTTGTTTATTCTTCTGTAGCTTCTTCTAATACTAATTTACTTCCGTGTTTATGATCTCGAATGTGGTCTTCCTCCAAGAAAGTTGCGTTTGTCGATACAAACACTTTATTATCTTGAGGGTCGTAGAAAAGACCACCTCCCGTTTCCTTTGGGTAACCAACAAATTGGCATATTCTTGTACGTGGTTCCAGTTTCTTAGGATTTGTCACTAGCCCGTGTGCAGGACAACCCCAGATACGGAAGTAACGCAAACTAGGTTTACGCCCCTTCTATAACTCAAAAGGAGTTTCAGAAACACTTTTTGAGGGAACGTTATTAAGAATATGTACTGCAGTCTCTACTGCATACCCCCAAAACGAGCTAGGCAATAGAGCATAGCTCATCATAGATCGAACCATGTCTAACAAGGCTCTATTTCTCCTTTCTGATACACCATTCTGCTGAGGTGTACCAGGCGCTGAGAGTTGGGATTGGATTCCATGTTCTATCATATAGTCTTGGAATCTTTGATCCAAATACTCTCCACCTCGATCTGATCGAAGTGTTTTAATTGTTTTACCTAACAGGTTTTCTACCTCAATCTTAAACTCTTTAAACTTTTCAAGAGCTTCAGACTTATGGCCCATCAGGTATAAGTAACCGTATCGAGAATAATCATCTATGAAAGAGATGAAATATTCATAACCACCTCGAGCCTTTACATTCATTGGACCACAAAGATCCGAATGTATCAGTTCAAGTGGTTCTTTGGCCCTATAACCTTTTCCAGTAAAAGGCCTCTTGGTCATTTTACCCTCGAGACACGATTCACAGGGTGGTAAAGATGTATCTTCTAAATCAATCAGAAGTCCATTTTTTGACCAAACGATCGATCCGATCGATGTTAATATGACCGAGACGAAGGTGCCAAAGATACGTATTGTTACTTAGAGGAGAAATCTTTTGCCTTTTGTTTTGCGTTTCGGCCGTTTTAAACATTTCATGACTTAAAATAGCCTTAGCATCGATTGGTCTTAACACAAATAAATTATTCTCACGCTGAGCAGAACAAATAAAAATATCATTTCTTGAAATAATAGCTTCATTAAGCAGGAAAGAAATTGAGTATTCTTGTTCTAACAAAGCTGAAACAGAAATAAGGTTCCTTTTAATTCTAGGAACCAAAAACAAGTTCTCTAAAATTAAAAACTAATTTCTAAAACATAATTTTGCAGCTCCCACTGTACGAGCTGAAACGACCTCTCCTGTTCCAACCTTGAGAGTCATTTCACCATCAGCCAGCTGCTGGAAATCATTTCCCTGAAAAGAAGAGCAAACATGATTAGTGGCTCCCGAATCCAATATGCAGGCAAACTCATCATGTTCTACGAGACAAGTCTCTAATACCAGTAAATCGAATTTACCTTCTTTTTCTCTCTTCTTCTCAGCGAGGTAACGGGGACAGTTGCGCTTCCAGTGACCATCCACATTGCAGTGGAAGCATCTGCCTTTGTCGGCCACGACCTTGGCCTTTCCCTTACCTTGTACAGCTTGCACAGGAGCCTTCCCCTTGTCTCCCTTCCTCTTCTGGATTTGCTTCGATGAAGAAGCCTGAGGTACAGATTTAGTCCCTGAGGATGAACCCTTCAGGAACTTCTTTTTGGAATGGGCCACATTGGCCTCTCCTTTTACCACATTTTTGTCCTTGCTCTTAAGCATGGACTCATAAATCTGTAACTCCGAGAGGAGAGTAGTCAGGTTGAACTGAATTTTGTTCATACTCGCATTCGTCCTAAATGGCATATAGCTTGAAGGAAGCGAGTGAAGGATGAACGCAACCTGACTGCGCTTGCAGACTACCCCGCCATTTGCCTCAGCAATATTAAATTGGTTAATCATGTCCAGGACATGTTCCCTGACAGACTAACCCTCTTGCATCTTGGCATTGAAGACATTCTTCAAGGCATCGTGGTGGAGCTGATAGGACGGGAGTCCAAACATCTCCTGCAGGGAATTCATAATCTCCCTAGCAGTTTCCACGTTCTCGTAACGCTTGGCCAAGACTTCAGATAAGCTGACCAATATATAGACTTCGACCTTTTCATTGGCCTTTGTCCAGCGTTCGTGGGCATCCTTTACTGCCTGAGTGGCAGTGCGAGGGGAAACGGGAGGACATTCCTCCGTTAAGACGAACCTAAGATCCTCTACCACGAGTATGGTATTTAGATTCGATTTCCAAGTTGGAAAGTTCTCACCAGTTAATCTTTCATTTTTAAGCAAGGAAATAATTGAGGAAGACATTACTGAAAAACAAACAATTGACCGTATTAGTTATCTTTCCCTTAACCCATCACACAAGCAATACAAACAATTGCATACATCCAATCAATTTTGCAAACAAACAATCAAAGAACCCTAACAAAACTATGATTGTGTTTCGCAACGATGCTTTAGAGGTTTAGAAGAACAGCCACCGAAGGGTGATCAGTTGTTCCTCCTCTAAAATGAGACTCTTCTCAGTCAATTTCTAATACCAGAATAACTCATATTCCATTAGACATTAACCACCGTTGTTCGGTCAAGGATTTGTTAACCAATTAACTCCTCCCCGTAAGTGTAACCCTCCCACTTTCAGATCTCAGAGGCACAGACCAACAGGCTACCGTTAGGAAAGACACCTGTTGGTAATTAACCTAAGCGATCCTATCCTATTCAGGAGTTCACGGTGTTCCGAATCCTATGATCAGGCCCTCCGAAGGGATGGTTGCTCCAGGGCAACACGCAGGCGGATCATAGGAATCTCACGTTGTGACCTAGGGGTGGAGACCGAAGGATACGTTCACACGCGTCCCGCTCCCACTTACTATAGTCACTTTCCCCATTCACCTTGGTATTGATCCATGCAAACACTTTGCGAAGGGAGGCCGTGCTAAAATGACACGAAGCCGAGCATGGATCTCACGGTGTGAACTTCACGGGGACGTAGGAGCAAAACTCAATTTAAATTAAGTTTTGTAATTTTCCTCCCACTAAAGTAACCTATCGGATAATTTAGGGTTTGATTAAACCTAGATAAATCCGGCTAAGTCATTTATCTAAGTCTAGTCCTATTATAACTATTATAATAAGACCTAATGTCTATGTGTATTAAACAAATTTAATTAACCTAGCGACATTAATCTAACATTAACCTATGATTAATTCAACTCCGGTGGTCCAGATGGGTTCCCAGGTAGGAGGTGTTCCGTAAACCGTCAACTTAAATACCCCCAATCCTTAGACAGAACTTCACTGGTAGAGTTCCCTTATAATCACAGGAATGTTGTCCTACTTAGTTCATTAAAACTATTTTAAAACTAAGTAAGAATTTCTAATCCTATTAGAAAATGATCTTAGGTCTAATTAATTTTAACTCATTTAAAATTAATTCATTTAAACCTAAGATCCTATGTTTGCATGCATATCTTGATTATAGATTGACAGTATCTAATCATAAATTTTAAACTATTTCAATATTTTAATGATTAGCCCTATAATCATGCATACTATAGTTTAAATCAATTAACAATCATATTCAAATTAATCAAATTTAAACTATACTATTTGCATTGCGTGAAAAATTAATATAACATTTACATTAATCTATGGATGTTTCATGCTCAATGCAACTTGATTTCCATTTTTAATAAATTAACAATTAATTATTGCCAAACATGGTAAATCATAGTAGCATGCTGCAAACAATTCATTTTAAATATAACTCTTATATTAAAACTATGTAATTGCATGCATCATGCTATCCATTATTCATGATTATTATATAACTCAACTATATATAAATAAATCATGAAAATCCATGCATTATTCCATACATCATAATCATATTATAACATACATAATGCATGAGCATGCTTTATAACCTAAGGTGGGATTATTATTTAAATGACATCCACAAAGCATTTAAACAGCGAATAAACCGATTTAATTGGCCCCTAGGATAGATTAAAGCAAAATTACACTAATAAAGCAATAAATCTATCCTATTACAAAAATTTGCAGCTCCAAAATCGGTCTACAACTCTTGAACCGACTTGAACCGCTTCGAACCGAACTTGAAAACCTTGAATCGCACCCAAACCAGCTTGAACCGGACCAAACCGGTCCCAGCTCAACCGTTTACACAAACCGAACCGGCCAATTAGGGTTCCAACCCACGTCTGCACGTAAATCCCAACTGCCACATGAAATCGTGACAGCGTCGAGAGGCTTTAGCGATAGCGTCCCGACGCTGGCGCGATTTCAACAATCCGTAGCGTGAATTCGTGACAGCGTCGGGACGTGCAATGTCAAGCGTCCCGACGCTGTTGCGTCTGGAGCTGTTTTCTGGGCAAAACCACGGCTGTTCTTCACAGATGTGATGCAATCCCGCTGCGATTCTCACCGATCTTCAATCCTAATCTAGACCCAGACTTTACAGACTCGATTTACAGAATAATGCCCAAAATGCAGGGGCCCTTACATGATCAAATCAATGATAAAACTGTAAATCTAAGGCCAAATTAAATCAAAACCGTTTATCGCAAACCCTTACATTCATAATGCAATTAATCCCACCTATCAAAGCCAATCGCAAATCTCAAAACAACGTTTAAAATTCGATAGGGCTCTGATACCAATTGAAGGCTTATCGAGTCGGCGAACAGACCACTCTCACCCGTACAAATCAAAGGACAATCCCTCATGGACAGGAGTCCATAATCCACTCAGGATTAAGGCCAAGTTGCGTAGGTCATCCTAGTGAAATAGAAACCGAGCTAACTAACGGTGTTACAGTTAGTGGTTAACTATTTCGCGGTCCGGTCTTTGTGCAAACTCATTACACAGAATACCCCCACTCGCATGTCAACTACATGAACGCGTTGGATCATTACGTTTGTATCAATATACAAAGTGGGTCGTATCCATAGTGTCACCAGGATAAGGTACCCAGACTTATCCCTATACTACAAACCCTTTAGGCTAAAACTTGAACATCGATCCCCGTATGTCCCTACATACTAGTTCAAGCCTCATTCTATTAGCCTTGGATGTTTAGTTTATTGGATTAGGGTTAATAAGACAAGATATAATACAAACACCAATAACACATGAATAATTCATCAATTTTATTAATGTTCGGTCAAATGTACATTTACTATCTACAAGTTTTAGGGCATAAAACCCAACAATTAAATATGATTCCTAATTCATATATAGTATTTAAAACACTTTTAAATACATAATCTCTCATTTTCCAATTTAATTCATAATTAAATATTGTGTCAAACACAATTTACGAAAATGCCCTTTTTCCCGATTTTGAACAATTCAAATAATCCTATCTTATTGTTCTAGGCTTTATTCCGATATGAGCTAGTAGGGATACCTAATGGACCTATAGATCATGGGCTCCAACGATTCAAGGCTAACCGACTAATCTCATTAACCAAGCTTAACCAATATTCGTTAACTACCGGGACACTCCACTATAGCCCGATAGTTTCACTCCCCTCACTATAGATATATTTCTGTCCACTTGATTTAACCATGTTCAGTAAGTCGATCCTTCACAGGTTGTTCGTAAGAATAGCTGGGTCAAATGTCCGTTTTACCCCTATAGTACTTCTTGTTCCTTAAGTCCCACTGAACCTCTAATGAACAATTGGTTTATGGTCCAACCAACAAACCGAGTCCCTCTCGGGCCAATGAGAGGGCGGGATCCCTTTGTTCAAGCCCCGGATACAGCACTTAAGGGAACAACCTCTCTACTATCCCTAATTCGGGTAGGAGCGAATTCCTTCTTGCAGAACTATGTCCCTAGCTATCTACCCGTTCCTATCCCTGAAATAGGGGGCTTATTGAGTCGGCGATGCTGAGCCACTCTCACCCATGCAGATCTAAGGATAAGTCCGAATAAACAGGAGTTCATAGTTAGCTCAGGATTAAGATCGAGTTACCTAGGTCATCACATGAAATAGTCAGTCTTGTCAGTAAACGGCGTTATAAAACAAGAGTGACTTATTTCTCGATCCTGGTCTTATGCAAACTCATTGCATAGGACGCCCCCACTCGCATGTCTCTCCATGGACGATTTAGGATCACATCGTCTTTACTATCTACAAAGTGGGCCACGTCTCATAGTGTCCCCAGAATAAGGTACCCAGCCCTATCCCTATACTATAGACCGTTTTGGCTATTACTCGAGCTTGATCCACTTTTATGTCTCTACATAAAGCTCAAGTGTTCATCCTATAGCCATGGATCTTAGTTTATTGGATTTGGGTTATCTAATGTGCAATTTACTTATTCAGTAATGACTTTACTGAATTAATCTCGATAACAACTTTATCGAACAAGTATATAATTTTGTTTAACATTCACTATCTACGAGTTTTAGGGCACCAATCCCAACAAATTTAATATTATATATTAAATTAATATATAATTATATAATTGATTATTTAATTAATGATTATTTTAAATTAATCACGAATTAATTTTAAATTGAAAATTCAAAACTAAAAGTAATTTTCAGATTATTAATTAAAATCAATTAACTAAAATTTATTTTCCTTTAAATTAATTAATTCAAAAGGAAAAACAATTTTAGGAGGTGGAGTGCATGGTGACTAAACCCATGCACTCCTCCTCAATTAGCCACCAAGTCCCACTCTAATTGGGATTGATTTGTTTTCCAATTTAGGGACTTCAAGTCGGCATGGATTCCTCTTTAAATAGAGGTAGATTTGCTGAAGAAATGCATGAGAAATCCATGGTGTTATGTTGCCAAAATACTTTCTCAAACCCATAAGCTCAAAACCTCTCAAAGCTTGAAACCCAAGCACTTTTCCTTCTAATTCCGATCACTAGAGGATCCCACAATCCATTCCAAAGGCCTGAGAATAACAAGGAAGATCTTGTGGTGGTTCGTGATCAGTTGGTGAGGAAAAACAATGTATCAATCCGTTCAATTTTGAGCTACAAGAGGTTGATGCTCAAGAACTCTGTTTTTCCTCTAATGAACAACATGTTTTGTATGATCAAATTGATGTTATTATGTGCCTAAGATCCAAAATTGCTTCCGCATGTTAGATATGAACACCTTCATATCCTATGTTTTCATGCAACTTTATTATGGGTTGATGGTTTGTAATAATTAATTTTATAACTTTTACAAAAAAATTTATGATTACCCCTATAATAAACTTTCTATGGTTTAATTAATTAACAATCAAATTCAAATTAATCAATAAACCATAATACTTGCATTTGATGACTTAATATAAAAATTATATTAAACTATGGATGTGTCATGCTCCATGCAAATTGATTTTCATATTTTATTAATATAACTTCTTATATCATACAAATCATGAAAATCACTCTAGCATCCACAAGACATTAAATTAAATATAACTCTTTATATTTAAGCTATGTAATGTCATGCTACATGCTAATTATTTAATTTCATATATTTAACATAACCTTTATATTAAGTAACTCATGACATCCATCCATCATGCATTAACACCATACATTATAACATTTATAATATATCAAAATGCATGATTATTCTTAACCTAAGGTGGGATTTAATCTAAATGACATCCAAAAAGCATTTGAATAGCAAATGAACTGATAATTTGGCCTCTAGGATAAAATAAAGCAATAAATTACATTAATTTACATAATTTTATCCTAATAAGTCTTCTGTCGCTCCAGAACTAGACCAAAACGACCCGAACCATCTCGAACCAATATCCAAAAACTCGAACCAAGCCAATCCATCATGAACTGGAGCTGAACTGTTCAAAACCGGCTGAATCGAGACACTGTGATGTTTCTGCACGCAGTTGGATTTTAACACAGCGTCTCAATGCTGTGAACCATCATCTCGACGTTGTTGCGTCTGGAAGCCTGATTTGGAGAAATTTGCGATTGTTCTTCTGTTTTTGGCCAAATTTGGTCTCGATCTCCATCGAATCTAGACCCGGACTTACAGTAGACTCAAATTTACATATAATTGCCCAAAAACCCAAAGGCCCTTACAATTTTGATCATATCAAAGCCGTAAATTCTAAGGCCGAAAATTACCATAAACATTCATTCGCAAAATTACATCCTCCATGTTATTAATCCCACCAAACCAATGCAATTTTTAAAAAACTAAAATTAAACATACGAAAAGGGATATGATTCCAATTGAGGCCATTGGAATTCCTAAATTCTCAGTGGAAGCGTATAGGACTGATTCGTATTCTAATTAAGTTTTCTAAAATACCAGTACCTTGGCAAATCATGCAAAACAATTCTATATATGAACTAGGCTAAGCATGCATTAGATCTAAATCTAATAATTGAAAGAATGAAATACTTACTTGTTGAAGACTTTCTTCAATGAATTCCACCAAGAACAGTATGATCACAATAGGGACACTACCACCGAGATCTTCCATTATTATATCTCTGGGACTAGAAACCATGTTGTGGGACTTGGTGTTCTTGAATTTTGGGAAAAGACTTTCACTAGAATGTTGTGAAAAATCTTAGAGAGTAATTTTTTCTTGAGAGCAAAGTCTTGAATTGTCTCAATAGGGAAGGCATTCTAAGCTTTATATAGAATGTCATATCCCTTTCCTAGTCATAATAGGACAAGGATTTAATTAATTAATAATTAATTATTTTTCCCAATCATAATAGGATGGAGATTCATTTAATTAATTAATTCAATCAATAATTAATTAAATCAATTTTAATTAATTTCATTTAAATCATATTTAAATGAACATCTCCCACATAACCTATAGTTTTTAATTAAATCAAATTTAATTAATTACTAAATTAAATATCTCATATTTAATTTAAGCCTACAATTAAATCGTATTTAATTGTATTTCTCTCAATTAATAAAGTTTACTCTCAAATTAAACTTTATATTATAATGTATCACATACATTATATTAATTGTATCTCATACAATTAACTTGATTTCCCATAATGGATTTTATTAAACTATTCAAATTCCTTTCAACACTAATTGTTCCTATTTACTCTTTATGAGCTAGCAGAGGGACCTAATGGACCTACAGATCAGAAGCTCCAATGATATGAGGTTAACTGACTAAACTCATTAATCAATTTAACCAATATTCATTAACTGTGGGTCACTCCACTAAAGGCCCACAGCTGCACTCTTCTTCACTGTAGAATATTTATGTGTCCACGGATATAGACCAATAAAAACAAGTTAGTCTTTCACGAGTGTTTGTAACACCAGCTGGGTCAAATCACCGTTTTACCCCTGGGTTACCTCTATATACTTAAGTACTAGTGCTCCTCTAATGAACAACCTGTTTATGGTCCAACCATTAAACAGAAACCCCTCTCAGGCCAGTGAGAGGGTAGGGCCCTTTGTTCAAGACCCGGAGACACCACTTAAGGGAACACTCATCTACTTACCTTGAAGTCAGGAAGGAGTGAATTCCATCTTGTGTGATTATGTTCCCAACCATCCACTCGGTCTTGTCTCCAAAATGGTAGGCTTATTGAGTCGGCGAACTGGCCACTCTCACCCATACAAATCAAAGGACAATCCCTCGTGAACAGGAGTTCATAATACACTCGGGATTGTGACTAAGTTCCCTAGGTCATCCTAGTGAAATAGAAACTTAACTAGTCAACGGTGTTACATCTAGTGGTTATTATTTTGTGGTTCGATCTTATGCAAACTCATTGCATAGGATACCCCCTGTGACGCCCCGTGCATTTTGGTATGTTTAAATTCCATACATCTAGTCGAGTTAAATGAAAATTATTATTTGGCTTGTATTATGAGAATTTTAATTAAATACTAAGGTGTTGGGGAAATTAAAGCGTTATATAGATTTAAATCTCCTCCCCTAAAGCCCGTTAGTTGAAGTCAACATTGGTTAAGAAAATAGCTATTCTTGGGGTTTATTCTTGGACCTTGACTTATTCAAGGAAAAGAAATTACAGAAAAGTAATTCAAAGGAAAAAGAAAAAAAAACCCCAAAGCTCTCTCATTCTCCATCTCTCTCTCTTGCGTGAAAGGCAAGCCCCCATCTCCCTCTTGCCGTGAGACCCCCCCTTCACCAGTGAGCTTCAGCGCCGCCAGCCTTCCTCGTCGCGTCGCCGCCTTCCCGTCCAGCCGCCACCGGAGGTCGTAGCCCGAGCCCGTCGCCACGCCGCCCCTTTTCTTCACGGTTTCTCTCTCTCTCCTTCTCGTCGCCCATCGTCGCCCGTTAAGCAGCGTTGCCGCCGCCATTGTTGCTTCAGCCGCCGTGTTCTTCCCTCTCGTGGATCCCTCTCGTTTCGATGGGTTTCGTAGTTCATATCTCTCTTCCTCTGCCTTTCCGTCTTAATCTCATGGGTAAGCTCTCGATTCCTCTTGTTCGTAGTTGATTAAGGTTCGATCTAATCTCCCTTTGCTCTTTTTGGTTGACCACGCAAGAATCCGGCCGTTTCAGTCAGTGGGTGTGCTGTCCAACGGCGTTTTCGCTCTGTTTTGGGTCTTTACAGCGTCGTTTAACGATTTCGGTAAGTTTAAGCACTCACACATGCTTAGATGGTGCTTAGATTAAATTATCCATAATATTTTTATGCTGGAAATTTTAGTTGGCGATGAAATTCTGTTCTGCAACACCGTCTAAGTGTTCGATTGAGTTCGAAACACTTAAGTTCAATCACCCACTGCCCAAGGAACATTCTAGTGCATTGTTAGAGGTTAGAATTGTTGGGTTTTATGCCCTAAAACTCGTAGATAGTAAATGTACATTTGACCGAACATTAATAAAAGTGATGTATCATTCAATGTTTGTATTATATCTTTTCTTATCAACCCTAATCCAATAAACTAAACATCCAAGGCTAATAGAATGAGGCTTGAACTAGTATGTAGAGACATACGGGGATCAATGTTCAAGTTTTAGCCTAAAGGGTCTGTAGTATAGGGATAAGGCTGGGTACCTTATCCTGGTGACACTATGGATACGGCCCACTTTGTATAATGATACAAACGTAATGATCCAATGCGTTCATGTAGGTGACATGCGAGTGGGGGTATCCTGTGCAATGAGTGTGCACAAAGACCGGACCGCGAAATAGGTAACCACTAACTGTAACACCGTTAGTTAGCTCGGTTTCTATTTCACTAGGATGACCTAGGCAACCTGGCCTTAATCCTGAGTGGATTATGGACTCCTGTCCATGAGGGATTGTCCTTTGATTTGTACGGGTGAGAGTGGCCTACATGCCGACTCAATAAGCCTACCATTTTGGGGACAAGACCGAGTGGGGAGCTGGGAACATAGTCTTACAAGATGGAATTCACTCCTTCCCGACATTAGGGTAAGTAGAGGTGTGTTCCCTTAAGTGGTGACTCCAGGTCTTGAACAATGGGCCCTACCCTCTTTATGGCACGAGAGGGACTTCTGTTTGTTGGTTGGACCTCAAACAGGTTGTTCATTAGAGGAGCACTGGTACTTAAGGATGAAGAGGTAGCCCAGGGGTGAAACAGTAATTTGACCTAGCTGGGGTACGAACACACGTGAAGGGCTAACTTGCTGTTCATGGTCGATATCCGTGGACACAGAATTATATTTGCAGTGAGAAGAGTGCAGTTGTGGTTTTATAGTGGAGTGAACCACAGTTAACGAATATTGATTAACTTGGTTAATGAGTTTAGCCAATTAATCTCATATCGTTGGAGCTTCTGATCTGTAGGTCCATCAGGTCCCATCGGTAGCTCTATAAGGGCGTTGAGGTAAATTTATAGAATTGAATATTCAAAGGAGTTTGAATATTAAGTTAAATATGAATTTGATTCGTATTAAAAACTATAGGTTATAATTAATGCACATGTGATGTACATTAATTCTAAGGTTAATTTGAGAGATATATAATTAAATATATGATATTTAATAGTGATATTAATTAATTGGTGAATTAATTAATATTTTGGTTTTAATTTTTAATTAAATATGATTTAATTAAATTATATTAAAACTATAGGTTAAATGGAGTTTATTTTGTATAAATAGGTTTATACAAATGACATTTAATTAAGTTAATAGTTAATTTAATTAAAAGATTAATTAATATTATTTAATATTAATTAAATCTTTTCCCATCAGTTAGGTTAACTGATGGGAACGTGTCCTCCATCACATTCTCAGTATTGCGTGAATGGGAGGGTTGAGGGTTTTAAGGAGTAAGTTGGGCATTTTTACGGCAACACTCTATTATTCAGTTTTTTGCTCTCTCTCTGAGATTCACACAGAACTCTCCCAATCTCTTAATTCCAAGAACTTTCTCTGCAATTCTCTCCCAAAAAGAATACAGAGAACTCAATTCACCAAAAATCCTTAGAGATAGCGCTCCCACAAGCCCCTTACGCACATCCTTCAAGAGAATACCGGTGCAACATTGGTGGTGGTGTTCGTGACGATTTTACAGTGAGATCAAGGTCTTCTTGCTGCTGGTTTTGGGCGAATACTTAGGAGATTTGGCGAAACTAATCAAGAATTTCTACAAAGGTATAGTTTTTCTTGATCTAGGATCATTAGGGTCCAATTTAGATTAGATCTAAATATTTTCTAGCATGTTTTATAATAGATTTACAGCACGTTTTATATATGATTTTACTGCTGTATTTTATTTACCAACGTACGGTATTTTAGTTCCTATTAAAATCTGAGTTAAGGTTTTGTACGTTTCCGCTGCGAAAGGGCTTTTATCCCTTCAATTGGTATCAGAGCCAGGTTTATATTTTAATTTGTGAAATAAAATTTGCGTTGGTTTTAGGTGGGATTTAATTGCATAATGTATGTTTATTTGCTACGAACTGGAGGTTAATTGGCCTTAGATTTACAATTTTTTGATGCGATCAAATGTAAAGGCCCCTGTGTTTTTGGGCAATTAAAATTGTAAATCGAGTCTCTGTAAGTCCAAGTCTAGTTTAGGCTCAAGAACGATGAAGATCGGGACCAAATTTGGCAGAAAACGGCAAAGAATTGCGGCTGAAACAGTGCAAGATTTTCCAGAAACTCGAAAAAAAAAAATCAAAATTTCGGATAGAAACGCGCGTCAGTGGGTAGGGCTGACGTCAGCGTAGGCGAGCCTGACGTCAGCGACACGCGGTCCAGCCTCCTCGTTCGCGGTCCAGGTTCCACCAAACCGGTTCGGCGGTCCGGTTCGTGAAGAGGCGCAGTTCAGCGGGTTTGCAGCTGATTCGTTGACTTTCCAACTTGGTTCGTTGACTGGGCGGTTTTTGAAGCTGGTTCAGTGGTTTTTCGGTCCGGTTCGAGCGGTTTTAAGCTAATTCGAGCGGTTTTGGCATTTTTTTTAGCGTTTTTGGTCCAATTCGGGGCTGCAGAAGGCTATAATATGATAGAATGTTGCTTTATTATTGTAATTTAGCTTTAATTTTATCCTAGGGGCCAATTAATTGGTTCATATGCTGTTTTATATGCTTTTTGGATGTCATATAAAATTAGAAATCTCACCTTAGGTTATAAAGCATGCTCATGCATTTATGTATGTTATAATTAGATTATAATATATGATTGAAATGCATGGTTTATTTTCATGAATGTTTTAATATATAGTTGAGTTATATTAAAATCGTGAAAATGGGATAGCATGATGCATGCAATTACATAGTTTTAATATAAGAGTTATATTTAAAATGAATTGTTTGCAGCATGCTACTACGATTTTCCATTTTTGGCAATAATTAATTGTTAATTTATTAAAAATGGAAATCAAATTGCATTGAGCATGAAACATCCATAGTTTAATATAAAAGTTATATTAAATTCATGCAATGCTAGTATATAGTTTTAATTTCATTAACTAGAATATAATTGTTAATTGTTTTTAAAACTATAGTATGCATGATTATAGGGCTAATCATTAAAATTTTGAAATAGTTTAAAATTTATGATTAGAAACCGTCAATCTATAATCAAGATATGCATGCTCACATAGGATCTTAGGTTAAAATGAATTAATTTTAAGTGAGTTAAAATTAATTAGACCTAAGATCATTTTCTAATAGGATTAGAAATTCTTACTTAGTTTTAAAAATAGTTTTAATGAACTAAGTAGGACAAGCATTCCTGAGATTATAAGGGAACTCTACCAGTGAAGTTCTGTCTAAGGATTGGAGGTATTTAAGTTGACGGTATACGGAACACCTCCTACCTGGGAACTGATCTGGATCACCGGAGTTGAATTAATCACAAGTTAATGTTAGAATAATGTCGCTAGGTTAATTAAATATGTTTAATACACCTAGACATTAGGTCTTATTATAATAGTTATAATAGGACTATATTTAGATAAATGACTTAGCCAAATTTATCTAGGTCTAATCAAACCCTAAAACACACGATAGGTTACTTGAGTGGGAGGAAAATAACAAAACTTAATTTAAATTGAGTTTTGCTCCTACGTCCCTGTATGTTCACATCGTGAGATCCATGCTCGGCTTCTTGTCGTTTTAGCACTGCCTCCCTTCGGAAAGTGTTTGCATGGGTCAATACCAAGGTGAATGGGGAAAGTAACTATAGTAAGTGGGAGCGGGACGCGTGTCAACGCATCCCTCGGTCTCCACCCTAGGTCACAACGTGAGATTCGTATGATCCGCCTGCATGTTGCCCTGGAGCAACCATCCCTTCGGAGGGCCTGATCATAGGATTCGGAACACCGTGAACTCCTGAATAGGATAGGATCGCTTAGGCTAATTACCAACAGTTGTCTTTCCTAATGGTAGCCTGTTGGTCCGTGCCTTTGAGATCTGAAAGTGGGAGGGTTACACTTACGGGGAGGAGTTAATTGGTTAACAAATCCTTGACCGAACAACGGTGGTTAAAATCTAATGGAATATGAGCTATTCTGGCATTAGAGATTAACTGAGAAGAGTCTCATTTTAGAGGAGGAACAACTGATCACCCTTCGGTGACTGTTCTTCTAAACCTCTAAAGCATCGTTGCATAACACAATCAATAGTTTTATTAGGGTTCTTTGATTGCTTGTATGCAAAATTGATTGGATGTATGCAATTGTTTGTATTGCTTGTGTGATGGGTTAAGGCAAATATAACAAATACGGTCAATTGTTTGTTATTTCAGCAATGTCTTCCTCAATTATTTCCTTTCTTAAAAACGAAAGACTAACTGGCGAGAATTTTCCAACATGGAAATCGAATCTAAATACCATACTCGTGGTAGAATATCTTAGGTTCGTCTTAACGGAGGAATGTCCTCCTGTTCCCCCTCGCACTGCCACTCAGGCAGTAAAGGATGCCCACGAACGCTGGACGAAGGCCAATGAAAAGGTCAAAGTCTATATATTGGTCGGCTTATCTGAAGTCTTGGCCAAGCGTTACGAGAACGTGGAAACTGCCAGGGAGATTATGAATTCCCTGCAGGAGATGTTTGGACTCCCGTCCTATCAGCTCCACCACGATGCCTTGAAGAACGTCTTCAACGCCAAGATGCAAGAAGGTCAGTCTGTCCGGGAGCATGTCCTGGATATGATAAACCAGTTTAATATTGCTGAGGCAAATGGCGGGGTAGTCTGCGAGCGCAGTCAGGTTGCGTTCATCCTTCACTCGCTTCCTACAAGCTATATGCCATTCAGGATGAATGCGAGTATGAACAAAATTCAGTTCAACCTGACTACCCTCCTCTCGGAGTTACAGATTTATGAGTCTCAAGGTTGGAACAGGAGAGGTCGTTTCAGCTCGTGCAGTGGGAGCAGCAAAATTATTTTTTAGAAATAAGTATTTGATTTTAGAGAACTTGTACTTGGTTCCTAGAATTAAAAGGAACCTTATTTCTGTTTCAGCTTTGCTTGAACAATGTTATTCAATTTCATTCATGTTTAATGAAGCTTTTATTTCTCAGAATGGAATTTTTATTTGTTCAGCTAAGCGTGAAAATAATTTATTTGTGTTAAGACCTACCGATGGTGGTGGTGTTCGTGACGATTTTACAGCGAGATCAAGGTCTTCTTGCTGCTGGTTTTGGGCGAATACTTAGGAGATTTGGCGAAACTAATCAAGAATTTCTACAATGGTATAGTTTTTCTTGATCTAGGATCATTAGGGTCCAATTTAGATTAGATCTAAATATTTTCTAGCATGTTTTATAATAGATTTACAACACGTTTTATATATGATTTTACTACTGTATTTTATTTGCCAACGTACGGTATTTTAGTTCCTATTAAAATCTGAGTTAAGGTTCTGTACGTTTCCGCTGCGAAAGGGAGAATAACCCGTCTAGTGTGAAAGCAGGTCCGTTTGGGTAAGTTTCCTTGTTGTCCCTTTGTTTATAGCGTTGAAGTTTACTGCCCATTAGATGATCTAGCCTTAGAAGCATGTTTTAGATCGTAGCCCATTAGTTATTTAGACTCTTAAAGTGTTTCAAATCTTTATAGGTCCTAGATTATGCTTTAAAATGGGTCGTTATTGCTTTATGTGGTTTAAAAGCATGTAGTATCAATGCCCATCAAGTGTTGTCGCCTATATAGTTTTTCCCAACCCTTATAGGTTCTTAAATCATGAAATTAATGAGTCATTTGCTTGCTGCTTATGGTTTCGAAGCATGCTAAATAAAGTCTCATTAATTATCTAGACCTTTGTCGCATTACCCAAGCTTTAGGAGTTCTTAGAATGTCATTATTGTGACTTTTTACTTGCTGTCCAGCGGCTGAAAAGCCTTGAATATGGTCATTCAGCGAATACCCATTGCCCGTTGAGCCTTAGACATGGTTGCCCATGGTCGAAAGGTTTTGGGTTTTTAATTTGGGGACTTTTGAGTGGCTGTCCAGCAAGGAAATATGTCTTTTCTTAGTTGAATTAGGCCTTTTAAACATGTTTAGGGTAGCTTTGAGTTGGTTCTAATTCAGTAGGATTTATCCTTGTTGTTTAGGGCTTTATTGGACTGTCTTGGATTACTAAGGTTGTTTTGGAAGTGTTATAGGTAAGTAGTTTCTACTTACTAAGTTTGTTTGACTGCATGAAGCCTGTTTGTTTGTTAATGGCTTTTCTTATATATTTATGCAATGTATGTACTGTTGAGCTACTTATGTTGCTTGAGATGGCATGTACTGATTTGTTACTTGTGATGAGCATAAATTGTAACTGTTGTATTGTGATCGCTGTAGTGCTTGTGTGAAGCATGATATGTATTTGTGTGTTGTCTGAGATGGACATGTTTGGGTGTTAGCATGATGAGATGTCGTGTTAAGCATGTTTGAGTCTGGCTTACATGTAGCATGGGGGTGTGTAGCATGAGTCGGGTGTGAGGCGCAGCACATGGCGCATAATTCATGTGTAGCGGAGCGTGACGCGGAAATCACGTAAGAGTGGCGCAACACATGGCGCGGAATTCATGTGGGATAGGTGCGAAACATGACGCGGAAATCATGTAAATTGTGGAGCATGACGCGAAAATCATGTAGTTGCAGAGCATGACGCGAAAATCATGTAGTGTTTAGTGCGTGCGTTGCATAGTGTGAGATGCATGAGCATGGTTGTGTAATGTTTTAAGCATGTTGTTGGTTTATGGCTTAAAAGCATGATGAATGTTTATGGTTGTATAAGCATGTTGGATGCGTGTGAAAAGTATGTTGATTGTATTGGTTGTTGTGTGTGACTTGGTGAGTGTGAGCTACTTACCAGTACAACGGTTGTACTGATACCCCCTTCCCCATCTTTCCCCCCAAAATTTTAGATGTTGCAGGTTTGGTCGATGAGCTGGACCTTGGTGATGAGGAGGAGAGCTACGAGGAAGATGCTTAGGATGTCGTGATTTATTTTGTTTCCTAGGTGTTGATAGGCTAGTTTTGATTGGTTTGGTTATATTGATGATTCTCCTAGGGTGAGAGATTCACCTGAGATGTTTAGGTTTTATTAATCTGTGGTTTAGTTTTGTTGATAGTTTGATTAAAAGAAATAAAGTTGTTTGGCTAGTATTATTTTGGGATGAGTTGCTAATGTTAAAAAAAGTTGAATAAATAATGTGTTGTGTTGCATGGATTAGTTTAATGCATGTTGCTACATGACCTGACTCGTATAGTGAAGTTAGGTTGTGAATCTGCTTGTAGTTTGGTGGAGTTGGGTTGAATGTTTAGGAGTGTTTTTGTTGCTTATCAAGTGTTGAAAGTTTTTGGTTTAGGTCATTTTACACCGTTATGCTGCCGAAATTTTCGGTACATTCAGTTTAAAGTGGTTCAGTTCCATTGTTAAGGGTTTAGAGTTGTAGTAGCGTCTCTAGGATAGAGGTTGGAAAACCTAGGCGTTACAACCCCACTCACATGTCAACTACACGAACGCATTACCAGGATAAGGTATCGTATCCATAGTGTTACCAGGATAAGGTATCCCTATACTATAGTCCCTTTAGGTTGTATCTTGAACACTGATCCACGTATGTGTCCACATACAGTTCGAGACTCATGCAACAGTCTAGGATGTTATTTTATTGGATTTAGGGTTATTTAAGATAGAAATAATACAATAATTCGATAATTCTT
Organism: Luffa aegyptiaca; assembly: GCA_017139565.1. Lineage (NCBI taxonomy): Eukaryota > Viridiplantae > Streptophyta > Magnoliopsida > Cucurbitales > Cucurbitaceae > Luffa > Luffa aegyptiaca. Next base: position 42,454,206 of record CM029407.1, read on the forward strand.
TATAGAATAATAATCAATATCACTTTATTGATAACAGTCAATAGTTTACCTTTACTATCTACGATTTTTAGGGCATAAAACCCAACAAGATGAGCTTGAAAATACAAGCGGAAGAAGAAAGAAAATAAATTGGTTTTGAGAGTGAGTATCAGCAAACTCTATGCATATAATTCTCAGCAAACCTCCATCATCGTTTTTTTTAGCTTAAATATGAAGGAGCAAATGGTATTGTTGTTGGGGTTTATGTCCTAGAACTCAAGTTTTGTTATCCTTTATATAAATAAAGATGTTATTCAGTGAAACATCCATGGTTATAACATGAGATACTCGAACTATATATTGGATATGGACAGGGATCAAGTTTGAGTATATAACCTAAATGGTCTATAGTAAAGGAATAAAGTTGGGTACCTTGTTCTGGTAACACTATGGATGCGACCTACTTTGAGAATAAGGCAAATGACGTGATCCTGGATCGTTCATGTAAAGACATGC